>CM050208.1:26220000-26487500 GCA_027475355.1 Coilia nasus
GAGGTGAAGATAAGAGGCGGATTACAGTTTTATTGTATGTGCTCACCATGGGTCTCCCGTTGGTCCTGGATTTGTTGGCTATATTTATGTGCCTGAGTGTCCGTCGCGTGAGCTCCTCGCCTCCAAACTTTATCCTGCTGTTTGCGGATGACTTGGGTTTCGGAGACCTGGGCTGCTACGGGCACCCCAATTCCTTGACGCCAAACCTGGACAAACTAGCAGCTAAAGGGCTACGATTCACTGACTTTTATGTGACCAGCCCCGTGTGCAGCCCGTCAAGGTAACCTGCGAACTTGGTTAGCACAACAAGATTGTATTCATACTTTTAATTATGGTTGTTGTAAAATCAGTGTGGTCTGATGTAGGCTATAGTGCAAGCGAGACTTGTTGGTTATAGTTGCTGGTGTTGCTTAGACCAATATATGTTACTTTCCTCTTTGTAATCCACACCAAAACTGGAAACAGTGATTAATAGTCTGTTGGAATATTGTTGCCCTTTCAGTTTTGATTACTTTTTTTCAAACACAGTTTTTTTTTACCCATAATTCTTCTGTGACCCTTAGAGCATCTATTCTGACGGGCCGCTACCAGACCCGCTCGGGGATCTACCCGGGTGTGCTGTACCCTGGCTCTAGAGGGGGTCTCCCCCTAAACGAGACCACCATCGCCGAGGTCCTGAAGCCTCTGGGCTACAACACGGCCATCATGGGCAAGTGGCACCTGGGGGTGGGTCTCAACGGCACCTACCTGCCCACACGGCAGGGCTTCGACTCCTACCTGGGCATCCCCTACTCGCATGACATGGTAAGGACAGCTTTTACAAAACAAACAAACAGCACACAGTGTTGTTGTGATTACACAGCACAGCGCACAGTGTGCACAATAAAATTCATTTTGCATTTAACCCATCACACACGTGAGTAGGGGTCAGCCATGACAACGTTGCCCAGGCAGCAGTGTGTGGGGATAGTACCATGCTCAGGCTATCTCAGTGGCACTGCTGGCAGTAGGTGGATTCGAACCTGCAATCCTGCTTTCACAAGTTCGATAGCTTAACCATCAGGCCACCACTGGAAGCGGAACTAGATGATGTCTGATCTAATCTCTGAATTCTTTTTCTTTGCATGTGCTCTCTCCCTCCCTCTTTCCCTTGCTCTCTTTCTCCTCCCTTCTCTCCCCCTCCCTCCCTCCCTCCCTCCCTCCCTGTCTCCCTCCGCAGGGTCCCTGTCATAACCTGACGTGCTTCCCTCCCGATGTGAAGTGTTTTGGCTTCTGTGACCGCGGGGTGGTGACGGTTCCTCTGATGCACAACGAAGTGATTATCCAGCAGCCTGTGGACTTCCTGAATCTGGAGACGGCCTACAGCAACTTTGCCACCACCTTCATCAGGGACTCGGCCCAGAAAGGGCAGCCATTCTTCCTCTACTACCCTTCCCATGTGAGCACCTCACCCCTGCATATGGCCGTGTGTGTGTGTGTGTGTGTGTGTGTGTGTGTGTGTGTGTGTGTGTGTGTGTGTGTGTGTGTGTTTGGCACATTTGCAACTGTGTTCTGTGTGTCTATGGTAACCTCTCCATATATCTACATTAGACATTATGACATTACATTGCATTTAGCAGGCAGTTTTATCCAAAGCAGAAAAGTAGAAGTAGATGTGTAGTGAGATGTCGAAACAGCCCACATATGCACAAGAAGTGTTAGTAGCTAAGAATAAAGACAGATAAGAATAGCTAGCTAGAATTAAACCATAGGTTCAGATCTACAGCAATATAAACAAGTAAAACTATAAAACAATATAAAACAGTATGTACAGTTTACAATGCCAAGCTATGGATAAATAATTAAGGTGCACAATATGCCAGCAGCAAAAGTGGTGTGCACAACAGTCATATGGCACAGAGTACAAAGTAATTGCACGATAGGGTCACATTGCATGGAGTCCGATGTAATTGATGAAGTCACATTGCATGCAGACCAATATAATCCCCGACAGCAGGGATTCAAGTATTCGCTCTCTTCTCCTCTTGTCCTCCTCTCTTCTGTGTGTCTCCAGCACACCCACTACCCCCAGTTTGCAGGGCCCAGGGCGGCGGGGAAATCCCGGCGAGGGCCATTTGGAGACGCCCTTCTGGAGCTGGACTCCACCGTCGGACACATCGTACACACACTCAAGGAGACCGGCGTCCTCAACAACACACTCATCTTCTTCACCGCAGACAACGGGTACGTGTGTGGTGTATGTGAGTGAGTAAGAAAATATTTTGTGGTGGTAATGCTTGACTTGAGTTAAGGGTAGGTCTTGTGGAGACAGCGCTGGACTTATAGAGTGTGTGTATGTGTGTGTGTGTGCGCGCGCAGGCGTGCAGGCCTGAGCTGATGTGTATGTCTCATGGTGGCAATGCTGGACTCATGAAGTGTGTGTGTTTGTGCAGGCCTGAGTTTATGTGTATGTCTCGTGGTGGTAATGCTGGGCTCATGAAGTGTGTGTGTGTGTGTGTGTGTGTGTGTGTGTGCAGGCCTGAGTTGATGCGTATGTCTCGTGGTGGTAATGCTGGACTCATGAAGTGTGTGTGTGTGTGTGTGTGTGCAGGCCTGAGTTGATGTGTATGTCTCGTGGTGGTAATGCTGGACTCATGAAGTGTGTGTGTGTGTGTGTGTGTGTGTGTGCAGGCCTGAGTTGATGCGTATGTCTCGTGGTGGTAATGCTGGGCTCATGAAGTGTGGCAAAGGTACCACCTATGAGGGGGGCATGAGGGAACCTGCCATCGCCTACTGGCACGACCGCATCACACCAGGTGAGTGACACACCTGCTCATCCTTAAAGGTGTCATTCCGCGAGAAACCGTTTAGTACTTGCTCTGTTTGAAATACGACAGGTCACCCCGAGTTGCATGTGCATGCTGCACATGAAAATGTTCTTCTACCCCGATTGCGCCATTGGTCAATGAATGAAAATAGGAGAAAAAACAAGCGAACAAGAAAAAGGCCAACAAAGTGACGTAAGTTTGTTAATTAGAGAAAGCCGTGCCAAAGTTGTTATTACCGGAGGTGTCTTGTTGCAGCACACATTCACTTAGTGAAATATATGTGTGTATATATATATATATATATATATGAAATATATGTAAATATGTTTGTTTAGAACGTTTACATTTTCTAGTTGGTGTGCTATGCTCGAATGGCCTTTGAATGATTATAGCCTGTGACTAGCATAACCGAGAACCTGTCATTCTCCCCATTCCATCTCCTTCACCAAACTGGAACAGCCTGAAACAGGAGCACTAAAGCATTTTTTCACCAAAACTGGCTCACGGGGCATTCATTAATATTACAGACCACCGGAAAGTTGATTGGAAAAACACAATGCAATGAGACCTTTAAAGCCATCACTCCAGGTGAATTTCATAGCTTTCTGGTACGACCCTATCAGACTATGTCCTTCCGATTCATCTGTAGTTGAGCCTCATACACATCACACAGGTAAAACCAAAAACTCAGGTTAACTCTTAAAGCTGACACTACAATTGAATCATTTAATTCCGATCACATGCATCACACCAGGTGAATTTTATAAGGTCCTTGTGCCATCACATGATACCTGGCAGAGAGACAGTGAAGTTGGCACTCTGTGTGGTCACACACAAGTCATGTGGGATTTGGTTAAAACAACAGTAACAGAGATCGGTGGAGCGAAAGAGCAAAAGCAACTTGAACTCTGTAAATAAAACATCAGCTTCCGTTTTTCTTCGTTTTTCTTAGCTTCTCTTTTCCAGTCCTTATTTAAGCCTATCTGTTCCCTCCGGGTTAACACGCATGAGTGGTGTGTTAGAGAAACGGTAAACACAGTGATTGCTAACTCCAGGCCTTGTGTGTGTGGCTTAAAGCAGCTCATTCTGGACATGAAATTGAGATTTTTTTTTGGACAATCTTGTCCGAACGTCACTGTACCCACCCATGTGTGACATTCGGATGAGCTTGTCCAAAAACGTCACTATGACAAGTCCAGAAAGCATTGCTTTAAGCCAGTCACATAGCCAACCAGTCATATCAAACAAGACCATTGTGAAGGCCAGGTCACAGTGACACAAGTAGGACCTGTTTTACAATGTCACAGAAGTCAGTGATAGTACCTCGCGTTTTTCCCCTTTGTTCTCTCTCTTTTCCTTTCTGCTCTCCCTTCTCTTGCTCCCTTTCTTTTTCCTTTTCTCCCACATCGCCTCTTTCACTGTTTTTTTTCCTCTCTCTACCCCCACTCTCCCTCTTCTTTTGCCTTCTTTCTCTCTCATCCTTTTCATTACCTTTCTTCACCTTCTCTTCTTCCTTTTCTTCATCATTTTTCTTTCCTTCTTTCTATCTTTCTTCCTTTCCCTCTCTGTCCCTCTGTTCTATCTCTGCCCGTTCCCCCTCCCCATATCTGTCTTTATTCCCACAAACATCAGAACACTTTCCTTTTTATTATGTGTTATTGCAATCTGGAGCCTAAATACAGCAAAATCTCTTTTGCTATTATGATGTAAGTACATAACTAAATATAATCTTGAAGTATCTTGACGTTGCACTTAAATCTTGAATCATAAGTGTCACCAGTATACTCTTTAATTTAACACCAGGGTTGTGTGGTGTCAGCACATGGTGTGTGATAAATGTGTGTCAGGTGTTTAGTGGTGACTGGCCTTGATGCTCAGCCTTGCGTTCAGTAGTCAGGGCCACCCTGATGCTGTGCTAACTGGTTGTTCCTCCTCCGTCCTGCAGGGGTCACTCATGAGCTGGCCAGCTCTCTGGACATCCTGCCCACCTTCGCAATGGTGGCTGGCACTCGTCCACCCAAAGCGGCCCTGGACGGGGTTGACATGTCCAGCATCCTGTTCCAAGGCGGCCCAGTAGGTGGCACTGTCACATTGACTCCTATGTGCTGGATTATTTGTGTGCTCGGTTATTTACCTAGTTATTGAATCCGATGTGTGTGTGTTTGGTTTTTCACACTGTTCATTGTTGACAAAATGTAGTGACTGTGTGTGTGTGTGTGTGTGTGGTTTCTCATATTGACTCTGGTGGTGTGTGTGTTTCAGAGTCAGAGAGAGGCCATGTTCTACTACCCCACAGACCCCAGTGAGAAGTACGGTGTGTTTGCTGTGAGGCTGGGCAAGTACAAAGCCCACTTCTACACAAGAGGCAAGGACAACACACACACACACTCTCTCTCTCTCTCTTTCTCTCTCTCACACACACACACACAAATACACCCACTTATCTAAGTTATGTCAATACTTATGTATGTAGGTTGACTAAGAGCGGCCGCTGTTTCATTGAAATCATTCTCTTCACCTCCTGCTTCTCTCCACCTGCCTCTCTCCATCTCTCTCTCTCACTCCTTCTCCCTTTCCCTCTGTCCATATCTCTCTTTTTCCATCTCCCTCTCTCCATCTCTCTCTTCCCACCTCCTTCTCTCCATCTCCCTCTCTCATCCCTCTCTCTCGTCCCCTCTTTTCATCTCCCTCTTTCCTACCTGGTTGCCAGGGGCAACCCATAGCGACACCACCCCAGACCACGACTGCCACATGACGGCCTTCCTGAAGGAGCACGACCCCCCGCTGCTCTTCGACCTGGAGGCCGACCCCTCGGAGAACTACAGCCTGTCCCCGGACGAGCACCCCGAGGTGGAGTGGGTGCTCCAGCGAATGCAGCGGCTGCGAGACGACTTCCAGGCCTCCATGGTGTTTGGGGAGAGCCAGGTGGGGCGGGGGAGCGACCCCGCTCTGGAGCCCTGCTGCACCCCCTCCTGCACCCCCAAACCTGACTGCTGCAGGTGCTGATGCAGGGGGGAGGGGAACAGGTGGAGTGATGGGAGAGAGAGAGACGTAGAAGAAGAAAAAAAGGAGAGAGAAAGAGAAAGAAGAAAAAGGATGGAGGCAGAAATTACAGGAGAGTAAGGGAGAGAGCATGACGTAGAGAAGAAAGGATAGAAAAGAGGAGGGAGAAGGGCGGGAAATATGGAAGAGCATGATGACTGTAAGCCATGCAGTAAACATTCCTAATCCGCACATCACTGCAGCACATTCACATTCACTCTTTGGACACCTTTCATGGGAGTGGGATGTACATGATGATCTTTATATGATAATCTAACACACAACCAGCATGTGATCAGTCAACATACACACACACACACACACCACCCCCAAAGACTGCGTCAAACTCTCCCAGTGTGGCCAGCGGTGTGTGTACAGCAGCATGCTTGAGGGACATTCATGGTGCTGACTGCAGTCTGAGAAGATGTATGAAGTTCACCTCCCCAGCCAGCCAGCACTGCTCATCTCTGCTGAACAGAGAAATCCCATCCACATGTTATATATGAAGCCCCGTGTACACCCACACACACACACACTTCTTAGCCCCAGCCAGCACTCCTCTCATCTTCCATCCACATGCTATACATAAGGCTTCAAGTACACACACACACACACACACACACATTTTACTTCTTTATTTGTGTCCACAATTCAAAATAAATAAACATTGCTCAGGAATGATTCAGTTCAGTGACCACAACACTGATTAGAGTAGCGGTCCATAACAAAGACTTCTTCGAATCTTACACAGCACCTTCTTCTTCAAATTCATCGACTTTCGATTATTGATGATGCTGATCAATATTTAGCTATATGTTTTTCATTCGCTTTTGAAAATCCAACCATCCTAAGCCCCCTGGTAACCACCCTGAGCACATTGCCCAGACTGCCAAATATGAGTACAAAATACTGTCAGTTATAACCGAGATTACTGATTTGTTGCACAAGCGGTTGATACTTAACAAGCTTTCCTAAGTGGGTCTGTTCAAATAAAAAAGGATTGAAACAGCAGCCTACTTCCAGAATGAAAATATTTCTATTAGTCTCATCATTGATGGTAATATTAGGTTTTGTGGCATTCATATAAAAAAATACAGAAGAGGTCTGATGGTAAAGCAAACATCTGAGGTTTAACAACAATTTGTATGGATTGTTACCTTTAATACCACATTGCCCAGTTGTTTATCTACTAAATATCTTAGCTTTGCCTGTACTGTGATCAATGGTTGTTGTTAATAAATGTGCTTTATAAATGGACTTGACTTGACGTGCTCCAGATATGGGTCAATCAGTGTTCTACATGTGCAGCAAGGCATGCATTGAGGACTGCACTTAGGCTATCAGTGCACCAGACTAGAGCTGGTGTCCCACTGAAGCCCCTCAGATTTCAGGTAATCAAAGTGACATGAGAAAGTGCTTTGTTTTTATAGATTTTTTTATTGCATAGATTTAATAAAAGAAAGAAATAAAGTTTCCTTAAATGTTTTTGTTTGTGTATGTGTGTATGGTCTCTCTTTGGTAATTCAGGACCTTCTTATGCCATCAGCTTTCTTCTCTTCCAGCTGTCTCCTCTTCTCCCTGCACTTCCTCACATCCTCAGTGATGAGCTCACGCTCTTCCTCAGTATAACAGGCCTGTCTGTCTCTCCTTCTCCTCCTTGTGTTTTCTATCTACTTCAAGAATCATCTCACGCTCCTCCTCATCAAACCACGCCTCATCCGAGGCCGTGTCGCTCTCTGTGTCAAACTCTCGTGGCTCCGACCACTTCTTCACCATCTGTTCTGCCACTTTCCTGAATTCTTCTTTTTCAATTGCTTTTTTTCATTTCTTCATCCACCTCTCTTCTCAGTCTTTCTTTTTCTTTATTTTTATCCTCCATCTCCATCATCGATCTCTTCTGCTCTCTCAGCTTTGCCGTCTTTGGATCTGTTTTTCCATGTGCTTTCATCTCCACTAGTTTTTTAACCTCAAACTCCTTATGAATGATGCCATGCCATGCCAAAACTTTGTTTTATAGAGTTATTTTAAGCAGTAATATTTCAACGATAAAAAACAGCTTATCAGCAACAATTGAACAACTAAAATCATTTCCATTGGAACATTTCATTCTTTATGTGTTGCTTCTACAATGACAGTTTCACAATTGCAATCATTACATTACATTACACTTAGCACACACTTATCCAAAGCGACTTACAAAAGGAGGACATAATAGCTAACAGATGTGTAGAGAACATCGAAGGTACCTATGTAGAGATGGTTAGTAGAAATTAGTTTTTTTAAGAAGAAAGCAGTCTCGGAAGAGAAGGGTCTTCACAAGCTTTTTGAAGATCGAGAGGGATATTGCTGCTCTTGTAGCGACTGGTAGGTTGTTCCACCACTGAGGGACAACAACCGAGAAAAGTGCGCCAGTCAAGAGGCTATTCAGACTAGAGGGTCTCGCGCTGAAGCCTGAAATCGGTTGTCGGATAAAAGATTTGAAAAACGTCTCCTCATGCAGTATGATCATCGGGGGAGCACCCCCAATGACTTAACAAAGTGCCTTTGCCCTAGACTAGCATGCCAATGAAACGTGTACCCTGACATCATCTAAAATGGTTATTTTATTTTATTTAGTAACACGTTTTATTTGAATGGTCTCTAGTTTGTTAAGGCATTTATGCTGTAGCCCGTATGCCAGTCTCTGCATGTTATTTCATTCATTCTATTTTAGTAAGTGTTGTCAAGTTAACCTGTTTTAGACTTTTGGCTTGCAGCGCAATACTGATATGACCCTCTGCAGAGCTCTTCAGATTTTCACCAACTTTGTGGTGTAGCCAGGCTGTTTTCGTACAGCCTGAGTAACGACCCCAACACTGGTCATGACGTCAAATATTCGTTACTGAAAGTAATGTTTCAGTAATGATGACTATATTTAACTGTCTATATTGGTTTTTTTTAAAAAAGGTAAAAATGTCAGTTAACTACTTAAAATTCTTCAATTTCCCTTCTTCCCTTCGTTTTTGATGTCTTTCTGTTTACTTTCTTAAAGATATAGCTTAGTGGAAAATGAAAATTGGCACGTTAAAACTAGCCTGGTAAACCCGCCCCTCATACTTCATTTCATTAGCTTAGTGGAAAATGAAAATTGGCACGTTAAAACTAGCCTGGTAAACCCACCCCTCATACTTCATTTCATTTTGTACAGAGGGTCTGGACCACGATCTCTTGAGGGTGATTTAGTCGGCCCTAGCAAGACCGATCCAATCAGCGAACAGAGGATGTGTTCGTTAGCCATGACGTTGACCTTGTGTGCTACATTTGAATTATAGTGCGTAGGTAGGCTTAGCGTTAGCGACTGGGTAAAGGCAGAGTCCAAACCTCCAGGAAGAAATCGTTTCTGATGGTGTCTGGTCCAGACCCTCTGTACAAAATGAAATGAAGTACGAGGGGCTGGTTTACCAGGCTACATTAAAACATCATGCAGAGTTTTTATTTTTAGTGAGGATTAATCTAATCGAACTAGCCCATTGCATTTTGAAGTTTTAATTTTTTTTTTACATTTTGGTCGAAAACACTGGCAATGCACTGACACTGGCTAAGGGCATCATGTAAAGCTTATACAGAAGTTATTATTTACAAGTCATTGTCAGAATCACTATCAGAGGACAGGCCCTCTGCATAAAACAATTGATCTTCCTCATCATCACACTCATCATTCCTTTCTGTCCTCTCAAGAATATCTACAAGTTCAACTGGCATGATATCAGCATCAGTCCATCTAGGCACCATCATTCCCTTTTCATCAAGTGTCCAACCATGCCCTTCAATATCAGGCTTAGCGATATGAGACCGTTTCCATATGCCAACTTGGAAATTGACACATTTCACATGCTCCTGCAAACAAGTACTGCATGGTGGAAGTACACTTAGATCAAAGGCACTGGCTGAGGACAGGTTTGTGTTTGACCCACCACACTTAGTCTGCAGAAGGGAATATCAGAGGTCATTAACCTCTTTAATCCGTGCTTTTCCATATAGGGCACACGTGAACTCTTCCATTCCCTTTTGTGTGTTCTGAGAAACTGTCCAAGATTCACCCAGCTTTGTGAACAACTGAAAACGGCAATGTTTTTGAACAAGTTGAATGGCTTTCACCTTTCCTTTGCCCTTGAAGGCACTAGTGCTGTCACAGCCAGTAAACCCATGAAGACCAAGGTAAGCATTGCAAATCAGAGGTGAGAGAGACAGTGTGGCTTTGGTAATATTAATGCAACGCCTTTTGTTTCCATTCCCAGTCTCAAACAAAACTTCAAGCCCCTTCATCTGTTCAACATGGTGCAGCAGGATGAAAAAAATGTCTGAGTCAGGACTTCGGACACGTGCATACTTGAAGCCCCTCTGCTTTGCATACAAACAATAGAGTATCACCCTTGAATCAGTTTCTTCCCGTGTAGATTCTAGGGAGGCAACCTCCTCTGTCACAGTTGATTTGCCATCAGAGTAAAAATTATATGCTTTTCCCTGACAAATCAAGGTGACATCATGACCATGCAGCATTTGGGAGAAAGCATCACTGCCCCATGTGTCCAACATTACCTGTATCAGCTGCTCTTTGTTTTCATCATTCATGAGAAAGCCTTTCCAGTTTTTTGGACGTATAGTTTTTCCTCCACGGACAATAAGCTTCTCCCCACAACCCCTTCTTTTTCGTCCACTGTTCTTAATGGAATGATCATTGTACATGTCTGTACTGAAAATCACCGGTGATTTGTGCAAGGCAACTTTCAGGATCAACTCTGATATTTCCTCAAAGTTCATGGGAAGGTCTTTAATCCGGTGAAAAATGGCATTTCCATCCTCTATGACCAGACAACTGTTAGGATCCTCTGGGATACTGGCATCATCAAAATCCTTTGCCACATATTGATATGCCTTTGCCTTATCGGTCTTGGCTAAGAAGTTGCCTAGAAGTCCAATGCTGTAAGGTACAGGGACAAGAGGAAAGGTCATGAGTTTTTTCAGGTCCAGTTTCTCAGGCTGTATTTGAGATTTCACCAAAAGTTTAAATGCACTGTCACCTTGCTGTTTGTACACAATTGATTTATTTTGGGATGATTTAAGTTTCACAGTTTTGTTCATCTCAGCCATAGTTTTGAGGTTCACTTTCTTTATTGGTTCAAAGAAATGGTCCTTGCTTTTCAGCCTTTTTTCAATGAACTCTTTCTTCATGGCCATACCAGCTGCTTCTGCACGGAGCATGTCATCTTCCACCTGTGTAGTTGCTGATGCTCCGGAAGATATGCAATGCAATTTATCACTGTCTGCCATTCTGAAAGGGTTGTTGAAGTTCTGGACCGCCCCCATTGTCCTCAGAACAAGCTCTTCACTTCTGAGCCGTTGTGAATCTCTGACATCTCTGTGTTGGTGACCAACTTCATCATCATCCCCTAAATCTGCAAGTTGGTAAGTTGCCTGAAGACACCTTGCTCTCTCTCTGGCTGTGAATGTCCACCTCTGGTACGCTCCATAATGTGTATGAAGACCACTCAGACCAGCACCAGAAGAACCACTACCACCTCGAGACTTGGCATGCTTCATAAATGTTTCCTCAATAGTTTTATCAACTGCGCAGCGATTGTCAGGAATCAGTGACCGTGCCACACTAAAGGCCCCACGTCTAAGTAGTGCAGTGGCACCTGGATGAGAAGTTTCAATGTTGGTGATAAACATTGAAAAGAATGTTAGATAGCGTTCCCTCCCCACCCTCCCCACCCAGGAACAGTTTGTGCTGTACTTTGTTTGTGGAGGCGAAGTAAGATCCACAGCAAGTTCTTCATCATTAGTGCGTGATGAGCTTCTTCACCACCATTCACTACCTGCAGCTTGATATCAATCTGGGGGCTGCTTCGTCTACCAATGTAACAGTCCTCAAGTTCATGAATTGTGGGCTTGAATGACCTCTGACCAGACTTAGGAACATCCATAGACTGAAGCTGAACGCTATCAACATCCCCAGGTGTTCCAGATTGCTCATGAATTTCCTGCAGCATTATTCCATGCGTTCTGTGGACTGATCCAGCCCCAGCAAGGTCATTAACAAACACATCAAAATTGTCAAAATCTGAATGGAACAGAAATTGACTGGAAGGATGACAGAGTATGGTAGGTGGCAGGAGGCTACAGGATGTTGCTGAAGTTTGTGCTATAGCAGTTTCCAGTTCCAAAATAAATGAATAGTTTTCACAGTGACCTAGCCGATTAACAAGTTGTATGAGTTCAGCACTTCGAAAAAGATGATGTATTGTCATGCCAACAAGGATGTGTTTTGGTGGCTTCCATTTGCCATTGGTAACTGCACGGCATATGTCTTGACCAATGGAGTTAACCAGGCGCAATATTTTCTTAGATGGTGCCTTTTCCCCAGCTAGAAGACAAGAAAGCAATCTATTCAGGCCTTTTGGAACACTGAATACATCTTTGCCAGACAGAGCACTTGCAGTGTAAGGCCAAGGAATTTCATCCCTCTCCTTGAAAGCATCCACAACCTCATCCTGCAACAGAAATGCCACCTCCTTTACTTTATCACGTTGTCCTAAGTGGTAGCTGGCCTGTACAGCCTCACATATGTCTATCTTTGTGCTAAACACAAGATATGATTTGAATTTGCCGTCTTTGCCAATGGGACAGAAACCCAGGATTCCCCTATAATGCTCACATTTCTCAAACTTATTTTTCAAATTTTCACCTCGGAAATCAGGATTAGGAAAAGGTGTTTCCTGTAGAAAAGAAATGTAAAGGTCACGTAATTCGTTGAGTCTAACAATTTTCTTTTGGTCGATGACAAGATCATTGACTATGTCACAGACCCTCTCAAACGTCTCTGTGTGCTGCTTCCAATGCAGCTTGGATATTGGTTTGTTCAGTGTCCTTTGACCGCCAGGATTCTGGTTTATTTATGTAACTTTTGCGGCAGGTAGGGTGATATTTTGCTTCACAGGAGAACAAATCAATGCCAGAAATCTGCCTTAAAAGTTCATAGTCCTCTTTTTTTCTAGCTTCGTCTTTCACTGCTTCACCCCCTCCCCTTTCAAAGACTTTTGTTCCCTCTGTTGTCCAGATACCACAAACTTTTATGGCTTTTTTTCCTATTTTCTTATAGAAAATACAATCCGGATTGAAAATCACTCCATCCTTAGAGAGGGATGACCTCCGTCCCACTCTCACTGAACTGTCTTCAAGCTCAGGTTCATTTTCCTTTAACCGACTTAAGTTAGAAGTGAACCGAGCATAGCAATCTCTGTGATAGCCATGGTATTCAGAAAGATCATTAGGGATAAGAGCACAAACATCTGACATTCGATAGGATGATTCTAATGGTTGAGACAACCTCCTCAATTTGATATCCTTTATGTGCTGAAATCTTGCAGCAGGATCCTTAGTTTTTGATATGTAGGTAAAGTCATCAGAGTTTGAGTTGTGCATATGAAGGATACACACACCTAATCCAACTTTAATGTCTGAATTGTCAGTTTTCCGTCTTTTTTCGCTTTTCCATTGTTTTTCAGCCATTAACTGGTTTCACAGTTTTATGTTTACCGTTGTTGAATATATGTATTCTGACGACAAATAGCAAAATGCGGAAAAAAAAGACAAATTAGGCTATAATTTTGAAAACCGTAAATATAACTGTAGAAAGAGAGAGAGAGTTTTTTTTCCGAAATGCAGATGTGACAACAGCTAGCTAATTGCTAGCCGTAGTGTCACTTCAGTGTCCCTCAATAAATCTGGTCTATTAATCCTTCTTATTACACAGTGTAAGGTTTGAATGAATGTTGAATGATGAAATTATGTTTTTTTCCCTTGTGGCCTGTTATTTATGTTCAGGTAGCAAATATCACAATGGCAATTGAGCGAAAACCTCAAAATATCAAACAGCAATTTTGAGTATCAAAATTACGTTTTTTCTTAACCAAATGTAAATATATTTCCCTTGTAGTTTACAATTTATATAGTACAGGTCAAATAGCAAAATGACAATCTAACAAAAACATTACATGTCAAATTACAATTATGAAAACCATAAATGTAGTAAAATTGAAAACCGTAAATATACAAACTTTTTTTTTTTTTTTTTTACCGAAATGCAGATTGCTAGCTGTAGTGTCCCTAGTGTCCCTCAATAAATCTGGTCTAATAATCCTTCCTCTTATGACACAGTGTAAGGTTTGAATGAATGTTAAATGATGAAATGATGGTTTCCCCTTGTGGCCTGTTATTTATGTGCAGGCAGTGAATGTCACAATGGAAATGTAGTGAAAACCTCAAAATATCAACAGCGAAACATCGAAATATCGGGTTTTTTTTTTTTTTTAAACAAAGTGTAAATGTATTTCCCTTGTAATCTACTATTTATATATTTATGGCCAAATAGTACAATGAAAATCTATAAAAAAAAATATTGAAAACCAAAAATGTAGTAAAATGTATATATTTTTAAACCGAAATGCAGAAATAACAACAGCTAGCTTGTTGCTGACGCCAGTGTCCTCTACACCAGTCTCCTATTTTTTGCTAAAACCACCTATTAGGCTATACAGTGTAAGATTTGAGTCTGAGTGTTAAATAATTAAGTGATTTATTTTCCTTGTTGTCTGTCATTATGATGGTTCTAGGAAAAAAATAGCAATCAAAAACAGGAAAATAACATTTTTAAAACCGAATAGCATTTTATAAACCGAAATGCAGAAGTAACAACAGCTAGCTCGTTGCTGACGCCAGTGTCCTCTACACCAGTCTCCTATTTTTTGCTAAAACCACCTATTAGGCTATACAGTGTAAGATTTGAGTCTGAGTGTTAAATAATTAAGTGATTTATTTTCCTTGTTGTCTGTCATTATGATGGTTCTAGGAAAAAATAGCAATCAAAAACAGGAAATAGCATTTGAAAAATCGTAAATATCAATAATGTAGATCTGGGGTGAGGCATGTTGCATAGGCCTACAGATCATGCAGACATACATTTGTTGTGGTGTTTTACTCTGTGAGGGAATAGTGAACACAGGATAAGCCATTAAGTTTAGCAGAGATGGTGTTGTGGATTGACTTTCCCATTTCTTAATTTATTTTTAATTTTTTTTAATGTTTAGAAATTGTGTACTAAGTACTGTGGAAATGAGTTCCTCTTTTGTTAACATTATTTCTTTTAAACGTTGAAGCCAGGGCTACAAGATAGTACCACTTTAACTTGAGTATAGATAGAATAATGTGGATCTCTCATTACAATGCTCATTGGCAATAGCGTTTTTTTTATGAATATTTCCTATTCGACTGCAATTACAAGGTCATTATATGGATTATTTCTTACTAAATGCATATCCAACCATTTTATTATTATAGAACTATTCAAGCTTCAAAAGGATGTATAATATGTTCATATTGACCACTCTATGCAGATGCTATGGTCAATTTAATTTTCCCCTATGGCTCAAAATCGGTATTTTTTTACAGCGCCGTACGCATTAAAAAGTGGTCTGCCATGCATAGTGGGAATGAGTTGTTTTCCTGTTAACATGATTTTTCTTAAACTTTAGGACCAGGGCTACAAGAAAATACCCATGAAGTTTAGTCTGGGGGGGGGGGTGTGTGCATGTGGACCCCTCCTAGCTCATAGTCTATGTAAGATAACATTGTTTTTCAACCATTAAACTAGCTCGAAAAAAACTCCAAGCTCTGCTGTATAACAAGGTCCTGGCATTCAAAACGAGGGACAGAGATTTGTAAGTCTACACATCGTTTATTAGCAAGAGTGTTTTCCATAGACAGTAGAACAGAATGGACGGAGGGATGGTGCCATTTTCAATGAGGGCCGATAAAACCAGATTTTAAATTCACAAATTGGTCACCAGGTTACTCCGCAAGTTCGCGGTGACGTTCAGTGACATCGGCCAACAAACCCGAATACCAGAAATTTAATCTGGAGTGGGAGGCTAATACTGTACATGGGGACTTGATTCTTCTTCTACTAACTTTGGTTCCAGGCAGTTTTGCAAGCCAGCATCAAGGGAGCTAGCTAGTTAGCATGTATATACCAAACTATAGCGTGTAGCTTAGCTTAGCCATCTTTCTTTGGACTTCACTTGCATCGAATAGTAAAATCCATAAAGATAGATTCCGCTTACAAACAAATACCAATTCCTAAGTTCATTTTGTGAGAAATACTGATGGAGTATGAATAGAGTAAACGGACATAGCTATGGCTTGTTATCCAAAGAGTACGGTACATTTTCTCCTGTGCGACAGAAACTCACTAGCCATTGCATGATTTGTGAAGTCATTTTTAGGATTATTTCAGATAAACGTTTCTTACAAGGCAATAACATGAGTTTTCCGATTGGAGCAAATATGTTTTGCTGTGTCTTTACAACAATATCTAAGTTACGGAGTGCTTCTCATGTAAAGTTAATTTGATTTCAAAGTGACGCTAAAATGAATGGAAGTCAATGGAATGCAAAAGGCTACTGGGGCCTTTCCGGGTTGCGCTTCCGTGCCATGATGAAAGTCCAAAAATGTCAAACCGTTAACAAATTTTCGTCAATTGACTTGTGTAGACTTTCACCACGGTGCCAACATGAAACAACGTATTTATCCCATTTTTTCTATTTTATTTATATTTATATTCTATTTGTTTCTCAAAATGAAGAAAACAGTGCCATTTTGTCTCTACAGACAATGACGTCACAACCAAAATTTCAACATGTTTTGGTTAATTTGCCTTATTTTCGTAAATGTTTTCTATAATAAGCTAGCGGCTACATCAAATAATACAGTGGGTTTTGATTGGTATTTACTTACATCTTTATATCATCAAACATTTTCCTACAAAAACAGGTTTTAAACTACATTTTTGGTTCAGGGACAGCAATTTGCACCAATTCTGTAGAATCATCCATAAATAATGTATGTTTACAAATCTCACATTTTTCTAGTCACTAAAGTTAGACCCCCTAGAATGAATATATAATGATCTCCAAAAATTAACATACAAAGCCACAAAATGGCATCACAAATCATGCGATGGCTAGTGAGTTTCTGTTGCACAGGAGAAAATTTACTGTACCGTTGGGATAACAAGCCGTAGCCATAGTCATGCCTGTTTACTTTTCTAATCATGTTGGGGAAACATTTACATCAGTATTTCTCAAAAAATAAGCTTAGAAATTGGTATTTGTTTGTAAGCAGAATCACTATCTTTATGAATTTTACTATTTGATGCAAGTGAATTGAGAAAGATGGCTAAGCTAAGCTACAAGCTATAGCTTGGTATGTACATGCTAACTAGCTAGCTCCCTTGACATGCTGGCTTGCAAGACTGCCTGGAACCAAAGTTAGTTGACGAGGAATCAAGTCCCCA
The DNA here is from genome assembly GCA_027475355.1 of Coilia nasus. Classification (NCBI taxonomy): domain Eukaryota; kingdom Metazoa; phylum Chordata; class Actinopteri; order Clupeiformes; family Engraulidae; genus Coilia; species Coilia nasus. The sequence continues at coordinate 26,237,242 of CM050208.1, forward strand.
TGTACAATATTAGCCTCCCACTCCAGTAAGTAATTGCAGCTATAACGGTGGAAAAATACTTACTAAGAAAATTATCGTACGCTGTCTGATTTCTGACTGAGCATCTACCACTCAATTTATCGTATTCGGGTTCGTTGCAAGGGGGTAGGACCATAGGCGGAAGTTGAAGCACCCATGGGGAAATCTCAACCCGGAAAAGGTCCAATAGCCTTTGGCATTCCGTTGACTTCCATTCATTTTAAGGTCACTTTGAAATCAAATAACTTTACATGTGAAGCACTCTGTACCTTGATATTGCCATTGTGGTAAACCGGAGAGGACACAGCAAAACACATTCGCTTCGATCGGAAATCTGACATGTTATTGCAGACTGGGACAAAGAGAGAAGAAATGAGAGTAAAGGGAGAGCACGAAGAAGAGAAGAAATGGAGAGAAAGGAGGGAGAAGATGTGGGGGGGGATAAGCGCTCATCTTATCTTTCATTCACATGCTATACATAAGGCTTGAAGTACACACACACACACACATTTTACTTCTTTATTTGTGTCCACAATTCAAAATAACTAAAAGTTGCTCAGGAATGATTCAGTTCAGTGACCATGATACTGAGCAATATTTAGCTACATGTTTTGCATTTGCTTTTGAAAAGCCAATCATCCTAAGCCTGTGCACATGGCCCAGACTGTCAAACGTGAGCACAAAATACTGGCAGTTATAACCGAGATCACTGATTTGTTGCACAAGCGGTTGATACTTAACAAGCTTTCCTAAGTGGGTCTGTTCAAATAAAAAAAAGGATCAAAACAGCAGCCTAATTCCAGAATGAAAACATTTCTGTTACTCTCATCAGTGAAGGCAATATCAGGTTTTGTGGCATTCATATAAAAAATACAGATGTCTGATGTAAAGCAAACATCTGAGGTTGAACAACACAATTTGTATGGATTGTTACTTTTAATACCGCATTGTCCAGTTGTTTGTCTACTAAATATATTAGCTTTGCCTGTACAGCACTGTGATCAACGGTTGGTGTTTATAAATGGACTTGACTTGATGTGCTCCAGATATGAGTCTATTAATGTTCTACATGTACATGTGCAGCAAGGCGTGCATTGTGGACTGCACTTATGCTATCAGTGCACCAGACTAGAGCTGGTGTCCCACTGAAGCCCCTCAGATTTCAGTTAATCAAAGTGACATGGGAAAGTGCTTTATTTTTATAGATTTTGTATGGCATAGATTTAATAAAATAAAGAAATAAAGTTTTCTTAAATGTTTTTGTTTGTGTTTGTGTATGTTTATGTGTGTATGGTCTCTCTTTGGTAATTCAGGATCTTCTTATGCCATCAGCTTTCTTCTCCTCCAGCTGTCTCCTCCTCTTCTCCCTGCACTTCCTCACGTCCTCAGTGATGAGCTCACGCTCTTCCTCAGTATAACAGGCCTGTCTGTCTCTCCTTCTCCTCGTGTTTTCTCTCTGCTTCAAGAATCATCTCACGCTCCTCCTCATCAAACCACGCCTCATCCGAGTCTGTGTCGCTCTCTGTGTCGAGGTCTCGCGGCTCCGACCACTTTACCATCTGTTCTGCTGCTTTCCTGAATTCTTCTTTTTCCATCGCTTTTTTCATTTCTTCCTAAACCTCTCTTCTCAGTCTTTCTTTTTCTTTATTTTTATCCTCCATCTCCATCATCAATCTCTCCTGCTCTCTCAGCTTTGCCGTCTTTGGATCTGTTTTACCATGTGCTTTCATCTCCACTAGTTTTTCAACCTCAAACTTCTTGTGAATGATGCCATGTCCATCCCCATCTGATCTCTGTTGTGTGTTCATCATTTTCTCTTGCTCCGTCGCTTTTTCCTCCCTCTCTCTCTTCTCCATCTCATCCCTCTTCACCTTACCCGTCTCCTCACTTTTCTTTCTCTCCTCCAGCTCCCTCTGAAGGGCCTGCTCTCTCTCTTTCTCCTCCTTGTGTTTTCTCTCTGCCTCAAGAATCATCGTACGTTCCTCCTCATCAAACCACGGCTCGTCAGAGTCCGTGTCACTTTCTGTGCCGACATGTGGAGGCTCTGACCACTTTTTGACAAACTCTTCTGCTGCTTTCTTGAATTTGTCTTTTTCCAGCCCTTTTTTCATGTCCTCCATCTCTCTCCTCAGGCTTCCTTCTTTAGCTTTATCCTCCTTCTTGTTCATTAATCTCTCCTGCTCTCTCAGCTTTGCCATGTTGAAATTTGTTCTTCCATGTGCTTCTGCCTCCAATATGTTCTTAATTTCAACTGCTTTTTCAATTGATCCATTTCTATTTCTCTCTTCCTCCATCTGTTTTCTCTCTTTTTCTTCATGCTTCATGTTGTTCATAATTTTCTCCTGCTCCTTTCGCTTTTTCCATTTCTCTCTTCTCCATCTCATCCTTCTTCACGTTAGCCAGTTCCTCACTTGTCTTTCTGTCCTCCAGCTCTCTCAGGAGGGACTTCTGTCCGTTGTACTTCCTCTGCTCCTCACTCATGGCATTCAGAAATGTTGTCTTTTCTTCATGAATTACATGCGTGAATGATTCCCGTTCCACTCGAATCATTTCCTTCAGCTTTGTTCTTTCCTCTTGATAAAGCTGCTGCACTCTTCTCCTCTTCTCTATCAGAATGTCCTTGAGTTTGTCACTTTTGTGAATTGTTACGTGTTGATATGCCATCAAGACATATATATAAACACTCTCAGTTGTAGCTAATGTAGGGTGACCAGATTTCCAGAGTCTAAAACCGGGACACTATGTGTGACGTCATGCGCGTGCACATTCTTAGGCATTGTCGTGTAGTACTCTAGTCTGCTATCAAAGAAAACCGTTAAAACACGGCCGCTGTATACTGCAAGATACATTGTAACATTGACTGCGAAGATTTCGCAGAGCGCACCTACCATTGTCACTCACACACACACACACACACATTGACTCTGAATTACTGGAAACTTCATTAGGCTTTAATTTAACAGTTTTGTATATGTGATCACTGTAATTTGGGCAGCTTGATGTGATGTTGGGTGAAAACCGGGACATTTTTGCGTCCCGACGGGCTTTTGTCGGGACTCGGGACACGCGACTAAAAATCGGGACTGTCCCGGTCAAATCGGGACTGTCCCGGTCAAACCGGGACGTCTGGTCACCCTAAGCTAATGTGACTGTATGGTAGGTTTTAGACATACACAGATATGTCCTCCTTCTGAAATGCTCTCCCTGCTGCCCTTCTCTCCAGTGCTTCACGGACTTTCTGTAGCTCTGCAATCCTCTTATTGCTATCCATGACGCGGTTCTTCATCTGCTCTCGCTGCCTCTCCAGCTCCCTCCAATCAGCCATCCACTGGCTCCCCTCACGTGAGCAGTGCAGCTGGTCTCTGTAAGACAGACAGAGAATTTAAAAGGTAAATAGACTGCATTTATAAAGCCAAGTGCTGTCACACACTCAGCAGAGTACCCAAAGTGCACATTGGTGGCAAAATCGTGCCCTGCAAGGCGCCAATCAGCACACGGGGAGCAGGACGGGGTTCAGCGTCCTGCTCAAGGACACTTTGTCCTAGCCAGGAGGTGGTGAAATCAAGCCAATGACCCTTTGGTTGTTGGCCAGCTCCTCTACCACCTGAGCCACTGTCACTCTGATGTGTCTGTCATGTGTCATTAAAGCTGGCCCAGGTTTTATACTCACCGGCCCAAACTTTTGTAGACCAGTGTGGACACTAGACTGCACGCCCTTTAAAACGTTCATGTTGGGCTTCTGGAAAAGCCGGACGTTGAAGTCTCAGGATATGACTGTTCTCGGTTGTCAGATACTAGCTTGTAAATAACACACTTTAAACAACAAAGATTTTCAGGTTAGAAACAGCTAAGAGAAAAAACAACAAGAACAATAATAATAGTAGTAATAATAATAATAATATTTAGGTAATATAAATAGTATTGAAAACTAATAAAAGAAAATAATTTAGGTATTTAGCTGTTTCTTAAAAGGTACGCTAGATTATAGCCTATGATATTGATATGAAACACTGACCTGTACTTGTTGGCTGTTCTCTGTAAAATAATGATCTGCGTTTGATAGTTTGAGGGCGTATTCACACATACGCTGTTTGGTTCGAACCAAAGGACCAAACGAACCAAATTTCACTTGGTCCGGACCTTCTGGAATGGTCTGAATACAAACCACCGAACTCTGGTCCGGACCAAACAAGCGGACCGAGACCGAGCTGAAAGGTCGAACTCGGTCCGGAACAAAGGAGTCCTGGTGCGGATCTTTTGGAGATGTGAAAGCAGACCGGACCTAATGCGAACTTTTTGCTGTTTTCTACCTCGTGAGCTTCCGTCGTTTGCCGTGGTGCACTGTGGAAACACGCAGCTGTTTTCTATTCAAAGAAAGACGATGGCAGCCTAGATGTGTGTGACCTACAGTGAAATATCAGACCGCTGTATGGATACGATCTTGACACATAGGCATACCTTCTACGTCTTGCTTGTAGAGCCAGAACTGTCACTGCATGATGTGCACCCATCAACGCTATCCTCCGAAGTCGAAGTACCCTTTCTCGTTGTCGTTGATATATCACTCGCGCAACGGTATGGTAAGTACAACATTGTAAAAACAGTAAAAACTGGAAAAGACATAGATTTGATGATATTGAAAACAATAACAGCAGGGAAAGCATCCATGGCTATCTTGACTTTTTAACTTTCGCGGGTTGTGTTTGTTGCGCGTGTCATTGCTGACCAATAGCTGAACTAGCTCAGAGCGAGTGGCTTTGTTGACATATTTTGGTTCGCTTGCTAAAATGTACAGTGTGAATGTGAACCGCACCAAAATGAAAAACATTTGGTTCGGACGAAGCAAGTGAACTATCGGACTTTCCTGGTCTGAATACACCCTAAGTATTCCCCTGGACACTATGCGATTATGACATCACTATTCACTAGTCCAGAGCCATCTCTTTCTATGGCTCTGCACTAGTCGAAAAGATTCTAGGTTACAATCCCGCGAGAAATGGTGTGAAGTTTCCCACCAGAATCTGTGATTAGAACGTCCATACTAGACAGATATCCTTAGGTTGCATCGGTTTAGTAGCGTAGAAATCTACACTACCCCTAACGTTAGCAAATGAAATTTCTATTCTGGGTACACAATTTAATGTGGGGCTGTCTTGTCTGGCTGTGGAATATTAAAAGCAACTACAGTGTTGCAGACCTGCCAACCTTGGAGGATTTTTGTAAGTACAAATCCCCAATTGGTGGGGGATTCATTAAACTCATAAAAAAAAGAAATTGGATAGGCCTGAAGCAACCAAACACTGACACAGCACAAGATTTAAGCTGGGCAGAGAAGATTATACCATGATTATAATACCTGCCATGTATTTTTTAGGTATTAAACATGTTTATTGTGTCAGCTGCAATCACATTGGACAAGCCAATACATTGTTTGTGGGCTGTAGGCATCATTTGCTGGGCTAGAATAGCCTATGACAGCTAGAGCCAAAGCCCTACTGTATGTGGGGCTGTGTTGGTTACCGGTTGCCCCTTGAGTTTAGAATGCTGTGTATTGATCTCCCCATCTTTTACAGTAAATGCACTACATTTTCATTTATGTGTGTATCTATTCCCTATATTAGACCTAGAGTATGCCCTACACTTTTTTCGTTCTACTTTAAGCAACAAATGAGAAAAATCTTCGACATTTTCGTTTACTTGCATCCATTTGTCAAGGGCAGCTAACAATGTTATGCTAGTTTGTATGCACAATAGGCTTTATGTTCACGCTGCTCTGACGTTCACATGGCATAAAACATTAATAAGCAAAACAGTTTCAAATAAATTCGTTTATATAACGGATTCATATTCAGAAAAAGTGCGTTACCATTCAAACGACTGTAACACCTTGATATTGTGGGCTAACTTTAGGTACTAATATTTAAATTCCGGTTAGCTTGCAGGTACACATATGTATATCTATGACAGCTATATTGGACATAGCAGGTCAACATAGCTAACTGGCTAACCTTATTTACTTGAAAATAATATTGCATTGACAGTATATGTATGTAAATTGAGTTGAGGGTAAATTATTTTTACAAATTATTCACATTGGTGGCGTTTTGAGGGTAAACATGCTACAACCTAAATGCATAGATATTTTTCTGATTCTACTGTTTACCTGAAAGATTAGCAAAAGCAGTTTATTTCTCTCACAAAGGACAGCTCTTATATAAACCGTATGTTGTAAATTCTTGGTGGCTTACACATTCAAAGTTCCAGAGCTTTTTTTCCCTTTCCTCTGAGAACATTTCTGTAGTTGTATTCTTAAACCCACGTCTGACATCAATACCGCCCCATGTTTAGGACTACCCCTTAAGGTGGGTTCGTTTGGTTACCTTCTCTATTCGAACTGGCAAAAAGGCACCCACTTGCAACCTGCTTGCAACCCTCTTCTTAGCAGCAGCACTGAACTGAGGCGCCAAGCTAGGAGAGGCGGGGCGGCGGAAATGAAGTGCTCTAATTGGTCGAAAACACCCAGTTTACATGGCAACACATTCATTTATTAGATCATTTATTAAATATTAATTTACATTCTTGTCACAAGATGGGTGTGTGTGTGTGAGGTCCCTTTTACAAATCTATAACAAAAAAGTGTACATTACAGTTTTTAAAAAACAGAAAGATATTCACAGTAAAGGAGCATTAAAAAAATCAATGTTTATTAGGCTACTTCATTTCACACACTCATAAGGTGAGGTGTTCCAGGAGAGATGGCATCTTGAGTCTCGGGTGTTTGGTAAGTTCGGAGGCCACCTAAATCTGCTAATTCTAATAATCTAATTGTGGTTACAGTACTTCTACACACACACACACACACACACACACACACACACAGGCCTTCCCAGCCCTTAGCACAGTTACAAGCATACAAGGATATTTTATTGTCACATGCATAGACATACTGGGTAGAGTAGGACATGATTGTTGCTGATTGTTAGTGTAAACTGTGCAGGGGGGGGGGGGGGGGGGGGGGGGGGTGCGTAGAATGCAGTTGGGGGGATGGCTACCTGATAAGGTTTTGTCTTATGACTGTTCCCCTTGTCTGGCTAGCGACTAACCTGTGCAGACTAAGAGTAAGTGGGGCCATATGTCTGCAATGTAAGGCCATGTGTATAGCATGTGGATGGGCCTCTTTTCCTCATATGCCTGCAATGTAAGGCCATGTGTATAGCATGTGGATGGGCCTCTTTTCCTCATATGCCTGCAATGTAAGGTCATGTGTATACCATGTGGATGGGTCTTCCTTCCTCATATACCTGCAATGTAAGGCAATGTGTATAGTATGTGGGTGGGCCTCTCTTCCTCATGGCTGCAATCTAAGGCCATATACATACCATGTGGATGGGCCTTCCTTCCTCATATGCCTGCAATGTAAGGCCATGTGTATACCACGTGGATGGGCCTTCAGTCCTGAGACCCTTCCTTCTCTCGGTCCCAAAACTCTTCCTGCTCCCCTCCCCCCTGCATCAGCACCTGCAGCAGTCAGGTTTGGGGGTGCAGGAGGGGGTGCAGCAGGGCTCCAGTGCGGGGTCGCTCCCCCGCCGCACCTGGCTCTCCCCAAACACCATGGAGGCCTGGAAGTCGTCCCGCAGCCGCTGCATCCGCTGAAGCACCCACTCCACCTCGGGGTGCTCGTCCGGGGACAGGCTGTAGTTCTCCGACGGGTCGGCCTCCAGGTCGAAGAGCAGCGGGGGGTCGTGCTCCTTCAGGAAGGCCGTCATGTGGCAGTCGTGGTCCGGGGTGGTGTCGCTATAAAATGCCCCTGACAACCGGGGGCATAAGGGGGGAGGGTGGGGGGGGGGGGGGGGGGGGGGTGATAGAGGTAGATGGAGAGAGGGAGATGGAGAGAGGGAGGTGGAGAGAAAGAGATGAAGAGAGAGAGATGGAAAAAGAAAGCGATGGAGAGAGGGAGAGAGAGGGGAAAGAAGAGATGGGGATGAGAGAGAGATGGAGAGAGGCAGGTGGAGGGAAGAAGAAGGTGAAGACAATGATTGCAATGAAACAGCGGCGGCTCTTAGTCAACCTACATACATAAGTGTGAAAATTACTTAGATAAGTGTGTGTATATGTGTGTGTGAGAGAGAGTGTGTGTGTGCGTGTGTGTTGTCCTTGCCTCTTGTGTAGAAGTGGGCTTTGTACTTGCCCAGCCTCACAGCAAACACACCGTACTTCTCACTGGGGTTTGTGGGGTAGTAGAACATGGCCTCCCTCTGACTCTGAAACACACACACACCACCAGAGTCAATATGAGAAACAACACACACACACACAGCCACTACATCATGAACTTTGTGAACAATAAACAATGTGAAACACCAAACACAAACAAACACACACACAATTCGGCACATAGGAGTCAATGTGACAGTGCCACCTACTGGGCCACCTTGGAACAGGATGCTGGACATGTCAACCCCGTCCAGGGCCGCTTTGGGTGGAGGAGCGCCAGCCAGCATTGCAAAGGTGGGCAGGATGTCCAGAGAGCTGGCCAGCTCATGAGTGACCCCTGCAGGATGGAGGAGGAACAACCAATCAGCACAGCATTGGGGTGGCCATGAGTGCCTGGAATGAACACAACAGGTGTGTCACTCACCTGGTGTGATGCGGTCGTGCCAGTAGGCGATGGCAGGTTCCCTCATGCCCCCCTCATAGGTGGTACCTTTGCCACACTTCATGAGCCCAGCATTACCACCACGAGACATACGCATCAACTCAGGCCTGCACACACACACACACACACTTCATGAGTCCAGCATTACCACCACGAGACATACGCATCAGCTCAGGCCTGCGCACATGCGCACATACACACACACTTTATAAGCCCAGCATTACCACCACGATACATACGCATCAACTCAGGCCTACACACACACACACACACACATACAGTTTATGAGTCAAGCATTACCACCACAGAATATTTTCTTACACACTCACACACTTTACACACGTACCCGTTGTCTGCGGTGAAGAAGATGAGTGTGTTGTTAAGGACGCCCGTCTCCTTGAGTGTGTGTACGATGTGTCCCACGGTGGAGTCCAGCTCTAGAAGGGCGTCTCCAAATGGCCCTCGCTTGGACTTCCCCGCCGCCCTGGGCCCTGCAAACTGGGGGTAGTGGGTGTGCTGGAGACACACAGAAGAGAGGAGGAGAGAAGGAGGTGGAAAGGAAGACAGATGGAGGGAAAGAGGGAGACTTTGACTTTTAAAAATACTTCTATTACAAGTTCTTAGAAACAAATAAGACAACATCTTCAAAAAACTCAAGAATAAAACTGCCTCCATACATGAGGCAAAGCAGGCACAATTAGGAGAGGGGGAGAGAGAGTGAGAGACAGAGAGAGAGAGAAGGAGGCAGAGAGAGAGAGAAGACCATTACCAGAGGGAGAAAGGAATACATACACAACAAAAAATGTGATTAAGAAATATGAACATCTGAATGACCTCAAGACATGGTGTGAGACTGAGGCAGAGCAATGCACACATGAAAGTGAACAGGTTTAGATAAAGTGTCCAAACTAGTACTGAGGCCTCTGGACCAGGCTGTGTGCTGTTCTAGTTCATGAGGCACAGACGTGGAGAATATGCCATATTCACAGACCAGGGACATCATTCCCCATTTTTAAAGACGCTCTTCAAAACACATCTCCTCTGAGAGCCCCTCCAACCTTTACAACATTAACATCCTAACCTGTACATACTACAGCCCTCTCCAGCCATTTTCTGCCTCTCTACCAGTCTCCATTTCTCAACACATTTGTAAATCACTTTGGATAAAACTGCCTGCTAAATGCAATGTAATGTCATAATGTCTAATGTGGATATGATTAGGTTACCAAAGACACAGAGAACACAGGTGCAAATGCCTAAAACACACACACACACACACACACACGGCCATATGCAGGGGCGAGGTGCTCACATGGGAAGGGTAGTAGAGGAAGAATGGCTGCCCTTTCTGGGCCGAGTCCCTGATGAAGGTGGTGGCAAAGTTGCTGTAGGCCGTCTCCAGACTCAGGAGGTCCACAGGCTGCTGGATAATCACTTCGTTGTGCATCAGAGGAACCGTCACCACCCCGCGGTCACAGAAGCCAAAACACTTCACATCGGGAGGGAAGCACGTCAGGTTATGACAGGGACCCTGCGAAGGGAGACAGGGAGGGAGAGAGGGAGAGGGAGAAAGAGAGTAGAAAGGAGGAGAGAGAGAGCAAGGGAAAGAGGGGGGGGGGAGAGCACACGCAAGAAAAAGAATATAGAGATAGAGAGACAAAGACCGTCCCGTGTAATCACAATGACAGTGGGTGCTGTTTGTTTGTTTTGTAAAAGCTGTCCTTACCATGTCATGCGAGTAGGGGATGCCCAGGTAGGAGTCGAAGCCCTGCCTTGTGGGCAGGTAGGTGCCGTTGAGACCCACCCCCAGGTGCCACTTGCCCATGATGGCCGTGTTGTAGCCCAGGGGCTTCAGGACCTCAGCGATGGTGGTCTCGTTTAGGGGGAGACCCCCTCTAGAGCCGGTGCCCAGCACGTCCGGGTAGATCCCTGAGCGGGTCTGGTAGCGGCCCGTCAGAATGGATGCTCTAAGGGTCACAGAAGAATTATGGGTAAAAAAAAACCTGTTTGAAAAAAAAATGAAAACTGAAAGGACAATTATTCGAGTAAACTAATGAGCACTGTTTCCGGCTTTGGTAGATTTATGAATGGATATGATTACAAAGAGGAAAGTAACATCTAACCAACACTAACAAATAGCCAACAAGGCCCGCTTGCACCAGCCTACATCAGATCGCACACTGGGGCGCATGTGCATGTACAATTACTAAAACCTTAAAAATTGAGCAAACATGTTGAAGGAGAACTTCGGTGTAAAATGAAAATTGGCATGTTAAAACATCATACCGAGTTGGTATGTGTACTGAGGAGCAAAATTGATTTAGCTTGTTGCATTCAGAGTTTAACTATTTTTTAGTGTTTGTCCCAGAAGGCTAACAATGGAAGTGGTATGTGCCCTTAGACGAAGCATGACGACTACGCTATTTTTAAACCATTAAAACAGCTCGAAGAAACTCCACACTCCATCAGTAGTACAACAAAGGCCCCTGACATTAAAAACGAGGCAGTGAGAACTTTGTAAGTGTACACAACATTTATTAATAAAACAATTTTGACAGGCAGTGCCTTCAAAGTCAAAGTCAGTTTTATTTGTCAATTTCTTCACATGTACTTGACATACAAAGGAATCGAAATTACGTTTCTCACTATCCTATGCGTTTACATAGACAACAACAACAACAACAACAGTAAAGTGCAAGTGCACAAGACAAGACAAATCCTGAGCTAAGTTATTGCAAATAATAAATAAAGTGCAGTTGCTTAAGGCTACTGTTACCTAGTGTTGCTAAAAACTAAACCAGGTATGACAAGTCAAGACGACAAGACGGGACAAGACAAGACAACACTGAGTGTGTGCATTTAGAGGTAGTTGTTCTTGTGAAAGTGATGGCTAGTGCAATAAAAATATAAATATAACAGCAACATGTGTGTGCAAAGTGATGGCTAGTGCAATAAAAATATAAATATAACAGCAGCATGTGTGTGCAATTTTGCATATGCAGAGTCTCAGTTTGGGTAAGGTGGGTGGGTGGGGGGGGGGGGGGGGGGGGGGGGGGGGGTGAGAGTCCAATGTCCCTAGACCAATGTCCTGCCAGCCTGGTGTTTCTTCTGGCTGGGGCTAAGGGTGAGGCTGAGGGTGAGGAGGGGAGAGAGTTCAGCAGTCTGGGGCTGAGGGTGAGGGTAAGGGTGATGAGGGCTTGTTTGGGCTTTCATCATGGCAGCGACGAGAAACAACTGCAAACTACTGCATGTAAGAAACGTTTTTTAAATAAAGGTTGTGTACATTTACAATTATCTCAGTGCTTTGTTTTGAATGCCAGAGCCTTTGTTGTACTACCGATGGAGTGTGAAGTTTCTTCAAGCTGTTTTAATAGTTTAAAAATAGCGTAGTCGTCATGCTTCGTCTAAGGGCACCTACCACTTCCATTGTTAGCCTTCTGGGACAAACGATAAAAAATAGTTAAACTCTGAATGCAACATGCTAAATCAATTTTGCTCCTCAGTACACATACCAACTCGGTATGATGTTTTAACATGCCAATTTTCATTTTACACCGAAGTTCTCCTTTAAAAGTATGAATACAGTCTTCTTGTCCACGTTCTTGATGGCAGAGTTCAGTTTGCAGGTTACCGTGACGGGCTGCACAAGGGGCTGGTCACATAAAAGTCAGTGAATCGTAGCCCTCTAGCTGCTAGTTTGTCCAGGTTTGGCGTCAGGGAAGTGGGGGTGTCCGTAACAGCCCAGGTCCCCGAAACCCAAGTCATCCGCAAACACCAGGATGAAGTTTGGAGGCGAGGAGCTCACGCGACCGACACTCAGGCACATAAATATAGCCAACAAATGCATTACTAACGGGAGACCCATGGCGAGCACACACAAAAAAAACTATGTGATCCGCTTGTTGTCTTCCTCTCCTCAATGAAATCTCATTTTCCTATAGCCTATAGCCAAGGTTGTTCAAAACACTCTTGACTGTCGTTGGGTCTGTGTCAGGACGAAAATAAGTATGCTGAAGCCTACTTCATATATTGCCAGTTTTCTGTAAATCGCTTTGCTTTGTTGCCCCTTCTGCGAACACATTATCTAATCTAGTCTACACGATGCCCACAATTAGTTGCCTTATTTGCTCAATTACACTTTATATACTGGTCTACACTGATGTCAACAAATGAAAGCTGTCATATGACTCGTTCACCTGATCGGAAATGGGACGTGTAATTCTAAAAGGTTCTAGAGAAGGATATAACACTAATGACTACTTGCTGTCAATTGTGAATTTTCTGTAAATATCGTATAGTCTTATATTGAAACATTAAAAGGATCCCCCCTTAAATATGGAAAACATACATTTTACTGTTGCATTTTTTTACAATCTTTCTTGTGTCAGATAACAGATGTTTGGAGCTTTTAAGGCATGACTTTAGCGCCATCCTGTGTACACTTTAAGTAAGTCAAGAGCATTTCATCGTGGGGGTTTGTACAGTCATAGATGTAACTGCACTGGTAGATCAGGAGCATATTAACTCACTTGTGTGATTTGTTGTTTTGTTTATATTTATCTGTAGTTATATTTATATAGGTCTCTTAAAACTCTTAGAAACTCTTAAAACTCTTAGAAAAAACTTTAGAAAACTGATTTGGAGAAAGAGGGTAAAACTGCCAATACACATGACAATGCACATTCATTAAATGTTGATTCGTTTCTTGTCACAACATAAAAAATCTAATTAACACGAGGTACCTTTTAAAAATCTATAACAAAAAGTGCACATTTCGGTTTAAAAAAAAAAAAACCAAAAGACATCCACAATAAAGGAGGATAAAAAACCAATGGTAACACTTTAGAATAACTACCTACTCCCTATAAATCATTTATAAATGTATTTGTTAACTGTTAACTAACTCTTCATTCATCATTTGTTAACCTTTCGTGTCACATTATTTCTCATCAATAAATCTTTTAGAAACATAGGCCTATTTATATTCTTTCTGCTTGTCTGTTCGCTGTCTGTGAGAAGAAAAGAGGTGCTTTTATACCTGTTTCTACAGAAAGCACTAAGCACAGTGTGTGTGTGTGTGTGTGTGTGTGTGTGTGTGTGTGTGTGTGTGTGTGTGTGTCTGAAAAACTAGACCCAAGGTGTGCACGTGTAACCCCACATATTTACATTACAATACAAGTTAGTAAACAAGGCAGGTCAGAGTTAGCAGGTGACGTAAAACAAATACGCTAGACAGGGCATGGTTTGTAGCAGAGCACTGTGGCTAGTGGTATGATTTGTACAACACTATTCTACATAAATATGGGGTATTAGCAGCAAAGAAAGCACTTGGTCTGACAAACCTCCCATAGACAGTAAGTACCTCAGAGGTGATATCAATAGGCATCTTTTTAATGCCTCTGTGTACTACTGGACAGAGCTACAACCAATCAGACCACTCATTCCGATGATAAATACATAGCATTCATCTTTTATTGGTGCCCATTTTTTTGGGCAAAGGAACAACTGAGAATAAGCAGGTTGGCCAGACTGACTTGAATGCAAAATTCAATGTAGAATCACAGGCAGTATGGGCAGGCCCAGGCTAACACTCACCCACATCATCCGCATCCCAGGCTTGACTGGCCATTTGGATACAATCACCTACAGGATGATTCAGAGCACAATTAAAAGCAGCTGTGGCATACTCAGCCCGCCTTCCCAAAACAAAGGAGTGGGAGGGAGAGAGAAAGAGAGAGAGAGAGAGAGAGAGGTATGTGAACTTGTCTACACCATACACAATCTATCTATAAATGCAAGGAATGTGTGTGTGTGTGTGTGTGTGTGTGTGTGTGTGTGTGTGTGTGTGTGTGTGTGTGTGTGTGTGTGTGTGTGTGTGTGTGTGAGTGTGTGTGTGTGTGAGTGTGTTTGTCACAGACATACATAACTCCCGAACAATTTGTCCAACACCAGATTTGGTAGGTGTCTTGCTAATGGCACACATGAGTGCATTTCATGTGGTTTGGACAAAAAGTGTGCAATATTTCATTAAAACAAGCATTACTTCCCCCCTGCTGCTTTGGTCATTGTGGCCACTCTCCCTCACACATAGCTCTGCATCATTCAGTTGAGTTTGAGTTTGCACTTTGAACAGACCTCACAACTCCAAAACGAATCCCCTTACCACACATTTTCAAAGCAACGATGGTGGGTTGTTCTTTCAAATTCCCTTGAGAAAGAAAAGACCCCACAATCACATCTTCTTGCTACTTGGTATCCAGCTCTTACAGGAAAATATCTGCTGTTTACTATGAGTTTATAAAGCTTACACATTAAATCTGACACATTAAATTAAGTCTGACAGAGCTTTGTTTTATGAGTTAATATCAGCAATCATCATTTCACACAGGTTTGTGCTTTATTAAAAAACTTGTCAAAACCATTCAGCAAAAATTATATATACATGAATTAAAGTCAGTAGTTTTAATCAAGTGCTTGTAATAAAAAAGACAACATCAACAAAAAGCTGTATATGGTCTATGTCTATGTACATGTACTACGTAAGTGCAACTTTGTTATTATTCAAAATATGCATTTAAGTATATCAATGGGCTTCCACATACAAAACTTCACTGAAAACATTGCTGGTCAGGTTCATGTTAATTATGGTGTCAGGTCTTTCAAAACATCTTAGGCCTCATTCACACCAAGGACTCTCTGTATACAGCGCGTAGACAGCAAGTGTCCGTTTTCTGTCCATATTTGTTTACAATGCATGTCAACAAATTAGACTATTCACACCGCACGCATGATCTGATCATATTCTGTCACACATACACATATATTTTACACAGTTATGTGCTGTACACTGTCAAATTGGTGTGAATGAGGCCTTACCCTACAACGTAACAGACTAACCACCTAACCAACACTGCATGCATTCTCTCCCTTTGCACCTACCCTGCAATCCTTTACGTTACCCGAGCTCGATTGTCTACTGTAAGCTGCTTTGGATAAAAGTGCAATAATTGTAATGCAATATAATATACAAAAAAGATAAAGCTCAGCACAATTTAATAATGAGAGCATACATCTGACTCTGCTTTGTAATTACTTCTGTCCAGATTTTAAGTGATCAGATTTTAAAAATAACTGGAAATGTACACGCACAGCACAGACCTCTGCCAAGCAGCTTAATTAACCATTTACCCCCCCCCCCCCCCCCCCCCCCCCCCCCCCGCTTTTTTAATGAACCGATTTTTGCCAACAAAAGAATCAGCTCGAGGCAGTGACAATACTGACATACTGTCAAAATTTCAGAATGATATGTTCATGACTTTTTGAGTCATTTGGCTAACAAACAAACAGACAGACACACAAATAAACAAGAGCAAAAACAGAACCTCCTTGCCGGAGGTAACAATAAAATACTCTAATTTCCTCACTCCTGCCCTCCAAAGCCATGGTAGGTGAAGGGGTCCAGCGAGGGTGTGCATAGGTCCTCTTTAAGGCAAGCCATCTTGTTGTACTCGCAGCTGTTCTCAGTGCCGGGCTCAAAGAACACCCCATCCGGTGAGTTGATAGACGGATCCTCGTCAAAATAGTTGTGTGGTCTCAAAATGACTCCTCCGCCGTTGCCGATGGTGACTGTGTTGGGGATATCTTCAGCATGTGGGATGTGCAGGAACCCCGCAGTTATCCACGCAACAAGATCCTGCACAAACACACACACACATAGCACGCACGCGCACACACACACACGCACACACAATCAGTTATCCATTCAACAAGATCCTTCTCAAAAGTTGAGCGACAGTGAGTGACATTATTGTCAAGAACCACCACCTGAATCTGACACATCCCACCCACTTCATTTTGCTGTAGTGAGTAAAATTCCCCCTTGACAATGACAGACTAGATAAAATTGTATAAAATCGACTGGTTTCCACCTGTTCACTCAATACTGGTGATAAAGGATAGTAAAACACAGTTGTTATCTTGTGGTGCAGTATAATAAAACACTGTTGTTATCAGCCGTTAAACTAAAATTCCTGCTATCAAAAGGTGAAGGTTGCAGTTGCCAAGTTTCCTCTTGAAGGTGATAAATATTCGTATATGACACACCACAACATGGCAGTTAGAGCCCACCACTAATCCTCTTTTATGCAGTGCAGAGGCTCGTTCTGTAACATTGAGGCAGAACCCTAGAATTTCACAGAATATTTAAAAGGCTTATTTTTCTGAGCAATGGGTGTACATTTCGGGCATGGTACCATGATCTCCAAACCCCCTGCCCATTTAAGGAAAATGTTGTAATAGTATTGAACATGTTGTAATTGACTCTTCACTCCAGGGAGAAAACCAACTTTAATTCAGGTGTGCGCTGAGTTTAATTTTTGTGCACGATACTAGCTACTACAACTCGTCAACGACACGCCTATTAATGCAGCCTTGAACTGGACAGACATCATACTGGAAGTATCTTATTCTGTATATGCACCATTTTTGGTTTTACCAATCACCTCATTCACAACAGACTCATTACCACTCACCTCATTCACAATGGACTCATTATCGGCAATGAATTTGCTGAAGTCTACTGCAGGTGACCAGATGTCATTCTGATTAAAGAGGCTACTACTGGTCTGCTCTGAGTCTTTGTGTTTGGTGATGGCCACCTTATACCTATAAAAGGAGAAAAAAGAAAGAAAGAAAGAAAGAAAGAAAGAAAGAAAGAAAGAAAGAAAGAAAGAAAGAAAGAAAGAAAGAAAGACGTTAGTGCAAGAAAGAAAGACAGTTATGCAGGAGTTCAGTTTGAAATGAGTATTTCGATGCATTGCACAGGGGAATAGAATCATGGACAGAGCATGTGAGGAGAGGAGGAGGAAATAGAATCATGGACTTAGTGTGTGAGGAGAGGAGGAGAGAGGACACCTTGCCCAAGACATTGCCCTCTCCTCTGGCTCGCTCTCGGGAAGGTGGTCTCCTGCAAAGCTGACCACCTGGAGCCTGTAGGAGCGCTGGTGGCCCCAGCGGTTGGTGTGGTTGCTGGCCACGTGCAGGTACCGAGGCATCGGGTGGCCGTGACGGAGGGCGGCCTCCTGTTCCGTCTTCGGTTGGTTCTCCACAAGTCGAGGGACCTTGGCTTTGCGCTCTGGCATCCAGGGCACAGCCACCTCCTCAAAAGTCATGTCTTTAGTCTGAAATACATTCTTTACACCTTCAGAGGTAAATGAAAGTTTCAGGACTGACGCAGTGAACATTAACACTTTTGTCTAAGTGGTACGCACAGTGGCCATTGATATCTGGCAAGACATTGGTAGCACTTTATAATAACTACTTACAAGTAAGCCTTTTGTTTTCCATTTGGTCACTTTTACTGAACTCTTTGTTAATCATTTGGTAACCATTGCTTTTACACTATTTCCCATCAGTAAATCATGTATAAACATTTCTACAAATGTTAAAGCAGACAGAGAAGATGACACACATACAGACAGACAGAAAGGCAGCAGGCTGAGACAGAGATAGCAGATAGCATAAAGACAAACAGTCAGAAATACAGACAGATAGCCAACCAACATCCAGACAGATGTGTCAGTATGTTTCTAAATGATTTACTGATGAGAAATAGTGTAAAAGCAATGGTTACCAAATATTAAGAGTTAACAAATGCAAAATAAATGCTTGTTAGGAAGTAGTTATTATAAAGTGCTACCAACACATTTTTATCAGGAAACCTCAGCAACAGATAGAATGCAGGATGTCTGTGTCCCCGTGAAAACATTACATGGCTCTAATAAACTGTGACCTTGACCATTACATGTCATTACCACATTTGTATTTTTCCATAAGGCAGCAGAGACAACAACAGAAAGTCAGGCACTGAGCCTATGTGAACTCTGTGCCAGTACATTATGCAACACTCAATTACAATGTCTACAGACATGGTGATGGATGTACCGCAAATATCACGCACTTTCTTGTTCATGGACACAGTAAGCACATCTAAAACAAAACAGGCGAACGTTACAGATGAAGACACATTACACCGAACGAAGAAGGGAAACGCTTACCCATAATATCTAGGTCAACTTTGAAGTTAATGAAGTGCGTATGGATATTACCCAGGGTGTTTTCTGCGACCCGGTGGCCGTGTCGCAAACTGCCACCATCAACTATAAAAGATGATGATATGTAACCAGTGGCATGTACTCTAGCCTCCACTGATCCGCTCTGGTAAAAGATGAAGTCCCAGACGTAGTCATAATTCCCAATGGCAGTGATGCTTCTGATGATTAAAGCGCTGTTTGCCAACCCCCCATAATTGTTCAGAAAAAAATCAGTTAAGTGCCTGCGCAATGGCCGGCCGATGTCATGCTCAAAAACACAGATTGAATTTCTGAATCGCCGCACATGGCTCGTGTCAATGTAACGATAAGTGTCTACGTAGGTCGCCCCATATGGACAATCTACTCCACGCACCAACTCGTGCGCAAAGCGGCCAATGCCAACACCTGATTCGAGGAACTTGGTGAGAATCAGTGCAGGTGTAACAGACCCATAAACGGCTATTGCTTCTTGAACACTGAGCTCATAAGCTATTCGCTCTCCTTTGAACCTTATGTCAAATACTCGCATGCCGCTGAGAGAGCTCAGTCCAAAAGCAAAACTCCAATCCATGTACATAACCTGGTTATCTTTTACGCTGAACCGTTTACCTTGAAGGTAGGATTGCTGGGGGCCAAGACCTATTGGCTTACTCCGGGGTTTTAAGGAAGCATAGTCCGAAACGGCCTTATATACTATTTTGTTTACCTTGCCATTATTATATGCTTCTCTGAGAGCATTAATGGTATCAAAGTACTGGCCGTTGTACCACAATTTCTTCAGATACCACTGAGATGAGTTTGTGCTTTGGTGGTTTATCAGCACTTCGAAGCCGACTGGATGGAGATACATGCCCTTCATGTAGCGATAAAGAGATATCCATGTTTCCCTGTCACCAGACTTCAGCCCACGGGGCAGTCCCTCAACGGGAAGAAGTGGTTGCCCGTCGAAACTTTCCTTCATTATTTTCGGAATTTTCACAGATACTTCAAGAAAAAGGAGTTCAAGAACTTTGGAAAATTCGCCACCACTGATTGGGCGAGCAGTAACTTTCAGCTCAGGCTCATCATATTTCTCCATCGTCACATCTCGATACGTGAGTGAACCTCCAAGAGGTCCTACCACATATTCCTTAAGATAACCACGGGCACCGTAGAAAATCACCACTGATGCTTCCCTTGCCGGCGTGGGGCCATTTTCATCCAGAAAACGGAGTACTTCAGCCTTTTTTGGAAGCACTAAATCAATCAGAAAGAGAACGTTCTCGTTGGGTTTGGGGGTATCCGAGTTTGATATTTCCAAACTCGCTTGCGCCCCCATGTATTCCCTGACCTGCTGGTATTCATCCTCAGATAGGTCGGCAAACACTGCCGCGTGGTCGGTATGGTCGTACTTCCAGATTTGCTGGGTAGAGCATTTGGGTACTCTGCATTTGGGTACTCTATCAACGTACAGGCATATAAACACAATGTTACAAATAACCAAAATGAGAATGAGCAAAATCACCAAGTATTTCCAACAGGACTTTTCCACTCGGGCGGCCATCCTTTACAAGAGGTAGGCGCAGGCTAAGGAAAAGCTATAAGGGAAAGTAATTGGGTGTCGTTTTGCATAATTGCTTCCATGTCTTCTGCCCGAGACTTTGTACTCACAAGCCGAACCTTACACACGTTTGTCACCAGATCAGCTCATTCAAATGCACCTCAAACTGAGCTATTCACAGCAGAGAGAGAGAGTCCATTTCCCCACTATCCATCATTTGCCCACTGTATACCATGTGCAATTATTTTCAAAACATAATCTTTGATTTGTGACGCATGCTGATATTGATGGACAGTAATAGTTTTATTACATACCTCAATACAAGCACTCACAACACTGCCCTCAAAGTATTGAATGATGGCTGTGTTTGAGATACCTGTCTCTACGTGTCCAGCAAACTTCCATCCAAGGTCAGGTCAGAGTATGGAGGAGGAGAGACTGAGAGATACTTTGGGTGAACTCAGGGGCATCGCCTCACCCAAGCAAGTGGGGCACGTGGCACGGAGCAAAATCTGCAGTGCACCATGCAGTCCCATTTCTTGATATTGTTTCCAAAATGCGTATTCTTTGGGCACAGCTGACTGATGCAGTAAACTTGACTGATGTGTCATAAAGCGCTTCATTCATCTGCAATACTCACAGAATAGGGTAAGACAGTTGCATCAGCGTACATAACGTTATATATTTCTGTAACATATTAGACAGTTGGTGGCCTGGTGGTAAAGCAAGTAGATGTGTGGCCAGAGGGTCACAGGTTCAAATCCTCTAACTGCCATAAGTGCCACCGAGGCACCCTTGAGCAAGGTGCCATCCTGCTTCCTATAGCTGCCACTGTTCATGTGAGTGATTTGGTTATGTAAATGCAGGTTACAGGTTTGTTGTGGCCACTGTCTGCTGTGTAGTCACAATGACAAGTGACATTTACATTACAATAGCTGGATAGTATCACTCACCCAGGGCTAAATTCAACATATGATAATTTCAGGAAGCTCTGACTCACAAATTAAAGTATTCCACTCTGGATTGTCGACTGCTCACTGACCAATCAGCATGGATATTTTGACATGGGCATCCCTGACCCTTTTATATGGGCACAGCTAATGCTGTTTGATCATGTGCAGTTGCCACAGATGGATAAATGTATCATGTTTTATAACACAAGCAATGCCATATTTCTGATCAGCTTTACAGAGAATATTTGGAGTTAATCGTGAAGGCAATGACATGGTGTGTCCCAGTATGTTATCAAAGATATAGGAGGATGTAAGGAGTGACAGCACAGCACAAGACATGCAATGGCAATGACCCACTAACACATATAGTCATGGGTTAGACATACAACAAAGGCCAACATACAGTAAGGTAAGATCAACAAACAACAGACTTCAGATAAACCTCATGACATGATCCTTACTGGTCTCCAAAATGAACCTAATAAACCAAATTGTTATTACATATGCACATTTATTTTTAAACTAAACCAAACTGTTATTATATATGCATATGTATTTTTAACCTCATAGACACCTTTAGTTGACAAACACAATCCTTATCAGGCCGGCAACCACAAAGGTAATCTGCCCTGTGTGCAGGCCTACACCAGAGTTAGTTACAGTGCAAAGTTCACAGGGAATACAATGGGAAAACAACCACACATTGTATTTATATAGTGCCAAAGCACTTGTCAAAGCAAAACATCAATGTCTGTACCAACAGAAATGGAGTAAAGCTGGAAAGTTGAAGTTAACTATTAACTATTACTTAAAGACTTTGCCTACGTTCTGACCACGGACAAGTTCTATCATTTAAAATTTGCTCACCAAAGTGTTCTGCCAACCAACCAGGGCGATGAAAGCTCAAATGAGAGTTCTTGGAAGCTCTTACCACAAGCTCAAAAGCTCCAAATCACAGATAAGTTTAGAGAGTCGGAATTATGGTTGGGCTTTATTCACAGTGGTGTGCACCAAAGGAGAGAGGGAGCGCATATAACTAATACACTACTCAAAACAATTAAGGGAGCAAGCAGAATATATGTTGAGCTGTACACTGGTTTCGACCTTGGCCTGGTCGTCTGTTATATTCCCCAGTCTCCTGGTAATGTGTCCAGAACCAACTTTTCAGGCTACGTGACACAGCAAAGTAACAAGCGACCTCCCTCTGAGTGTTCCCATCTTCCAATAGTTGCACTGCTCTGGCCACATCTGCTGGACCCACACAGCGCCTGGCAGCATTGGCTACAGCCAGGAAACAAACTTAGCCATATAACGATCCAAAATGCACACATGTTTTTGCCATTAGGGTACAGAATGCAACTGTGAAACAAATGTGTGCACCTTGCCTTTATGTAGGGCTTTACTGCTACAAGGTTTGAGCACACAAGGTTCTGCGTGTTTGGCTCAAACTCACCAATTGACTCGCTGAGATACACTGCTAGTCAAAACTAAAGAAACAGTTCAGGTAAACTTTAATTTAAGCATATGACATTTTTGACAAAATGGGGTTGCTCCCTTAATTGTTTTGAGTAGTGTATAAAGAAAATAGCTGTAAACCAGTGGTCCCAACCCTAAACTGTTGCTGGATAGCCCTCTCAGTTTTAACAAGCAAATCAACAACTTGGTCAAATGTTACTTCTGCCACTTTAATCTTTGCATTTTATGTTTGTTTTATGATTTTATCTTGCTTGTTTTTACTATTTTATGTTGTTTGTTTTATTCTGTGTTTATGATGTCAGACCTGTATCAGACAAGGTGCTAAAAAAGGCAGACTGAGGCTCAGGGGGAGGAAGAATCCAGACCCTCAGGCTGGTCGTGCAACTCAGGTCAGGGCCATGTTGGTGATCTCTCAAATATAGCTGTTCTCTTTTCCCTGACAGTTGCTTTCTGGTTGGGGTGTTGGGTTCTCCTGTGGTGCTGTGCAGATCCAACATTGGAAACCAATTTAGGATGTATACAAGCAGGCATTGCAGATAATGGCTTCTAAAATAAGCCATAAAATAAAGGTAAAAGAATGCACTGGCATTTCTCAGTTTCTCCATATTTCTCACACTCCGGCACAGTAGAGGGCAGTATTCTAAATCAGTTGGTCACTAATTACTACAAAGGCCAAAGAAGGAGAATTGGTTAGCAACTGTTGTTGTGGTTAACAGACGCCAATGGTTGAAAGCACCCTGCGCTAATTACCCTGGAATCGTTGTTTTGCACTAATGGTACGAGTTTTGGTATGGTTTTAGTGGTCTGTTTTAACTGAAAAAAAGCACGGTAACGTACTTTACCGTGAAGTACAGTTTGTGCACCTTGTCTAAGTCTTTTGAGTTTTGATAAGGCACATATCTTCCGAAATATTAGGCTGTTCTTTGTGTTGTTGCAAAATTTTCCCTTTAGGCAAGGTTACCGTTAGATAAGGTCAGTAAGTCATCAGGACGCATAATAGTCATGTGAGTTAAAGTAACACAAGTAAGTCAACCAGCCAGATAGTTTAAGTAGCTTTGGGACATACTGTTTACTTGCAGACTTGCCAAATTAGTTCTGTATGCATGCTAGCTACCATAGCAATTGATAGCACGATGGCTTACCTTACCTGATTGTTCTTTTTCTCTGTTACTTTTCAAGAACCATGTCTAGTTTCGCGGACGAGACGGCAGGTGACGTGCCAGTCAGGGACACGTCATGGAACTTCGCAGGAGCAGGTAATGCTTGTTGAAATCTTTTATTACTTGTAAAGTGGCGCACATTGTTACTCCCCCAGTTAGGATAGATGAAGTTGACCTTCACAACATATCTAATCCCTCTGCAGAGCATCTGAGCATTCAGAATGCCAAGGCAAGGCAAGCAGTGTCCAAAATCAGTCGGGAGGAGCTGGAGGATCGTCACCTCCGGTTGCACGAGGAAAACCTTCTGCTAAAACAGCATGGCCACAAACAGGAGGACAAGATCAAGAGGTGCGGATGTACACACAGGCCTTCGGTGATGTGCGCACCATATGTACTGTAGACAAGGCTATTAGCCTGAGCCCACTGAAGAGCAGCTCAGACTGGACCAGAGGTGGACAAACCATGTCCTGTCATGTGCTCCTCATGCCTGTGCTCTTAACACAGCTCAGTCATTTAGCCAACCTACCTGGCTGAAGAGGGGAGAGCATCAAGGGCAGTTAGGCTCCATCCAATTTGTGTAATATTTTAATATGCGTGATAGAATAGCTTATAGAAATGTACCATTTATTGAAGCTAAGCCATGTTTTGCAATATGTATATCAGGATTTTCTAACAACATACATACAATATCCTGATATACATGTCTCAAAACATTATTGTGATATTTTCTATGTAGTGTGCATCCCTAATAAGCATCTCTGGATTGATTGCTGTCTGTTGATGGCTGGTAGAATGGCCACTAAGCTGATCCGACTAGTGAAGGACCGCAAGCGCATGGAGCAGACGTCTTCGGGCACGCAGGTCGCCGGCCGAGACGTGGAGATGGAGGAGATGATCGAGGAACTTCAGGAGAAGGTGCGTCAGCTGGAGAGGCAGAACGAGGGTCTCAAACAGCGCCTGCTCACGGCCAAGCAGCAGCTCCAGGTTCAGAGCCGCCGGCCCACCCCCTACGGCCACATCCAGCCCCGGGTCAACACCGGGGCGCGCAGGACGAGGGACGACTTCACCGCCTCAGCTCAAGACGTCAACATTCCCCCCAGAGGTAAAGTATGTCCTACTAGCCAGGCCAGCATAACCATAAGAACAAATAAACAAACAAAAACAACACCCAGTGTAATTCTAATTACACGACACACCACAGCACACAGTGTACACACAGAGATCGACTCTGCATTCTAACCCATTACACATTATGTGAGAAGGGGACAGCCATGACAACGGTGCCTGGGGAGCAGTGCGTGGGCACGGTACCGTGCTCAGGGTACCTCAGTGGCACTACTGGCAGTTGGTGGATTCGAACTTGCGATCCTGCAGTCACAAGTCCGATATCTAAACCGCCTGCCCACCACTTCCCCAGTGTTTCCGCTTAATGTTGTATTTTGCCACAGTAATATGTCAGGGAATTCTCCCTAAGGCTTTGTTTCCTCAACTAAATTTGTTTAGAAACCAGTCAGGGAGCAGAAATTGAAGGAAGAACCAATAGGTTAAATGTTTAAACAAAATTCCCACCCATTGTGAAGTAATTGAATGCCTATGGAGAGTGTCTCTATGTATGAAATAAACAATAAAATGAACTGATAAAGCTACATTGCTTTGTTTTTTTGTTTTGTTTTGTTTTTGACATTGTGGTTGAACAAGACCGAGTTAGTAATGTTGCCTCTCTGTGTTGTTGTAGCCAGTAGGAGTGCGGATGCAGACATGGCCGCTCGTCCTCCCCCAGGCCTGCTTCCACGCTACGGCCACAGTCTACTAGACGACGCCAGAGCTGAGATACGAAATTTGTATGTAAAAAAAGAACACATATGAACTAGTCCCTGTTTTCCAACCATATTTCACTTGTGCATCAATCTACTTTTTTAAATGTACAGTACTGTAAATATGTGACAGCTTTAGCAAATGATGAACTGATGAAAGTACATAGAGTAGTAACATGTTAAATGCATCTTATCTGAGATCCTTTTTTTTCATGACCCCTAACCCTGCCATGAACATTCTTTTTGTTTGTGTTGAAGAGAAAATGTGATTGAGAACCAGAGAGCCCAAATGGAAGAGATGGACAGAATGGCAGAAGCCTGCAGAGACCAGCTAAGAAGAAAAGAGAGAGAGTATGAGGAATCTCTCCTCCAGCTGAGGGCACAACAAACCAGTGGGCAGAGGTGGTGTATAGTTTTATTCACACATTTGTTCACTATAGTGAGTTTCTGTTTTGCAACCAGTTTTCCAGTTTTATACCAAACATCATGCGCTGTCTGGTATAAAATTATGTTTTCCAATTTACTGCTCTTTATTTGCTTAGTTTTGGTAGTTAGTGATGTTGTCTGTTGATGTAAGACCAAAACCTTTCTATGAAAACAACAAATTAAAGTAAGACCAAAACCTTCATTTTCTCTGCACATATTTATATGTGTTTTTTGTTTTTTTTTCAATTGCTCTGTAAGGAGCAGTTGGCACATGATGTGTTGTCATTTCCTTTTCTCTGTGTGTGCTATTTTTAGATCAACAATTAAGGATAACGTCGAGCTGATTAAACTTCAGAAACAACTGGCTGAGAAGGGAAATGCATTTATTGTGCTGGAAGAAAAGTTCTTGCAACTTCAAGAGGTAGGAAATTCAAGATGAACATAACAACATAAAGTCTGTGCAGTCTTTCTCAATTGTGGCTGACTACACAGAGAAATATATCGCTGTGTAAAGATAAATATGAATGACACTCCTGTGTTTTCCCTTTTTTTCAAATGTTCTAGAGCCAGAGGACTATGAAGGCCAGCCATGACATGGTGATGGCTAAGATGGACGACCTGACCAGTCAGCTTAAGGAGGAACGACTGAAGAACCTGGACCTGGAGGCCAAGCTTCAGCTGAAGGTGCTGGAGCGGAGGAGATTGGAGGAGGTACAGTTTGGCTGATCCTGTGAAGCACACTTAGAAGGAGTAGCCTAGAAATTTAAACATACCCTTGCACAGCATAGCTGGAGCAGAGGAAGCTGGAGGAGGCATGACTGATTCTGTAGAGCACACTCAGAAGCACTAGCCTAGAAGTCTAGACATGCCAGCTGTGCAATGCTGCCTTCGAAAAGAGTGTTTGGTGGCATCAAGGCCGTCTGAATCAAATAAAATTCTGCCTTCAAAGGCACCTTCATTTTGCCCAGTTTTGAATGAAGCGTAGATGACAATGAAGCATAGATGCTTCCTTCATGCTGACTTCAACGTCCAAGATTTTTTCGGACTCTGAAGTCAGCTGTTGGGATTATGGCAACGGTGTTCTGTGTTGCTGTCTAGCCAGGCTGTTCGAAATGAACGTTTTAATCGGCACCTTGACGCCCGCTTAAGGTGGGTGACTTGTTAGACACGGAAGGCAGCAAGGCAGCAAGTCATTAGCTTCCCGTTCTGAACATAGCCACCCTAGCGTTAGAAAATGAGATTTCAACATTGTTGTGAGACGCTTTGACATATGAGGTGGCATGTCGAAAAGATTATTTCCATGAGAAATAACTCTACTTATATCACTCAGCTGACAGACCACATTGAGGACCTGGAAAAGGAGAGAGATCTGCTGAAAGAGAATTGTGATAAACTGGTGAAGAGGTTAGAAACTTCCGTTTTTCACTTAACTTTTGTTTAACTTTTTTTTTTTTAATTTAGCAGCAATCTACACTTATTATCCTTTTAAAAACAACTCTAAGGTACAGTGTAAGTACATGTTGTTACATACTTTGTTACACTGTACTTCATGATGCAGATACATTGTAACAGGGACTGTAAAGTGAGGTGTAACCAAGAAAAAACATTTTGTTTTTGTAAGCAGTGCCTTTGATGTAAGTCAGGAGCAAACATGGAAAACAAAGGAGCAGCAGCTTAAACTTCAGATCGCACAGCTTGAAATGGCCCTAAAATCCGACCTTACTGAGAAGAACGAGATTCTCGATAAGGTCAAGGCGGAGAGAGGTATGTTGTGAAATACACCTGTCACACATGCATCTGTAATGCCTAACATTCCTATTCCATAATGGAAATGAGCAGAGCTGTATTTGTTCAATTCAGCTTTCCATGAAACTTGGCTGAATGATTTAATAATGATTCAATTATTTAATCAATTTTGTTTGTCCTAAAAAAAGTTCTTGAAATATATTCAGTGATTCAGATATTTATTAACCATTAGTTAGTTAAAACCATTATTTATTTATTTATTTATTTACATTAACAATAAACCACAATGTATTATGTTAGGTTTATGTGTAATATTTGTATGCAAAGACCCTGACTTTGTATGATTACCTGGTCCCCGGAGGGATTGACCAGGTATTGCAATGACCCTGTCCGTCTGTCTGTCTGTCTGTCTGTCTGTCTGTCTGTCTGTCTGTCTGTCTGTCTGTCTGTCTGTCTGTCTGTCTGTCTGTCTGTCTGTCTGTCTGTCTGTCTGTCTGTCTGTCTGTCTGTATGTCTGTCTACCCATATGGGGGACCAGGTTGCTATCTCTGATTGCACTTGTTTTATTTTTGTCTTCAGCAACAAATGAGGCGTTGTCTCAGGAAAATGCACAACTCCAGCTGCGTTACTTAGAGCAAAAGAAACAACTGGATGAGCTTCAGGAACGCATGAAGTTCTTCACAAAGGTACATAATAAATCAAATTGATGTGGTCATTTTAGTGACTAATACTGTAAATGTTAATGTAATATAGTAATAAGTAGTTACTGTAACGTTTAATGTTTCTTCCTCAATTATATATTTTTGTTATTTAGTGGTGTACATATCTACACTTATTAATTTTTAATATTACTGATGGGCTGCTTATCAGGAGAAAGACATTGATGCTGCAGACCTGACTGAAGCCCTGATGCTAATTAAGGTATGTGAAAAATAGCTACATGACTAAAAAGAGCTTATAGACCTGATGTAGACCCATGATGCCATCATAAGCATGGCTCCCACCTCCATGTCAGAAATTTCTATAAGTGCTAAACACGGGACTTTTGGTAAAATGTAGGCTGTCTACCCGAGTTACCATCAGCTACAATGGTTAAGAGCTTAACTTTAGCTTTAACACAGCATGGGCTAGCTTCCGTTTAGTGAAAAATCGTAGTTCATCTCAATGAGGATCACAAGCACCACACAGGAAAATATGACAAAAGTGGGTAGGCAAAAACAGCACCTCTCAAAATCCTCTGTCACCTAAAGAGTTTGACAGCATCCATTATTTGGACATCCTGTTAAATCTCGTAAAGAATTTTCGGCATGAAGTTACGAGCCATATTTTCGATAATGTCATTTCTCAGCACTTTTGTTTAATTACTGTAACTATACCCTGGGTGTTTCTGCATTAATAAAACCAATTAAAAAACTCATTGTGTTATTGCGCCCTCAGGCTCGTAAAGTTCAGAAGAGTGGAGATCTGGATTTTCTGGAAAAAGAGCACCGTGTGGCTAAGGTGGATCTGGAAAGTTCCATGAAGGAGTTGCAGGCAACCCACGCGGAGACTATTCAAGAGTTGGAAAAGACTAGGAACATGCTTTTCATGCAGCACAAGATCAATAAAGACTACCAGGTGAAGATTATCTTTTAGAGATTTGACTCTGAAAATGCTACAACTGCCACCTCCCAACGTTTATGAATCTAAGTTTTTTTTTTCGGTCCCATTCAGGCTGAAGTGGAAGCGGTCAATCGTAAATTGGATGACTTGAAGCTGGAGAGCCAAATGAGGCTTGAGAAGATGGCCCACCTCTTAGACATGAGAGCTGCTAAAATCAAGAAACTAGAAGGTTTGCTTTGTTATTGCAGTGACTGTACATTCAGACTGAGAGCAACTAGAGCTGCCACAGCGGCAGAAGTTATTCATTCTCTATGGAGAGACAGCGAATTTGGTGACT
This sequence comes from Coilia nasus, assembly GCA_027475355.1. NCBI lineage: Eukaryota > Metazoa > Chordata > Actinopteri > Clupeiformes > Engraulidae > Coilia > Coilia nasus. Next base: position 26,267,061 of record CM050208.1, read on the forward strand.
AGAGCGACAAGGCCACCAGTGAAGCATCTTGGGCAACCACAGCAGAAACAGAGAAGTTCAAATCTAGTTAACTTTATAGTAATAAGCAATGATGCAGTTCAGCAGTAGCCAATTGGAACGTTTACTGACATTGGTTACTTTTAAAAGTATGATCGAACATTCTGATGTTTCCCGTCTTGAGCAATATGAGAAACATGACCTACCGAGAGCATTGCTGTTTGGGAGTCTTCTGCTGCTTTGCCGTTTTAGTAGGTCTCGGTTTGAATAAACAGTAGTTGAAGTTTAATTTGTCTCTTACTCCTCTAAGGTTTGGAAGGTACAGAGCCTGGGTAGGGTCAAAGTGAAAAATATTTTTAGATCAAACTTTTCCGTTCCCTCACAATACTTTTTGTGTTTCTTTACAATATTGGACTCCATATTATATGCTCCATTCATAACAGATAACACAAGAACAGAATATCACAGTTACAGTAAAAACAAAGAATTCATACATACGTTACTGTTTGTGGTCCATCACATGTTGTGAATTCAGGTATCCTCAGGTAGGCCAAGCAATCTATTCCAAAAAAAAAGCAAAAGTATTGTGCAGAAATGCAAAACGTTAGTGAGGGAATGTAACAAAGTATTGTGAAGACAAGCAAGCAAGTTTGGTGTAAAGATATTTCCTACTATGGCCCTCCCCAGGCTCCACAGAAATCCACACATTTACAGGCGTTTGTATTTCATTACAGCTCAACTCCGAGACATTGCCTATGGAACTAAAGCCCATGTGTTCAGACCTGAGGTGACGGAAGAGGATACCGCGGATGAGTTTGACGAAACCATCAACCTGGAGAGAGGAGAGAACCTTCTGGAGATCCACCTCGGCAGGGCTCACTTCTCTCCCGAGGCCTTGGAGAGCCTGGCAGACCCCGACCCATCCACTTTCTGCACGTTCGGCTTTTACGACTACGAGATCCAGTCCACCGCAGTGCTGCGCGGCGCCCGTCCCACCTACGACTTCACCGCTCGCTACGTGGTCCGCATGGACGACCTCCTCCTGCAGTACCTGCACACCAGTACTGTTGTTGTGGAAGCCCAGCTGGCGGAGGGGCTGGACTACCGAACCTTGGCCACGGGTCACCTGCGCCTAAGCCAAGTGTTTGACCGCAGCGGGAAAGTGTTTGGCACCTTACACCTTGTGGGTGAGTATGGGGAGTCGCCTCAGGTTATCTTATTTATTATTGATTGCTTTGACTTCAGCCTTAATGGGACAGAAGAATTTTGTTTAGTTTATAATTAAGTTTAGAATTAATTACCAGCAATTCTTTCAAGTGTTTTTTTTTTTTCTGGATAACTGTTTGTTCGACTTTTTCAACTTACATAATGTTACAATTTGATTGTTGCCAGCTTATGCATGTTATGATTTGATCTCCACATATCAAAATGTTTTTTGTTATTTTTGTACAAGTTAACTGAGTATGTTTTGTTTATAATTTGGTACTTATTGTGTTGTACGTCACTATGGAGAAAATCGTCTGCCAAATACTCTAACTGTAACTGTAGGCTAGTGTTCAGCTAATGCGGGTCATGTGTTCTGACAGGTGTTGAAGGAGAACCTCAGGCTTTTGGGACGCTGGACTACTGGCTCAGGCTACGGGTACCGATGGAGCAGGCCATGCGCCTGTACAAAGAGAGGATAAAAGCCATGGGCTACCTCAGCAGCAGTGCCAATGAAGGCATCCAGGTACTCCCTTATATATTACAGGAACACTCCATTTTTTTGGGGTAATAGGCTCACTTTCCAGTTCCTTTAGAATTAAACAGTTGACTTAATTTTGAATCCATTCAGCTGATCCTCTTCTGATCTGACAGTAGCACTTTTGCTTTTAGCTTAGCATAAATCATTGAATTGGAATAGAGCAGTTAGCTCTATGGTGCTACTGGTCTGATTCGATTCAATGCTTTGTAGCTAAAGTTATGCTTATTAGCTAAAGTGCTACTGCCAGATCCTGAGATTCGCTCAGGATGGATGCAGTCTTTTTGAGTTTCTGCTCTCATTTGGCATGTCCAGCTTTGAAGGCCGATGCATATTACACACGGGTGTAATGCAACAAGAACTGTTTTGTTACTAAGCTGTCGTAACACAAACACTTGCTTTGAGTTTCCATGTACTTCTTTTTCTTAAGCTAACATACAGAAACCAATAGTTGTATTTGCTATACTGCCAAGTGGCCAAACATTATAACTATACCATGCAGATTTACATAAAAGACAATGGATTGCTGTTGGGTGGAGTAGAATGTTTGGTATAACAGTAGTACATGCATAGTTACGGTGCCTTGCAGGTGTAACATTCACACGTACCAACGTGATGTTTCCTTTTCTCCAGAGCACTTCCATCACCCCCTCCCCACTCCTCCCCGGGGGCAGCCTCAACGAGCTCTACGTCACAGTACGCTGCTGCAGCAACCTGACCTCTCCCGACCCTACCCGTCAGCCCAGCCCATACGTCGTCTACAAGCTCTACGACTTCCCCGACCACGACACCGCCATCATCACCAGCAGCAACGATGCCTATTTCGACGACTGCAAGGCCTTCCCGCTGGAGATGGACTCAGACCTGGACCGCTACCTGAGGACGGAGTGCCTGTCCCTGTATGTGTTCAATGACGAGGACCAAGGCGAACAGCTGTACCTGGGGAAGGCCACCGTCCCCTTGGTGTCCCTTGCTCATGACAAATGCATCACTGGTATGTACACACGTTATTGTTTCTGAGCAATTAGTGATTTTCCTGCCTTAAAATTCACCCGTGGTTCTCAACCTCTTCTCATCATTCCCTATTTCAGAGGGTGGGGAATATTTGTTAGCCCTCACCTGTACCCTATTACCCAGACAAAATAATAATGAGATTTCAAACATAATTTCTGCACACTGAATCCATGTTACATTTTCCTCCCACTCATCTGGATCTGTTTTAATTAGTTTTAATATTCATGTAAGCGAATAAATGACTTTCACTATACTGTAGCTGTTTTGTTCTGAGTGTAGGCTCTTCGTTGTCAAAAAAGATTTAACTGAATCATAGTATTTTTTAAAAAGGCCAAATTTGTTGCGCCCCACCTGTCATGTCTCTGTTCCCCAATAGTGGGGTCTGCCCCTCTCTTTGAGAACCAAGGCTGTTACCTTTTTGATGGCATGTTTTAATTGTAAATGCTATCAAGATGATGTTTACATTTGTTCCATTCACAGGGACATTTGAGCTGGCAGATCCTGCGGGGACCCCTAGTGGTCACATTGAGTTAATGCTCAAGTGGAAGTACACTTACCTGCCACCTCCTGGCTGTGCCGTGACCTCCGAGCAGGCCAGGTTCATCACCAAAAACACACCAACGAAACCAACCACCAAAGATGAAGATTCAGTCACAGAGGAAAAGGAGCAGAGAGAAAAAGCCCCCAAGCATGAAGCGCCTCCTCAGATAGCGCACCGCAGGCCTTCAGTGGTAGGTGCTGATTTGGATTTTGATTGAAATGTCAAGGAGATGATACAGTTGTGCTCATAAGTTTACATAACCAGGCAGAATTGATTTTTTCCTAACCATTTTTTCAGAGAATAATTTGGGTAGTTTCTGTTGTCAATGTGATTTAAATAAACACAGGTGTTTGACAATAAATGGCTTCAGCCAACCACTAAGCCTGAGTGAAAAAAAAAGTGTTATCATTCATATTCTGTAAAAAATGGTTAAGAAATTGTCAATTCTCTCAGGGTATGTAAACGTGTGAGCACAACTGTACATGTGGCAACTTTATGTAGCTGGGCACCAACATGATGGGCTCCTAATTATCAGATGGGATGATCAGGAAAAGGTACACACTAACTGATCTAAATTCTGCTGATCAAATTTATGTTTCGTAATAAAAGTGATAAAGGGCCAAAACAACATGTATTAGTCATGTTGCCTGGCAACACTGCTTAAAAGGTTGCCCAGTGTATTACCATCTTAAAGGTAATGACAACCTGGGCAGCTTTTTACCTCTGCCATAGAGGTTGTTTTTGCCTGTGTTGGTTTGTTTGTCTGTTTTTTTGTAAGTTAGCAACGTAACGCAAAAAAGGTATTAGCAGATTTGGATGCAATCCTATAGTGTGCTGTTTGCTGAACTGACAACACAGCTCAATTGGACTGCTTAAAATATCTTCATTTATACACACACACACACAGCTGTGGAAAAGAAATATTGGCACCCCTCCACTACGGTCAGGTAACACACAACTTCTCCCAAATAATAGTTGCGATTATAAATATTTTGGTATTTACTTATTTATGTCCTTTGTTTGCAATAGAGCAGTACAAACAAGCAAAGAAAAAAAAGAGCCAAACCTGATTTCATTCCACACAGATCTCAAAAAATGGGATGGCTTTTGAGTTACATGATACAATATGTAATTGACGACTGCATTTGTTTTTTTTCTTCCTAATTCTACCATAATTTAGACTACTTCAAACTCTGAATCCTGGGAAAATAAGGATTAAATTCGTTATGACATTTGCGACCAATTTTACTGTGAACTGTGATCCTCTGACTTCTTCCCTATGTCTCTGTAGACTCCTTTGCCTAAACCACGGCAACAGGTCACCTTGAAGGCAGCCAGCAAAAAAGTCTCGTTTGTGGAAGTTACAACAGAAGACCGTCCAGTAAGCTTGTGTTTTCCTGACGCTCTTTATTTTCCAGTCCCTGTTACAGTGTATCTACATCATGAAGTACAGTGTAACAAAGTTTGTAACAACATGTAACATTATGTACTTACACTGCACGTAAGGGTTAGGATTAGTGTCAGGTATGTACAGTGCAGTCCATAATATTACATGTTGTTACATGTGGATGCACTAAAAAGAAACTGTAAAATAAAGTGTTACCTCATAATAAAGTGTTCTCATCATGCCATGTGATTGCTAAGAAATGTCTATTAGTCTTGAGGATTGTCTTTTTGTGTTTTGAAGGTGGAGGAGGGCGATCCCTCTGGGTCTGGAAAGGGCACAGCCATCACAACAGAGAGCAGGAGTGTGCCTGCAGGGCCACAGGTTTCAGTTATTTTTTCTTTTCGTGTGTTTGGGGCTTTAATCAGATATGACAGTGAGGAAAGGACAGGAAGTGACTGGGAGAGAGATTAATGGGGTGGGGATCGTAAAAGCACCTCCGGTCAGACTCGAACCCGGGTCCCTGGACTTATGCTATAGACACCTTAGCCAACTACAACAGCCTGAAACCCTAAAGCATTTTTTTTCACCAAAAAACGGCTCACAGGGCATTCATTAACACTAGAGACCACAGCAAAATTAATGACAAAACAATGCAATGACACCTTTAATGTAGATGAGAACTTCTTATAGTGTGAAATCATTATGTTTTGATATGACAAGTGTATTGAACGAAAGTGGAATTGACAGTTGGCAAATAGCAGAAATGCAGTCATTAATTCCCGTGTGAACGACTGTGCTGTCCTCAGGTGGAGAGGGCTGCCGAGGCCACACAGCCCGCACGTCTGGGGGAGGAAGAGGAGGAGTACGAGGAGGATGAGGAATCCCACTTCTCCGAGGGTCAGGTGATCGCATCCAGCTCTCTCTCCATCTCTGAGGAGTCCGAAATATCAGAGGAAATATCCAAGCAAGACATGGGTTAGTTTGATTTTTTTAATTTATAAAATAAAATAAAAACACGCACAAAAAAAAGAAATAAACAGAATCTTTGAGAAAAAGCCATCTACTGTCAACTTCTGTCATTAGTTCCAGATTGGTGAGATCATAGATCAGAATAGTAGTAATGTTTTAATGAGGATTGATAACAGTAATGTTTGGTTTGAGTCTTGCAATAGAGGCATGTTTACTAGTGTGTGTGTGTGTGTGTGTGTGTGTGTGTGTGTGTGTGTGTGTGTGTGTGTATGTGTGTACAGTAAATAACCCTGCTGGTTAGCTTTCAAAACAAACATTGCAGCTGACTGTTTTGAGTGAGCTGATATGTGTGTGTGTTTTTATGGCTTAACCACTAACAACATAAATGTTAATGAGAGCTGACCTTGGCCTGCAGGATAGCCTTTGAGCTCCGACTCGGCCCAGCTGAGCCCAGTGCTGGAGCTGGTGTACTGGCAAGAGACCGAAAGAGAGAGAGAGAGAGAGAGACACGGAGAGAAAATAATGAGAAGTTGTGGTTCAGAGAGAGAGAGGGTGAATGATTTTATTGATCCTCGATCCTTCCTATTCACTTGGCCAAAAAAAAAACAACAAGAAAATAAATCACAGCAGCCTTGACTTGGGCGTGTTTACATTCATACTGTGGGCCTCTTGTGACGGCACCGAGGCAACTGTAGCCTAAGCAACAACTTCCTTCCTGGAGGGAGGGAGGGAGGGAGAGAGAGAACAAGTAGTCTCTGCAGAATGCATCAAATTAGCTTTCTGGGGGTGACAAACAACATTAGATAATATAACACGCAGCGTCTTCACCCCTCCGGGACCCTCGACTCAGTAAAGTAGATGGTAAGATTGGCACCCTGTTTGCGGTGTTGTTATTAGTGTTTTGTGACTACTCTGCTTTTGGCTTTCCCCCGCAGATGAACCGCAGATGAATTCTACCGATGTGAATGAATTGATCCTGTCGGATAGTGATGACTGCATTGTTCCAAGTCATAGCACACAAAATCGGAAGCAGGTAAGCCAGCTTTGCCCTGTGTTGCACTGGGTACACATGGGGAAACTGCTTTGTAACATTGAACAAGAATGCACCAAGGGTTATTTTATTTTTATTTTATTTTTCACTCAACAACACAAATCAGTGACCTATCTTATCAAGCATAGCCAAAAACCTGTCTGCACCGCAGTAATGTGGGAGTTTGAGGCGGTCGAGGGGAAACATTCACTCAGCGAAAACTCGCAAGTTTTGGTCAGAAGTTTAGGTCTTCTTGTTTGGTGTTTGTTATGTTTTCCCCACAAACATACAGCTGCATTGTTTACGGTGAGGCAGAACTTCATAGAATGTTTTGTAGTCCCCTCGGGCTCCCATCAGCCACTGAGGCTGCTTATAATTGGACAGATCAATACATGTGGCAGACCCACAGTCTTTCTCACATACGAGAGCCTGTGCAGGGTGTGTGTGCTGGAGTTAATTAAGCTTATTCCTGTTGTTTATGTGTTTGCTCAGTTTTGTCCATTTTTCCAGAACAGTGTTTCTCAAAGTTTTTCAGACTGAGGGCCACTTCCCACTTTTAAATGTTTCTGTTTCCATGTGACTCGTTAATAGGGATGGGAATTGATAAGATTTTTACGATTCTGATTCCATTTTCGATTCTGCTTAATGATTCGATCCTTTATCGATGCTCTTATTGATTGTTATTTGGAAAAAAAATCAGAACAAACAGGTTTATTAGCACCAAACTTTGTTTAGTTTAGAAGTAACATGACCTTACAAACCCAACAGTGAGGTGCCATGTTTCCTGCTGACTGCACGTCACTATGCATGTAAGATACGTGACGTTAGTCATGCCCGCTGGAATCGATAAGGGAATTTGCAAAACTGGCAAACGATTCCAAAGAATTGAAACACAGGGAACCAGTTCTCAACAAGAACCTGGTTTCAATTCTCATCCCTACTCGTTAATGCGCATTTTAGTTATTCAAATGAGAAATGCAACATCTGTTGGCATTTTCACTATGGGCTAAAACCACAATGTTTGAGGGAAAGCCTTCGACTTTTTCTGTTTCAATGATCGAGGCCGGACCAGGGCCGGAGTAGAGTAGGGCCAAACCAGGTCTGAACTGGGACTTTTGAAATGGAATGCGATATAATAAAACAGGAAGAATTTAAAAACTATAGGATAGCATTTGTTTGGTGTTGCCTAGCAACAAAGAAGACTTTGACAAAGACAAACGATCTTCTAATATTTTTTAAAAAGCTTTGTATATGAACCATGGATCTCAAACTAAAAAATGTATGAATAAAAATATGTTTCTGTCATAAATGTTTTAACTAAACTAACTAGTAACTAAAAACTTGCCTTTTTAGTTTATACTTACACTAATTATTGGCTATTTATTTTTCTTTGAAGTGTTTTTTTCCTAGATAACTATTTGACTGTACCAACATACGTGTATTTTATGATTTGATTATATCTCTACATATACTGTATTATAATTGTTTTATATATTTTTTTAATAAGTTAACTGAGTATGTTTTGTTTATAATTTGCTATTTATAGTGTTCGGATAAAAGCATCTGCTAAATTCTATAATTGTAATTTTGCCATGTAGTTTGTGCCTCGTTGCTAAGGAATGCTTGGAGGTTTCTAGCACTGTTAGCTGATTTCCCCGGTGTAACTAATGGAAATAGAACATTGCAGCTACGCACCGGTGTTTAAGACCCAGACCCTACAGGAAATGTGCCATTAATTTGCCTTTATACCACAACTTCCTTCAGTTTCACATTGAGATGCATTCTTGGTGAATGGTGATTAACTTTCTATACACGCACACCTGTGAAGTAGTTCCTGCTTTCTGACCGTATTGATGTGGCAAGTTCGTGGTGAACTGGATAGCTGTTTGACTGTATCAACATATGTGTATTTTATGATTAGATTATATCTGTACATATATTATATTTGTTTTATATTTTTTCTTTAAGTTAACTGAGTATGTTTTGTTTATAATTTGGTATTAATAGTGTTCGGATGAAAGCGTCTACCAAATTCTGTAACTGTAACTTTGCCATGTAGGTTGTGCCTGGTTGCTAAGGAGTGCTTGGAGGTTTCCAGCACTGTTAGCTAATTTCCCCGGTGCTCTAACTAATAGAAATAGAAGGCTGCAGCTATGCACCAGTGTTTAAGACTCAGACCTTACAGGAAATGTGCCATTAATTTGACTTTATACCACGACTTCCTTCAGTTTTACATTGTGATGCATTCTTTAGAATGGTGATAAATTTTCTATATACGCACACCTATGAAGTAGTCCCTGCTTTCCGACCATAATCAGGCTTATGTATCAATGTGTCAAGTTTGTGGTGAACTGTAAATAAACGGTACAGATGTAACAGCTTTAGCAAATGACGAGCAGATGGAAAAACACAGATTTGCAACATGTTATAGGCCTCTGCGATCGACTTTTGGTGCTGGCACGCTGCAGGCTCCACTTCGCGTCAAGGCCGCATTACCACCTCGAACGTGCATTAACTTTCTGATATATGAACACTGTGTCATCCATTATCCCTTACATAGACTACTGACCTCTGACCTCTGGTGCTCTCTCAGCCCTCAGAGCGCATCCGTGTGGAGGTGGTGTCTCTGTCTCTGCGCGCCGACGCCAGGGTGGCGGCCGACAGGAACATCCGGCGGCTGTTTGTGGAGTACTCCGTCCTGGACCTGCCTTCCGTGGAGACCCCTCTGTCACTGCCAAAGCCCCTGCCCGGACACAGCATTCACTACAACTACAGCAACGGTATAGACAAACCAACACACACACACACACACACACACACACACACACACAAACACACACACACACACTCACAGTCTTGTAGCTAGAAGCTGAACAGAGCTACTGTACATCAATGCCAATCACTTTCTAACAGACTTTGGACAACTATCATTTGTTGGCTGTACCTATTTACCTTTTGAGACACTTCATAACTAGTGGAACATTTATCTTGTCTTTTTTCATTGTTTTTGCCTGAATATGTTTTCGTTTTAAAGTGCTTTTTTTGCTTTTTGTGCATAAAAATATGTTAAATACTGCCGTAAATGTGTACATTTTAAATGCCTACTTACCTACGTACCTTTGTGCGTTGAACAGGTGAATTCACTAATTAGCTCCTCTACCTGACTGAAGAGTTGTGCTGCGTGGAATCAGTTATTTTTGTAAATGGATATGTGGTGGAATTTTACTCTCTGAATCGAACGCAGAATCTGAAATGTGCACTTGTTCACTCTATAGTGCATTATGTAGGGAACTTAACAACGCAAGTCACATGCTATATAGTCCACTATGCAGGGACTGAGTGAACATTTCAGACACTGCCCAAGTGTCCCGACTCTGTGTGCCACCTGTGTCTGACTGTGACTTTGTGTTGTCCCGTAGTCATTCATGTGGATGTGGAGAAGAACCAGGCGCGGCGGCAAGCTCTCAGGGCCATGCTTGAGGGAAGGGCCAAGCACTTCGAGAGGTAAAACATGGCAGCCATTTTGTTTCAGAAAACTCTCCCTCTCTCACTCACTGTTTCTTTGCCCACAGATGCCATAATCTTGTATAGTAAGAATGCGAAATGTGGGTTTCAGCAGAGTAGTAATGGGATGCACATACGTTGCATATTTTAAAAAAAAAATTATGCCAGATGCCAAACAAAGATGCATGTAGGTAATATTAGAATGATTGTCTGTACACTGCAGTACCATTGCCAATATGTAATCCACTAAGTAGTGTTAGTCATAGTCAGTTTATTTAGCACTTTTTAAAACACCCTGAGGTTGGCCATAGTGCTACAAGTAAAAAAATCAAGGGCAATAATAGAAGTAGTAATACAAACTACAAACTTCTCGTGAGTCAGGTACTATGAAGACAAAGCTAGAGCCCTACTTAGCTTTAAAATGACCAGACTTTGGAACAGACTACCTAGTGTGGAAGTGAAGATCACTCCTAGTGTTAATGCAGAGGAGTATGGTCTTTTTTTTGTATGCTGAGATTGCATTGATGCATCCTTGAAAATAAATGGTACGAATTTCTGAGTATTGTTGACTTTGGAACAGTGCTTGGTGAAGTTTGATGTAGCACCCTTAAAAAAGGCAGCTGTTGAGCATGCTTGCTTGACTTTATTTTACCATTCATTTTACATCTACATGTAACAACATGTAATATTATGTACTTACACTGTACATACCTAACACTAACCCAAACTCTAACCCAATTGTACAGTGTAAGTACATAATGTTACATATTGTTACACACTTTGTTACACTGTACCTAATTGCTGTAACAGGGGCAGTAAAATAAAGGGTAATCGTCTGGTTTCAGCATCAAGTTCACGGTGGTGAGCGACCCCCCAGAGGAGGAGGAGCAGGAACAGGAGTGCGAGGATGTGGGCGTGGCTTACCTGAGGATTCCGGACATTCTGGAGAGACAGCAGGACATGCTGGACGTCACTCTAAACAGTATGTAAAGGAAATCAGGCAACACTTCATTTGAATTTTTCTTCATACAGTGTATGTAAATGTAACAACATGTAATTTTATGTACTAATCCTAACCCTTACCCTTATGGTACGGTGTAAGGCATAATGCAAGTCAAACTGTCACTAAAGGGCTCAAGGCTCAAGAGTGTTTATTGTCAGGATACCACATTACAAGTAATACAGTGTACTGAAATTGTGTTTTCCTGGTGCCTGTCTTTGGTGCTATAAACAAACAATAAGGGTCTCCTGGGTACCAAACAGGGGCTCTGACCGCAACGCCAAAGAGCCAGGCTCATTGGGATGGCACTCACTCCATCACATAGTGCAAAAGATATTTACATTACATTACATTACACTTAGCCGACGCTCTTATCCAGAGCGACTTACAGATATTTACAGTTAGATATTTATAGCTACAGTCCCTGGAGCAGTGTGGGGTTAGATGCCTTGCTCAAGGGCATCTCAACTATGGGTAGGGCGGGATTCGAACCACCAACCTTCCGATTGCAAGACCAACTCCCTAACCGCTAGACCACAGCTGCCATTTAGTCTTTGAGTTGGGGATGAAGGGGCAAGTGTGCCCATAGGTGTTTAGTTCTTGACAGGCATGGAGTGGGGTAAAGTGGCATCTGTTCCAGAACTGATGCATTCTGTTCCAGATTGAAATAGGTAAGGGGTAACATCCGACGAGGCGTGCATTATACAGTTTTAAGTCAACGAGGTGGAGCCTAATATTTGTAATGTTAAGTAGAGCGCTACGCAGCCCTCAGTCACTACCCAAATTGGTTGTCAAGGTTACTTTTCATTTGGTAAGGTGATTGCTACTGCTCATCAGGTGTTAGCTAGCTTGGATTGAGCAATGCGACACATGCAATACTTATTCCAAAACGTTGATTTATTTGTTATTTTCGGTTTACAATTGTTTTTAAGTTCATGGAAATTGAACTCGACATTGCCATTAATTGTGAAGTTTGATAGAGACGGTTACAGTAGGTACTTACATTCTATTGGGCACTGATATGGAACGGTGCTGAAGTTTTAAACTTTTTTGCCAGAACTACTTTCAAGGCGTGCATGATATACAATTTTACTGCATGCCTAGCAACCAATCAGAAAGCAGCACCACGTTCCAGAGGGTCATAATGTGGGAATATCGTTCTGTCCATATTGGGATTTCAGTCCTTGGTTGCTGCACGCGATGGTCCATCTGCCCTCAGTGGAGTGGCTTTTTTACTATACATCAATTCATTAGTCAGTGCTGCTCTATTCTATTCTAGTGTAATTTTTATCATGCTACATTACATTACACTCATTACACACAGTACATTACACAAAGCAACCTACAATACAGGACACAAATCCAGCTGCAGGTATGCAGAGGAGAGCCTAGAGTAAGCAGGAGAGTAATACAGTAATGCAGTAGCAGTAAGAGCAGTAATACATTGCTCGTAAGTGGAGGTAAAGAGGTTGGTGTGGTGTAGAATAAAATAAAGACTCAATCCCCTCAGGAGGTCCCTGTAGGGAAATTGTGGACTATTCAGATTGTAAAAATTCTCTATTTGGAATTCACGGTGAGGTGGTGATAATGTGGGCTTTTGTTTTTTACCTGGTCCGCCAGAGGGGATTGACCAGGTATTGCAGTGATCCTGTCTGCGCGTGTGTGTGTGTCTGTCTGTCTGCTCGCAAAGACCCTGTCCGTCCACATGGGGGACCAGGTTGTCGTCTTTGATTGCACTTGTTTTTACATTGTCTTTTTTTACTCCTCTCCTTCTTCTTCTTCTCCTTCTTCTTCTTCTTCTTCTTCTTCTTCTTCTTCTTGTGTTGTGCTGCACTGCGGTGCTAGTTGTGGACCCTGCGGACAGCAGCGAGGTGCTGGGTGGTCTGAAGGTCAGCGTTGAGGCCCTGCACGCCCTCAGGTCCATCATGGAGGACCCCGACCACGACCACGGCCACGGCCACCTCGCTACCTGACATGACCTGACCTGACCAACACCACTGCAATGACACGGTCACTTTTTTGTGGAATGTGTGTGTTTGTGTGTGCACATAATAGCCTTTTATGTATTTTTTTATGTAAACTGAATAAAGCTGTGAAGAAGATATTGCGGTCACTACAGTGCAGACACACTGTAAAAAGTTTTGCTTAAAACCATCTTAAACATCCTTCAAAAATATTTTAGTAGGTAATCTGCTGCATGGATCTTTTTTTTTTGTTTTTTTTTTTTTGTTTTTGTTTTTTTTACAGCGGTGTAACTTGCACTTTTTAAGCAACAAATGTTTGTGATACTTGAAAAAAAATAATGCAGAAAAACAGTGTGAGTTAAACCAATGTAAAGACATCCATTCAACATATTACCTATAATTTATTTAAGTTGGTTCTAAGCAGCACTTTTTTTTTACAGTGCAGTTAACACAGCACCCTGCAGTAAAGTAATACAGGCATGCAATGGTGTTAATTCTTCAAATGAAAGGTCCTGTCCATTAGTTCTGCCTCGGGCGTAAGTGCTTGAAGCCTGCGCTCGCTCTAACACTCATTATCGCGGCTTAATGAAATGCGTGATAGGCCTTATTAGTGCATTTTCTACCAAATTCTCTTATTTATTCAAGATGGCAGATAAATGTATTTGGCTTTAATAGGATTTAACAAAGCTGCTTAAAATGCTAATTTTGGTCTTTATAGCCATTCAAGCCCATTAAGGCAATGAATACATTTATTTGGTCCTGTAAGAATCAGGGAAGTGGATTTTCAAAGTGCTCTTTATCATAAATGCCATTTAAAGGGATCAATGAATATTGGTGCATGTTAGCGACACTGTAGAGTTTGTGTTTTTTTCTTTTCTTATGTATATAATACTGTAGATATATAGTCAAAGAGAGATATATATTTTTGAGATAAATTTGTGGTGCGAAATCTGTGTTCAGGATTTAATCTAGAGCGCATTTAATAAACTTGTACAGTGTGTCTCAAAGAGTCATTCCAGACTTGCTCTGTTTTGTAATGGTGATAATTAAATAAGGTTATAATTTCATAGGTATTTTGGTGTGCAGAAGGTTTTAAGAAGGGTTTTGGAGGCATCGAGAAAAAATATCACATTTTCTTTGCCTGGGACAGACTTGGCACTTCCTTTGGGAAACAATTTTGAAATGCAGTATTCAAACACATACATGCTTTTTTTAAGACCGACAACTGCATGTTTGACTAGTTTGACTGGCATTGTCAGGAGATTTTGGTTTTCGTGTCCGTCATGAATTGGTAATGAGCTCATTTGGAGCTTTGACACTTGCGCCTAAGTGGACAGATTGAGCGAACGCTTTGCATGCCTCCGCTGAGAAACGTCCGCGAAGCACCAGTGCGTGATGTTCACCTCTCTCTCTCTTTATCTCTTTCTCTCTCTCTCTCTCTCTCTCTCTCTCTCTCTCTCTCTCTCTCTCTCTCTCTCAGGCACATACAAGCATGTCCACACACACACACTTTCTGCTTTTTGTGGTTGTTACAGTTAGTGGTTGTCTTTCTCTCTCTGTCTTTCTCTTTCTCTCTCTCTTTCTTTCTCTCTCTGTCTCTCTCTCTCATAACCTCTGACCCCAGTGCAGGGCCGCTTGTCTGTGTGGCGTGTAGCTCACACAGGCTGATGTGGACGTGACGTGATGTGGATGTGACGTGAGTGAGCAGCTCCTGGCCCTGGTGTAATGTCCAACTTGTCTCTGTTTTTTGACTGCTAGCGCTGGCCTGCCTCTGGGCTTTATTACGCTTTTTCTGTGCTCTGGTTTTCCAATTGTAATATAGGTAGATTTCTACCCCAATGACGCCTGCTGTCTCCAAAATAAATGTATTCAGATGAGCTTGACTTGGACAGAGTCCAGTGTCCAGGGCTTAAGAACATGTCCTGCTCCTGTCACGCTTAAAAAGTAAAAGCGTGGAGAGGAGAAATAGGACGCAGATGGGAGAGAAAGAGAGTTTAGACTTTCTAACTTACCTTACTGTTGTTGGTCAAATGTCTGTCTACCTCAGGGGTGGGGTGGGGTGTGCTGGGGTTGTCAGGACTATTTTAAGGGTCCTGCTATAATAGAGGGCCTGCAAGGACACTATTAATATTATTATTATTATTTAAGAGGGATATAAATAAACAAAAGTGTACCTTGTGTAAAAAAAGTGTACCATTTACACATTTCATGCCTTGACAGCAATGAAAGGGTCAGGAACAGATGTTGTATTCCTGTGATGAATTCTTTCATAGGTGCTAAAATGTCTAGCACTGGCCCTGATGTACATTACTGGACTTTTTAGAGGCCTAAAAAATCTAAAGAGCGGTTCACTCCAAGAACTATAACTACAACAACAGCTATAACTATGTCCTTGTAAAAATTGTTCTGGCTTTAGTGAATGGCACTGTTTACATATCAACTATAACAACAACGACAGACTGAATCACATCTTTGGGATCACTTACAGAGCGATTGTATGAACTATAAAAACACTGTCTGCTTATCAGAATTCATTAGAATTTATAGGATGTCGCGTTCTTTTAGTTGTTTACACTTGTGATGAGAATTGTGTCATTAAAATATTATTCTTCACTATGAACGCTCATAACATTATAGTTGTCATTATAGTTCTAGTTGTCGGTGTGAACAGGCCTAAATTCTGACCTGTCCTTCCTCAGCAGTAGGTCATCATCACAAAGAAGTGGCACTGTTGTGTCCGATCAGCAGAGAAAAGGAGCACATTCTTCACAGTGGTCAGGGTTGGGTTGGAGAATGTAGCACAACAACATGACCCCCACCCCACCACGGTGTCGTGGTTTTGTGTGAACTGAAGTGTAAAAAAGGTGAAAAAGGGGTTTTATTTTGCTATGCCCACGGAAGGCCACTAGGGGGTGTTTGGGTATTACTCTATACTGGGAACAGCCTTCTGTGGCCTCCTGGGTGTCCTGTTTGACCTACGGAGCTAAGAGGTGTGTGTGTGTGTGTATGTATGTGCGTGTTTGGTCTGGTTGTCATAGGCTATGGTGTAATGTATTCACCTCTGCCCCAGAGTACTCTCCACTTCAACACCTCTCTGTCTCTCTCTCTCACACACACACACACACACCAACCACCAGTGAGTTATGGTAATTATTAGTTACATAGAAGAGTTAAACTCACACATACACACAGAGCTCCAGTGAGTTATGGTAATTATTACTTAAACAGAAGAGTGGCTAAACTGACCCCCCCATGAGCTGTCCGTTCAGTTGTTTTCTTTTTTTTCTTGAGGTTTTGGTACGTGATGGTTTTGACATTCCTCGGGTGTTAAAGTCCTTCCCGGGTCACAGCCGTCGGACCTGAAGCTTTTCACTCGCTCCACATTAACATGACTTTAATATATGCGCAGCATGTCGCTCCAAACATTACATTTTTAAATCAGCCTGTTCGGACGTCTTTCGCTGTTAATCTTCCACAGTTTCACAGCTACTGTACCGGAGAAAGTTAAAGACAGACAGAGTCATTTGTAAGATATTAACTTATTATTTTTTGACTGAAGGACGTGTCTGGCTGCAGTAACTCCCAGGGTTGTCTGTAGTCAAGGTCTCAAAGTCAGGCCTGGTGTTTGTTTTTTTTTTTTTGTTTTTTTTTTGTCCTGCGGGAAGCAACTAACATTTGAGAAAAATCACACTCTGTAGAAATGCAACAACCATCATTTCAACTCTGTTTCAGACAATACAATTGTTCATGTGTTTTATGTTCAATGCAGCTTCAAAAATGGACAATAACAAAGCAAGACCAACTGGGGACAATGCTTTAACAAGCAGTGTGAACACACACATACAATCAGTTGGCAAAACAATGCCAATCAAATGTCTATTACAGCAGATAAATGTGACTGTAAATTACAACAGATGAATCTGAATCCTAATTCTCATTTGTGTGATGGAAACAGTGGTAGACTCGCTTTCACAGTCTTTTGTGTACCTAGAACAGAGGACAGTAAAGGGTCCTGGTGCAGTCGTATCAGTTTGAACTTTCAAACAAACATACACAGACACAACCACAGTTGCCAAAAATGTCAATTACATATCTATTTACAATAGATGCTTAATGTCCTAAAGGCCAAATCTGCCAAATATTTTCAGAGTGTAATTTCCATCTGTGTGTGTGTGCGTGTGTGTGTGTGTGTCTGTGTGTCTGTGTGTCTGTTTGTAATTGTAGGTATGCAATTATGAATTGTGTGTGTGTGTGTGTGTGTGTGTCTGTGCCTGTGTATGTAATTGTAGGTATGTGATTATAAAGTGTGTGTGTGTCTGTGTCTGTGTCTGTATCTGCAATTGTAGGTATGTGATTATTAAGTATTTGTGTGTGTCTGTTATTATAGGTATGTGATTATGAATTGTGTGTGTTTGTATCTGTAAGTGTAGGTATGTGATTATGAAGTGTGTCTGTATCTCCAATTGTGGGTATGTGATTATGAAGTGTGGGTGTGTGTATCTCTAATTGTAGGTATGTGATTATGAAGTGTGTCTGTATCTCTAATTGTAGGTATGTGATTATGAAATGTCATACACAGACCACTGTTCTCTCTATGCGGGGCACAGCCAAAGGGCCACACGTGTTTTAATCTATAACACCAGCACTTATTGTGATAGCGCAGTGCTGCCTTCAGATGTCAATCACTGACCCAGTGTTTTGTCACCATCAGAGCGCTTAACCTCAGTGAGTGAGTATTATTTTTTGACACCCTGCCTGCATAATTTAGCGAGCCTAATTTTGTCCCAGTTAGACGTTATACCCCACTGCTGGCAAGAGTTAGTCATTTATTACATTGTGCTTGTTCAGTTTATGTACCACAAGCTAACGAAACTCGCACCTCTGATAGAATATTCATGTGTGGTTGCAAAGAATTATTCTAAGTATTGCGAGTGAAACGTGCCATCTAACATGTAGGCTTCTTGAGCCTCTTTGTTACATTTGGACAATGGATTTAGATGCAGAACCTGAACAGGCACCTGTTTACCCAGGTGTGTGTGTGTTGTTGTGTGTGTGTGTGTTTGTGTGTATCTGTGTTGTGCGTGTGTACATGTATGTGTGTGTGGTTGTGTGTGTGTGTGTGTGTGTGTGTGTGTTTGTATTTGTGTTGTGCGGTGTGTGTGTGTGTGTGTGTGTGTGTGTGTGTGTGTGTGTGTGTGTGTGTGTGTGTGTGTGTGTACACAGGTGTGGGAGTCAGCCTTACAGATTTGTTCGCTAAGAGGGGTGAACAGGATGTGTTTCTGGAGCTCCTGCTGTGGCAGAGCCGTAGGTGACTGTGGGCTTTTACAGGCTGCTTGTCACCGTGTTTGCCAATCTGTCACTTTTATGTGCGCGGGCGGTTTGAGGCAGAGGTGCCACATGTGTGTAGAAGCACTGCGCTCAATAAACACCCACATCTGTCTTTGCACTGTCAAAAAAGACGCTGCCTGGCTCTCTCCTCCTCGCTCGCTGACTGCCTGCCTCTTCTCCTCGCTGACTGCCTCTCTCCTCCTCACTCATTCCCTGCCTCAAGAATGAGTCACTGACATCAGAGTGAGTGACTTTACCATTCATGAAAGGCAGAGGTGTCAATCAGTGTAAGACAGTGTATGTGTAATAATCTTCACTTAGACAGAGTAAAAATTAATACACATATTAAGTGTTTCTCATTGTGAGTTCTTATAAGTGAGGATTTCTTATTGGAATAACTAAAATGACCATTAACAAGTTGGTAGGAAACCCGGTTACTGTCAAAAGTGTCAGTGCCGGCTTCAGAAAGTACAAACTCCTTCTGTCTGTGCACTTAACACAGGCGATTTCACTAGTAGTTTCATTAGTAGAGTAGAGTTACTTTATTGATCCCGAAGGAAATTAAGGAATTAAGGTGTCCAGACGCATACACATAATACACATTGCAAAAACAGATGAAACATTTTGCACACATCTGCATTCATACAACATTCACTGAACTAGGAAAAAAAGGTGATGATAATAAGAAATCCACGATGCTGATTAGCTGATCTACCTGATCTGAGTCTGATGACTTGTGTGTTCACTAGGATCAACTGGATTAAATGTGTGGCAGGGTTTTTACTTTACTGTATTTTACTTTCTCTGATTAAGGCTGTATGTTCCACTTGCCTCCTTTATATTGAAGGTTTTTTTTTTTTTTTTTTTTTAAACAAGAGATGCCTATTCCCAACGCTTGTTAACATAAAAAAGAAAAACATGAAATAACAATAAACTTTGTATGGTTTGTGTTCTGAAAAGAAAAAACACATTTTTAGGACAATATTTTCCTTCAGTTTGAATTGTTCTGAGGTTGTAGCAAAACATGAAAAAAGAACCGTGACCAATTCCTGTATTGGGGTTGTGTGTGTGTGTGTGTGTGTGTGTGTGTGTGTGTGTGTGTGTGTGTGTGTGTGTGTGTGTGTGTGTGTGTGTGTTTGTGTTTTGGGGAGGGGGGCAATGAAGCATGTAAGACTATTACAATAAAAGAATTAAGCACATTAGGAATGATGCTGGTATAACTCAACTCCTAATTAATCCAATTATTATCCTTAGCATAAAAACATGTCACCATCTTTTTATCTGACTTCTACTTCAAAGGCGTGATAGTTTCAAACGTTGGGGAGAACCCCGTCTATGGGGAGCAGATGTCTTTTTGTGGAATGTGCAGTTAGAGTGAGGTATTTTACACACGCTCACCATTTTCTCCTCATCCACACTGTAACACAGCAGACCGGCTCCCTCTCCTCGCTGCGAGTATCTGAACCGCTCCTTTTGTAGTGGCAGTGATCGAAGACTTTACACACATTGTAACTTTCTGTTTCTTTTTCTTTCTAAATCACTGTAGTCACTTGTCATACACCTGGCAAATTGCACAATGTTGTGACTGGGCAGTACTCTGTGGAGTACATCTCCTGCATTTCCATTTGTGTTTCCTTCCATTCAACTTATTCGCATCCTTTGTGTGCATTCATAGTAATTCAGCTTAACAACATTCCCATCAGCGGCCATTTTAAACCGTGAAGATTAATACACATTTCAAGTGCTTCCAAGTGAGGATGTCTTATTCGAATCACTAGCCTAAAATGTGCATTAACAAGTTGAAAGGAGACACAGTTACTGTTAAAAGGTGTCAATCCCAGCTTGAGAAAGTAAAAAACCTGCCATGTATGCCTGTGCACTTAACACAGGTAATTTCACTAATTAGCTTATCTACCTGCCTGATTATCAGTGTGTTCATTAGGATTTGACTTTTGTTTTGTTGTTACATTTACATAAAAGGATCCGTAAAATAAAGTGTTCCCAATCAGTGTATCTCTCGTTATGTGACTTCATATGTTGGCTCGATAATGCAGTAATTGTCAGCCTAAATGCTCTACTATTTTAGGGTTGTGGTGTGGTGTCCAAATGAAATACATGCAATGGGAGGACATGCTGTATGTCAAGTATTCTGTGGGGTTTCAAATGATGTTAATATTAATATAGCCTAATATATTTTTTCATTTTTTATAAGTTATTTGGGTATGTTATAATTTGATGTTTTATAGTTTTGAACGTCGCTCAGCATCTGCCAAATACTATAACTGTAACTGCAATTTTATTACATAAAACGAGCATCAACCGTTCAATCAGCCATTTTGACAGCTTAGTCCAGCAGTGCCGTTAGAGACATAGAGGGGGGCGGACAGTCTCTGCCACATGATTGACACATTATAATAATAAACACTTTTGCCAAATGGGAGTCCCTGTAATTGCCAGGTGTGAGAAGGGCCACATGAACAATTTAGCCTGTCAAAAATAATAAGGCACTCTGTTATCGTGAGGTATGTGTTTCAAAGCGCTCTGCTCTCTCTCTCTCTCTCTCTCTCTCTCTCTCTCTCTCTCTCTCTCTCTCTCTCTCTCTCTCTCTCTCTCTCTCTCTCTCTCTCTCTCTCTCTGTGCTTCTTAGTGCTGCAGTACTGAGGAAGAAAAAACCTGACAGCTTTGGATTGTCAGTGCCAACAAAAGGCTTCGTCTGCTGCAGAAAAACCCAGAGCTGAGGCCTGTGATGACAAACACGTACGCTTTGTGCGCTCACAAACTCACCTT
This sequence comes from Coilia nasus, assembly GCA_027475355.1. Classification (NCBI taxonomy): domain Eukaryota; kingdom Metazoa; phylum Chordata; class Actinopteri; order Clupeiformes; family Engraulidae; genus Coilia; species Coilia nasus. The sequence goes on from CM050208.1 coordinate 26,288,323, forward strand.
CCCTCAGTTAGACAGGCTTATATTGGAGTTGGCAGAATAGCAGCCCTGAGTCTGACCAACAGGGGGCACTAATGAACCACAGGAGCCCATAGTAACAGCCAGATGAACAGTACAGTATACAGTGAGATGGGTGAGCACAAGTATTTTTACTCTCCCTCTCTCAAATCGAGACAAATCATGGATACACAGAGACATTCAGATAACAATATTGAAAAATGTCTTTATAAGGTCTTAATCAGCAAGGTAGTGGTAGGCATACATACGTGCTAGATTGTAAGGCAAATTGACTTATTCTTGAAGATGGAATTTAATTGAATTGTTCAACCTCCAGGTCTAGTTGCCGTACAACTTAGGAAGTAATACTTAGGAATATTGGTAGTGTAAAATAATAAAATAAAGTGTAAAATAGTGTTGTTTTTGTTTTTTGTTTTTTTTTTTTTTGTTTTGTTTTGTTTTTTGCTACCTTGTTTATTTGTGTGTCAAGGGGTGGACGTGTAACAGAAACTACCCATTCTCTGAAAAATGGTTAAGAAATCATCAATTCTGCAAGGGTATGTAAACTTTTGAGCACAACTGTATATATAAAATCCTATGCAATCTACAATCACAGAATAATTCATAAATCTTTTTTTAAAGCCCTGATGGGGCCATAACAGCATTTATGAGGGTACGCTCCTCTATGTCACTGGTCCTTTAACAGTAATTATGGTATTTCCCTACACTATGAGCACTGTGGATAAAACTCAAACTCTAAGTAAAAATGTTGATCATGGGCTAGATCTGAAATGTTTGTTTCCTGTTCTGGTATTATTTCAGCACCTGAAATACAAATGTCTAAACTATTTAGCTCCTGTGCGCGATCTCCACCTTTCTCGTATCTGTACTGTGCATGAAAGTATACTGTACACAGACTGTACGTAAACGTAACTGAGGCAGAAGTCAGAATAGGACTTAAAAGACAGAGAGTGCTGAATATCTGCCACTCTTTGAAGTGCTCAGAGTAGGACAGACAAGCTCACATGATGACACTCCTCCACTGAGAATTCTTCCAGACAGTGATTAGACATGCCTGAAGAAGCACAAGCTTTTGTTCAGTCGAGCCATGACGGCTTTTGGCTTTCTAAGCTCAAGATGAGGGCAGTGCAGGTCCTAAACAAATGCCATCATTGTCACTTACTGGCCCTCTGTTACTGACACTGCCTCAGTTTGTTATGCTCACAAATGATGTGCAAGTGGGACACGTGCAGTCCCATCCGCATGTACTCCACTCTCCTGAAAGGGAAGTTCAATGTACATTTTATAATATCAGAAGAGAATTTGAATGCCTCTTTATTTCCATATGTGACATTTTGTAATACATCGTGTTACACTGTTTTGATAGCTCCTGCATCCAAATCATGTTTTACTTGCTGGCTTTAATGTACCCACCACTTTTACTAAATGCGGATGTATTTCCAAATAGAGCCAAGCTTTTGACCCAAAGCGTGAAAAACTAAGCATGTTTTATTTTTGCCACTTCCACTACCCTTAAATCCTACCAGCTCTTGCAGCATCTTAGGCATGCAGGAGAAATAGGAATGTACAAGTAGCCTCCAATAACAGAGGGGGATAATGGTCCGGATGAATTTACTGTAAGTGTGGAGTTTCAGACTGTCTGTAAGCATTTGCAGCAGTTAGAGAAACATATTCTGAACTGATTCACTCAACTGTGTTCTGTTCTCATGTTAAATGGCGTCGTTCTAAATTTGGTTCTCAATACTTCATTCTAATAGTATGAAGATACCAGACAGGGGCATTATTGTTGCTTTTCCTTCTATCCATTTAAACCATTTAACTCAATTCGTTTTCTTGTTTTCTTATTGTTAATCTGAAATAATGCTCTTTATTGTGACTCAGTTAGAGTCCTAAATGAAAACGGTTTAACTACAAACGTATCACACCATACAAGTTATGTTATTCTGGAAAAACAGCAGTATATATGTAGTAAGCTGATTAATGAATTGATTTAATTATTCACCCTTCACTAGACCCACCACCCACCAAAATATTTCTCAAGATGGAGACTCCACACAATATCAAAGGCTATGAAATAACAACTGTGTCAATTTGCTGTGTAGTTTGAGTGACACCTGAATTTTGGGAATGATAATGCAACAGAGAGTTGCCTCCCCGAAGTTGTTGTCAGCGGTGATATAGCTGCATTCGGAGCTGTGAATAATGCATTCTGATCTAAAGCGGCACCAGAGTCACATCATTTAGAATGCTCTCTGGCATTGTAAAGCATTGTGTGTGTGTGTGTGTGTGTGTGTGTGTGTGTGTGTGTGTGTGTGTGTGTGTGTGTGTGTGTGTGTGTGTGTGTGTGTGTTGCCATCAAGAGGTTCCTCTGAAAGCACCCCAGGAGTGGGAAGGTCAGGTACGTGACCCCCCATGCCATGGTGACAATCGTGGAGCTGGGAGCTTTTGTGCGTGTTTATGTGTGGGGCTATGGCACAGACACGAAGGAGTGGCCCTGCTTGCCTGCTTTAAATCAGTCATTGTAGCAGGGCCACAAAGAGCAACATGGCGAGGAGCAGCGAGCACACATTTGACCTGTGCAGCGGACCACGCTGGCTATTGAGCTCGTCGGACAGCTGAATGGAGCCGTAGGACTGGGAAGCGATACGGAGTCTCATTGACCCGTTCGTCAGTTAGTTGACCCTGTACTGTCAACCTCCACACAAAGCATTTACACTGTCTTACACTGCCTGTGACAGCCCTCAGCCCTCAGCCCCCCTCGCACTCTTTCCCACAGCACCGGAAGCCCTTTGAAGCAATCTAAAGCATTGCCGCATTTTACAACATTTTTTTTTCCCCAGAGTTTTCTGGATTCAATAATGAATAACACCACACTACACACACATGCATAAACATGCAATCACACACATGCCAGCACACACACACACACACATATACGCATGAACACGGATACACACACATACGCATGAACACACACACACACAACGTTTGATGGTTTTTGTTGGGGTAGGAGGATGCCTGTTCTTACTTTCAAATCTCATCAATGAAAGTCTGTGAAATTATTTACACAAATGTACACACATTTTTAACAAACACTGCAATGGATTCTGTAACAATCTGCAACTATGATTACAGCACAAGTAACATCATATGTAGCATCCAACACCAAAGCATAGCAAGTCATATTATTAAACATATTATACTTGGTGTGCTTGTATGCAGGAAAGATTTGATTTAAAAAAAAATGTTTTTAGGGTAATATTCTTTCACAGACAGCGTAGTCCCTGCATGCCGTAGACTACTCCTCTAGACTTAGTTTTATACTTATTTCGAATGCAGAGTCTATGGTCAAACCACTCTAAGGAAAAAAAAATGGCATCTGTTTTAATGAAAAGAACACAGCCCTCTTGAACTCTGATTGAGCCCAAGAGGGTATGTTGTGGATGGGTGTTTTTGTTAGGCACTGGTTTGATTGAGGCCTGTACAGATTTCTCCCCCTTTTATTGCCAGTGCAATAGGCAAGCCCCCATCATTCCGCCTCAGCTCCCCCTAATAGAACATATGGCTGAGCATGTGAGCAACAGTTGGACGGAATGACAGAGTATCGTCATAGCGACAAAAGGCTCTTTCTACTGAGGTATGCGCTGAAGAGGATCAGACACAGTCTCCTCCATTGGACCAATATGTTGATTGTCTCTCCTTTTCAAGCTGTGACTTTTGTCCCCCAGTCCTACAGAATTTAGACATGTCTTTAAATGTCTTAAAGCCCATAAAGTGCTTTTGTGCGGATGTCTTTAGGAGGAATACTCTGCTGGGGATGTAAAGGGATGCTACTCTGTGTTGTTTTGCGGGCCCCTAACGGGTGTCGGGGGAGGGGAGGGGGTGTCAGGGGGACGCTGCTGCTGCTGCTGCCACACATTTGGATGTACAGGTTTGGTCTGCCTGTGTCCAAAGCACATACATACATGCATACATGCATACATACATACATACATACTACATACATACATACATACATACATACATGCATACATACATACATACATACATACATACATACACACATACATGCATACATACATACATACATACATACACACATACATACATACACACATACACACATACATACACACATACATACATGCATACATACATACATACATACACACATACATGCATACATACATACATACACACATACACACATACATACATACACACATACATACATACATACATACATACATACATACATACATACAACACATACACACATACACACATACATACATACACACATACACACATACATACACACATACATACATACATACATACATACATACATACATACATACATACATACATACATACACACATACACACATACATACACACATACATACATACATACATACATACATACATACATACATACATACATACATACATACATGCATACATACATACAAACATACATACATACACACACACACACACACACACACACACACATACATACATACAGTAATGTGCAAATGTTTTAGACAGGTGTGAATACAATGCTGTCAAGTAGGAATGCCTTCAAAAATCATTTATGTTCATCAAATAACAAAATGCAGTGACTGAACAAAAGAGAGACCTAAATCAAATCAATAATTGGTGAGACCACCCTTTGCCTTCAAAAGAGCATCAATTCGTCTAGATATACTTGCATAGAGTTTTTAAAGGAACTTGGCTGGTAGCTTGACTATAATCCTGCAAAATCCCTGATTTTTTTGTGTGAATTGATGCTGGTTTAAAGGCACCTGCCTAAATCTTTGCACAGTACTGTATCTTTTTAGCCATTCACATGTTTACTGTTAAAACACCCGTGAGGCTGAAAGAACTTGATGGGCATAAGTTGTTTTTTGACAAGTTTTAGACAGGCGCACACAAAGTGTACACACACATTATTATTTTTTTTTTTATTATTATTTTTGTTATTATTGGTGCTGTAGGTGTTGTTTTTACAACATGCAGTGATACATGTACCCAGAAAATAAAATCATAACAGTCAAATTAGTGCTTCACGATGTTAAACAAAATCTTCTTTGATTGTTTGTTTTTGTTGTACAAGATTTTTATTGTCAATCTTTTCGTCATATATACAGGCCACACACACGAGAATCCCAATGCCATATTGATTCTGTTTTTGGGTTAGTTACACGTTGTACTGTAAGTGAAATGGCTTGCCTTGCACGCGTAGAAGAGGCGATCTATGGCAAATCATCTGAATGACTGTGAAGGAAACAGAGGCAGTAAGGGAACATAGCAGTAATGTCATTGTGTCCTTAAATGTGTTTTTTGTTCTTTGTTCCGTTCATGCAAGGTGACAAAGGCACAATAAATCTCTTTAAATATGCAAGAACGTGATAACCCTCAACAGTAATGTTTAAAGCAGCACTTGTTAATTAATGATTGTTCAGTTAAATGATTGCTGAGGTGGGTTATACTATAAGCTGATGTATTTTAGGGACTGGGGTGAAAGAGGCTGATATTACTGGCTAACTGCATTAAGAGGTGTTCACATGGCACAGATCCTCACCATCATACAATGTGTGGTTGTTTTCAAACCTGCGTGAAGGACAAGGCAGACACAACAAGACTGTCCCCCCCTAAGACACACACACACACACACACACACACACATACACAATTCAATACCCTCCCACCCCCCACACCACTGCATTAAATGGTAAAATAAATAAAAATATCTTCATGAAATACTTGACACCCTTCTACACTGAGTACTCACCAAAAGTCTGAAAATATGGATGACATGGTTCACTTGATTACAGCTCCTGTCAAGGGCTAATAGATGCATGAAGTGGACGACATGTGAAGTCAACTTTGACTCCATAGTTTTATTCCTTCTTTGGGAGGTGACCTCACTCTGGCTCTCCTGTCAGTGAAAGGGTCTGAAGCGCTAGGTTAAATATGTGCTGTGACCCTATGAGCAAGCTGGCATCACCAACAACAGCTTTGCAAAATCTGTTTGGATGCCTTTGGGTCCATGTATGGCCTGTGCAAGAGGTCACTGCACAGCTAGATGTTCTGGTCTATGTCTAACATGCAGGCAAGGTCATTTTTCGGATGCAGACATACACAAGGCTGTCTTCATTTTTTTTTTTTTTTTTTTTGCTGTTGTGGAAAAACAAAATATGCCAGGTATACAGCATGTTGAACTTTGTTAACTTTGTAAATAAAAAAACATATCGACTTTTATAGTGGTAGATTTTTGCACTGAATATTATTTTACTAAATTGAATGTACTCAACATGTGAATGGTAACCAACAAGGTATGGGCATCTTGAGGGCAATAAAGAACCTCCTTAAAGCCAAAGGGAAATGTACTTTTTAAATATTTGGAAGTGCAGGTTTTGTACTGCATTGCGGTTGCAGTGTTCCCAAAGTATAAATGTTCACAAAATGTGTACATTCTCAGTAGTAGTAGTAGTAGTAGTAGTAGTCCGTGAATGTTGTCTTGCGTCGTTCTGGGAACATTCCACAGACTTTCTCTGAATTATATATTTTCACCAAAAGCAAACATTCCCATAACTTTAAGAAAGCATCCTTTGTCTCTAAAATCAAATGAAAAAATCTAACTTACAAATGCCATTTTCTTAGTTTCTGCATTTTGTGACCATGCACATTTTCTCCATGCACTCCTCATGTTAGAATTACAACATAATTATCAGAATGCAAATTGTCGAAGCTCCAGGCTTGTTTGTGTACATAGCCTATTTAATGTGTATCTTGATGACATTGACATTAATGAAATGTTTTAATCATGTCATGTAATGGTTTATGTTTAAACACGTCTCCAAATGTGCATGGTGGTAAATTATATTTCCTACATTTTCTCAACACCACACAAATGAACATGACTACATGTCCAGTAGGTACGTACAACCCTCCTTTCAATTCTGCATGCACTGCAGTTGATGACAGTTTACGTGACGGGTACAGTTAATTTCCAGCAAAAGGCATATTGTGTCTTCGAGGCGTGTGCGAGTGGGTCATAAATTATCTTGAAGGTGAACGGGAACTTAGGGGGAAGGAAGCACTTATGAAAATTTCATCAATCTGTCCGAGGGGCCACAGCTGCTCCTGTCAGGGGCCACATTGCTGCGGAGTTATGTTGATCAGGAGGTCAGACCCAGGGGGGGGGTGGGGGGGGGGGGGTGGTGGGGGGGGGGGGGGAGGTGGGCACTGAGTGGCTGTCATCCCTTAAGCTGAACCCACCACACCCCCCACGATCACTGTCACCCCCCCCCCCCCCCCCCCCCCCCCCCCCCCCCCCCCTATTTATTCATATTGTGTTGTTTCGTAGCTGGTGAGACAGATTCTCAATACGGGGTGTGTACCCCAACTGTTTTTTTTTTTGGGAGATGCCAAGACCACCTTACTTCATTCACAGTAAAGTAAGTGTATTGACACACACATACAAACACACACACACACACACACACATTCAAACACCCACAAAAACACATACACACATGCCTATTCATGCATGCATGGAAGGACATGCTCGCGCGCACACACACACACACACATATCAGGGTAGGTAAACTACAACTAATAATTTCATGTCTTATTATAATTCTGTCACTTGAACAGACACTTTACCACTTCTTAAGAAAATCCCTCTATAGAGCTCTGACTCACACACACACACACACACACACACACACACACACACACACACACACACACACACACACACACTCCGCCCTCTGTACTTCCTCAGATCAGCACTTTGGCCCAGCAGGCAGAGGTCCCCCCACCAGTGCCCCATGCTGCCAACAGCTGTGCCACCCTTCCGCAACCATACATCAGCAGCACGGCACATCCCCTGTGTGTGTGTGTGTGTGTGTGTGTGTGTGTGTGTGTGTGTGTGTGTGTCTGTGTTTCTGTGTGTGTGTCTGTGTTTGTGTGTGTGTGTCTGTGTCTGTGTGTGTGTGTCTCTGTGTTTGTGTGTGTCTGTGTTTTTGTGCGTGTGTCTGGTGTGTCTGTCTGTGTGTGTGTCTGTGTTTATGTGTGTGTGTGTGTGTGTGTGTGTGTGTGTGTGTGTGTCTGGCACGTGTGCACACGCACATGGGTGTGTGTGTATGTGTATGTGTAAGCGAGTGTAAGCCTGTGTGTGTGTGTGTGTGTGTTTCTGTGCTTGTGGTGTGTACACCAGCAGCCATGCCCATCCCCTCAGCTCAGCCCCAGAGACGGGCCCTCTGCTGTGGGATGGCAGCACACACCGCCTCCCCATCAGGTGTGGAGCCCCTGACCCATTGCTCAATCTGTCAATTAACACTGTGTGAAGAGCTTTGGAGTGTACTGGAGCGAGAGAAAGAGAGAGAGAGAGAGAGAGAGAGAGAGAGAGAGAGAGAGAGAGAGAGAGAGAGAAAGAAAGAGTGAGACAGAGAGAGAGAGAGAAAGAGAGCGCGCGAGAGAGAGAGTGCAAAACCCTGTTCTGATCATTTAGTTGAGTATCTGTGGTCATTGTGAAAAGAAGGATAGCTGGATACATTTTTCATGCCAATATAATACATATACACTTGAAGGAAATTGGGCAGCTGTGGCCTAATGGTTAGGGAGTTGGTCTTGAGATCGGTGGGTCCCGTACCAGTAGGGATAAAAGTAAATAACTACTGCTTTCCATGGCTGAAGTCTAGCCCCACATTGCTCCTGTACCTTAAATAACTGTAAGTCACTCTGGATAAGAGTGTCAGCTATAGGATAGGAGGGTGGAGGGGGAAATAGGAGGGTGCTGTGTCGCAGTTGGCAAAATCCCCCATAACCTACACCCAGGGACCCAGGAGGATTTATTCCAGCCAGGGACATTTTCCAATTCCTTTCCCATCTCTCTCTCTGCACGCATTTCCTGATGTATCTTCAGTGTCCTAATGATTAAAGGCTAAAAGAATTAGAATTAAAATCAGTATTGGTCTCTGGGCTTTTTTTTTTAGTGTGGAAACATGAGTTACATTAAGTAAGAATCTGGCCCAGCATTGTAAATGGTTTCACTGCAGGAGGACATCTGATGTCTGATGGGGCGAGTGACCTTCCCGGTGTGGGTCTGGGCATAAGGTGTTAGCGGAAGAGCCGTCTCCTCTTCGGCACTCAACTGGCACCTTCATGGCAGCCGGGACAGACGCGGAAACAGATGCCGCCCCCCTGTTTGGGCATGACAGGTGATTATACGTGGCAGCAGTGCCAAGGCAATTAAACCGCAGGCTGACGGCACCATTTGGTGCGCTGTTATTCTCAGGGTTGGGGGTAATTGTACCAGCACTCTTACCCCTTCCAGGACCAGACTTCGGGTGCTGTTAATTTTACACAAGGAACATGACATCCGGATATCAACGAAGCTTGGGGTCCAGTCTGTTTTTATTTTAGACGAGATATGATGACGTGCTCTGTTGATTATGCAGGGGTAACTGTGTTCTGAATTCGCTAAGCTTTGAGGTGTGTGTTCTGTGTTTGGGTGTTGGGATCCCATTAGCCGGGCTTGGCAATGTTTTGAACTCACATGGTGTATTCTGTAGGCACAGTAGGATCTTCTGTTTAGTGTGTAGACAAGTTCAAATGATTTAGTTCAAATGATTTAGTGCAGTTAAAGTAAAATTGATACTGTACAAATCACCAAAGCAGAGACAAATCATTTTAGAAAAGACTAACAATTTTAGAAGAGACTAACCATTTTATCATTTTACCAAACCATTTTACCAAACCATTTCACCAAAATATGACATATTAGTATTGCGTATCTGTATTCCCAGCTGTAATTATTATGCTCCATTATTCAAGTATAAAAAACAATTCCAATCCACACAATGTGGGTGACTGTGGCTTCACTGCCATATGAAGACACAGAAAGAAAAAAAGAGGACATACGTACATACACAGCAGCCATAACACACCACATAGTATACCATGCCATTTGCTGCTGTAGAATGTTGTTTGCTGTTATTTTTTAATTACTTTGGCCTTAGCAGTACGACATTCAGCCAGGCTCTGTTAATCATGTGGGATTTACTATTGGAGTGGGCCATCTATGTGGAATGTAGCTATGTATCTATGTAGGAATTAACAACTATGTCCACACACGCCTTCCACTAGCAGATGCCCCCTCTTAGGGCTTATCTGAGTGATCTCCAGGACTGCCCCTAACACCACGGAGTGCCACTGGGTTCAGTCTCTGGGCCAGTGCAAAACAGAGGTGAGCTAATTCAAGTGTTACTTGTCGACAGAAAGGATAGTCATGGGTACATGATAAACGACTTCAAAACATTAGGTTTATTGCCAACAATTCATTATTTGCCCTGTTTTAATTACCCAGTTTTCTGTACATCAGTGAGGAGGTGCACCTCTTTGGCACAGAGGGAGTGAGTCAGATGGGATGTAATTAGGACCCAGTAAACAGAAGGTCCTCTCCACAGGGCGAGGCTGTTAGATGCTGTTGGGATTCCGAGCTGGCAGGTTGGCCAAGGCCAGCACATTTAAAATATCGGGTCAAAGACACTTCCTGTTTGTTTAACAATTTGTCAAAGTGATCGTAACTCTAAGGCATGTGCACAAAAAAAATAAACAAACAAGCAAACAAACACATACACACACACACATACACACACACATACACACAGATATACACTTATACACACAGAGGTACACACACCATTTATAAAAAGGAGGCAGTTCATTTTATAATAACAGGATACCAATTAAGATTTCTGTGAACAGGAAGAGTAAATGTTGGACCAAATCACACGGCAAATATAACATTTGTAATGTGAATGCGAACATTTTTAGCCATTGCAATATATTTTTATTGCACAAGTGAAGACTCTTTTCATCCATCTATTGATGATTAAAAAAAATCATAATACAACCTTGTGAAAATGCATAAATGTCACAAGTAGCATGAGAATGTGAGAGCAGCCATATGGCATATGGTAATATTTTAAGAGGGCTTTAGGTCTGTAAACAAAAGTGAAAATTTTCTGCAGCAGGCAATCCCCACAAGATACTGCACATCTTTATTTTTATTAAGTGTTGCAATGCCAATATGGCATTATAAATCAGTCGTATCGATGTCTCAGTATTCAGGACAAAGCACTTCCCTTCAGTCATCTTGCAACTCTGCATCCATCATCTAGATCAAGAAGAACAGTTAGTTACTCTATTGTGGTTCTTGTTACAGTGTATTAACATCTGGAAGTACACTGTAACAAAGTGTGTAACAGCATGTAACACATTGCACTTACACTGTAACACAGGGTTTGGGTAAGGATTGGGATTAGGGTTAGTGTCAAGAATGTACAATGCAAGTACATAGTGTTACATGTTGTTCTCCTTTTTCCTTTCTAAACATAACAACATGTACTTACACTGTACATACCTAACACTAGCCCTAATCCCAACCCTAATTAGGGTTAGGGTTAAGGGTTAACTTAACTTAGGGTTAAGTTAGGGTTAGGTATGTACAGTGTAAGTACATAATATTCTATGTTGCTACATGTAGATTCACTAAAAAATGAACCGTGAACAGGCAAATGGAACCCATGGGAATGGATTTTTACTTTCTGAAGCCAGGATCTCTGCTCCTCTGCGTGTGTGATGTAGGAATACTTATTTGTACATAATGCCATCTCCATGGGATTTAGATGGACTCTGGATAAGAGTCTGAGGCAGGCTGTAGAAATGATGAGACGCAGAGGAGCGATATGAACATTATTTCCGTCTGAGCTGCATTGGGACCCTCTTCTTTGTCCCCACGGCAACTCTATTGTCACGGCGATATGGAGGAGGGACCAGTTGAAACTCATATCATAGTGATGATTGACAATAATGGCCGCATGATCCTACCTTGTCATCCCCCTCTCCGCACTCCTCTCATCTTTTATGCGCTCCTCCTGACATCCCTCAGAGAGGGTTGGATAAACGTGTCATCAATCAAAGCAGACAGTCATGGGATTTCAGAGGGATGATCCAGTGAATAGTGCACAGTGTATCTGCTACAGTACTGACAGGATTGTTACACTGGAGTGAGGTTGATGGACTCCCATCATTTACTTGGCCAAAGTCTCCAGCATCATTAGCTGTACTTAGGAGGTTTTCACAAGAGTACACAATGAGATTCTTTCTGTTTTTCCGTCTTTATTCTGAGATGCTTAAATGTTGTGTCATCTGCCCCCTCTCCCTGTTTTTTTTTCAGCTGTTCCCTGTCGTGTGGTGTGTCTGTCAGTTGTTATCTCCGCCAGTGATTTATTAGCTTCCCCAAGCACAGGCTGGGTGGCTTCAGTTTAGTTAGGTGCCACTGGTCTTGACAGTTCCTGGGCTAATTATGAGCATTAATGAGAAGCTAGCGGCCGCATGAACATGACATTTGAGCTGTCTGAGCGTCTGAGCAAAACAAACAAAGGAAACATTTCATTAGCAGAGACTGACAGTTTCTTTTTATCCTTCCTCACTCTCGGGCCGAGCCAGGCTCCCGTTGTTTGTTGTGCGTAGGCTATTGTCTGTTTTCTCCTCCGCTCCTCTCGGCAAACGGAATGAAAGAATTCCTAACACCACATTCCATAATAATGAGGAAGACGCCATGTTTCAGGACATCAGAGCATTCACATCAATTATTCATCTTCACCGGAGCTTATTATTTTTCTCTAGTGACACTAAATGTTGCATGCCATTTGAAGGCTGGTAATGATCAATGAACCTTGATGTCCCGTGATTCAGGAGATCTACGTGACAGTACTGATTATAATTACATAGCACTCGCCCTAAATATAGTCGCGCTGCTGTCCTGTTAGTTAGGATGAATGCGGCTGAGGTTCCTGTAAGCTGCTGCGGACGGTGACAGCTGAGGGGGTGGCCTCGCTGGAGTAATTAGACAAGTGTTGGGCGGCTTTCTCGGAGAGAGCTGCTGGAGGTAAACACAAGTGCGCAACCAACCAACCACACCACCACCACAACTGCAAGGGAGGAGTGTCTCTCTGGTATGTAATCCTGCATTCGACGCCATAGTTGCCTTCTCTTTCTCGAGAAAAAAATATATGTCAGAAATCATTAGGACATTTACTAAGTAGGCCTACATGACTATTTCACAACAATGTCTTTCACAAATAAAAAATATGCCAAAAAATAGTACCTGTAAGATATCCGTAACAGTAAAGGAATCCTTCATGACATTTAAGTATTGTCTAGTCCAGCCATGTCTGGCATGGTTCTGCTGGGTTTGTCGTCAGTCTGTTATGTTTTGCTAAATGAGGCCTTTTCATGTCTGGCCAGCTCTATATGCCTTTGGTACTTGTAAGTGAGTTGTCCTGTAAGGAAAGACACACAAGGTCTTCTACTCTAATGGCATCAACACAGACAGCTTTCATTCTAGACACAATCAGAATCGCAACCAGAGTTACCATTATTTGCCAAGTTTAAGTACACAAACAAAGTTGTGTTTTGACTGCAGTTTCCCTTTGCTCTCAGAGTACTAACATTAGGAGTTAAGCTAAGAAATACACTTAAGAGACATGAAATAGGTTAAAAAGGTTAAACATGAAAAATCTAGACAAGACAAAATGAAAGTGCAGCATGTGTCAGCATTCCACTGGCTTTCCATTGGGCATCTTCAAAAAGGAAAGAGGACATCAGTGTTATGCTGAACTCAAAAATAATGAATTATTTCAGCTGTCACTCACTCTGACCACCACGCATGGACCCCATCAGCTCTGCAGCGGTGTGATAACCCTTCCCATCTTTAAGCCACACATGGCCATTCATTACATTAGGCTGTGATAGTTACATTTATAATTCCAGTAGTAATTACCCATTAACACAGAATGTTTTTGTAGGGGTAAAGGTATTTCTATGTAATTCATTCATTCATTCATTTCAATAAGTTTACTCTGTAGTTATCATTTTTACCTGTGTTAGTTACCATGTAGTTTATTGAAGTTGACAGGCTGTTACTAGGTAAATATCTAGTAATTAGGGGAGTAATAGAACGGGTTACTGTTTTTACTCAGGTTAAATTTCTCAAATGATACAGCAACATTTGAATGTGGTCTCATATATCCATGAGTGAGAACGTGGACAGTCGAACTGTGTTTGTTTTCCAAAGCCTAGACTGCTAGACTGATACTGTGTCCACCAGAGACCCATTTAAAAAGCTGAAGCATTTACAGACGTCAGAGATTCTGGTATGTTTCCTCAACTGACTGTCAGAATCAGAAAGGAGACTCAGAATAAGCTTGACAGCCGTTTGCTCGAGCCTGACTACAGACCAGACATTTTTTCATCCAGCATGTGCCAGTGCCAGTGAAGGAATATTACAGAAAATGGAGAAGAGTTTCGCAGAGCATCATGTGAATTTCATGTCTTTTTGGGATGGCCACAAGCCCAAAAAAGAAAAGACAAAAACAGACCAAAACTTACTGCAGGTATGTGCACCATTTGCTGTGTGATTCAAGGACATCTCCCAGACATGATAGTAACAATAGTATTGTTTGGATCACCTCTGTTGAAATAAAGAATGTTCTCATCATGAAATAGTCTATTGAAAGGAATAAACTTTGTATATAGTCATCAGATTACTACAGTTCATGAAAAAAAATCTTCCAACTTCCAAAAAGTCCATTTGGATAATGTAGACACTGCTCTGGGAGAGGTTCCAGATGTCTTAGGGCTTGGTTGGTATTCCAGAAAGCAGTTTTGCCTGGATAGGTTCATTCTTGGTAAATATCCTGTAAGGACAGCCCTGGGGCTTTCTTTCATTAGGAGAATGAAGCCAGGTGACTCCTTCAGGAGGTTTACGGTTCACTCTGAATGAACTTACCCGGGTTAGTCACTAAACCACCCACTTGGAATAGTCTTCATCAGAGGACATCATGCAGGTCAGACTGACCAAAACATCAGCTTTTATGTCAACCTTTTATTGAAGTGGCATCAAGCAAGCAGTGTTGCACCTTTTTGTTTGGTTCATCAAAGTTGTAGCCAGTGACAAAGCAAAATGGCACCTGCGGTATACTCCTACATGGTGTGCAGGCCTCCTCTAACCTTCGTGAAACAAAGTATAAGATCACAGGAATTATTCCTCCACAGAAAATAAATGATTCATTCATTCTTCATTTCACAACAGCATGAATTGCTTGGCATCTTCTTCCCTCATTCCCCAGAGACACAATGTTACAGTACTCATCACAAACTGAGCCTATGTGATGTTATGCATTGAAATCCAATTAAAAAAAAACTCAAATGCTTTTAAAATTGTGAACAATTAAAGATACAACGATACTTGAAATGGCCAGTAAAGATTATTGAATGAATCGTTAGATATGTTTTTTCTGTTTTACTGCACTACATGTTTTTTAGAGCTGCCTGCAACAGACACTCAAATGATGTGTAATGTACGTCATTTCGTCAGAGTGAGCAAATTATGGTGGGCTACACTGTGTATGAATAATAAAGATAATGTTCATCATTTTCTCCTCATATGAGTGCACACGAGGGCCTTTCCTTGTGTTGTGCGCATGGGAAGCTAGAAGCAGCTAGCTATTTGCAGGTGCATGCATAATCATACCCGTCTAAATGAATACCATGCCCTTGCTCTGTCTTTTCATTAGAGTGTGTGTGTTAGGACACAGAGCAGTATGGCATGTTGCTCCAGAGGGCAAGGGTCCCGTCCCAGCCCCTCCCCTCCCCTCCCCGTCCCTGTCCCCATGCCCTCATGGCTCATCTGGCACAGGGGTGCGAGGGACAGGGAAGCTCCGTGTCCTCATCCTCGAGGTGATATTTGGCGCCGGTGTGCGAAGGGTGTAGGACAGCTGCCGAGCCTGTGTCCACATGTGTTCCAAAGGTGGCTTGGCTGTGACAGAGTGTCACTCACACAGCAGAGCAGAGCCACTGGAGGGGAGGGGGCTGCACAGTGCCAGCTCAGCAGCACACAATCTGATCATGGACCATGGCATAGCAAAGGGCTAAAGAGCAACAAGACTTTTCGTCCCCTTGGAATTAGAAGGTTCCACATTTTCGCCAGGGACAATAATGTATATATCTGTCTATTTGTCTCTCTCTCTCCCTCTCTCTCTCTCTCTCTCTCTCTCTCTGTCTCTCTCGACTTATTGACTTATTCGCATATTTCTATTCTGTCAGTAACAGTACAGCAATCAGGGCCTGAAACATCAGCAGCACAGAATCTGACCATACAAAAACAAGAGAGGCCTGAAGAACATTATCTTTCCTTCCACCCACCCGATCGCCCACGATACAGCTAGCAAAATGTTCAGTTGGGTAATATCTTCTGTGTGTGTACAACTTTAACTGTGAGATTTTATATTACAGCTTTTCTATTGCAAAGGAATAGAGACACGTGCGACGGCATTCAAATAATATCGTGAGGTATTGCATAATAAACTAATACTGTGAACGTTAACACATTAACACATTAACACGTGATTAATTGAAAATTGTATCAAATTAAATAAACTACTTATTTTTATGTCACCAAATAGATACTCTCAGATACTCTCGTTGCACCTTATTTGGGGGGGGGGGGGGGGGGGGGGACACGCTATGTCACATGGACGGCTGTGTTCGAAATGCTCACTCAATGATTTTCATAGGATGTAAGTCACTGCTTAGTTCCCTATATAGTGAGCGAGTGAGCATTTTGGATTCGCTCATGGTCCCCTGAGCCCCTGCATTATTTGTGGTTCTGACTAGGCAACTCACAACATTTTTCACACAAAGTGCTGTCCAGTGTTTTTTTTAGCAGAGCTGGGCCCTTGTGTTGAAATTGTAGTGCGGCTGTTACATTTCTCTCATCATAGTTACACAAGCCAATGAGAAGCTGTCTTATTAGCTCACAGAGGGTGTCTAAATTCTGGGCCGAGACGATGAATCATAAACACGGCTCAGAATGTTAAGGGCGATGTTATACTCACCCTGGCTCGGTGGCGCTCACCCTCGAAGACTGTTGTCTCCTGGAGCACAGAAGAAGTCCTCGTGTTCATCACAGTAGGACTAAATGATGCAGTGTCATGAGAAATTGTGGCAATACCAAAACACCTTCTGTCATTTCAAAAGCCCTTTTGCTTCTTCTTTCTCTTCTTCCTCTCCTTCTTCTTTCTATTTATTATCATTTTTCTTATCATTATTGCTATTCTAACCCTGAGAACTACTCACTCTTCTAGGCTTTCTTTCTTTCTTTTTCTTTCTTTCTTTCTTTCTTTTTTTCTTGGATCACAGAAAAAGGTGACATTTTTATCACAGGAATCACAGGTTTTGGACTGGTTTTCACTCGCCCTCTTCCTGTCATATTCTAAATGTGATGGGCAGTCAAATTACACATACTGGGAAAATGGCAAAGAGGCCGTACACATCATGCCAGTATATACTTTTATTTACACAGACAGGTTTTGCAGACACTGCCTTCCTCACGAAATGCGTCTGAGCAAATAAAAGTATATATGCAAAGTGACGCCTCTTATTTTTCTAGTAGGGCCATATAATAATCACAGCGCAAATAAACATTACAGTTTTTCATGAAAATTCAAAGCAACACCAAAAAGACATAATTTAACAGCCTTCATTCTTTTGTGCCTTTTTCTTCATTTTCTTCCTCTTCTTCTTCTTGTTCATTATCTTTGTAGTATTATTAATATTATTGTTGTTGTAGTTTACCAGCTGTTTCAACAAAGTCAGTGCCAACACTGACCCTTTTAGTAAATGAGAAGGAAAAAAGGGCGAGAGGCTAGTTTGCCAATAAAAAAGATTGATGTCTATAACTGCTGACTCATTGTTGATTAAAAAGATCCCCAGAGCTGATTAAGAAATGGGTAATCTTTCCACTAAGCACACAAAAGCAAAAGGCAGAAGTCATCCCCTTGTCCTTCAAACCCAACTTGCCTTTTTTGGTATGGAAAAAACAATCAGTCCTGTAGTTTCTGACACCAAGAGCCAAAACATAAGTGGAATACCCTGGTGGAAGCCAATGGACTGAGATCTGAGTTAGTTTAAGTTAGCAAATAGACTTGCATTAATCTAAGTGTGCCAATTTTTTTCCTTAATTTGACAAGAGCCATAAAATCAGCATTTTGTGCCCCTCTCTCTCTCTCCATTCACCAGCGCTGACTATTGGAAAAGCAAATATTCAGCATGTGTGTAACCAAAGATGCTGCTGTTGTGCTGAAGCATCCCTCTGTCTGATAGGCCCCACATATAGACTGTGGTTGGACATGGGTTTGCAATTACTCTGATGATAAAATAATAATCTGAAAAGATCCAGCAGGAATCAGAAAAAGAAAGCATCTTAACTATTTATTACTTACAAATCCACAGATGTATTTAAAGTCGTTTTTAACATTGCTTCAAGTTGCTTTAAAAAAGGGCATTGTCTGAGGTTAGGCTAGGGCTGAGCAACAGTTTTCTAGGTTTTTTTAGCCTATGGCATATGTATTTATACGGTTAAATCCATGTCCAACAAACAGCGCATCCAAAAATGATTCCTGTGTCTTATACTTCTTTGCTTGTATAATGACTTCTCCCAATAAATACAACATTCCAATATACTCCTCAATGTCTTACAACACGGAGATATCAAAGGTGCAGTCCAATTGATGCCCAAATGATTTTTGACCCACTACACTTGATCAGTTGAAACTGTAGAGGGAGCTCGAGGGTCACATTTTGTGGTTTTACTCGGGCTGTGGTTTATATTGATGGAAGCGATAGAAAACAGAAGCCGTTAAAGTTACTGTTAGCACTACCACAGGTGCCATTAATCAAATACACTTTTCCAGTGAGCTGGCAACACCAGCTACAGACTTCTACAATCGAGAAATGTCAGAGGAAGTTTTAAGCGTGTTTCATCACGTAAAAACAAACATTTACCATTTCATGGTCTCGAATATGCAGGCCAGCATATTATAAAAAAGAGAATAAAGAAGAAACATGTTGAAACATTTTAATAACCAAAATATAAAGCTTTCACAGATTCTTATATACAATTCCTTGTTATTTACCTATGCACAACCCCATTTAAACGTTAATTACAGATTATGTGTAGGCCTAAGACACATAATATTAAAAAGGCGTTTGATTTGTTGTGCCGCTGGGCAGGTTTGCAATGTAGAGATTAGACATAGACATATTTAGATTTTTCTGAGATAGGCCGAACAACAATTAGGCTAGGGCAACCAGCATATAGGCCTACCTTCCCGTATCTGCTAAAACACCAATAAGAATAAATCAAATATTATTGTGATAAAACATCAACAAAACACAAAAAACAACACACGCCCATATATTCTTGTTCCAGTTACAAATTAAACTTTGTCTTAAAAGGCACAGCATTATTTTAGGAATGGCCTCAAATTTAACGGGAAAATATTGTATTAGGGTGCAATATGCCATTGTTTATGACATAGACTCCACTTTAAAGTGTGACAGATATGTTGAAATTGTTTTAAAATATGAAATTCTGATATTCCATCAAAGTTTGGCGGGCTTTAACACTGACGTCCGAATTAAACAGACTATAATCGGTAGCATCTTTTCCCATTGCCACAGCATAATGAAATGTTTTGTACTTTAATTTCCTCAAACAGTGGTAAAATTAAAAAAGGAAAAATAAATTAACCAGATCCCACTAAGATCTATTATTTTACTTTAAAAAAAAAACACTTAAGAAGCGCAGCTTTTACACTGAAGGCTGTCATTGAGTCCAAATTGCATATATCTAACTATGATCTTTTCCATCTCTGTGCCTATATAGAAGATTATTATTCAAAGAAACCTGTTTTGCAAGTTCCAAATAATGACCATTTAAAGCAATTTGGTGCGACGAAAAGGACAGTTTTGTCCAACTTGGAAGTTTCGTAAATTCAGCACAAGAAGTGGATTTTTGGGTAGCTAAGACCGGATGAGGAACAAGTGCAGAGGTCCTGTTCAGCAGTGGAGACTTCCTCGGGCTATCTGGCGTTGTTGCCGTTTCAGCCAGTGACCAAATTTTTGGTTTTTGTGGCGGGGTGGAATTACTGTGAAGTGCCTCGTGGTCAGCTTTACTCTCATGGCTGGACTGTGTAACGGCCGGTTGAAAAAAACAATTGTCGTCTTGTTTGACAGGGTTCTCGTAACTACTCTTGTTTTCTTTCGCGGGATGGTCAGAGTGTGTCGCTTCATGGTGAGGCATGTCCTCGTTATCATCGGATATGTCAGAATCATTTTTATCAGCTAGTTTCCTTTCCGAATTGGCATCCTGATAATCAGAATCCTCTTTATTTTCGACTTTCTCTGCATCGATATTTTCCAAGTCAATTTCCTCGTCGTCCTCCTTATCTCCCTCTCCGTCATTGTCGCTGGGATATCCGTTATCCTCTTCATCTGTTCGACTCTTTGGAACCCAGGTCATTTTATTTTCTTTCTTAAGCCTTCGTCTGGCATTGGCAAACCACGTAGACACTTGGGTCAGGGTCATTTTTGTGATGATGGCCAGCATTATCTTCTCGCCTTTTGTAGGATACGGGTTCTTTCTGTGCTCACTCAACCAGGCCTTCAGTGTGCTGGTGCTCTCGCGCGTGGCATTTTTGGGTCTGTTTGGGTCGCCAAACTGGCACTGACCGTACGGGTAAAACGGCGACGGGTGGTGAGAGAGGCCTGGGTGCTGTATGCCGGGGCTGTCCTTCAGTTCGTAATGAGCGCCCTGTGGATTTTAAAAGAGAAAAGACATTTTACAAAGTGCCTTTTTAAACACGCCAGTTTATAAACCCCTAATTTGTAGATGTGTGGCTAAGCAGTGTTTGGTAACCCGGCTTCAAAAGTTACAATACCATACCAAATATTTGTTCCAGCTATCCTGTTGATCAGTTAATTTTAGTGAATTCGACTGGTTGTACTTGTGTCACCTTTGCAATTAACGCAGGTGCTTCCACTAATTACCTGATTTTGTGAATGGCTGGAACAAATAGTGTGTATGGGATTTTAACTTCTGAAGGTGGGTTACCCAACACTGTCTATTGCCAATTGTAGTTCATTTTTAATTTTCGGATGTGTTTTTGTAGGCGACCACCACGAACTTTTAACCAAACAGCAAATACGCAACAGACGGCCGCTTACCGTGCCATGGAAAAGTTTGTCAGTCAGTGACACGGCTATAGGCTACACTTTCACTTTTATCAGGGGACATAAGCAACGTTGGACAAAGTAGCCTATTAAAGATTTTAGGTCAAATTATTATTTCTATCATAAAAAATACAACTAAACAGGGCTCGCATTAAAATCCAAGCGTCACCAATTCTGAATGATTTGACCACTTAATTATAAGCCTGTAACAAAACATAATACCTAACTTACCAGTTGGTTTAAAATAGCGACGTCTGTTGAATAAGGCAGAAAAGCGCCGTATCCTTGCGAGGCAGCGAAAGGCGTCCGGTACATTGTGGATAACACATTGGAGAGAGTGTTAGACGGAGTAAATTCCGTCCCAGGTCGTCCGTTTGCCACGCCGTGACGCTCGGAGGAACACGGTGGTCTTATATACTGATATGCCAGTTGGGGCAGAGACATGGTCATACCACAGGTTGCAGCCACCGCCAAACAGTCCACAATCTCCCTTGACAAAGTGATCCAATTTACTGCTGTTAAGTGAAACGCCGACGTCTGCCTCTGAGAGTGATGTGGAAGCGCCTTCCCTTTTGCACTCTCCGCCCTGACTTTGCAACTGATCTGCCTACTCCGAGGTCAGGTCCTCGCAGATTGCCTGAGATGAGAGCGCATGGTGTGATTGACATTTCTGCTCCCGATTAAGCTCCTCCCATTTTCCCAAAGACTCACACGCACTCGCACAACAACTACCCCCCATCCTGTCTGTGCGATACTTTTTTTGCGTGTCTTTGTGCTTTAGCACTCATACTAGCATAATATTTTTTTTGCAACATAACAGCATAATGACAGTTTGTGTGGGTGCACTGAGATAAACTTTACAGTAATTGAAGATTTAAACAAAAATGTCTAAAGATGAAATTATAAGAGAATATATATAATTAAGTTTGTATACAAGTTACAGAAAAAAATGAAATTAGAATATTGATTAGTATTGTGTTAAAACTTGAGTTTCCCCACAATTGTAGGCTATTTTTGAATGACAGCATTACTTTGTACAGAGGGCTGAATAAAAGTCAGTTCTCCTGATCTGTACAGAAAAACGATTAGTGACATGGCCTCTGTTATTGAGTTTGCTTGTTTGTTTGACAAATGAGTCTGTCAGTTAGTCTGTCCATGAGTATGTGAAAATAGACTACAAGCTGAAGAAAATTACCCTGGAAAAAAAGTATTTTCGCACAAATTGTGATTACATTGCACCATGGCCATTATGAGCAGGACACTCAGATGAACAGCTCTGTGCACTGACTTGCATCTGACACCTTAAAAAGGATCATGGCACCAGTGTTACTTGGGAGAATCAGCTCCCACAGAGGGGAAATCCATAGAGTGTCACTGGTCAGTAGCAAGGCCTGATGGGCTGAGGTTTTACAAAGCTAAGTCTGTAATGGAGTTGATACTTAAGTGGTCTACCATCCACTATTAGGTTATTTTCATATTGATGAATCAAAATCATTACAATTGAAAGGTATGTAGCCTAAGGCATATTTATACTACGTTTTATGAATCCAACCTTTTTTTTCTGTGACTTTAACTACCTCATCTACGGACATAAATACTTCTGAGGGTTTCTGGACATCTGAGTTTTACGTTCATATTACTAACACTTTAAATGCTATATTCAGAGAGGATGAGCCAATAACAGAAAATGAGCCTCAGCTCTATAATTTGGCAGTCTCTGTCCCTTTACCCCTGGAATCAATATGCTTCTTTCCCTCTTTGTCAGAAGAAAGGGAGAGCCTACTTATGAGGGTGAAAATGGATGGTTTCACAGTCAGTTAGCCCTAAGTAATAGATATGTGCAGTGAAGCTGAAGAGATGGCTCTTTCTTGGTTTCCCTCCTCTCTCTCTCTCTCTCTCTCTCTCTCTCTCTCTCTCTCTCTCTCTCTCTCTCTCTCTCTCCTTCTCCAGCACAGATTACTGTGGTTAAATAGACTGTTTGTGCCTGGCGCCTTTTGCAGTGAAGTGTAGAAATGAGATGAATCCATTTCCCTTAATGTAAACACGAATGTTACAGCTGTGCTGGGGGGGGGTTATAGGTTAATGAGATGCTTATTCAGTGCGCTCCCCGTGTTTTGTTTTCCCTGTGAAGTTCAGATAAGTGGCTGACCAATGAAGCTTGTTATTACGGCATTACCGCAAACCCACCCTGATCTGTATATAAATCTCACCGTGCAATTACGGGAGGCAATAATTCTGCACTCAAGCCGGTAATGACTTCTAATGCTTTTGCTTTCGCTAATCCCCTTCGGATGTTGGTGTGATCAGATGTTGGGTTTGTAATTAGACTGGCAGAAAATCATTATTTCATGTTCAAATACCAAATGAGGTTGGTGGGAAGTTAATTTCTCCATGCTCTGTGAAGCGTGGACAAGAATTTAATGATTTAATTACGACTGCGAGTTCGGTTCCATGAGACAAATGGAAGTGAAGAATTTTCTCACATCTTCATAAAAAGCAGGAATACTCATCCGTGATGATATAACTTGAAACGTGGGATAAAAACAAAAAAAATAAATAAAAATGAGACACAATGGTTATGCCACCACTCAGCATTTAGTTTGCATTTTAGTTGAATAGTTGTTCTCAAGTCAAATTACAAAACATTACATTGCACTGTATTAAACTTAGCTAATGTTTCTATCCAGATGGAGAGAAAACTATTAAGCTCAGGCAATAGAAGAGATTACAGTATAAAATGCTATAAAATACTGAATACTGAAGAAATGCTGAATTAGTCTGTAGTGGTCTGTATTTGTATTTGTAAGAGTTATGACCAGGGTTTTAAGCACAGTGTCTGACATTTGGCTGGGTCAGAACCTTTAAATAGTAAAACATGCAGTCAGCCATGTTGACCAACTGTTAAGGGTGTTTGGTACCCTGGAGACTTGGGTTCGAGGCCGGGTAGGGTGACTGCTCTCGCTATGCTATGAATATCTTTCTTTCTCTCTCATCTTCCCAATGCCTGCTCTGCTTCCTTTTCATCTTCTACTTATTTTCTCCTTTATATATTTTATTTATTTATTTATTCTTTATTTTATATTTTTTCACTTCCACAAGCCATTATCATAATGTCCTCAAATATGAATATGACTCAACTCATACCTCTTTCTCAATAGGATTTAGATTTATTGGCTTCGCCGCTTAGTCCTGGCATTCAACTCCACAATCCAAAAGTATTAATATTTATATGTTGTTTATTGATTTAAGGGGCAGTGAATAAATAAAAAAGCAGTTATGCCAAATACTATTAAAGATGTTGATAAGTTTCTCTGAAAAGGGTACACTTGAGTGGATGCCTTTTGCCAGCCGTGGTGATCTGTGAAATCCAATTTAACACAAAGCGGAGTTATTTACAGTGGGTCTACAGATAAGCAAACCTGAATGAGTTCCGTCTGAAGCTATTAAAAATGCAGGTGCGTGATTTCTTTCTATTCCTTTGTGATGGAAACCAACTTTCACGGTAAGCGGTAAAAAAAATGGCTCTGTCCTCAGGCAAAGTGTCTTCATATTGTGTGTTTTATATGCTAATTGTTATAGATATCAAAAGCGTATTGGCTCACGATTTGGAGAGTACAATAACATATGAGAAAGTGGAAGCTTTTGCATAAAGATATACTGGAATGTGATGAGACAAGCACATGAGGAGACATCAGAAATACGCCTTAGGGCATTTTGTGTTATCCCGACCGCTCTTCTTCTTCTACTGCAGTCTGCAGAGCTGTATCATATTTTACAGTGAGCTGGTTACAGTCAATCAATCAATCAATCAGTCAGTCAGTCAGTCAGAGTCAAGGTGTGAGGAGTGAAGGGTGATCGACAAGGCTAAAAACACCTGCAGTAGCCCAGGTGTCCCCCAAGAGACAGTGAGGTAAAAGGCTCTGTGTGTTTACTATCCTCCCATTCTAACTGACCAGTCGAACCACATCCAAGTCCCATAATCACCACATTAAACATCACTTTATTACGATCTGTCTCCAGACACAGGTACAGCAGCAGACAGTGATGTGACTACCCCAAGTGCATTTACATACAAATTAAAGAATTTTTATATTCATTTCTTATTATTACTATTATTATTAATAATAATCATCCCAGTGGCACAGCTTCAACCACTCTGCATCAGCCCCTTAACCACATTTCAGTGACATCTCTCGGCTGCATTAGCATGACAGGGCAAGCAGAGGATAATGTACCAATGATTACTTTTTCCATTCAGAGCTCAAAATGCTTTCATTTTTCCTGTCATTTTGAATGAGTGTTTAAAAAGGGTGTTGGTGTGGGTGTGTGCGTGTTGAAGGGTGTTGGTGGAGGGGGGAGGTCTGTCATATGTGCTTAGTATGCTAGTGTGTGTGTGTGTGTGTGTGGGGGGGGGGGTGTTGGGTGACAGTGATGGTCATATTAAACAACCATTAGCGACTAGCCTAGATCTATTACAACACCCCCAACCCCACCACCCCCCTCAGACTCTATTTCAGGAGTCCCAATTTTGCACCCAGATTTCATTTCAGACACAATCACTCCCCTCCCTCAGCTCCCCTCCCTCCCCTCCCTTCCATGCACAGTGCATTGCCATGGTAATTTTGGTGGCCATTGAGATAAAGAGTGTTAACAAGCACTTAATTGAAATGTACAATAAATAGCGAGCGGCAGCCTTGTCCTCTCTCGTGTGTGTGTGTGTGTGTGTGTGAGTGAGTGTGTGTGTGTGTGTGTGAGAGTGTGAGACGCGGCGGTTGGAAAGAGACCTCATCTCTCTGACCAGCTGATCTCTCCTGCTCATTTCCAGATTAATTGCTTTCCTGTCCTTTTGAAGGCTTTGGGTGTTTTATGCTATGGCAGACCACACAATAATAGCAATTTATCTTTGTACTCCATTCCGTGCTGTGGAGAAACTAACATTCGAGCGATTGGCAGAGTCTGCCCAGTATCATTTTCATGTTTTATGACAATGAAACCAATGTCATGTTTTTGTATTGTAGAATCTTTCCCATCATTTAATACTACTAGTGTAATCCTGGTACTGCCATCTTATTGAACAATAAAATATTACACAATGCAGAACTGTATTTTGACTTGGGTTGGGAAATTATAGTGGTCAAACAGTTTCTCATGACAACGAGTTATCCAGCAAGATTTTTTAAAGCTGTGCTACACAGCTTTAGATACATGATGGGTTTAGATCCACAGCTTTAGATACATGATGGGTTTAGATCCACAGATTTAGATACATAATGGGTTTCAGATTAACAGGAGATGTAGAAGGGAACAGGTCACATCCAAGACAGTGAACACAGGTGCCAGACAGTACCGCGTATAGCGTTTTTTTTTTCCCAAAGCACTTTACAGTAAGGCCTGACATTTGTTGAGAGCGCTCATACAAGGTACTATTCAGCTGATCATAAGCAGTTTGGAGTCCAGCATCTTGCTCAAGGGCACTTTGACCCAGTCAGGAGGAGTGGGATTCGAACCTGTAACCATCCGAGTTCTGGTCCAGCCCTTTTACTTCCTTGGCCGCTGTCATTTTACATTGCATCACATAACAATTAGCAGACTCTTTTATCCAAAGCAACTTATATTAGAGGGCATAAACACACAAACACACACATAAACACGCTACAGATATGCAGGAGAAAACAGAGTAAGCAAAGGTCTAACAAAGTTAGTGCAGCCAGGGTACAGGACAGTGGATGAGTGGGAGTTAGTTTTGTTAGGAAGGGAAAGTACAGGTGCTACTCGGAAAATTAGAATATCATGCAAAAGTTGTTTTACTCAGGCAATCCAACCTAAAAGGTGAAACCAATACATTTTATAGATTCATTACATGCAACGTGAGATATCTCAAGCTTTTTTTTGTTGTAATTTTGCTGATTATGATTTACAGCTTATTAAAACCTCAAACCCAAAAACTCAGAAAATGAGAATACTGTGAAAATCTTCAGTATTGTAGGCTCAAAGTGTCATACACTAATCAGGTAAGTAATGCAAAACATTTGCAAAAGGGTCCTTTGGACGACCCTACTCTCATAGCAACTGGTAGCTTGTTCCACCAACTTGGTGGCTTGTTCCACCAGTTTTACTAAGTCCATTTTATTGAATTTTAATGACTCTTTTATAGACTTTGTAAAGCTAAAACAGTGTGCAGACCCCCTTCACCCAATTTATGATTGACAACAGTTAGCATGGTGGACCAGACCCTTTCACCTGTGCAAAAATTCTGGAGACTTTCAATAGGCATACATTCACTTCCTGGTGGGGTATCTTCAGCATACATACTCAAACCTAACCTCTAACCATAAGTTTAACATCATCTCAGTCTGCCCTCCCACAAGGCAAGATAGCCCTCTCTCTGTTCTTTGATTGGTAGCCAAAAATGTGGTCAAGGGAACACACACACACACACACACACACACACACACACACACACACACACACACACACACACACACACACACACACACCTTTGTAGAGATTCCACACATACAGAATACTGTAACTGTGTTACCTTTACAGCTATAGTGTGTAGTTTGCTGTAGTTAACTGTCATATGTAAAAAAATAAGTGTGAAAATATGATCCTGTCCTTACTAATTATTTTAAAGAATTCATAATCTCATTGCATTACATGTGACTTAACTGAATGTTGTTCATGATGATGTTTTGAAACACTACAGAAAATACAAACATGGTCACTGAAAAGATAACATTTATTCCTGCTCTAAGGCAGCATTTTTGTCTTTATCTAGGATGTGGAATTAGATATTGTGTTGCATATTAGTTACACCCTATCTTATTTGTGTGTGTCTTTTGTGATGCTAAAGGAAAGATCTTAACTTTACTGGGTAGTGCAACAGACATGACAACGGCAAAGAGGAGACTTGCAGTTTCCACTAAACGAGACAATATACTTTACTTACGGTTTTCAAAGAAACCTATTCTAATGTTCATCCAGAGGTGTCAAAACTCATCATTAAGGATACAAGATGGTTGTGAAATGTAGTCTTATGGGGCAAAGAGTTTAGAGTTCTGCTCTCTTCCTTCTTTCTCCTCACATCCCAAACAAACCTGGAGTTCTTCCACCCAACGCCTCTATTATTCTCTATTTGTCAAAGCTGAACTGTGTCAGTCCACCCTTCTTGGGGTGCTAAGACTGCCTAATCCCATTACCTGGCTCCCCAGCTCCAGTAAGGGGGAGGAGGGTTGGCTTGGATGCTTTACCAGCATCTGCCAAAAAAAAGAGCAGCACTTAGCACCCAACCATGCTCCTCCTTTTGCTTAACTAGGTTTAGCTTCCGCACAATAGGTGTGTCATTTCAGGTTTTTTTGTTGAGCTTGAAATCCAATCACATACATGACCGGTAGATTACAGAGCCACGGGCCGCAGCAGAAGAAAAAGACCCAGAGAGGTAGGAAATGAGCGTGGCTGCGTTTCTCGCCGAGGCGGCAGCACCATTTAACTGCCTACCACACCGCTGATGTGCACCAAGGCAGGAGATTATGTATTCATCAGCATCTCTTTTCAACTGCCTGGGCTACCGAGCGCTGTGTAAGGGGGGGGGGGGGGGGCATGGGATTTAGCTAAGCCTATGAAAATATACTATTTACATAAATAGTTTGGCATCATTTTTTATGAAGAACTTTGCTTTTGGATGGCACCAAAGACACATGCTTTGCTTATTGTTGTTGGACTATGATGATATAATGATATGATATGATATGATATATGATATGATATGATATGATATGATATGATATGATATGATGTGTAGCCAGATGTTAGCCATCTATGCAAACCATAAGATTGGTATTGATGCAGGGGAAACCGCAAAAGGCCCTTTTAAGTAAACTTATACAAATGTATTATTGTGTATCATTTTCTGTCGCAAACGAAAACAAATAGCCAACATGTGAAAAGGAGCACAGTCCCATATCATCCTACACACAGTACAGCCTGCTAGTGTAACATCTTCCTTTTCACATCTTCACATCTTCAGTGAAGTAAACACTGCTGCTTGTGTCACTGACATAATCCATTTCTCAAAGAGACTCGCCAATGCCTTGCCATTAGTCTGTATTCTAGCAAGGTTATGTTTACAGACCTCTACATGTAAAATATTTCTTGTAAAGTCAAGCCTCGCTTATTTGTAAAGCACATTTAAAAACAACAGGAGCTGACCCAAAGTGCTCTACATAATGTGCAGGAAAAACAGGGTGTAGACACGTTCTAGAAGGAGGAAGATCCTAGAAATGACAAGTGATCACATAAACAGGCAGCCAGACTAGACAACAGTGCATCATCAGTAGATAAATAACAATGTTAAGGAAAAAGATATTGTTTACTTTTGGAAGTATTGTGCCCATGCCCATCACCCTGTATTTGTATAAAGCTTTTATTGGGATATTGTTTTTAAAATGGATATGAATGAATATAATCAAAAGCAACCGATCACTGTACCTCCCTTTATAAGCAAAATGTCTGGATTCTCACCCATTTGATCATTATTTTTGGTCTGAAACTGCTCTAAAATCTATTAATAACTGTATCTTGTATGAGAATACAGAATGTCATTTTTCTTAATTGTGACAGCAGCCCTACAAATAAGTCTTCTAGGCGCACAGGCTGTAATCTTATGCTCTGGATTATACCATTAAAATAATTTTTCCTGGACCCTTCTACTACCATGAGAAATTATACTATTTTCTATATCTATGATATAGTTGTAAACGAATGACATAAACGAATGTTTATTTAGCTGCTAATTGTAGATGCTTTATATTACATCTTTTCCCCTTACAGGACAAACTGCCAGTTTGAGTGCATGTGAATAATAAATATGATCGATAAATAATTCAGGAGGTTCTTTTGAGAAAAGGGGGAAACGGATATCTGTATAACAGAGGCGCTGAAACCGATATGGACATTTTTTTTTAGTCTGGTGACTACGCTCCCTTTCACACCTCTTATTGGAATAATGGGGCCTAAGATGGCGGAATGGCCATACCAATTCTACTTTGAAGTGCTGCACCAAAACCTTTGTTTTGGTCCCACATTTTCACACAAAGTCACGGACTTGCCCTCGCAGGCATGCGTACACACACACACACACACACACACACACACACACACACACACACACACATGCACGCACACACACACTTGCACACACATACACACACACACACACATACAAACACCACTTCTCAGTTGAACACTCAGTTAATCGGAGAGACTGATTTGAGTGTGTTAGGCTCTAAAGAGCGTCAGCCCCAGGACAGGCAGTTGAAATGCGATTAGCGAGTTAGTGTTGGGCTTTGTGTTTTAGCCTAAAGCTACACAGGCCTGTGTGGAGGTGACACAGGATCCCTTCCTGCCCTCAGTCCCTCCTCCAGACGAGGGGGTGCTGAGGAGGTGACTCGGGCCGCTCCTAAATTCCACCCCACCTTCATCCCGCCAGAGGCATCCGTGTGCTGAAGTATCTGTCTGTCTGTCTGTCTGTCTGTCTTTAAGCTGCATCAGTGGGCTGAAGTATCTGTCTCTCTGTCTGTCTTAAAGCTGCATCAGTGGGCTGAAGTATCTGTCTCTCTGTGTGTCTGTCTTTAGACTGCATCAGTGGGCTGAAGTATCTGTCTGTCTGTCTGTCTTTCTGTCTGTCTGTCTGTCTGTCTTTAAGCTGCATCAGTGGGCTGGCTGTTTAACAGGAGGATCATGTTGGGCTGTAATTAGAGAAGAGGACAGAGAGGCGGCACAAAGGGAGTGTGGAAAAAGATCACGTTTAACCGAAGAGGAGTCTCCGAACAGCGTGGCGCTGGGGTGTATGGGTGGAAAGTGATGATGCCAGCAGAGCACAGTGAAGGCTAACCTACCCGCTAACGATGCCCACTGTGTCTCATTGGGCTTTCTCCTCTTACAGCCCGTAGCAAAGATGGGGGATGGGGGGTAGCGCTGTGTTTTGTTTTTCGCTATGATTTTCCTGGTTGAAATGCTCTACTCAGTACAACAATCTGGGCTATGTTTTGTTTTCTTCATTGTTTTCCCAGCTGATTATGCCAAATGCTTCACTCCTTACAACAATCTGTTATGTTCATCTTGTTTGTGAGAAAATGAATTAAACGAATGATACATCTTTTAGGTGTATTTAGACAGCCATTGGCTAGAAGTAATAAACTTAGTTCAATCATGATAACTGACACAAATTAGATAGGGAAATTCAAATTTTTGGATTTGTTTTGTTTTGTTTGTAAACACCTGTAGCCTATGGTTTGTATTTATTCCACAACATTCATTCATTCATTCATTCATTTTCTCACAAACAAGATGAACATAACAGATTGTTGTAGCGAGTGAAGCATTTGCCCTTGTATTCCCCCCCCCCCAAGCGCTTCTCTTGCACATGACACAAGCAAAGACTTACCTAGGTGTCCCCTGCCCAGCAACTCAGGACTCTTTTTGTGCCCCCCCTTATTCGCCTTATGGGTATATTGTCATACCGGTTCTTTAACCCACTGTAACACCATGTGCCTACTTGTTCATTATTGCCCATATTGGGTGCCTGTATGTATATTGTATATTGTTGTCCCTACTGTATATTGTATATTGTTGTCCCTACTGTGCAATACAAGTACACATACTTGTTTAGTCTATTGTATTTATTGTATTGTATTACGTTCTGTGTTATGTGTATAGAGAGCTAACATCTGCCGGAGTCAAATTCCTTGTATATGTAAGTATACTTGGTCAATAAAGCTGATTCTGATTCTGATTCTGATTCTGAACAGGGACTAATAATACAAGTAAAAAAGAAAACTGTTCTGACACTAACGACTATGATTTAGTACATACTTTACTGAATTCCAAAGGGAAATTTAGGAAGTGTCATGCTAGCCTGTTCTCCTCAGCTACCATGGAAGTACACTGTAAACCCTATAAGACTATTAACTATTAACTTAATTAACTTGGCTGTATTTATAACACTATATATAACACTATGAAAATAAATTCTTGATTAATGAATTCCTAATAGCATTATTATTGTTCACACCTCTGTTTAAATATGTCTATTTCTTTTTATTTAAAAAAAACAATTAAACAGATGCTGGGTCATTTGAGGTTTATTCTGTAGATGTGGGCCGGCTTCCAAGCAGATAACATTCCTCCAGGTCTTATAATGGAAGAGGAAATCTATTGACATGCAGCATTTCCAATACCCCTTTAACATTAAAAATATAACTATATTTTAAAAATATTACTGCTTCTGTATCCTACTGTATGTGTGTGTTCCACTTGCACTAAATTGTTGAGATGTTCATATTGGAATGTCCAGACAGGGCAGAACGCTCTTAAAGAGATGAATGCGTAATAAAATAAGTGTGCATGACATGTGACACTGTCAGCTGTGTTTGCCATATCTATCTGACCTCAGGGTAAATCAACACAGCAAGTCATCCATCAATGTTCCTGAAGGTGTGAGGCTGTACAGCAACACCCACAGCTGCAGCTGGCTAGCACAGCTCAGGGTAACGTACCCCAGAGTTTTTCTAACATTCCCAAGCTTACGCCTTGGGTACCCCAGAGTGAGAGGTTTGCCGTTCTTGGCTTCTGGAAGATCCTGCCAAAGCAAAGTCTATAGCTACAAACTGGTACTTATTAGTGTTGTAAGTGACTTTGAAATAAAGCGTCCGCCAAATACTCTAACTGTACCTGTAATTGTATAATGCCACCCAAAACACATGGTCTGTGGCTCTTGCACTGCACAAAACAGCACACAAGCCCTCATCAGTCACACTGGTCAGCAGGGGTGTAGTGGTAAAATCAGAGGTGGGTAAACTATGAATTTGGTGATCATGGTGAGATGGATGCACAGTGCGACACAAGATGTTTTAAAAAGATATACAAATGTTTGAACAGTCCCAGTACATTATAATGGTATCTAGTGCACATATAGATGACATAGTGTGATTTGGGAATGTTAGAAATTATGTTTGGTACATAAATTCAACTTGTGTTTTTCTTGCCAAACTGTGAAGCACTTTGAGAGATCTTGTATGAATTGTGCTATACAATAAAGGTTATTATTATTTAAGATTATTATTATAGGGTGAATAAACTGTACTGATATGTGAATAAACTCTGTTGAGAGGATAAACTCTTTTTCTGAAATTTGAGAGGTGGGTAAACTCTGTCTACTTGCGTTTATCCTCCACTACATCCCTGCTTATCAGACTACAACTCCTCCAGGGCATCACTGGCCACAGCTAGGTGACAGGACCCTTACCTAGAGTAGCGCCAGCAGACAGCACTACAGCATCCACCTGCCACATCAGCAGTCCTGTCACTTTTCTTTCTAGCTTATACTTTATTTGCCGGTCCCTGTTACAGTGCATCTACCTCATTAAGTACAGTGTAATAAAGTTTGTAACAGTATGTAACATTATGTACTTACACTGTTAGTTAGTGTTAGGGTTAGTGTTAGGTATGTACAGTGTAAGTACAAAGGTAAAAGGTAAAGAAAGTGGAGGCCGCATAGCTTGGTAAACCAGCCCCTTGATCTTTTTGTTTGTACAGAAGGTCTGGAGTCAAGGCCATGAGAAACGATTTCTTCCTGGAGGTGTGGACCAGGCTAGAGACCGCACACAAGGGCTAAATAATCGCTGGTCTGTAGTCCATCATCTATGTTGCCAATTTTGGAAAACTGAAAACTTTGGAGATCTTGGAGTTATGTGTCCTTCAGTGTGTCTCAAAACACAACCCTTCATTAAAAAAACCCTGCCACAGACCTTTCTCTTTAACCAACTGATCCTAATGAGCACACAAATTATCAGACAGGTATATTGGCTAATTGATGAAATCACCTGTGTTAAGTACACAAGCAGAAGGAATACCTGGCAGGGTTTTTAACTTCACCTCCATCTGTAACCACAACTCACAATCATTAATTCTAAATTTAGTCATTCAAAGTGTGTGGCTATGGGCAGTCTGTGGCAGACTGAAATCGGCCGTGTAAAGTCCATTGCTGTGTCTGTGCAACATGCTTCTGTAACCAGAAATCACAATGAGTAAAGCATAAATTCTGTGATTCAGTCATTAAGTACACCACCAGTGCAGTGCCTGTATGTGTGTCTGTGTGTGTGTGTGTGTGTGTGTGTGTGTGTGCGCGTGCGTGTGTGTTTTGTGTGCCTGTGTGTGTGTGTATGCCAGCCGTGGTTCCTGGGCTCCCCAGGGTCCAAGTGACAGACAGTCCCAGCGCCGGGCCAACCTCCACCAGGCAGATCTCCCAGAGTGCAGTGGGGCAAGAGCTATCATCACTGCTGTCATTGCTGCAGCACCCCGTCTGAAGCCAAACTGACACATATGCAGATGCCAGTGTGATACCCCTCCCATGCTGGCGCGCTCTCAAACAATGCAGTTAATTGCTTGAGATTACATCGTCCTGCTCCTTCTGCTACATCAGAGACCGACACACACACACACACACAAACACACACTCACACACACACACAACCAGGCAATATGTTCCGACATTTTTTGATATCTTCCACTTACTATTTATATCCTGGGAAATTTTGAGAGCAATGTAAGGGGGTTAAGCATGGTCACTTTGGAAAATGAAGGCATTGTGCTTTATGGATCTTTATTTATGTTGGTTTAACTTGCACTAATTTTCAAATATCACAAACAATGACATGAAACTAAAATAATGCAGGGTTAAATAGTGCGTTGGTTATGTAAACCAATGTAGAAACACACTGACTTCATTTTTTAAAAGCTGGTTCTATTCATGGCTTTTTACAGTGAGATCTTACGTCTATATTGTCACATAGACAAACCACATTTTATGAAGTCAAAAGTTGTGTGCGAGTGCACTGTTTGAACAGAACATAGTATTGATAAACAGCTGAGAAATAAGGGAGCAGATAAAGTATGTTGAATGGCCAAGGTGTATCAATATCAAGGGGGATTTTTCAAGACATCCTGAGCATTGTGGTGGTTTTACAATGAAGCCCTATTAACCTTTAAAGCTCTTTTTCCGTGTCATTAGGCATCGTTTCCCTTTTCAGGGAGGGTCTGTGTGACAGGCATTCGGGCCTGACAATGGCCACTGATGAGTTAACGCCTCCACTCTCCTCTCTCCTTTCACACAGGCCGCCTCCTCGGCCAGGCCCTGGCTCGACCCCCATTGGCTGCTCGGCCCTTTTATTGGCCTGTCATTACCACAGACATCTGTGGGAGGGGGGCCGGGGCCTGGGGGGGCCTGGGGGGCTGCAGTTAACTCAGGCGGGGGAGGTAGGGTGGTGAGGGTGGGTGGGGTTGGGGCTGGGGGTCATGCCAAAGTTGAGAGGTCAGCGCATTGTTGTGGTGCCACTCAGAAGTGTATTTAAGAGCCTGCCGAGAGCATTCATCTCATTTGGGCTAAACAGCCCCCTCCGAGTCCTCTCCTTTGTGCCAGGGCAGTGAAGTGGCCAATTACACCCTCTGTCTGTCACCACATTTGGTTAATTTTTTACACTGTTTTTCCCGCTAAGTGCCTCTTGATGTGAAGTGGGGGGACCCATAATTGATGACTATTAAGGGTTGTAATGCTGTTATTTCTTTGGGGAAGTGATTTGTGGATGAAGTCATACATAGTAAAGGCACTGTTGTTGAAATGATAATGACTTGGCAACCAATGTGGAAACTACTTGAATAATGTGTTACGAGTAAATATTTTCATGTAGATTCCATGTGAAAAACAGTGGTTTTAGATCAAATCTCTTGATAATATATTTTATTTAATTATGAAGTTATAGTATATTTTAATTGTTCCATCAAACGCACTAATGTATAAACTTCTACACATGCACATGATGTGTGTGTATATGTATCTATAACTTCGTATAAGATTTCGTGAAAAGAACGGCATTATTCCACATCTTCCTTGTGACTGTAGGTTTTTGAAAAGACATAGGCCTAACACTGATGAACTGACTCCTGATACCTTGTCAGTTTAGAAAAAAGAGCGCAGCATTATCTTACACTCTGTCTGTGTTACTGTGGGTCTTTACTAAAAAAGATAAAACCTCAAAAACTACCAGGGTGGTGTTGTTGTAGTTGTGCTACCACACTGGTTTAACTGGAGAGAAGAGACAAACCTTTGAAAAGCTGCACAATTTATTGTGTAGTGGTAAAAGCAACCTGGTGCCCTGCGACCTCTGTCAATCTGGCCTTTTTAATCTTAATTGAATCGGGCCGGTGCTCGAGGCTGACACGGAGGCATCACTCCAGACTGGGACACCCAGAGAGGGAGAAGTGACAGAGGGAGAGAGAGGGAGAGATAGAAGTGTAGAGAGGGGCAGAGAAAGGAAGGAGAGAGGACGTAGAGAGAAGGAGAAGGGAGACAGAGGGGTAGAGAGAGGAGTAGGGAGACTAGTAGGGAAAGAGGGAGAGATGAGTGAGGAGAGAGAAGAAAAGAGGAGTAGAGAGAAAGGAGGGGGGAGAGAAAGAGTGAGGGAGACAGGAGTAGGGAGAGAGGAGTAGAGAGGGAGAGGGAGATGAAGAGAGGGAGTATAGAGAGAGGGAGGAGGAAGAGAGGGAGTAGGGAGAGTGAGAGAGAGTAGGAGAGGGAGTTAAGAGATGGAGAGAAAGTAGGAGAGAGGAAGTAAAGAGAGGGAGGAGGGAGAGAGGGACAGAGAGAGGGAGTAGGAAAGAGGAAGTAGAGAGGGGTCGTGAGAGGGAGTAGCACAGAGGGGTACTTGGTCTACTGATTTCCGTCAGACCGCCAATGCCCTGAAAAAATATTGTTTAGATCACTCTTAGACAAATTTGATGAACTATAAAAACACTGCGGCCAATTGAGATCAATTATAATCAAGTTCTAGTTGTTTACACTCATGAAGAGAGAACACTAGTGGCACTCATTCCTGTGGACACTAATATCATTAAAGACAATCATGGTGAGAATCATGGAGAATGCTTCAGTCTGGTTCCCTGAAAGGCTGCTGTGGGACTGGCCTGTTGAGAGTCATGGTGAGAATCCTTCAGTCTGTTTCTCTGAGAGGCTGCTGTGGGGCTGGCACGTTGAGAGTCATAGTGAGAATCACATAGAATCCTTCAGTCTGTTTCCCTGACAGGCTGAGGTGGTGCTGGCGTGAGGATGCCTCTGGCCCTGCACCTGGGCTGTCCGAGGCGTTTGAAAGGTCCCTGGAAGTCAAGGCTGTTTAGAGCGAGAGCTGTGACCCCGTGACCCCATGTCACCCCACATATATTAATCACTGACATTTACAGCTCTGTTTCCCCTCTGAGCTCTTGAGCTGCTGACTGCCATTTTCCCCTCTCTCTCTCTCTCTCTCTAAACCTGTAAGACATTGACACAGTGGACCACAGGTAATCAGTTCATCTGCGCTCATTAATCACACAAGCCTAATCAGTCCCGAATAGAAGTGTGTACGTGTATGTGTGTTTGATTCGTGCCACAGATAACGCTAAAAAGGATTAATCATGACTTCCTTCTGCCCGAGTGAGTGAGTATGTGAGTATGTGAATGGGAGGGTTTAGGAGTGCTCTACCATAGACATTCAGAAACATATCATCACAACAATCATACTTGAAAAACAGTGTTACACCAACATAAAACATCAAAGTATTGCCTTATTTTTTTAGTTGGTTCTACACCTCATTTTTATCCGGTGTGCTCTCCATACAAATAATGATTGTGTCTGAACAAAAAACTTACATGTAAACTTTGTACTTGACATTGTAATGGAATTCAGAACTTTGTCCAAAAAGCATGGATGTGAAATACTTGATGCAGCCACACTACCACCTGCATTGACTAACTGCTAACCAAACACTGTGTCATCCCCTATCCCTTACTTAACACCCTCATCCATTACACTCCATTTAAGCAATCGACTAAGGCACAAGAAACGAGCTTTTGATTTTCTGTGCATGTGGACCTTTCTCATTGAGTGCCACTCTAGTCTGCATGCACACCTGTTTAATCTAGGGCAACACACCTTTCTCATACCTCCAAATCATTTCTCATAGTTGATTGATGTACTGCAGTTAGGCTGGATACAGTCATTGTTTCTCTCTGGAAGACATGTTTGCTTTGCGCGTAAGTGTTATAAGGCTGTTGGGAAATGCAAACATGTTACTAAAAGGTCTCACACGGCCCTTTTCTGGTAAATCAAAATATGCCGCCGAGTGGGCTGTGATTCGGGTGTGTTGTCTTGGTGTTTCATGAGCTACACAATAAGGTGCCTTGTTCTTTATTGAAGCCTTGTTTGAAAATGGACCTCCTATCTCAGTCACATTACTGCCATCAAGCAATAAGTTCTTTTATTTAAGCAAACACAACACTTCGGTCTCAGTATCTACATAAGTGGAACACAAAGCCATGTTTTGGCTTAGGTCAAATAACAAATAAGGACTTTGTAAGTACAAAGTAAGAAAATATACTAAACATATAAATATATAAATATATGAGATAAATTTGTAACAGTGCGGCTCTTCACAACTGTTCTTAGAACTCTCATCGCA
Organism: Coilia nasus; assembly: GCA_027475355.1. Classification (NCBI taxonomy): domain Eukaryota; kingdom Metazoa; phylum Chordata; class Actinopteri; order Clupeiformes; family Engraulidae; genus Coilia; species Coilia nasus. Next base: position 26,327,047 of record CM050208.1, read on the forward strand.
TTATAGTAAAATTCCTAAAAGTGATTGTGTATTAAAAATGCATACCAATGCTAAATACATATTACATGTAGGGAATGTATTTGTATCTAAAACAACTGTGAATTGAAACAGTCAAACAAACAAATATTGCACTTCTTTTGCTTTGTCTGTAATTACATATGTAAGGTGAAGTGTGGTAAATATTTTCTTTAATTGTTTGTCATAAGAGAACTACACTTGCCTTAGTTCATAGGTCTCTTGTGTTGGGTCATCTTTTTGACTTTTGTTAAAAGGGATAAAAAAAATGCGAACAACAGTCACTAGTCAATAGCTTTGAAATGTGAGTCTCCGACTGCAAGCCTCTTGTGGCGATACACTTTGTCAAATATGTCGAATACACTCTACTATTACACACTTGAGTTTTTTTTTGTCTCTTCTCCTTTTGACCCTTGAGAACGATGATCAGCTCAAAGGCAATTACCCCGACAAAGCGCTGTCCAAATAGCCCTGTAATCTAAACCTGAGTATTGAGAGCTGGGAATCCTTTAGGCAGATCAATCTAATTGTCTGCTCTGGAGAGACAGAGTTGAATGGGCAGGTTAAACACTGGTGCGTGACCCTGTATTGCCTTCCTGTGAACAGACTTTATTTACTGACAGAACAGGTTAACTATAAGGATGGTAAAATGCATAATTTATTCTGCATCAAGGTAAATAGTTTGAGACTATTACTAGCCTATAGAACTTATGCTTATATTTTTCCCGAAAATGTATGTTATGATTTAAGATGTTTAGCCAAGTATGTTTGTTTATAATGTTGTGTTTTTAGTATTACACTGCTTCAAATAAATGTGTCTGCCAAGTATCATCAATATAAACATCATACGAATTGTATAAGTTAATAAGTTAAAACAGCTGATATCTTCTTATTACAATTATCAACGACACTAAAAGCTTTAAATGTACAGGAGCCTAGCAGAGGTAGTAAAGAAAGGTAATAAAACTGCTCAAAGGTAGGTGACCTAAACTTTCGCAGATGCGAGGAATGCAGTTAAACTTGGCAGGAATTCCTGCCTTTTACAATCCACTTAACCTTTTCACTCCAGTTCAAGATGATTATCACAGTGCGAACAGCAATCCTGTAAAGATGTTTTGCCAACTTCATACCCTACTTTTTTAGTCATTTGTTCTGGCACCTCCCTCATCTGTAAGGATATACTGCAGTATGTAAGAAATGAGTGATAGGCGATATATCACTTAGACCTCTCACATAAGAGACACAGACAGCTAGATGAGCAAAAATCAGCACCGAGCCCAAAGCTACTTATATGTAAGCAGGGGGTTATAACAGAAAGCAGGGTTAGCCACTCACCTGGGTATGTTAACTCAGAAGAAGTGGTATATCTCTTAATATAAGAGCTCTATAGCTTTGTTGTGATATTAGGCTGAAGCTATAGAGCTCTTCTATTAGAAGATTCACTTTACTTACTCTGAGTGACCTTGTATGGGTAAGTCACTAAACCGCCTTCTTGGAATACCCTCCAGGTGTTTAGGGAACGTCTTTACGTCAGTGTCAGGGCTGGAATTCTGCTGTGGTCCGTCAGTGCAAATGATGACCTCCATTAAGATGCCAGCTTGACAAGAACTCACTCTGAACTTGCCTGTGTTAAAGGTGTCAATGTGACCTTTGTCAGGAAATACTGTGAGTTTATACATATTTTCCATTTTTTCTTTTGTTGCAATACAGAATACAAAATTATATTGAGTCAAATGTATTTTCTTCAGCACATTTAACCTTAAAAGAGTGATGGAAAGTGCTTACATTATAAAATATTAGTTTTGCAATTGAGAAATCACATATCTGCTACTGTGCATACATGCAGGCAGCAGGGCTACCACAGCGGCAGAATTATTTTTTCCTCTATAGAGAGACAGCGCATGTGGTGACTAGTGCTTTATCCCTTTAGTCGCTGCTAGTGTGTGTGTACACTTCTGTAATTGGTAGCAGCTTCACTGCACTGTCGCTGTAATGTTCAGATGTTCGCCAAGACTGTGCTGCTCTATGTGTGTGTGACTTTCTCAGGCTGCATCAGGAATGTCACACGAGCAAAGATACCAAACCCCCCCGACACACACACACACACACACACACACACACACACACACACACACACACACACACACACACACACACACACACACACACACACACACACACTTTCTTTCTCTCTCTTTCTGTCATCAGTGTCTGTGGATTTGTCACCTTGTTGAGTTAACCCTTTATTAACCTGTGAATCCAGTTTTATTCATTCATTTCCACATAGCGCAACCGTTTTCTGCATGGAACTGGATGTGTGCAGGGCAAAGCTGAGCTGCTCACCCACTTTAATGTGACTCACACCACCCTACCAGCTCCCCCGCCAGCCCAGAGAGAGATGGCATTCCCCTCACACCCTCCTGAGAAACAGCCACAGCCCACACACACACACTCATCTGTAAAGTGTGTCTGACAGAGAGTGTATGTGAGCATGTGTATGTGAGCATGTGTGTGTGTGTGTGTGTGTGTGTGTGTGTGTGTGTGTGGGTGTGTGTGTGTGTGTGAATGGGAGTGTGTGTCGATGCTAGCATCTACAGTTGGTTTCTACGTGAACACACACAGGTCTCACAAAGCAAGCAATAACTCAATCACTTCAGGTTGTGCCTACATGTCCATAACCAACTGGTTGAGAAGTCATAAAAGTGGACTATGGTGGAATGTTTTGGTTCAAACAAATGCCTGTACATGTGTACATAGGCACTCTGTGAAGCAGTATATTCACATGAATAGATTCCTTGTGACAACAGTTATGGTTGTGGCGCCCCTTCTCTGTCCATCTCCTCTTATAGGTCAAGTCACCTGTCAATCAGGCATGACGGGGAGAAGACACTGCACTCTGCTTGAAGAGAAAACTTGGTCACACTTTATTTGTATAGCAGGTGAAAATGGTAAGGACCATTCACACCAAAAACTATAACATTAACGACAACTATAACGATTTGAGTGTCCACACGTAAAAACAACATTTTAATGCCACAACTAATAGAACGTGATGTCGTGTCATTTCTTAAGAATTCTGATTTGCTGATTGTGTTTAAAAAGTTAACAAAATCACTTTGAAAGTGATCCCAATTAACCTGCCGTTTTGGTTATTGTTGGTGCTGTAACGATTTTTTACAAAGATATCCAATTACCATTCTTTTTGTTGTTTACACTCGTGATGAGAATTGTGTCATTAAAATGTCATTCTTCAGTGTGAATGCTCATATCTTTTTAGTTCTTTCTCTTTTCTTGTTATGAATGGGCTTTAATATTTTTTACTGCAGCAGCAGCTGTTGCAGCTTCAGTTCACCTAACTGGGATCTGGCTCGCTGAAGACATCGGTGCTCCCAGACCAGTACTACGCCGCCATATTCCCATGATGGTCTCTAATGTGGGTCTTGGCATCTAACGCAAGCACAACTGGTCCGTTGACACATCTCATAAATTAGACCAAATTGAAATATATGATACATGCTCAAAGAAAACGCTGAACTAGCTATTTTATGTGAATCGTTCAGTTTAAAACACAATATGGCCTGGTGTTTAAGTGTTTCAGTATCACAGCTGAAGAAAATGTTCAAAGGTACTGAAGGCGCGACTAAGCAGGATAATTATCCTCAGGGCTGGTGGCTGTGGGATGCTGAAGTGCTGGCACATTAGATTTTCATCTCTTCTTCATGGCGTGACAGCTGTTCCTTAATTCTGTGTGCATTAGGGTGCTCATATTCTCCTGAGCAGGCCTGGTTCCCTTAGACACACAGCCATTATGTGGGTCATTAAAGGCATGAATGGGCTTTTAATGCCGTCCACTCTGACTAACAACAGCTACGCATAAAGCATCTACACCCGTATCGGATGTACAGCTTAGGGCACATTTTGCTTTTCTTTGTCATAGAATAGAACATATAGTTCTTTCATCCTGCTATTCTGAGAACAAGTTTTATTTATTTTGCTTACAGCACTGAGACATCGAGAGACTAGCGCATTTAAAATAGTAAGTTGTAATTAAAATAATTATGATTTGTTACGTATCACACTAAAGAACAAGACAAGCACAGGACAAACACAGAGGCAGACACAGAGACAGACTATTTATATACATCCCCCCCCACACACACACATACACACACACACTCACACACATCATCTATGCACACACATGCACAAACACACACACAGGCACACACACACACACACAAATACACACACACAGAGTGGAGGGAGTATTCCTCCTCCTGCTATCCCATGCTGCCGCAGTAATGACTGACTGGCACGGTGAGAGCAGGATAAGCAAACAGTACTTTAAATTAATAAATGTACCCCCACCCACCCCCCAGTTGTCACAGCGGCCATCGGGGGAGTCATTAAAAGTAATACACTCCAAGTCTGTGACGGGCGAGGGACCCGACCGCCCGTCTGGTCCCGTGTTCCGGGGCCCCCGCTAATCACCGCGGCCCGTGTGCAGCCATATGGACCGGCGCTGGTCAGGGACCGACCCGGGTACCTGGGTGGTTAATTAAGAGCTGCCTGGCCCCACAAATCCCCCACGACCCACCGACCGGTGGACCAGTCGAGCAGGGGGCTCTCTAAGCGGCAGCAAGCCACCGGGGAGAAGCCCAGAAGATGGTGGGATAATTATTTCAGATAACACGGATGGAATGGATGAGCGGGGAGTAAAGGGGGGGGGGGGGGCTGCGAATTTGAAAGCAGGACAGCTGTAGAGAGTGGGAGAGTGAGAAGGAACAGGCTTTTGGTAATAAAGGTCAACGTCCCCCTGTTTTCATATGAAGTGTCAGCAGGCGCTGTGATGCCTTTTCAGGATGAGTGACAACTGAATGCATTTTTATAAATACTTCATTTTACATTCAGACAGGCGGCATTAGCATCTGCCTTTGGTGCAACCAGCTGAATCTGGACAGAGGACTGTTCTCAGGTCATGTTTTTTTTCCAGTTGATGAAATATAAAATGTAATATGTCTAAAATGTGAAATCCTGTATTTTTGGGATTTAAATAGCCATTACAGACTTAAATATACTGTGGGTTGTTTGGATATGAGGACTGAAATTTTCAATTGAAATACATTAAGCACCATGTACAGTAAATGGAAACATTTACAACAGGTCAACCAACCCTGTTAGCTAGTTATTTAGTGTGTTGACTGGAAAACTGTAAAATATTTACAGCCTTGTTTTACAGCCTGAAACTGAGTTAAGAAATGTGGTTCCACATTAGTTTATCTCTTGAGAAGCTGATTGATAAATCATTAAAAAACTAAAAACTACACACTACAACCCAATGTACTGTGAAGTTACCCAAGATCTTTTAGTGTTTATTGTAAATTTGCGGGGCGTATTCCCAAAGCTGTTTAATTTAGTTTAGCTGGTGTAGTCGCTTACCTGGGTATGTTAACTCAGTGCAAATCAGGTGAAATGAGGCCCTTTGTATAACTGTAAAATAAAGCCATAGTGCTCTTATGTTATAAGCTTTACCACTTGCTTTTAGTTAAACATATCTGGGTCAGAAAACTACACACACACACACCCCGACTAACCTCTCCACATCTGCCCCCTCACTGTCATCTGCCACTTACTGCCATGTTGACACACTGGTCAATTAGTCAGCGGTGAGCAGCACGGGTGTGTCTGTGTGCGTATGTGTGTGTGAGTGTGTCTGTGTGTGTGTGTGTCTTTGTGTGTGTGTCTGTGTGTGTGGGGTGGGTTGGCTTGGCACAGCTTCACTCAACATAGTGAGTGAGTGCTAGTTCCCACAGCTTAATTAATGAATTAGGGTGAGATGTCATAAGCATCTACTGACAAATAGCTGAGAGATGTCTGTCATTAGCCACATTCACATGCTCAATGATGGGGGCGGCTAAAGGCGCCATGTTTAGGACTGTGGGCAAAGCCGGTACTGCAACCAAATTCTAAATACGGTACAGAACTGTTGTTTTTTGTCCCAGAGGCAAGGAGTGATCTAAAAGTGGACTGACATTATGTTTCTAATGTGGGATCAAGCCATATCCAGTGACCTCTACGTTGCTCTGACACCTGTTATAAATATGAAGGTGAACTAAGTTTGTGTTCAATCAGTGGTGCATTTTAATCAATAAGACTGATAAGGAAATGGTTATTTAACCAGACTAGGTTGCAATAACAATACAATAATGGCAGTGGTAGCAATAGGACATAACTATATTGATTGGAATTAAGTTTTAAAAAAATCATGTATATCATCAAAACAAAGATACTGTAAGCAATATTTGCAAAGTATTTTGCAGACTATTTCACTTCACTTTTTGGGTTTATCCCATTTAAACAACATAATAAAACTAAATTAAGAATGAATTTATTGCTTGTAGGAAACCCAAGAGCCATGTCCTAGCTAAGCCTTCTTAACCCGCACAACACATGCAGCTGTTGAAACTGACAGCACGTATTCAAAGCTGCTGTATAAAGTATACTTTAAGCAATCTAGTTTTACATAGCAATATCAGGAAATTCTTTGGGCTTTGTAATGAACATAAAATCTCAATTTTCTTGCCTACAGTATGTTATCCAAGCTAGAGATTAAAAGCAACATGGTATCCTAACTCAGCATTAATTTCATATGTAAACTGGACATTAAATTAAGTATGTGTGAGACACAATGGTGTACACTTTGTAATAAACCTTGTGCAGATGATGTGATATATTTTAAGACGTATGTGTAGAACAAGTGTTTCCTGTCATCTATCAGCTATGCTGCTATGCTGTGACTGTGTTGAGCTGTGATCTTAGCCCAAAATCTGCCAATAAAAGCAACATCATCTGAGCTGATTTTGGACGGATGGAAACATGTGTACTGTTACTGTGTAAAATTTGGCTGAGCGAGCCTCTGTTCTCCCCTCTCTCCCCTCTTTCTGCCTTCGCCAGCCCCCACCCCCCAAACCTCACCCACTGCCCCCCTTATTTTTTTTGTTGTTGCCCCCTCCTGGTTGCCGGGACACAAAGGGGATTGCATGGGAAGTGGGTAGGTGGGCCGTAGGAGGTGCTCGGAGTATTTATTTCACCCACCCACCATATGGAAATTCTGTTGGGTGTACACACACACACCCACACACACACACACACACACACACACACACACACACACACACACACACACACAGACAGTGTCCGGTAACAGCGACCCTGGCAGCCATATGTGTCTCAGAGAATGGGCGAGTGAGCGTCACACAGCGAGGTGGCTCCCTAACACACAACATATGGCTGCATAATCAGGGCATGGGGGGCCTTAGAGACGCACACACACATGGACACCCACACACACAGACACTCATGCACACACACACACATACACACACACACACTCAATAACCACACATACACAAGCACACATAGACAAGCACACACACACACACGCACAAAAACACTCAAGTCACAGACCCCCAACTCCCCAGCCCACACCCACCCACCCACACACCCACACTGAAGTCTGCATTCCCTGTGTCCAGCCTGAGCGCGTCTCAGGGGAGCTCCTAATGAATTGCTCTATTGACTGATATCTTGGCTGGGCTCATTACAGCTGATGAGTGCGGGTGTGTTCGTCTTGCTCTGGGGCCCCTCTGTGTGTGCCCGTGTGGGGCCCCGAGGGCTCTTTTGTCTGAGGGAGGGGGCTCTATGAACACAGGCTTGTCACCAGGGTCCCCTTCCTACTATTTGCTTTTATTGGTGTTGCCGATCATTTATTAATGAGGTGCATTCTAGGAAACGTGTTCAGAGAGGGGGCAAGTCACAAAAGGAAAAGCAGATGGATGGATGAATGGATGGATGGATGGATGGGTGGACAGGTGGATGGATGGATGGATGGATGGATGGATGGATAGTTAGGATACCACCACAAAATAAAAACAAAACCTTTACAGTATGACATTGGTGGCTGTATTGCCATTAAACACTTTTACCATCTTGTAACAGTACCAATTAGGGTCTGTGGAATGTCTGAAAGGTTTTCCGGTTTGTGTGCCTTTTAGGTAGCTAGTCCTTTGGTTTTACACAGACCCTTTCAGTGTTGGTTAAAGCACATTTATTCCGAAGGAAATTAAGGCGTTCAGTGGTTTATGCAGCATACACATTTGTAGAAGCACTCACAAAGGATAACTGTAAGATGATTACACATACCAGCGTGCATGGTGGAGGCAGCACAAAAACAATGCTATGCCAGAGTAACGTAGAGCATCCAACTGTGGTAGTGAGCGGTTTAAGGGAAAAATCCAGTGCAAATCACTCTGTCTAAGACAGGGAAATATAACACACAGCACACAATAACACAATGCAGTGACATACATAAATAAAATTATATTACATTACACATAGCAGACCCATTTATCCAAAGCGACTTACAACAGAGCACACAAATTAACCTACAGTTATGCAGAAGAGAACAGAGTAAGCAAGAGCATAACAGAGTAAGTGCAGACAGTACAGGACAGGGTTATGTCATGTCATGTCATGTCATGTCATGTAAGGTAAAGCCACTCACGTGTAAATGCACTTCTTTGTGTTTTTACAAAAAGTGGGATCATTGTCAGAGACTTCTTTCAGAGTACGTGCAGACAGAGTACAGGACAGTGCTGGCAAGTGAAGGTTAAGATGATGTTAGTGTTGTTAGAAAGGAAAGTGCTGTCAGATGTACAATTCCTAGAAATCTCAGCAAACACTAACACCGATCTCTAGGACTGTGATAGTGACTATTTACAGAAGGGCTCAGGTCTACTGCACATTTATTCTAGGGAGACATTTTGGTCGGCTGTGCCTTTGATAAATAAGCCCAAACTAATAGCTGAATATGAAGGATGGCATGTAAATTTAGCTTCCCGTGGTGGCTGTCAGTGCGCTATGATATTAAAAAGCAGCTGGGTGTCATTTCACACACCACTGTGCGCAGAGGAGCCTCCAGATTTAGCCTGTTTGTCTCACCGAGATGCCTGCTGCGGCAAACAGTGGGCCTGTCATCTGCAAACATTAGCACTCTCAACAAACACACACGGCTGTACACACACAGATACACACAACTACACACAGTCGCACAACTACACACACATATACACGCACAATCACACAACTACACACACATACACACACACAACTATGACTACACAGACACACACAAATACTCGTGTGTGACTACAACTAGAACCACACACACACACACACACACACAAATGCACACACACATGTACTGTTTCCCTCTACCTACAGTTTTGAAACAGGACAGCGGAGCTGATTACCGGTGGGCTGGCTGACGAGTTTTCATGTAACAGAGACAGTGAAATAAAATAAAGATGGGGCGTGGGGAGATGGCAATGCTGAATAGAAGAAAGAAGAGCTGGATGGAATGAGAGCAGCGTGATTGATGTGCTAAATGTGTCTACGTGATTGTGTGATTATAGCAGAGAATGAAGAATAGAACAAAGCAAGCACTCGGCAGTTTTAGTTACTCGTTTAATCGCCTCAGAAACGTTTCAGGCTGGCATGCTTCCCCTCCTCTCCTTCACTGTTTCTTTTCCCTGATCCTTCTAGAAGTACGAAAACTGTTTTGGGTAACACTTTGCTTTACAGTTCCTTTTTTAGTGTATGGAACAACATGTGATATTATGTACTTACACTGTACATACCTTACATTAACACTAACACTAACCCTAACCATAACCCTAACCCTATGGTACAGTGTAAGTACATAATGTTACATGTTGTTACAAACTTTGTTACACTGCACTTCATGATATAGATACACTGTAACAGGAAAAGTTTTTCTAAGGAAAGCTACTTTTTTTTGTATTAGACATGGTACTTAAGTAATTTATATACATTAATGTAATGTTATGTACTTATACTGTACCTTAGGGTTAGGTAAGGGTTAGGTTTAGGATTAGCATTAGGCTTTTGGGTATGTACAGTGTAAGTACATAATGTTACACGTGAATGTATACGTGTTGTATACATGTTGTATACAGTATGTATATATACACTGTAAAGTATAAAATTCAGTGTTACCATGTATACACACATTCACCTAAATTGTACTATATTTACAGTAAGAGATGCATGTGTGTTGGAAGGCTGATGATTGGTAAATCCTATTGCTCTAATGCGCTAAAAGTCTCAATGTCTCCCCTTGGGATCACTAATAGAAGCTATTTGCTTGATGCCCATTGGTGAGGAGATGGGGCCTGAATTCCTTCTGTGTGCCACAGTAAAGCATAGCTTACAGTACAAGTCTCTCTTTACCTCCTGTGCAGGGAGGGGGCACTTTATAGCATAATGCCTCTTCCATAATGTATTTCCACCAAATCCATCTTCATTTCACAGGTGTATTGCAAAATAACTTACCCACTTTTTGCACAGACAGAGAATACAGGAGACAGATGGACAGAGAGGGGGAGCGACAGAGAGAGAGAGAGAGAGAGAGAGAGAGAGAGATGTGTCAGTCGCGTTTTCATGCATGGAAATAGGCAAGGAATATCACAGAGAGGGAATAAGCATACTGTAGATCGGAGAGGGAAGGTCAGGAACCTAATTTCACAGTGATATTAAAGGCAATTTGGCTTTCGAAGGGTTTGTCAGTTCTCTATTCATGTGAGAGGCATACAGCCATAAGCCTGCCTTTTTTTTAAATATGAGGGAGACAAATTGGAGTTCATCTATTTAAAGAGTACTTTGAAAATGCATTATTCCAGTGACAAAGGCACAGGTGCAGTACGTAGATCCTGGGAGGTCAGTCTACATACGGCATACGCATTAAAAAAAAGGACGCAACGCAGTGAGAAACCTCAAAGCATTTTATATGTACATACAGTTTTCAAAAAAGCACATTAACAAGCCTGTCTCATGAATCTTTAAAAATATGTGCTTTTTGTAATACGATGGCATTTATTTCGAGCAGGTGCCGAGAGAGAAAGAGAAAGAGAGAAAGAGAGAGAGAGAGAGAGAGAGGTAGAGAGAAAGAGAGAGAAAGAGAAAGAGGGGGGAGAGGGAGAGGTAGAAAGAGAGAGAAAGAAAGAGAGAGGGAGAGAGAGACTATCGTGGCGGAAGTGTAATTGGCCATAAGTTTGTTATTTTTCACAGTCGCATGGAGCAGCTGCTGAGGCATGGCTCGAGCACTCTTTATTTCAACCGAATGTCAAGCGAGTGCTTAAATGTCAAGATGAAATTCATTTACAGCACACAGAAGGAGTGAGGAAAGAGAGAGAGAGAGACATAGATAGAGATAGACAGAGAAAGAAAGAAAAAAAGAAAGAAAGAACGAAAGAAAGAAAGAACGAACGAGAGAGAGAGGGTGTTTCTCACACGCACCCCACTGCGAGCCCTTCATCTCCTGGTGATGATGCTGTGTGGACTATTGAATGTATCATTGACGTCCCATTCAGCACAGCCCTCCATTTTTAACGGCACCATTACCTCCGTAACGATCAGAGAGAAAGAGTTAATTACGTAATTATGAAGCCACAGGCCAATGCATCTGTCTGCTGAGTGCTTCTGGTGAGTTTAAACATTATCTCTGGTGCGCACATCACCATGCGGAGAGGGGTGAGGCGAGGAGATTAGCCCAGCGCTGGAAAAACATACACACACAGGATTTTAATTCTTCAGGCCTCGTCTGCCTGGGAAGCCATTAAGTAATCATAACATTCTCCCTCGATTAAATTAACGCCTACGTCAAGTGTGCGGGCACATGCATACATATTTTCTCTCACTCACTCACACACATACACTCTGTTTTCTTCATCTCTCTCTTAAACATACATACACACACCCTCAAACACACACACACACACACACACACACACACACACACACACACACACACACACACACAAACTCTCTGTCTCTAACTCAGACACACACACACACACATTCATATTTATTTCATATTTATTGATTTTTAAGCCAAACTAAATCCCTGTCAAATAGAATGTATCTATCTGTTTCCAAATGAAAGCTCTGCAGTATCACTGCTGTGTCACATAATTGCTACCCTGCCTGCTTACTCAGAGGCGGTTTTTGGTATAGGCAAACCTAGGCATTTCCCTAGGGCCCCACCAAATTTGCCTTCTTTATGGGGCCCCAAATATGAGCAGCCAAGCCACGGTAAATACATTTAAAAAAAATATTATTCCAGTAAATATCAGAATAATACTGAATTAATGTTTAAACAATATTTGTCCCAGGACACATACCCCCCTTCACTGTTGTGCATTGGACTAGTCCATATGTAGCAATGCGTGACACAACGTGACTCAAACCAAAGCGGGAACTGTAAACATGAAGCGGAATTATGAGTGGCTATGCTAAAAGAAAAAAAATGGGCAGAAAACAAAAGGAATACAGACACACTGCCAAAACTAACTTCATTTTTTACACCTGCTGCCACACACACACACACACCACTCAATCTTTACTAATCAATCTTTTTTTGAGAACTTTACTAACTGCTACCCTAAACACACACACACACTCTCTGTATCTGTGTCTCTCTCTCTCTCTCTCTCTCTCTCTCTCCTCACACACACACATTGTTATTCCTGTCCACATACACACAAAAAATATTTTCATCAGTCCTGTTGAAATGTAAATAGCAGTTTCCATTGGCTCCATCTCCATTTTGTATTCTAGTTCTTATAAGCACAAGATCAGGTTTTGTCTCTGGCAGTTTTCAAACATGATTTCAAACATGGAGCATAATAGTGCTCTCTCTCTCTCTCTATCTCTCTCATTTGATCTGAGCAATAAACAAATCATTTTAGCAAATGCTGGAGTAATCTGAAACTGATTTGCTGTGGAGTTAAGATCATTGTAATAAGACCATTGTTGGTGGTACTGCAGTCTTGGTTCATTGCGATAAGCCAAGAGGTATAGGGATGGTTATTTGACTTAGGTGTGTGTTTCAAATATGAGGGCCCCACATCTATATTTTGCCTAGGGCCCCCACGTGGCTAAATCCGCCTCTGTGCTTACTAACAAGGCTTGAAAAAATGTCTTTTGGCAACTCCATAACTTATAGACGTATGACACTGACCTTCATTCACTGAGTATATGTGAACCAAAGATTACACAAGTGTGATTTTTAAAGGCCAACGTGAAAGTTTTTTTTATCCTTAGATTTACACTTGATATTGTTTAGAAACCAGTTTTATAATGACTGTGTAAAAATGACAATGATATATAACCTCTATTAGCAGAATATTACATTAAAATGTCCTGATTTTATACCAAATCGAACTGTTCTATTCCCGCTGGTGTTACGTCATGTGACGTAGCAAGAGGCAAACATATAAACTGGTCGCGCTGCTTTCAACTTTGTGGGTATAGAGTGTCCCAGTGACGCCACTTCCGCTCGATTTCATGGGACCTCTGAGCTCGCAAAAAATGAATGGGTTTCAATGAGACTAAAATAGCTATTTTCTGGTCCCAGTCGTTGTATGCCCCTGAAATGAAATATGTTGTTTGTGGATTAAAATGGTGTTTTTTCATGTAAAACGTTTTACCGTTTGTTGTGCTGTTGTTCAGATAAAAGCTGTAGCGAAAACAAAATTGAGAGAGACTACGTCGCGTTGTTGACGTCACGCCCCATCACTAGCCTCCGATCTATGTTAGCAGTAGGCTAACTATACATTTATAACAGAGATGCCAGTGTGTTTTGTGCCTCAATGTGCGCATTCCAACAGGAATGGCTGTTCCTTCTTTCGTTTCCCAACAGACGCAAGGACCAAGACTCGCTGGCTGAAACTGATCAGGTAAGATATATGTTTTGCGATCAATGCTTTTCTCCTGGCCTTGGAAAAAGGCGGTGAAGTGCACCAGGGAAATCGCCATGTCTTCCAGTCCGAGTCCGCACAATTTCAGTGATGACGTATTTCATTCGCGTCGACAGCAGCGAAGAACTGTAGTTCACAAAGCGGCCTCTCACAAAACCTGCCACCATCAAACTTCTTCGCTGTGAATCGTGGTTTTCTTCGTATGAAAAATTATATTTAAAACTGACAAATATCATATGTCCAATTCATGGTACAATTCATACGGGACCAGAAAATATTTTTTTTGCTCTCATTGAACCCCATTCATTTTTTCTCACTTCCTAGGTCCCATGTAGCGGAAGTAAAACGGAAGTCACTGGGGCACTCTATATGCGTAGAAGTTGAAGTAGTTGCGAGCAAGTTATAGCGAGAGTATTTTAAGCGTCAAGATGGTGAATTTCTGTGTTTTTGCTGGTTGTGCGAACTCTAGCCTGTCTGGGCATCGTGTCCATCATTTTCCTGGTAGGAAAACGAAGAGTTTTCGGGCTTGGGTGCGTTTTGTGCAGGTGAAGAGGGCTGACTTCACAGCCGCATCTGTCACGATTCACTCTGTCATTCGTGGAGCTCATTTTACTCTGGAGTGTTATCAGCCTGGGGATTTGATGGAGTACAAGATGGGCTTTCGGTGTGTGGATCGGGTGAGATTGATCAGCGATGCTGTTCCGTCGTTGCACTCGACTGAGTCAAGTTCACCATCAAAGCTGACTACGGATTCTGGCGCAGGCGGGAGTGATGGAGCAAGCGCTAGTGCTAGCAGCAGGAACTCTGTGCACCGAAAACTTGAAATTAGCAGAGTAAGTCTTACTTTTAAAATTTGCAAAATTTCATATTACAAGTGCAGTGTTTCAGTGTAATAGTATGACATAAATAGAGAAAAATGAAAAGGGATCTATGCATGTATTGCATTCCACCACCTGTCTAAGAAACCGCAGCTTCTTAGCAAGGCTATAGCAAGCTAACATTTTGATGGTATCTGTATAATCTGTAAATATACATATTATGTTCCTGTCGCACGGCGTATGTAACAAATTAGATTTGGTCTTTAGTAATTTACTAGCTTCCAAATTATTTATTAGTCGATATGACATCCTCCTGCAGTTTGCTAGAAAGATCATTATGCTGGCAAGTAGAGGCACTCCTGTATCAAGTGATGCTAAAAATGTAATGTGTCCCGTTTCTTTTTCGTTTGTTTGTTTAATTGACAGATCATCATGTTTCTAGCTAATGTGCCCTCATGACCTCACTCAGAGAAGGATACTCAAGATCACAGCAGGAACTACAAGAAGACAGTGCCCTGTTAGCCTCAGCTGCACCTGACCCTCTCTCCGCCCAGCACAGGATTGAAAAGGAAGAAGCAGTCAGCCTTCACTGTCATTCTCGCTTTATGTGTTAAATTATTACATTATTAAAATATTAGCAACCAGATACACCAAAACACTGTGATTATGTTCATTTTCTAAGTATGTTTATTTTCTGACTCACTCCAAATTGGGCTATTATTGGAAGCCTTGGTATGCATGGCCCTCCTCTGAATACTGCCTTCTTATGGCAGCCACTACGCACGCGGGTATGGCCTTCCTGATCTCCCTGCCTATGATGACATATGCCCACCGCACAATCTGCCTGTAGGCTGTGTATCGGAACTGCCTAAGGTGGGAATGGGAAGTAATGTTAGTATTTATAATCCCCTTAATATTGATGAAACAGGCTTGCAGTGGTTATGTCGATAGCTATAAGGGTATAATGGCTCTTAAAATGGATCCATATGTCAAAAGCTAGAAATATTTTATAACCTGCGCTACATGTGTTCTGTTGCATACTTGGCATGAAAAGTTAGTACATTTTGCGTTTCACGTAGTGTGAACTCTATGTGTGTTTGCTCAATTCACTTCAAATAGCAGCAGCGGTTTCAGCATTATTTTATCCACATTGCAATATTTGTTTAGAAAAACCGACAGTGTACAGTTCTGTGCTTCTGTCTGAACCTACTCTGCTCTGCTGGCTTGAAGAGGTCCGTGCTCTTGGCGAAATGCAAGATACGCCACCTGTAAGGAGTACGGGTTTAGGCAGCAAGCGTCAAATCCCGGATGGAGGGTAAGGCACGGTACGTCGCTTGGAGGTAGCAATTGCTGAACAAGAGCCCAGTAGGCGTCCACTTCCCTGCAGCACATACTCTCCGCTGCAGTAGGCATGGGCTCGCAGTGTCCACAAGAGCACCTATTCAATAAAATGTTTGACTGATATAGACTACTAGCAGTGGGTAAGACATTTAACATGTTTATTTTTTGCTGTGACTGCCGCGACCGACATGGTCTCACCAAGTAGCTGACTAGGTCCGTAGTAATTGTAAGGTATTAAACATCGTCACCATTGTTTAAAGGTATAGACAGTTACTGACTAGTTTAGACATTAACCATGATCATGTTTCGTTGTATAAATATGACCGCTGAGATAAACGGCAAAGTCCTGAAATTGCACTAGCAACTGGTTCAGTGTTGTAATGATTGCGGTAACGGTGGGCGTCGAGGCATTCAAATTATGAATTTTGGTGAGACAAAGTGAGACAAAGTGAGACAAAATGGGGCTGCCCCCGAAACGACTCAATATATTGACTCAAAAACAACATCAAAAGTATTGACCATTACAGTACTTTTATTACGATGAAGGTAAATATGCCCTTGATGTGAACCGATAGCATTAGCCACCATGCTACTACTGCACTTACCAAGTATTTTGGCCAACTGGCCACAAATTATGTTGGCACCATAACTCTACCTCCCTCCTCTGCCCATCGTTTTTGCCCCGTTGTCTCTCCCTATTGCCCTGGTATCTCTCTCTCCTCTGTGGCTCATAATTATATGGCTGTGGGCCATCATAAATGTCAGTGATTGTGCCGTCCTCCATGTTATAAATTAACTTGAACTTGAACTTGATTTTGCTCGGGCTCCCTGTTGTTACGTAACTTCCGGTCACTCCCCCTTTTGGACGCGGCAGTTATTTTTTCATACTTTCAGTTAAAAAACTGTTTATTGTGATGTTGAATGACAGTTTCTTCTTCGAAATCTAGATATTTTGCCCTTTTCATACAGTATGATTCATAGGGGTGTTTAACCTGCATGTTGCACTTTAAGTTGGGTTTAAGATAATCATGTAGTTATAAATACTTTACATACTTAATGAATGCATTATGAGCCTTTATAAATGTGTTTATTGTGCATATTTTTGGGGATATTTGCATATCCCCTAGAATTGATCCAGGCACCCCTAGGGATACTCATGGCCCAGGTTGCAGGTTGACAACCACTGGTCATCAAAATTCAAAAGTTATGTGGTGTGATCCGTCTTTTCCCGTTCAGTGTGACAAACTATTAGCCTTGTAAACCAGTCCCTCAGACTACACTGCATTTTGGACAGAGGGTCTGGCTGTGCTTTCATTGACATGGTTGTCTCAGGCATGATCTAGCCCGACCAATCAACAAACAATTTCTTCCTGGAGGTGTAGACTCTGCTAAAGTTTAAAACGATCGGATCTGTTTTTACTCAATCGCTAACGTCTGGTTGTGACAAATGCAATTAGCCTGGCTATAAACCTGTCTATGCACTACAATTCAAATGTGGCACACGAAGTCGATGTCATCGCTCACAAACACTCCCTCTCTTCGCTGATTGGTCAAGCAAGATGCTGCCTGAGGCAACCATGTCAATGGAAGCACAGCCAGACCCTCTGTACGAAATGCAGTGCAGTACGAGGGGCTGGTTTACCAGGCTAACAAACTATTGCCATGGGGTCTGTTTACACATGAGCTCATGGCAACTTGTGTTCCAGAGACATCACAGGAGAAGAACTATCAAAGCGAGAGAAGCTGGGCTTTTTGTCCAGCCCTTTTCAAACGTTCTCAACATGCGCTGCTAGCGAGACCAGATCACGAGCTGCACCTTTTAACCTTTATTTTCCATAGATAATCCACGGGACCTGCTCTGAGCATTAAGGAAACTATAGCAACCCATAAGCTGCACACAGATGAATGGAAACTATGTATCTGGTCACACAAGGGCCTGTCTGGACATCTCTAGCCCAAACAAGCTTGCCTGCACTGGGGCTTGGTTGTCTTGACAGCCCCTCTTGTTTTCTGTCACTTGACAAGGCCTACTGAACCCCCCACTCAACACACACACACACATTTATACACATCAAAACACACATACAGGCACCCACACACCCACCCACACACACACCCACACACACACACACACAAATACACACACACAAACAATCCACCTCCACCCCCCCTTGTTTCTGCTTTGCCATGGTCTGGAATATTAAGTTCTTATGTAACCTATTTAACTTGCCCACAAGTAACATCGTGAAGGTGAATTTAGAAAAGAAGCAGCCACTAAATGTTCTCAGATATAAAAAGCCCAAACTTTTGTTTTCTCCCTACGGTCACTGTATGCGGCTTCTCAAGCAGCCACTTCTAATGATAAAAACAGGGGTAACAGCAAGGCCTTCTGAAAACAGCAGGAAGAGAAACACATCAAAAAGGTGTAAATTTCCAAATCTACACACACACAGACGCACGCACGCACACACACACACACAAACACACACACACACACACACACACACACACACACACACACACACACACACACACACACACACACACACACACACACTTTCAAAGGCAGCTTAGCTCCCCTCTGTGGGCCCAGTCAATCATGCCTACGTGTGCCAGGGGTGAGCTCTGTCTTTTGACAGCCTTAGTAACCGCCACCATACGAGTCTGCTTCATCTCTAAAATACTTAAACATCCATCTACCTATAACAGCTTCAGAAATAATAATTATGTAAGGACCAGTCTGTGATTATATGAAGCTTTTCTTTTGTTTTGAATAAACCTAATCATGCCATAGGTCTCAAAACATTTTAATTAAACCAAAGTTATAAAGGGTAATCATTTTCTGATATTATGTAATGAGGACCATAATTTCTAATCTATTTTTTTTTCTGAATTCACATATCTGTGTTTTTTTTTGTTTATGAAGTAATAATAAAGACAAAAGAAAAGATACAAAAGATATGTAGCTACCTGCCAGATGATGCCTTGATAGCCCCTTGAATTCAATCATTTTGCAAGCCAGCTCTGCTAAGGTTTGGCATGCATGCTGGGATTGGTTTTAAAAACTAACAAAAACTGTCAACATAGGTTTCACAAATGTCATTTAACTACAGGAGCAGTTAGACGTTGGCCAGTCATGATTTTACTAAAAGGTTGTCCGCAGTTTTAACACAAACACTGGTGTTCCCGGTAGGGTCAACTCCTGGGGAGGGTGGGTTCAATAGAAAGGCTTTCCTAGGACTCCAGCTCATATTTAATCTCATTATCACACTCAGAATAATAAACAGAGGGATCAGAGAAGGAGTGTGAAAAGATATATTTCTTAGTTTATGTCTGTTTGCAGACTTTTTACGCGCACCCAAAAGTTGTTTGTTTTGTATGAGAAGTTGAGCGCGCCTCTCACTGCCAAAAGATATATGTCTGCCTTTGGGCATCCAGAATCGGGAGTGTTTCTCCAGTTAATAATTGCTGTGTAATTACTGTATCGTCATAGACAAGCATCACTCCAACTCCTTCACATACTGAAAATGTGCCCACTGCACACAGTCCATTAATATGAATGCTGCAATCATGGCAATTAACATCGTTGTTGTTATGCTTACTAATTACCAATATACCAACAGGCATAAAACACAGAGGAAAAAATGCAGAATTTATATACAGATGCTATTTCTACCATATGGACAGGATTTTGCCCCTTTACAATTTTCTGTTGTCAGTGTAATTAATGCAAATCTACAAAGCCTACCAAATCAATTCAAAGAAAATACTAACCCCTTAATTTGACCAAAGATTAAACAGGTTAGCCAAAAACAATAATCGGACATTTCAAAAGAACAACACAGAAAAAAACAAGAAACAAGAAACAAGAAAATCGAAAGTCGAATTGGCAAGTTCTTTACGAACTTCAGAGTTAAGTTACGATAACTTTACCAATTGATGAACAGATACAAGTACAGACCAGCAGTGTGTAGGCCATAATGCAACACACATTTGCAGGAATTGATGTTTAGCACTGTTGTGCTGCATTTAAACACATGACCCTAAGGTAGATTGACATCTATGCCGAACGTTTAACATTACATTAAACATAACATCCTTTTGAATTTTAAATGTTTTTAAATTTGAATTTTAAAACAAAAAAACACTAAATTCTAAAAAGCCTTCCTTGAATACTTTGCCCTAACTGAAGCCAACTGAAGACTAGAGAAAGGCAGGACCATGCAGAGGACTTAAGTTGTTCTGTTTGAAGTCTTGTTAAATTTGGATAAGAGATTGGCTTTTGATGTGGGGCTCACTCCCGTGTGAAGGGAATTCCTTTAGCCTAATCCCTTTCCTCTCCTCTGACACCTTTTCTGTTTCATCCACAGTTGGTACGTTATCCAATCGGACTCGGATCAGTGTCCCCCAGTGCCAGGGGGCTTCCCCTCTCATTACTGACTCTAAGCAGATTACACAGCTCTTGTTTTGTTATTGTTTACACATCTGATTTCCTTTAGCTTATTGTTCTCTTCCCAGCTGCACTGCGCTTCAAACGCCCGGGATATCAACCTGATAAAACCCAAGCACCCACCAAGATCACGAGGTCAGGTGAGGCCAAAGGATAATTTGTGACCAGATTTCTTAAATGGTATGTGTAGCTATCCTACTGGCCTTGTCGGGAACTACATCAAATATATACAAACACACCCCTTCTCAGCACTACCACTGTAATGTCTTGAGGTAAAATGAAATAATATCATTTGAGGACAATACAAAACTGGTAAAATAGTACAACAGTATACGTGACTACTGTCGCCATGGTAGTTAATCATGATGGCAGATGGAGGTATGCTGATGGCACTCACAGCAATGGCAGAGGCTACGGCAGTATGATGATGCTTATCAGTGGGCTAGAAAAACACACTTCGGGCAGTAATGGTGACAGCCGCTCCCTGTCGACCTCACCCCACTGATCCTGCAAATTCCACAAACTTCATGGAAATTTAATAAGAGCTGCTGCTCTGGGCCTGACTCCTGCCGAGTCACAGCCTGCGGTTGCTGCTGGGCACATATGTGACGATTTATAAACAGACAAGCGTCTAATGGTGACCCCACCACCAGCGCCACTGCCATCACCACCACCAACCCCACCACCAACCCCGCCACCACCTTGAGATTGTGTGTACCATCACACTGGTGTGACTGTAATGTTGGATGAGTTGTGGGGTCCATAGAATAAAATGAGAAATTTTAGAATCTTATGTTGTTGTAGAATGCATTCTTTTCTATACCCTTAAAGGTTAAGCGCTTGTCTCTGGGCAGTGCCTTTTTGCTAGGTCTCCACGGATTAGGAGAGAGTTTAAAGCCTGGGGCATCTCAAGCCAAAGCAAATATAGACAGTACTGAAATCCAAAGGGTAAACGACTTTAAGTTACACTCGCATCCATTAAAGGAAGCAGTGTTGACTGTCAACACTCATGCAACAGAAAGCTTCCTGAGTAAATATTTAAGGGGGAAGGGGCCTGGCAGTCCTGTGCATGGAGGTTTTCTCATTCTACCATGCCAGAGTTTCATATATAGGCTAACCTATGGCCTGCATAAGGCATGATACTCCAACAGCAAATCTATCATCATGGTCAGTACAATGGTCTATCATTATGGTCAACTACAAGCAGTTCTGATAAGTTGATAAAAGTCACTGAAATTCAGCTGAATTCAGTTCCGAACAAATACAAGACCTTGATCAAAGAAAAATTAAAAGATGTCTACAGTGAGTTATGACCTGCTAGATGCTATTATATACTTGTAGATTCTACATGATGGATGGTGCAGTCTAACCATAACTAATGTCATATAAATTAATACAGACAAAACAAACCACATTATAAGAGGAACTACATTGGTTTGCCTTTGCCTGTTTTGGCCTTTTGGCCTCATTTTGCCCCTGTGACTACACAGCAGCTCAGGAGGGAGGTACACCAACGTTCCATATGCACAGCTACGCTAGCTGCCATCTATTACATGGGCTTGCATCACAGCATAACAAATATGGCAATGAGCTATTATGCAGAGAGTTATAATGACAGCACATAAATATAGTTTACACATATATTATTGTATTCAAATCATAATGGACACAATTTGAAATAACACTGATGATGTGATCGTAAAAAATATTGCTAATTATCTCATGAAATTATCTCTCAACAAAAGCCCTAATGTCATGTAAGTTATGAGTTTCTGTCAGTGCTGTGGGTAAAAATCGCCTCTGTCACAAGCTCAGTATATTATGCCCTTTTATAGCAATGACAGTGTACATATCTGACTCGTGACATGAGAGGAATGCATAACCAATTAATAAACATGTAGGATTAGACAGTACAGGAGAGGAGAGGAGGGGTAGAATGCTTAGTAGGGTGATGAGAACAAGAAACAACGAGGAAGGATGGAAGAGTGCAGGGCTCTAGGCACATCCCCTGTGTGTGTGTGTGTGTGTGTGTGTGTGTGTGTGTGTGTGTGTGTGTGTGTGTGTGTGTGTGTGTGTGTGTGTGTGTGTGTGTGTGTGTGTGTGTGTGTGTGTGTGTGTGTGTGTGTGGTGGAAGTCCTATGGCCTTGCCCTGCCCTGACCTGTGACTTTATTAGAAGCACACTGTGCCAAAATGGAGGAAACTAAACTGATGTCAGATGTAGGAAAGAGAAAAGGTTGGTTGACCCTGACTCTTAAATGTTAGGTCTCTTTGAAGTGGGCAGCTTAACACTACAGCTGTGCACTGGTATGGGCAGTCTTTTTCTTAAGAGAGCGTTATATGCATGTTACTGCAGACAGGTTGTGATGAGAGGAATGTAGGCCTGTGTGTGGTAAAGCATATTTTAAATACACAGTGTGGAAGAATTTCTACTATCTAACTCTGAAATCGTATACTGCTTTCAGGCAGATAGTGCTCTCTAGCGCCTCCCTTTTAAAAAAATGTGTACTGCAACTACGGTAGACATGATGTAGGAATGAAGCACCTCGTGCTAATCTCATTCAGCATCAGGTAGGCTCTGGGGCTACAGCACCTCCGAAAATTATTGGCACCCCTGGGAAAAAATTAATAAGAAAAGAAATTAAAAATAGACTATTCAGAAATCTTTTATTGCACTCTCTAGCTTTATGGCAAGTCAAAGGAGAAGGGTGACAGTTGCATTTTTTACATTTTTATTTATTCATTTATTTCAAAAACAAGAGCTACAATGTACTTAATGCAGGGGTGTAAATAATCGTGGCTCTTGTGTTTTTCGTAAATGTGTTGATTTTTTTAAGATGCATTGTTTTGTTTTTTTTTTCGAAAATTAATTTGCTTCACTTTACACTTGCATTTTTCCTCTTCGTTCTTGTTCTGTGATTAAGATGACATGTCAACAGGCGATGTGCCTGCTAATGATGTGCATGCATACGGTTTATGATGCATATATACATTCTATATAGCATTCCTGTTGTCTGGGTGCTCCATCTTCAGCACCCCATCCACTCTACAGCAGTTGTCCACATACCCTAAGCATTACAGAAGTAGAAGTCTTTATTGCCACTATACAAAGTATAGTGAGTTCGGAACAGTGCGCAGATGCACAAGAAGAAGCAGTAGATAAGAATAAGAATAGAAATAGATAGAATAGCTAGGTAGAATTAAAATATATGTTCAGATTTACAGCGATATATACAAGCAAGACTATAAAACAATATTAAACAATATGTACATTTTACAACACCAGGTTATGGATAGATAAATAAGGTGAAGAATATGCCAGCAGCAAAAGTGGTGTGCACGAGTGGTGTGCAGTTATTTTTACAATGAGAATTATGTAATTATATATGTGTGTAATTTCAGAAGATAGACCTAAGTCTAGGTCTTGCCTACCACAAATCAGAATCAGAATCAGAATCAGAATCAGCTTTATTGGCCAAGTATACTTACATATACAAGGAATTTGACTCCGGCAGATGTTAGCTTTCTATACACATAACACAGAACGTAATACAATACAATAAATACAATAGACTAAACAAGTAAAAGTACTTGTATTGCACAGTAGGGACAACAATATACAATATACAATATACAGTAGGGACAACAATATACAATATACAGTAGGGACAACAATATACAATATACAATATACAGTAGGGACAACAATATACAATATACAATATACATACAGATGACTGCTGGTGTATGGCCATGTGAAGCACAGGCAGATACACATACACAGAGATACACATGTAGGGTCCAGACTATGCACTGAGTAGTGTTGCTGCTCTAGTCAGACAAAGCTTTCATCACCAACAGTATTTTAGCCTTGTGTCCATCAACCATCACCTGAAATGGACTGTGGAACTTTAACTGGGCAGTATACCGTTATTCCTGCTACATGGGTTTCCTTCACAGGGCTGTGTTTTGATCAATGACATGCGAGGTCATCGTCATGACGCCATCGTCATGAGTTCACACCCCTGTTTGCAGTGCCAGCTGACTGGGCAGAGAGGTGTTGGCATCAGGTTAATTAAAAAGCTTGCTCATTCAGCAAGGGAGCTGTCTTTCACAGTCATGCAGTGTTAAAAATCACTGACGAATAAGGTCTTGAAATGCAGTTTCTATTTTGAAAGACACTATAATAACTTGTCACACTTTATCTTGGCTGGATTAAAATTTCATTTCATGTTGATAATCATGTGAAGGAGAAGCAAAGGTGTCCCTGTAATTACTGTTCTTCATGCACTTTCTTACTGGTACGTATCTTTTGTAAAACTGGTTGTTGAGCAGACAAATTATACATTTGTGTGTATGGACTGGTTGCAGTCATCGTCACACATCTGGTTCATTTTACTCTAAACATAAACATAGCCTTGCAAGATTGCAACGTTAATGGATAAAACACTGCCATAAAGGTGCTGTATGCAAGACATTTATGGCAAGTAATCATGAAATTATCATGGTATGTCACCAGAAATTAGGAAAACATGTTCAGTGGAAATACTGATTTTACTGGCAACGGCAGTATAACGACAGAGTATTTGCATTTAAAACTTAATTTTTAGCCTACAAATACTGTTTTGATTTTGTGTTTGGTTTCTTGCCTTTAGAGGGGAAACATAATTTTAAAGTGTTCTGAATTTGACTGCAGTGCCAGTTTTGGCCACAATGGAGGTTGGGACAGCTAAGATCCATCACTGAGATGTGCTCCATCACTGAGATGTGCTCCATCACTGAGATCTGCTCCGCCACTGAGATCTGCTCCATCACTAAGATCTGCTCCATCACTGAGATCTGCTCCATCACTGAGATCTGCTCCGCCACTGAGATCTGCTCCATCACTAAGATCTGCTCCATCACTAAGATCTGCTCCATCACTGAGATCTGCTCCGCCACTGAGATCTGCTCCATCACTAAGATCTGCTCCATCACTAAGATCTGCTCCATCACTGAGATCTGCTTCATCACTGCGACAGTGACCGATGCTGAGTCACTGGCCGATACTAGTGAGAACGGACAGGAGCCATATTTTTCAGTGGTGATCTAGGACCTTTGCCCAGCCTCATGGCCTAAAAGAATGCACAGGGAAAGCCCATAGCATAAAAACCTAGGATGGCTAATACTGGTTATTAAAAATACTGGTTACTAACAAATAAATTATACAAGACATTTGTACATACAGTGTATATTTTTACTTCAAATATCGTGTGAACGAGCAAACAAGCAAAGCACAAAAATAACCTCAGTAGAAAAAACCCTGCCTCTCAAAACGATTTTAGGTCCAGTAGTACTTCCAAAAGACGATTCGAATGTTTACAATTCAAAGCTCATTTTGAAGTTGTTACTACACATACTTAAAAGTAAATGAAGACACTGCTATACTGTACTTGTAGCGTGCAATTAATTCTTCACAAAAGACACTATCTGTCTTAAACATAAACATCCCTCTTACAGAGCCTTTAATTATACAAGAAACATTCCAGAATCCCAGTCGCCATAAACGTTCTAGAATCCCAGTCCCCCTGGGGACCCATTACTGTAGGGCTCTGATGACATTAAATGCTTGGACAAACACGTCTCTTTCAAGCCAAGTGCAGATTTAAAATGCATACCAGATAAGTACACACTGGAGACACACCAATCAGTTTCATTTAGTTAATTACATTCACAAAGAGTACCCTAGCTCGGCGGTGAAAATAATTACGAGGATAATTCATGCTCAGCCAATCTGACTGAATCTAATAATGAAAGTGATTATGTTAATTGATAGTAGGTCACAATTTGTGTGCAAAAAAGGTGTAGGTTTAATGTGAGATCAAAATAAACCTAAGGGCTCAAGGCTCACTATATCACTGGGGTAGACTAAACACAATCACACAGACAAGCACATGTCTGTCAGTGTTCTCTTTCATCATTACCCTTTTACATTTCCTAGTCTACAGAGTCCTTGCCCTATGCTTCTCCATATCACATTCTTGATCAGCAGTATACCATTTTCAAAAGGTTTTAATTCATGATCAAAATTATCTATTGCTTTTTTTTTTATCGTAGACATGGGAAGTGATGTCATCACAAACATGGCTTCCAGCTCCATGTCGAAACCCTTTATGAGGTTGAACATGGGATGTCCAAATAATTAATGCTGCCCAACCCTGTACTGTAGGTGACAAAGGACTACGAGATGCTGATGTTTTTGCCTGGACACTTCTGTCCTATTTCCCCACTAGGTGTTTGTGATCCTCCATCCTCGTCTCCTACTCTGCCAAAGCTGAACTTAGCTGCTGTTTATTTTAAATCATTAACAATTACTTATTAGTAGTTCACCGCTGCTCTTCTCTCTGTACACAAACGACTGCACCTCCAATGACCCAGCGGTCAAGCTCCTGAAATTTGCAGACGATACCACTGTCATTGGGCTTATCCAGGATGGTGATGAGTCTGCAAACAGACAGGAGGTTGACAAGCTGGTGCTCTGGTGCAGCCAACACAACCTAGAACTCAACGCACTAAAGACTGTCGAGATGGTTGTGGACTTCAGGAAGCACCCATCACTGCTGCACCCCCTCACAATATCCCACAGCCCAGTATCAAAGGTGGACTCTTTCAAGTTTCTGGGATCCATCATCTCTCAGGACCTGAAGTGGGAGTCCAACATCAACGCCATCCTCAAAAAGGCTCAGCAGAGGATGTACTTCCTACGCCAGCTGCGGAAGCATGGCCTACCACAAGAACTGTTGGTGACCTTCTACACAGCTGTAGTAGAATCCATCCTCTGCTCGTCCATCACAGTCTGGTTTGGAGCAGCCACACAACAAGCCCTTGTATCCCCCCCCCCCCCCCCCCCCCCCCCAGCGCTTCTCTTGCACATGACACAAGCAAAGACTTACCTAGGTGTCCCCTGCCCAGCAACTCAGGACTCTTTTTGTGCCCCCCCCCCCCTTATTCGCCTTATTGGTATATTGTCATACCGGTTCCTTAACCCACTGCAACACCATGTGCCTACTTGTTCATTATTGCCCATATTGGGTGCCTGTATGTATATTGTATATTGTATATTGTTGTCCCTACTGTATATTGTATATTGTTGTCCCTACTGTGCAATACAAGTACACATACTTGTTTAGTCTATTGTATTTATTGTATTGTATTACGTTCTGTGTTATGTGTATAGAGAGCTAACATCTGCCGGAGTCAAATTCCTTGTATATGTAAGTATACTTGGCCAATAAAGCTGATTCTGATTCTGATTCTGATTCTGATTTGTGGTAGGAAAGACCTAGACTTAGGTCTATCTTCTGAAATTACACACATATATAATTACATAATTCTCATTGTAAAAATAACTGCACACCACTCGTGCACACCACTTTTGCTGCTGGCATATTCTTCACCTTATTTATCTATCCATAACCTGGTGTTGTAAAATGTACATATTGTTTAATATTGTTTTATAGTCTTGCTTGTATATATCGCTGTAAATCTGAACATATATTTTAATTCTACCTAGCTATTCTATCTATTTCTATTCTTATTCTTATCTACTGCTTCTTCTTGTGCATCTGCGCACTGTTCCGAACTCACTATACTTTGTATAGTGGCAATAAAGACTTCTACTTCTGTAATGCTTAGGGTATGTGGACAACTGCTGTAGAGTGGATGGGGTGCTGAAGATGGAGCACCCAGACAACAGGAATGCTATATAGAATGTATATATGCATCATAAACCGTATGCATGCACATCATTAGCAGGCACGCTCGCTTTGTCTATATTCTTGTGCTATATTCTTGTCATGGGGGGGAGGGTAAGTAGACGACAAAAGCACCTTTTGTCATTGTATTTCTCTTTTTCTGTGACATATCAAAGGATATAAACAACTCTGTGATTTTGCGTCACCTTGACAGCACGACTGCAGACACACACACACAACCAGTTATGACAGAGTATGAACTAAGAGAGGCTTTAAAGCCACTGAGCTGTTCATCTTAAAGCAGGAAACCAAATATGAGCAGACACTCATTTGTACAGTTAGAATGGTTCAGTGTTGGCTTGGCTGTGGATGCTGTCCAACCCATGGGTAGGGACACTGTTCAAAGAGAACTGAAAGCAAGAGAAGACCATTTGTAAGAGCGCTGTTCTAACCAAACTTCACCCGGGCCAGCTTTACAAATAGATTCTGAGAAGGCACTGGAACCATAACTCGCTTCTGAAACTATCACTACAGTTCAGAAAGAGAACAGAGGGAGAAAGAGAGAGAGAAAGAGAGAGAGAGACAGACAGACAGACAGACTGAGCCAGTTCGAGCCATTTAATTCACTTAAACCCTTGCTGCACTGTTGCCATGGTGAGCATAGTGGTGATGTTCAGGGTACAACATATGATTGACATGTATTGACATTTCCTCTTTTATGACGATTCCATATCGAGATATTAAGAAAAAACAGTGATGCAAAAATTGAGAAGGGGTTTAAAGTTTATGTTTCCACGGCTAAAATTCTGTCTTTTTTCCTACAGGGAAGAGGATTCCCAGGGTGCAAACCAGCTGAACAATGTGCTGGGGATTTCTTACAGACAAATTCACGCAGCTAATCTTATTTGCATTAATATTACTTCTCTGGTTTCTCCACTCAAAAAGGGCAATTCTTTTGTGTCCCTTTCAATGCTTGGAATAACATTACACATGATATGAGTACCATTAATTTTCTTATCATTAAAGTCAATTTCTTTCAAATATATTTCCCTCTCACAGGCAATTTGGCAAATGTATTGAAAGATTGCGCACTTCAGTAAGCACATCACACACACACACGCACACACGCACACACACACACACACAGTAGGGGCTAATGGAGACTCATAGCTTAGCTGTGGCGAAATTCAATTTAAAAGTATATTCCAGTTAATGGGGTCAAATGACACTATCTGACTATACTGTGGACTGCTGAGGATCACTGTATATAAATGCAACTCTGTGTTCGCACCCTAAATTTGGAACCTCACCTGATGTGACCTGTAAACCATATTTTTACAACACTACCCTATCTTACAATGCAATAGCAAATCGTAGCCCTCTTAGATAACAAAAGTGGACAGAAATGGGATAAAATGGCTACAGTTTCTCTGTTTCTTCATCCACCTCCAACTGTTCTCTAAGATGAACAGACAGCTACCTCATCTTACTATTTTACTGGTGCCACATTAAAGGACTGACCTGGAAAGGAGCTTATGAGAAGGACTTTAATGTGTATTGTTTTGCCCTATTTTATCCAACTTTGACAGGACAGGTCAGGACAGCTAGTTAGTAAATATCTAAAAATACAGTGTATTTACATTTGTATTTTTAGAGCACCAGGGACAGACACTGGGAAAACACCATTCCAGTACACTTTATGTAAGGGGTAACATCCGACGAGGTGTGCATTATACAGTTTTAAGTCAACGAGGTGGAGCCTAAGAACTTCCCGACGCGAAGCAAAGGGAAGTTTGCTCCGCCAAGTTCAAGTTCAAAGTCAAGGTTACCTTTCATTTGGTAAGGTGATTGCTACTGCTCATCAGGTGTTAGCTAGCTTGGATTGAGCAACGCAACACATGCAATACTTATTCCAAAACGTTGATTTAGGTGTTATTTTCGGTTTACTATTTTTTTTAAGTTCATGGAAATTGAACTTGACATTGCCATTAATTGTGAAGTTTGATAGACACGGTTACAGTAGGTACGTACATTCTATTGGGTATTGATATGGAACGGTGTTGAAGTTTTAAACTTTTTTTGCCAGAACTACTTTCAAGGCGTGCATGATATACGATTTTACTGCATGCCTAGCAACCAATCAGAAAGCAGCACCACGTTCCAGAGGGTCATAAGCTTGTAATATAATGCTTTGACAAATAAACACTGTTAAATGTTGAGTCTTGTGCCTGGATATGAATCTTGAGTCTTGATATGAGTCTGTCTGGTGACAGGATATGTATCTGGTTTGTTAATGGAAACACATAAAGTACTCTACTCTAGGGTTGTGCATTCTACGGCAAAAACAATGCAAAACAAAATTGCTTTTCAGTATTTCCCTTTTCATGAGTATAGATGCTAAGAATACATCGACAGATTATTTTTGAAGGACAAAGGATATACTTAGTATACAGTGGTATAGTGGTAAAAAGACAGGTGGGTAAACAATATACGTATCAGTAACATAACTATCATATATTTATTCTTTATCATAATAAAAACAATAATAAAAAGGCAAGTTAACACTGTTGTATTACTTTAAAGAGGTGAATAAATGCCATTTATTGATTTTGGCCCTGCACTACCCCTCGAGCTGCTCGTACTGTATACAGCTAACTCTTTGCTAACGTGTAATCATACACTGGCTAAATTCAAGTAATCAGTTGAATTGGTATTTTAACTAGTAATTTGATGCATTGATAACCACAATAACCACAAAAAATTAAAAAAATGATAACCACAAAAAAATAAATATACAAAACCTTTAACCAGTGATACAGTGTGTGGTAAGTTTCCAAAAAGTGAAGGAAAACCAGATTATGTTGACAGTTAAGTTTTTGGGTTACACTCAGAAGAAGACTGGGGTCATGTTGGAATTGTCCATCAGGCAGACAGGCAGAACTCATTGGGATGCAAAATATTGCTTTCGATATTCAAATATGCCATATATATGCACAAGGGTTCGGTGAGCACCAGACCCCCTCTCCATCAAAGCCTCCTGTCTGCTTTCTGGGCAGTGCACACTGTGTCTAGGTGTTTGCTAGGAATACATGTGTAATTGTCCGGGTTAAAACGCCTGCTGCATGTGAGAGTGAGGGTGAACTTTAAACCATGCTTGCTTCATCAACATAGTCAGAAAAGACCTTCATTTATTTAAAAACGTTGTTTAGAAGGCCTCCCATTAAAATATTAGTCGTCATATATTATTACCTCTATGCAACAGATATCTGTCTACTATATCTTTTTAACCACAACAAACACAATGGTAATGGTAAAATTATATGCCATATCATTGACTTCAAATTTTAAAATCATAATATAGCAGTTATAGACCTTACATGTCCTTTTCGTAAGATGTTATGCCTGAAAGACTTTCAAATCTAAAAAAAAGTAGTAAACAAATAAGCCTTCACATATCTACAATCTTCACATGTGAGATTACACTTGGCAGTGCGTGATTCTAATTTTCAAGACAATGTGGTTCATTTAGTGGGCAGATAGATGTGCCTGACATAGTTACTGATGACTTGTGGTATGCTTTTTTAACTTAATGGTGTCTGATCCTCATTAGTCAAATGCTCACACTTGGCAGTTCAACTCCAACACCCAACTCCACATATACAAACCAAACACATGTGCACACATGCAAATTAATCAATTTTATCTGTTTTAATCCAAAAGATCTATACCTCTGATACTGAAGACTGGAGCTTCAACATATCCTAGTCACAGGTTATCACAACTCAAGGTTGACCAACTGTAAACAAATGTTGTTCGGGAGCTACACTGGCATCGTTCCAGCGCTGTGGTAGGTGTCACGGTCTCAGAGCCAAGGAAGGTAGGATTGCACACAGGGGAGTACACAGAGGACAAAGACAGCATGTCCTTCTATTGCCATGACCAGAGACAACACTGCAGACTGCTGCAGGAAGTTAAGTTCGCTCGTGATATTATACTGATTTTCTGACATGCTCCCTATAGCATTGCATTACATTTTTCAATTCAGGTCCCATATTGTGGAAAAGAAAGTCACTTTTTTAGTATCTGGCATGTTTATTTCAGTTACTGGCGTCTCTACTGAATCCTAAAAGCTAAATTTCTGACCGTTAAGCCATTGTTTTGTGGCTTGTTAATGAGCGTAAACAGCCCCGCCCAATCGGGAAAATTAGTAAGAGTTCCAGCCTGGGTCTGGACTGTGCGAGGCAACTTCTATTGCAAGTGCAGGACCCTCAACAAAGCTCTTTCGCATTAACCAACATCCCAAACTATATGTGTGTCACAGCAGCAGCTAAGGAAACGGTAAGCACTGAAGAATGAAGAGTTATATTCTGTTCTTAGACATAAACTTAGCACAGATAGAAAGGGCGAGGGTGACAAACAGAAGCTTATTTGATCAGGAAAATGGTCCTCAAACAGAGCGTTTTGCCACCAGGGGTGGTCATACAGAGATTGACCATAGACTGTATGGAGATTGACACCTAACTGTAGCTTTTTATGCCTTTGCTATTTTGGTCCCAAAATGACTTTTGGAAAGTATAGAACATGACAATTACACAAAAAAAAACATCCGATGCCACCGTTAAGCATACACCTTTTAGGTCTGAGCCCAGAAAATAGGAATGATATTCAGTAGATTACAGTCCATTACTAGCCTGGTCCCGCCGATACTGACTGTGACGTTGCATAGAATTTCGCATTCAAGTCAGTCTGGCCAGCCAGCCTATTCTCAACTGTCCCTTTGCCTGAGAAATCGGGCGCCAATGAAAAACAATTGCGATGCATACATCATCATTGGAATCAGTGGTCTGATTGGTTGTAGCTCTGTCCAGTAGTATATAGAGGCATTTGATAGACGCCCGTTGGTCCTGCCTCTGAGAACTTCCTGTCTATGGAATCTGCCAAGCCCTGTCTACGTGCTTAATGCAAAAGCTAGGCTAGGCCATTACAATAATAACTGTACACCCAAAACTATCCCTGCATCCCCACTGGGAATCATTAGGATACTAGCATAGAATATATCTGTCCTTTCTCAAATAGGCCTCGGTGATATTTTAGACCATCCAGTGTAGAGATGGGGATGACATAATGAAAACCACAAACAAAAACCATAAAGAAAACTGGATTATACTTTATTGTACAGTCCTTGTAACTGCGCATCTACATTGTGCAGTACAGTGTAACAATATGTAACAATATGTACTTACACTGCGCTTTAGGGTTAGGAATAGGATTAGTGTTAGTGTTAGGATTTTACAGTGTAAGTACATAATAGTAGGCAACTTGTTGTAGTATTTAAATACACTGTAAAAAGAGCCATTAAAATAAAGTGTTACCGAAAATATCACTCATATTGATTGTGGAATCTGTGCAAATGGAAAACATCTGGGCATATTATATTTCAAACCGGTCACACAAGTGGAAACACAACCCACCCAATCCATCCCAGTTTTTGACAGACCTTAATTTTATACCTGACTGCATGAGATGGGTGTGTTAAACCATTCCCTGCAGAATATCCCCTTAGGTCTTTGAATCGTAAGACTCTACTTTTGGACTTCTCCAGGGCCATAGATATATGAGAAATATAGAAAAGAATGGGGACTGCGTCTGTATAGGGCACACAGTTAAGATGTGTGTGTGTGTGCGTGTGTGTGTGTGTGCGTGTGTGTGTGTGTGTGTGTGCGCGTGTATGGAATCCTAGATAGCCATTAGCCTCTTTGCTAACTTCTGTGGTTAGCACCAATCATCATTTTAAGTACATCTTTTCATTTTAATCAATCAATTTAAATGAACAGTCTATCAATCAGTTAAAAAATATAGGCTAAGCTCTGTTTGACAAAAACTGCATACCTATAATGCCAAATCGCTGGAAAGAATAAGTCAAACAGTTTGAAGCTACAATGAAGATATGTAAAACACTGATAGCATTACTAACCTCAGTGGTCTCTGTGACAACCACAGCTGGAGTTACTTCCTCGTTCAGAATATGTGCAATTCTCAGAAGGCCTCTGGACCAAGGGAAGACCTTGTGGGTTGCCCAGGAACGACAGTTGGGGATCTACTGGGATCTACAAGAGTCCGTTGAACCTCTCTGAGTTTGTATGCTTGATTTGTTACAGCAGGCCTGTACCCATGGTAACATGGTAACTGTTCCAGTGGATTGTGTTATTGTATGCTGCGTGGCTGCCTGTGAACAGTAATTTGTTATTATATAAAAATTGTATGTTATTATATATAAATAATAATATATGGACATACAAAAATGAAGTCATCTTTTCAGGGCAGTTGTAGTTTACATATGCTGTAATTAAAGCTACAAAAAAAAAAAAAAAAAAAAAAACGTTATTCCTGTAGCAAAAGGAGAAAGGTCACTAATTGAGTTTATACAGTCAATTATGGTAATTCAATTGATTATAAAGTTTGGTTTGTTTACACAATTGTCATTCATAAAACTTAAATTATGGTAATTTCATTGATTATACAGTTTAGTTTACACAATTGTCATTCATAAAACTTGACAGGAACAGTCATTTCAGTGACCTGCTTACATCTGCATGAATAAGCACAGTATTCACAGTAAGAGGCCAATAGTAACAGATGCTCATTGAGTGAGATTCTTTCAGAAGAAAACACTACAACGCTTTGTACTCTCTTGACCTTTCTTTCTTTTCGTCTTTCTGTCCTTCCCACACTGTTTAGAAAAAGTTGCTTAGAACCAACTTAAAAATAGTTAGTATTAGGGTGACATGCTGCATGGATGTTTTTACGTCAGTATGCACTATTTAGCTAACTTGCACTATTTAGCTAACATATGTTCATTATACTTTGAAGAACAAAGATAGAAAAACAGTGCCATTTAAACCAACATAAAAAACATCTATGCAGCACATTGCCTTGATTTTTTTAAAAGTTGGTTGTAAGCAGGAGTTTTTACAGTGTAGGCTACCCCTCTTGTTATACCTAAAACTTATTTTTTAATTCAGTTTTTTTCTGATCTTCAAACAAGATGCAAGTGTCTCACGAAGCTGTGGGATGCACTATTCAGAACCGTCCACATTACACACAGTGCTTTCACAAAATACCTTTGCATGCTGACTTCCTACTTCTGATGTAGACTACCTCCTAAGTGTATTTTGATAAGCATAAGCCCAAACAAGAAAATAATCTATCTAATGTGATCATGTCAAATGTAACATGTCAGATATAAAATAAAAGTCAAAACAAACATATAAAAAGGACGCCTTCTATGTTTTAATACATGCTGTCTTACACACACACACACACAGACACACAGACACACACACACTACAGAGCATGTCCTGCACAGAATTCCTGAAAATGACAGGAAAGGGGCTGTCCCTTAGCATTTTTATCATAATCTCTTCTCTAACGCAGCATACTGAACAAAGTCGACAGTGCTCACCATTCTGAAAATGTCATGTAGCGACATACTGTCAAAATTATCGTCTGTGTGTGAATGCTCTTTATGACATGAATATTGTTTCCATACATCAGAAGATCTAAAAAAGGACATATTAAAAAGTATAAATATTTATACATTCTCATTGCTGTGACCTGCTACTGCATCAACTAAGTGTGATCTCCCTTTTAAATGGATGGATTCAGTGACAACACACCATGTCACGTTTAGACACAGACGATCTGGCTCGACACAATTAGTTTATTCACAGACTACAAGGCTGTATTTGTTCTTATATGTGCTCTTCTCTTGTGTTTCACAGGCTTCAGGGCTATATCTGTCCTTACTATGCATCTACTCTTCTCTCGCGTTGACCTGTCTGCATATGTAGACAACTTTTTGATGCAACCTTATTCGTGAATGTGATCAACATCTAAGAATCTGCTATGACAGGGTTTATTCCATTGCACTCATGGGCATCAAAGTGTGTGTGTGTGTGTGTGTGTGTGTGTGTGTGTGTGTCTGTGTGTGTGTGTGTGTGTGTGTGTGTGTGTGTGTGTGTGTGTGTGTGTGTGTGTGTGTTTACTGCCTGTACACTGCTAGTCTATGTGGCCCTGAGTTAAGTGCTAACAGCACTTGGGCAAAGCAAGTCATTTGGGGGGGAAACCCCATGTTCATAAACTTAGTTTTACATACTGAGGGGAAAAGTATTTTAATCATTTTGCTTTTCCCCAAGAGGGAGGAGTACAAGTAACCATCTTTTTATGATGTCCAATCAATACTCAGCTGTCTTTGTGGGTCAGTAACTCTGATGCAGAAGTATACTTCTCAGTCACTTGGTACATTACAGGTTGATTTGCCTTGTCAATACAGACATATTTACTCCTACATGCCAGAGCAATAGGTGGCATGTAGAAAGCTTTGTCTTTAACTACTTCGCTCAGAAAAAGAACATATTTTGTCATAATTTACAAAAATAAATCATAATGGAATTAGAATGAAAGTGAAGTTTTTCTAATCTAGAGATTACTTATTTCAATACTTCATTATGGAAATGGTTAAACAATTGGCATGACTGAATGTCATGTAGGCTATGCCTAGAATTAAATCAAGCACAACTTAATGGGCTGGGACTGAAAATTATTAAATGTTGCTATTAAATGTTGAAAACCCCATCGTGTCATTATTAGGTGTTAATAGGCCTATACCACGTTGTTATTGTCTGTGTAAATGTACAGGGGAGGTCACGCTTTTCTTTTTTGGTGCAAAGTCTCCCTGCTTTGTTTTTGATAAAAACACAGTACACGTTTTTCATATAGCCTAGCCTACAAGATCAAGTTAAGCTAGTGATTATTGTGTTAGTGGAGTAGGCTAGCTTTGCTAATCATGAATTAAACTCAACGATGTTCGGCAGCATTTGCAGGTTGATAAGGTGGTCCATAGGCTGTCTTACCTTTGTCTTCGATGGCATATGGTTTACTATCGCCGTTGCACCCAGTTATAGGTTATAGTGACAAATTCTTTGTTTTAAATCGAATAGACCAGATGACACACATCCTGCCCATCTCGTGGTTGACATTGGTTATTTTAACCTGTGTTCACTTCTACTGCGCAGCCTCCTGGCCGACCCTTCCTATTGCAGATTAATTCACGAGTCCTCAGCAGCTGCAGATGAACTCACGTTCATGCAAATCAACACGAATGAACCAAATGCTCATATACATTCATTGACTACAGAAATGTGTTGGGACTTCAATTCCTGAGCTAGGCTGTCTACAGCAGTCTGGTCCAAGTATATCTTAGCTATGTATTTAATCCATAGACTGTATATATATGTATATAAGATTTAATCGGTGTCGTTCCATCACCTACGAAAGCCCATCATTAACCCTTTCTGTGGTTAAGTGGTTTAAACTTTTGGGAGTGTTTGCAATTGCAACAAGTTACAATGGTCGCCATCAGAAAAGGACTCCGGCTATTTATGATGGAAACTCAAAGGAAAAGAAAAGGCAAATCGTTGGGATGAACTAACTCAACATCCTACAAATCACTACAGTGCTTTTGAGACGTACTATTGCAATTCCTTCTGTCTTTTTTCCGCCCAGTTTATCGGAGGAGGAGCGCGTCAAAATTCTCTCTGGAGTTTTCTGTGTCAAGCTGCTTTGAGTTTGGGTTTAAACATGGGAGAGCGAGCCCACCATGTGGAGATGGTAAATAATAGGTGAGGAGCAAAAACTATTCACAACTATACCATACATACACGGTCATATTTCCTGCAAAATGTGACAGAGATAGCGCTTCTACTTAAAACCAACCGCTGCCACAAGCTCCAGTAAACAGCTGGTGTATGGGGCTCGTGCGATGGCGCATTCTCAGAGCTACCTGTACCAACCGTCAGCAACAGCCTCCCCATGTGCCGCAAACTGCAGCTCAGGAGTTATCGGCGGACCTCGACCTGAAGAAATTGGAAGATCCTCGGGCTCAGCCTTTGCTCCTTATGTCGGATCGGCCGCCCAGACTCGCCCAGTCAGTTTAAATTCTGTTCAGATTAGGACAGAATCAGGACCCGCGTTATTTTCGTCATTTATGGTGAGTGTCTCTTTATGTACATTACCCATACACATGACGTTCCCTGAAGTTAGGTTTCGTATTATGGCATAAGATCTTAGCACAAGACACCAGCTAGATTTGCAGAAAAGTTGAAATGCAAAGCTATTTTGCAGTCTTTATTAGGTAAATAAAAAATAGGCAAATCTTTACTAGGTAAGCTATGTCTATGTCATATTGAGGAATTGTTTTATTAACCTGCAAAGTAAGTGTTCTTATTCATATGACTTCGGTGCATATGTAGCCTGTGTGTGTGTGTGTGTGTGTGTGTGTGTGTGTGTGTGTGTGTGTGTGTGTGTGTGTGTGTGTGTGTGTGTGTGCGTGCGTGCGCGTGTGTGTGGTATGTGAGAAATGTCCCTTTAGTGACTTGGTCTGTAGTCACAGAATTAGAGAATATCTTAAGCCTTTCACATCAAGCGGATGACAGACTGGTATTGTGATTATGTTAATGTATTCTTCAGGGAGCTCCACTTGACCACACGTCAAGCATGACTGGGTCTTTAGGGTATCACCCATATGTCGCCTATCCCTTCGGAGACCCCTCTTATCGGAAAAATGCCACCAGGGACGCTACCGCCACACTCAAAACCTGGCTTAACGAGCACCGAAAAAATCCCTATCCGACTAAAGGGGAGAAAATCATGCTAGCCATCATCACCAAAATGACTCTTACCCAGGTGTCCACGTGGTTCGCCAACGCCAGGCGGAGACTGAAAAAAGAGAACAAGGTGACATGGACACACTGCTCGAGCCGGAGCGAGGACGAAGATGAGGATGACCACATTGATTTGGAAAAACACGAGGATGCGACGTATGGGTCAGCCTTCAACTCAGGTAGGTTAGATTTACATGCGAGTATCCGAATATTATTTCATTTACATATATACGCATCTAATCATTTATTTGCTCTGACAAGTATCGCCTACTATATAGCCATGCGAATTAAAGCTGTTTGTAGTTAACTTGTGAAGTAGTATATAGTCTACACGCTGCGAAGTGTATCCATCTACAGTTCATGCGTGTAACTGAATGTTAGTATACTTTACATACCTAGTGTCGAAGTAATAATAAATTAGCTATATCTTTCTAATTTAAACAGATGACAAACAAAGAAAAATATGCAATATCTACAACGAGGACAGGAGTACAGTGGAACCACTGTCTTGCTATTCGGAACACAGATTGCAAGAGGATATCAGCACTTCTTCAGCACTGAACGCTTTTACGCACGACACCCCTTTGGGAACAGGAGGTCCATCGTGCGCACAGACGCCCTGTAATGGAAGAGGCACCCCTACTATACCCGTTCCACGGTCACCTACCCCTAATCCTAAACCTAAACTGTGGTCGCTCGCCGAGATTGCAACTTCTCCTGGTGTCAGGAGTAGTGCGCACCCAGTGTGCGCTTCTGGAGAGGAGGGTGACTGCGCAGTGATATCCACAAGTGTTCGGTCGCCTTGTAACTCATCACTGCGCTGTCACTTGCTGAACAATGTCATGTTCCCACGTCACCTGTACTATGCATCATCAGTGTACACGAGATTTACAAACAATGACTCACAGCTTGACGGGGGACCAGGGACCAGTCCAGCGACGGTACCACATGTTAACGGATTGAATCAGGTAGTGACTCAAAGAGGGACAGAACCCTGTGATGTTACAAAAGTATGGCACGCTAAATCAAAAACATGCATCTAAAGAAAAACATTGAAATACTGATACCTTAAACAAACCGACGCCGTGCACTAATATAGTCCAGTGGAGGACTGACAGCGCGCTGGTTTGGGGGAGCTGGAGTTAATCCTGTGGACTTGCGTCCGTCATTGGTACTCTTCTCGCAGTGTTTTTGTCTCTTGGGCTCAGTCTGAAGACTACTAATTTGCAGCAATTAATGGTTTAGAACTAGCAGACTACAAGACGAAACTAAATTATTTGTTTGGTGAGCTAATCGTTCATGTGCACTTTATTTAACTGAACAAGAGATACCAAAAGAGCACAAGGCATGGACATTCTGGGAATGAATTTGTTAAATTGTTTTAAACTCATCGTTTTATACATCTTGTAAATTATTTCGTTTTTATTATTTAGCACGGCTCCCGTGGGATTTAATATGACATCTGGGCTGTTCAAACTAAATTATTTTTTATTCAGCTCTTGTAGGTGTATGCAGACAATGGGATGTTTCACATTTGATGTAAATTCTATATGTACATATATGTGCAGCTGATTTCTAATGTTAATATAATGAAACATTTGTCAGGGTTAGGGTTTATAAAATGAGTGTTAACTGTGGACACCAATATGATGAAAAACAGGCATTAGGTAAAAACA
This sequence comes from Coilia nasus, assembly GCA_027475355.1. Lineage (NCBI taxonomy): Eukaryota > Metazoa > Chordata > Actinopteri > Clupeiformes > Engraulidae > Coilia > Coilia nasus. The sequence continues at coordinate 26,367,637 of CM050208.1, forward strand.
CTTCATAATTGCTTTTGTTTATTTTTTTGTGTTGCTATCTTATCTGGAGAACTGGTGACAGAAACAACCAGAAAACACGAAATCATTGCAAAATTGAAAGATATCCGTGGTTAAGCTAGGGATTTTACCCACTGTCACAGGCAGGTGTCAGACTTTCACACGACCTTAGAGGAACCACACATGTAGCCAAGGGTCAACACTATTGCTCAGAAAAAAAACACCAGTTATATTTTCTATCGAAACATTACTGAATGTCAATATTATACACCACAAAAGTAATACACCACAAATTAACTCCTAATATACTAATATATGAGTGTCTCAGCAATAACATAGTCTTTCATCAATTCATGCTGCCTCATTTGAATGAGATATTTGTTACTGTGGCTACTGTGGGGCAAACCTGTCAGGGACCGATTATAAGCAATAATCAGCTTACCAACAGAAAACACAATGGTAATAAAAACTAATACATAAACTATATAAGCCCGAAAACATATTATGCATTACATTGCATTTATCTGGTGCTCTTATCCAGAGGGATTTAGAGTGAATTAGGTACAGGGAAAGTCCCATTGAAGCAATTGGGAGTTAGACGCCTTGCTCAAGGGCACTTCAGCCATGGATAAGGGTGCAGGAGAGCTATTCACACCCCCAACAATGTTTTCCCAAAGGTACAGGATTCGAACCTGTGACCCTCCGATCCCAAGACCATTATTAGGCTACAGCTGCCCCCAGGAATACGCATCAGGTGCAGACACAGCCTTCTCTGGAGGAAATGGACATAAATATGAATGTCCTCTACATTTCTGTGCCCCTCTATACTAACACATAGTGATAATAACTGACAAGCACTCGAGAACAACACGTTTGTGGATTAAATGCCCTTGGTGTCATTGCACTGTGAATTGATTTTATGTTCCACACAATATTTGCTGTCATTAAATGACAAGTCTTTAAAAAGACATTGAATTACATTGGAACATTAGCTAACGTAAAGTGAGTTATCATGAAACACTCATAAAATGTAACTGACACTGTAGCACAGATCATAACACAGGCAGTTACTTCTCCCAAGGTCAGTAGTCACAGCTACACAGTATGAATTATGATATTTTCTGCAATTAAAGTGGAATAAAATGGTAAAAAATGCTCTCATAATTAGCAATGTATGTCTTGCTAAAGTGTAGTCTGTAACTGTCAGTGTCATTCTTTGATGTCATGATAGGGTGCAGGTCACACTATTTTATTCCCTACAAGTGGATACATCAGATTTGACGAACTCAACATCAACAGATGAGCACAAACATGGGTAGCACTTTGTAATAACTACTTCCTAATAAGCACTTATTTTGCATTCGTTAACTCTTACTTAACACTTAACTGTTCATCATTTGGTAGCCATTGCTTTTACACTATTTCTCATCTGTAAGTTATCTATAAACATATCATGACAAATGGTAAAGCAGACAGATGGTGGTAGACAGATAGACAAAAAGGCAGCGGCCTGAGAGATAGATAGCAGATATAGCATAAAGACAAATAGTCAGACATACATACAGATAGCCAGCTGACATCCAGACAGATGTATGTTTCTATATGATTTACTGATGAAAAATAGTGTAATAGCAATGGTTATGATTGAACAAATGATGAAGAAAGTGTTCAGTAAGAGTTAATAAATGCAAAATAAATGCTTATTAGGAAGTAGTTATTAAATTGAGCTACCCAAACAATGTGTTGTTCTGAGGAGTAAACGAGTTTTTCTTAAACGTGGGATTTTGCATTCGTAAGGCTTCCATTCTGTCATGCATTGTGTGTTTTTATTAAAAGTTATTTGTCGTAAGCCTCACCTTTTGTTTTCAAACATGAAACCCTTTTGAAATATTATTATTGGTATTTCAAATAAGGGCGTTGTCATTTCCAAAGGGTCACAAAGGTGGTTCATTATTTTGTTATGTAGAGATAAAAAAGAAGGGCTTTTAACATTTTTTCAAAATCAAAATATTTATTCATCGAAAAGTCCTTCCCCCCAAGCATGTTCACAGAGAGTGAAATTATCAGGTCCGGTTGACAGCATCACTTCCCCCACTTTTGTATTCTCCGATTTGCTTGAATATGTCAGTGAGTAAATTCAAAAGACAGATTGGCTGCGTTTTCGCAAACACTATTTATAAATACTTATTAAGCGGAGTGATATTGCTTTCTCCAGTGGCGGCTCTCTCTCATGCCCGGTCAAAACATCATACGAGGGTCCTCGGGGCTCGTGAAATTGATTTCATTTGCGACCCAAATCACCAGAGATGGTGATGGCTCAATTTGCTTAATAATAAATAGGCTCTCTGTCTCTCTGGAAGAAACAAAAACAGACTTAAATGGTCCTGCATTGTACCATTATTTTTTCACTCGAGGTCAGATGAAACAGGAGGGAGGGATGGAAAGAGGGAGGAAGAGAAATGGTAGTTAAACAGACAGCTGCGTTCATGCCTTAGGGATGCTCTTTAATTGAAAGAATCATTCTAAGAGGCACCGCATCAGCACCGCGTAGCCCCGGCTCTAACCGTACAAATAATATCACGCAGAGCAAAGGCAGCCTGATGAAATATGAAGCTGCCACCCTCGCTGACCCGTTTGGATGTTAGTATTCTCAGCTGTGGGACTGGTGGTGAAATGAGATAAACGTTCTGGAAATGAAGGCCTTGCAATCTCGCACTGTCTACTTGCATTTTGTGAGAGTTCAACCAAAGCACACACATCCAGAGTTTAAATTGGGCGCAAGACTAAAGAACAGTCGACATAGGTGCAAAAGAAAAAGTCTGCTCAACCAGGTTTTTACTCCAAAATGTTTTAATTTCTTTACCGTGACAGACGTCTGAGGAAGGGTGAGTAACCCCGAGACGTCAGGGTAAAGAAATGAAAAATTTGGGAGTAAAAAACGGGTTGAGCAGACAAATGTACTTGCATTTTGTGTCCATACTTACCATGCTTTCCGTGGAAATGACCTCACTGCCAAAGCTGAATTAGTGAAAGGGCCAATCTGGCCCAGGCCCAGGGGGTCAGAGGGCAAAGGGGGGCATGGCAGGAGCCCTGAAAGTGCAATGTAGAGGTCAGACCCACTGATGGGGCAGACAAATGGGTCTCTTGTCCCGGGACCAGGGAAAGGGGGGGCCCAGAACTGGTCCCTTCTTATATTATAGAATATGGCCCCATCAGATTATCTTGTCTCGGGCCCCCTGCCTCATGGTACTAAAACCTTGCGGGATAAATAAAGAAACTACCATGTAGGTACTTAGCTCAGTGGATCAAATGTTCCAGTGTCAGCACACTATTTATGCAAACATGCAATTTCACAGCAGACCTTGTATACTATGGTAAAGCACTCGCTGAAAGAAGTTGCCAGGCCCTACAGGAACCCAGTATCAGATGTTGCAGAGGTGACTTACGGGCCTTGATGGGTCAGATGGGCCCTATTCTACTGTACAAAGCCAAAAGGCAGTAACTACATATTTTGTCAAAACTGAGTTTAGACTGGAATTTGACTTTATAACATCTCTTTGTCTTGTGACTACATCTCTTGCTTCTTCCTATTAAGAAAGTACATGAAAGCATCATCACTGTTATAGTAACAACATGTTTGACTGGGCATTATGACAACATTAAAGGAATTTTTCTCAATTTCAATGTTCACGTAGTTACTGCACTTTGCCTTTGCAGGGCAGTATTGTGCCATCCAACTGGAACTGTGAGAATGCAGCTTAATGGCCTGTTGAGAATCATGTTTGTTGCCAAGTCTGTACAACAGATGAGAAATTTTGAACTTGGAGCAGGCACATTACAGATAACATAAAATAGATAACATAAAGATAACATAAAAAAAGATCAAAATTAAAAGACTCAAACTATAGAAAATTTAATAGCAATACAAAAAGCAATACAATCTGATGAAGAATATTCTCAGATAGAAATAAGTAGAAAATTATGATAAAAATATTAGAATGTAGATATGTCAACATACTCACAAGTGTGATAGACTACATATTTACAGCAGCAAGATGCAACAGCACCTTGTGTGTGTGTGTATGTGTGTGTGGGTGTGTGAGTGTGTGAGTGTGTTATCTGAGCCTGTGGATGTGAGTACCACAGACCCACATGGTTGGTTATAAACAAGTACACATTGAGCCTGTAGCATGCCATGAAAGTAGTGGGCATAGCCAAATTGACACTTGGTGTAAAGGCTGAAAAAACACCCACCTGTTAACTTTGAGCAGTGTGAAACATAAACATTTAAAGACTTTTCGGTCTTTAATTCTTCTAAGATGACCTGAAAATGTATTTCATAAACGGAGCATTGTCTTTCTCAGTGCTTGGGGAAAGGGGGGCTCGAGTCATCCACCTGCAAACCCCCTCACCCCCTCACCCCCGCATTCCCAGAGCCTGTGGCATGAGGAGAGGGGAAGAGGACTGGTAGGGGAGAACATATGTCGGTACCAATCCTGGAGTGAAATGGATGGAGGCAATGGAGTGCGAGGACAGGAGGGGGTCCATATGGGTGTGTGTATAGGGTGTGGGGCGGGTGGGGCGGCACTGAGGCAGGGGACTGTGTGTGGTGACATTCACAGGAGGTGAGGTGTGTAGGGTAACAGGCCAAGGGGAGGTGGGGGTGGGGTGAGGTGGGATGATGGGTGTGTGTGTGTGTGTGTGTGTGTGTGTGTGTGTGTGTGTTTTGGGGGGAGGGGGGGGTGATGGAGTGACGGGTAGGGGGGTGAGGGGCTGGCTGGAGGTAGGAGGGACGGGGAGGGGGCTGCTACAGTGCTGTCATGTCATGTAGGGACCGTGTGTGTGTGTGTGTGTGTGTGTGTGTGTGTGTGTGTGTGTGTGTGTATGTGTGTGTGTGTGTCTGTGTCTGTGTCTGTGTCTGTGTGTGTTTGTACCGCACGTGAAGGTGAAGGTTAAGGGGATTAGCATCACAGGGGAAGCCAGAGGGACAACACACAGGTGCGAAGGCCAGGATGAGAGTTGGGTTAGCCTAGCGGAGGGAGGCAAAACACAAGTGGTAAGGGCAAGATGAGAGTTGGGTTAGCCTAGCGGAGGGAGGCAAAACACAAGTGGTAAGGGCAAGATGAGAGTTGGGTTAGCCTAGCGGGGGGAGGCAAAACACAAGTTGGAAGGGCGCGGTGAGAGTTGCGTTAGCGTAGCGGGGGAGACAGAGGAGGTGCCAATGTTCAGCACGAGGCAGATGCTGCTCCTCAGGCCAACCCCAGGTGGGTACGCACCTCCTCCATATTGTGCCAAAAACTGCAGTTTTGTTTTTGAACATGACAGGTCACATCACAAGGCACTGCCACTACACAGCAGCAGCAGTTGACCAACACTGGTTCTGATTGGAGGTTGTGTCATTTGTAGGATTCTGTTAAAAAGTTCAGCAATCAAAGTACACCATGCTGTCATGGCTTAGTCAAATTCTTTTTTTTTTCGATCTGCAACTTAATACAAGGTTGTGAGGTCCAGAAAAAACATATACTGTACTACACACACACACACACACACATACAGACACACACACACACACACACACACACACACACACACACACACACACACACACACACACACACACACACACACACACAGATTAATCTTCTGCAGAGAAGGATATCAGTTGGTACCCTACACGTGCGACTGTATGACTGTGGGAGCAGATTTGATACAATATATTCTCCAGTTGGTTGTCACCTTTCTTAGACCATGTGATTTTGTTTGTTTTTTTGTCTAAAGATCTCCCAGCAGAATTGCCTTCAGAGGAGAGAATAAGGAGAGTGAAGCATTCCTGACCTGTCAACACAGGTGGAGATCCTGTGATTATGTGAGCCCCTAACTACAGATATAGATGACATTGTCAGCTGGATACACACGTGTCATTTACACAGAGATGTGATGGCACCGTGGTTCAGTGGTTGCCTGGTGGTTAAGGCAGTGGACTTGTGAACGGAGGGTCACAGGTTTGAATCCACCAACTGCCAGAAGTGCCATTGAGGTACCCTGGGCATGGTACCGTCCACATACACACAGGCACACACATACACACTGACACACACACACACACACACACATACACACTGACACACACACACATATACACACTGAGGTACCCTGATCATGGTACCATCCCCCCACACACTGACATACCCTGAGCATGGTAATGCCCACACACACACTCACACACACACACACACACACACACACACACACTGAGGTACCCTGAGCATCATACCGCCCACACACACACACTGAGGTACCCTGAGCATGGTACCGCCCACACACACACACACTGAGGTACCCTGAGCATGGTACCGCCCACACACACACACACTGAGGTACCCTGAGCATGGTACCGCCCACACACACACTGAGGTACCCTGAGCATGGTATTGTCCCCACACATTGCTTCCTGGGCATCACTGTCATGGCTAGCCCCTGTTCACGTGTGTTATGGGTTTAATGCAGAGATGCAATTTCGTTGCGCACACTGTGTGCTGTGGTGTGCTGTGTGATCACAATGACAAGTAGGAATCATTTTCACTTTCATCAACATGTACTGTGGATAAATGAAGATAGCAAGGTCAAGGTGATGCCCAGTCCTCCATCTGCTTTACCAGCTCTCATCCAGTCCAATCAAGCACTTGTAACGTACACAATAGTGGAACACGCTACCAGTTGCTATGAGAGCAGGGTCATCCCTCTCTACCTTTAAGAAGCTCTTGAAGACCCATCTTTTCCAAAAGAACTTACCTTCCTAACAAAACCAACATGTTCACCTCACATTTACCAGCTCTCTTTCCTGTGCTCTATTATGATCTTGCTTGTTCTGCTCTCCTCTGCATAACTGTAGCTTGATTTGTGTCCTCTCTTGTAAGTTAAGTGGATAAAGCAGAGGATCTGCTAAATGTAATGTAATGTAATGTAAATGCAATGGTTTCATGGAAAACTATCTGTACAGTATATGCACACAAGTTTTTTTCCAGTTAGCCACAAGTTACAGGTGCATTCCCAGTCACACACACACACATGCGCGCGCGCACACACACACACACACACACACACACACACACACACACACACACACACACACACACACAAAGTGACTTTGGGTATCTTGGTGCTACATAAAACTAAGTTATTATTATTGTTGTTGTTGCAGTTGTTGTTATTGATGTTTAAAAAACAATATCAAATATTTGTATTTCCATCCATCCCCAGTCCCATAGAGAAATAAACTTGGCCTGTTGTGGTACAGTCTCATCAGAATACACACCACACCGCACCGTGCTGCCTGCCTGCCTGCCTGCCTGCCTGCCTGCCTGCCTGTCTGTCTGCTTATCCGGTGTGGCAGCGATGGGGAAGGAACAGCAGCAGCGGATGGAGCTAATCATGCATATAATTGAGCTCTGACTTTTACGACCGTGGGAGCCTGACCCCCAGATATCAGGGCAAGCAGGGGCATCACCTGAACGATTAGCAAATGTAAATGAACACTTAATTACTCACAAGACTGTGGGGCTTGGGCTTTGCTCTTGACGGACAGGCCCCAGTAGTCAGGGATGAAAAGCAGACTTCGCACAGAGAGGGAGAGGGGATTTGTTTACTTTAAGGTAAGTACAGTAAGTAATTTTCTCTCCTTGAAAGCAAAGGGAGATAGGAGGAAAGCCAAGCGGGTGAGCTAGGAGATAGAGATAGGAGAGGTAGGATAGAGCAGGAGAGTTAAGATGGAGCAGGAGAGTTAGCATGGAGAAACGTTGCTGCTCTAAACAGCCAGAGCAGCTGGGGAATGTGGAGCAGGGAGCATCTTTTAAGATACCCAAAGTCACTTTGTGTGTGTGTGTGTGTGTGTGTGTGTGTGAGAGAGAGAGAGAGAGAGAGAGAGATAGAGAGAGAGAGAGAGAGAAAGAGAGACGGTGTGTGTGTTTTTGTGTGTGTGTGTGTTTGTGTGCATATCTCTAAATCAACATGAATGTCATTGCTGGGGTCATCTGTAAGACCCCGACATTCTCAAAGTCAAACCAAGTCACTTTACTTAGAAGCACATTTAAAAACAACAGCATTTGACCCAAAATGCCTCACAGACAGTAGAAAGTGAAAAGAATTAATGTGTACACAGATCAACGCAGAAGTACACAGGAAAGACTAAAATGGGTAAAAAAAAAAGTTGTTGTCGTTGTCTCGTCTCCGGCTGCTTGACATTTCCCCTTCCTGTTGTCACGGCTGCGTATCCCCCGAGGACTGAGCTCTCACGTCTCTGCTGGAGGCACTTATGAAGAACGAGCCTCTTACAAGCACCAGCCACCCGGCTAAGTTCATCAGAGACCAGGAAGCCCTGTGTATGTAAATATGCAGCTGTTCCTCCTCAGCAGGAACATCGTGCTGGACTGCCCACTGAGCGGGTAGCCTCCCTCTGCGTTGATCGAGCCAACATCCAACCAGTCATCATGGCCCCTCATTTTCATGTGAGCAAAGATGTAGTGGAGGATAAACGCAAGTAAACGGAGTTTAGCCACCTCTCAAAAGAGTTTATCCACCCATTAATACAGTTTATTCACCCTATGGTAGAATTTATGTACCAAACACAATTTGTAACATTCCAAAATCACACTATGCAGGAGGTGGATGCATGGTGCGACACAAGATGTTTTAAAAAGACATCCAAAACATATTTGAGCTGTCCCAGTGCATTTTAATGGTCTCTAGTGCACATATACTGTAGATGATACAGTGTAATTTAGGAATGTTAAAAAAATTTGTTTTGTACATAAATTCTACTATAGGATGAATAAACTGTATTGATAGGTGGATAAACTCTGTTGAGAGGTGGATAAACGCTTTTTCTGAAATATGCGTTTATCCTCCACTGCATCCCTGATACTTAACATTTACATCATCTGATGCAGCCTGTCTGTGGGTAATGTCCTAAAGAAACTTATACAGTGTTTGCAGGTAGAGCTTCACCATCTGCCTTTCACAGATGTGCCATGTGCATCTTGAAAAACACTGACAGACAGGTAAGTAGTTTGTGGTGTGCCTGTCTACTATGAAAGCAGTGAATAAAAGTGTGACAACTAACCAGTCAATCACGTCGCACTTTCCCGATGAACAGAATGACACAATTATGTTACCATGGACATTCATGATTTCAATCCATCGGGTGTATTTTTAAGATGAAATGCAGATATTTATGTACTATCATAACGCTGCCTATTCTACGATAAACACACAGTACTGGTGACAAAAAGCTCTACGTTTCAACAACGAATGGCAAAAATATCAAAGTTAAAATGTCAACTCAAATCCTAACACCATTTATTTCCCTGCGCAAATAAATCCTTTTGGAAATCACAGAATACTTGACTCGGTGATGAATCTTCAACATGCATCATAGAAAAGTAAAAAATCGGAGATCAAATTCCCTTGAAACATTCCAAGAACACTCATACCGTTTACAAAGATTCCAGAATGACAGTTTAAAAAAAAACGGCATTGGTTTCTATCAATCAGAGAGCACCCATGGGAAGCATTTGAGATTAGCAGTGTAGTTGAAACACCTTTAACAGCTATGACAGGTGCTTTTCACACCACATAAGTGTGAGTCTTGGCAGACAGATAAAGAAGTACATGGTAATTGAAAATGACTGAGAAGATCCCACATTTCCCATGAAGAATCTGAAATGTTACATATTGTCACCTCAGTAAATCAACATCAGACAATCAGACTAGGACATTCAAAAACATAATAGATGCATACATCTGGCATATAATGTTGGCAAGTCAGTGATATGACATTGTTGATTGTCAGAAAGGAGTGCTTGGTTTTGGTGCTCTGTCAAGAGGATGAGATAGTGAGGGGATGAAGGCTTCATCATCATCATCATCATCATCATCATCATCATCATCATGGAGGATGATAGGATGAAGGCTTCTGGAAACTCGCAGAATTTAGTTACCTTAGTGAACGGAAGGAAGAGCATTATTCAAAGAGCTCTTTTATTGTAAATGCACACACTATTTATTCTTGAGAGAACTTCCCCTTTTCACATTATTTGCATAAATCAGTTACTGTATAACAGACAGAAAGTAAAATAAATGTTGGCATCAAGGTGATATGAATGAATCTTCATTTCTTTTCATGACTGAGTATTTTGTTCTGGCTTATTTTAGGTGTCAAATGCATCTTAATGTCCACATGGTAGTAATCAGCATGGACTTACATGTCCACTTTCTATTAATTTATTCATCTTAGTTGTGTAAGATGTTAACCTCTGGGAGTTTATTTCAACAAATGGAAATTTATTTTAGCAAAACCTTTGGATTCGTGGTCCATTTTGTGTAATAAGATGTCTCAGATTTTTACAGTTAAAAATGTGTAGGGCGAAAAAAAAACTCCAAACCCCTATCATCCCCATCAACCCCCCATCATCCACAGCATTACATTACATTACACTTAGCAGACGCTTTTATCCAAAGCGACTTACAAAAGGAGGACATAATAGCAAACAGATGTGTAGAGAACATTGAAGGTACCTATGTAAAGAGATGGTTAGTAGAATTTGGTTTTGTTAAGCAGTCTCGGAAAAGAAGGGTCTTCACAAGCTTTTTGAAGGTCGAGAGGGAAGTTGCTGCTCTTGTAGGGACTGGTAGGTTGTTCCACAACTGAGGGACAACAACCGAGAAAAGTTTAGAGTGACCTCGCTTTGTCTTGGGAGAGGGTACGGCCAGGCGGTTCGTATTGGAGGATCGCAGCATTCTGGACGGGATGTAAGCATTCAGTATGACGTTGAGATAGGTGGGGGCGGATCCAGAAGTGACTTTGTAGGCTAGAGTCAAAGCTTTGTGTTGAATTCTGGCAGCCACCGGGAGCCAATGCAGGTTGATGAAGAGAGGAGTGACATGCGACCTTTTGGGTTGATTGAAAACCAGTCGTGCTGCTGCATTCTGAACCATTTGCAATGGTTTGATTGCACAAGCAGGAAGGCCAACCAGCAACCCACTGTGATAAACACAGCACCCACGTGCAACAGCCCCACGGCCCCACGCAACGAAGGTGGAGGTCCCAGCTCCAGAAGTTAAACACCTCCCTGGCACATATTTCATCCAACCACTTTCTGATCCAGCTTATCCGACTGAACACACAATCATGTGCATTGGAAAGTAGATTGGCTAATAAGGGAAATCACCTATGTTAAGTGCACAAGCAGAAGTACATGGGCAGCTGTGGCCTAGTGGTTAGGGAGTTGGTCTTGCGATCGAAAGGTTGCCGGTTCGAATCCCGCCCCATAGTTGAGATGCCCTTGAGCAAGGCATCTAATCCCACACAGCTCCAGGGACTGTAACTGAAACCCTGTAAATATCTGTAAGTTGCTCTGGATAAGAGCGTCAGCTAAGTGTAATATAAAGTACATGGCAGGGTCTTTATTTTCTGGAGCCATGATCTCCATCTTTGCCCAACACTTTCCATCTACATATCCCATGTTTTGCCATGGCTTGTAGACTTAGGTGTCATACACTGTGTATGCTTAGGTAGGTTTTTCATCAAGCCATTCTTAAATAGGACATATTGAAAAAAAAAAACAGGCCTACATGTCACTTACATGGCAGCATGGCTCCCCCTAGAGGACATCACAACAACTTGCAGACACCAAAACCCAAATTATACATTGAGTTCATGAAGTAATCCTTTAAGTTAATTTGAAGTGTTTTTGAACCAAGACTCAATTTAACCATTAGGACCCCATGGTAATATATATATACTAGTTCATAAAATATAGGACAAATGTAAGACAAAACCTGAGGTACTACAGCAAGTTACATGGAAGTGTTCATAACAGTGATCAAATTGAGGTCTGGCTAGACAGTTTTTCATTTAATAAAAGAAGTGATATCTGATCAGGGGCAGGGCATTCAAAGAAAACAACCACGTCTGATATAATATAAAACCATTTAGCCACAAAAAGAGGGAACTAAAGAACGGATCTCATCTCCCCTGGGGCTAGGCAGCTGGATGGTGCTTTGTGTTGAGAATGACACATGCCTTTCATGCATGAATATAGGCTACTGAAGGCCCAAACCCAAGATGGCTTCAGGTGGACGGTAATTATCATCTGAATAATCAAGCTGTCAGGAGTAGCTCATCTGAGTGTGAATGTGGCTCTTTTCTTCCCTATCTTATTGAATTTGAATGAAGTCATTCCTGATGCACGAAAGGTTATCACAGAGAGAGCACGTTTTTAAGGCTCCTCTTAAATATGTATTTAAACATGTATATGCAGGCAAAGCAAGCCCCACAAAGAGAATATGTTAATATGATTCCCTGCCCCTGATTTTGTCTGTTTAAGGGTGCATGACAGAAGTTCCTAATAAGAGAGTTGTTTTGTGCTGCTGTTGTTTTGGTGTATGTGTGTTGCTGATGTGTTTTTAACTGCATCTAGAGGCAAATATACGATTTATAAAAGTTACATTTATTTCTATAAAATCAAATGTATAACATTTTAAATACAGTATATGGCACAGTGGAGGCTCAGAAGTATTACTGAATTAAAGACCCTACCCTAGTTTGTTGTACACACAGTGAAATATGCCTTTGTTGGCACAGATGTAGGATTACTCATTTACTAAATGTCCCTGTAGCTACAATGCCAAAGTTCACATGTCTGACAAGAACCACACAACTACAGGTGCATTCAAGGTTTCTGTAATAACATTGACAACTTTCTCAGATTTCATTTATATACAGGCATTACAAACTTGTTAGGCACATATAAAGGGCTTGCACAAAAACATTCGTATTGTCTGTCATACCATATTAACCAAATAAACATTGATGTACAACTTGGTGTAACCAGTGGCTTGCTGCATAGCCCAACTCCAGGCTCTCCCTCTCTCAACCCCCCCCCCCCCCCCCCCCCCACCACCACCACCACCACCACCACCACACACACACACATTAACTGTGTCTGGTAGAAAAGCTTCAGAAACTACAATCTGGGACCACATCTTGGTTCCTACCATCCACTTCATCAGACGATCCTAATCATAGGTAGGTAAGTGGGTAATGAAGGTCAAAGGTCAAAGCCTTTCACTGATAGATCCTGCACATGCACAACTACAGGCTATGATGCACACACACGAAAACCTCTCAGGTTTTATCTCACTGTTATGATTGACCATAGCCACAGCCATTACCAGCTATTACCAGCAGATGGAGCTTATGTCATATTCCTGTTCTGCTGTTCAATATAGACTTACAACTTTCAGGGGGAAAAAATAAATATAAATGATCATATCATTGTCAAAAACAGGGACCAGACATCGAAAAATATCAACGTACTACTGTTCAAACAACACTATATGACACCAAGAAGTGACATTTCATTTTCAAATAAAACATAATACTGATAAAAACTAAAGTACTCCATGGCAGCAAAAATGTTACGCATTTACCCAACATCCGCTGCACTGTTATCTTGATACCTTATGTTATCTTAACTGCAATTCTTGCTGTTTCAGCTGTCAGCTAAACAAATTCAGTCGGTCTTCAGAGAGAGAATGTAATAACAAGACTGATATTTTGGTGCAAACAACAACATCTGCCGTTATGTTCTTGTCACTACTTCCGGGGTTCTCTTCCACGCTATGTTTATTTTCCTGTATTGTGCGTTCAAAAACGCTTCAGGCCCTTCAAGATGACTGTATGCCTGCGCTGACCTTAACTCTTTCAACGAGTATAACCACGTAGTAAATAGCGTAACATTATCCTTTGGTAACACTCCTTGGTCAACTGCATAAGTCATTAGTCTGGCTTGTTGCACAATTAAAATGAAAGTGAACATGGTGAAATAAGATGAAAAGTGACTAACAACGTATTCTGCTCATAGTTCTACGTTCATCTGCGTCATTGCACTTGAGAAATTTAGCCTTTATGCATGCCTTAAACCTTGGTATATTTCATAAGTGCATCAGTCACAGTTCACTGTGGCTCAGGTACCCTACTGTGATGTAGAATTTACAACTTTTTCTGACTGATGTAATCTTTTAGGATATTGAATACCTCAGGCTTATATGCACAAATCCAGCTAATTCTAACATATAATAAATAAATAACAATACATGTTATTCACTCACAGCTTTTCTAGACACCCAACGATGCTTAATTATATACTATTAAAATATTCTATCATATATTGTAAGATATACAGCAGATATTGCTCAACCATGTATATTTTAGCCTGCTAACTGATAGTAAATAAGATAAATTATGGTTTATGAGATACAAAAGGCGGACACATAGGATCACTCCACAGCGAAATAGACAGAAAGGGAGACACAAGGTCAGATCGGACACAGGTTATTGTATCAGGAGTTTTGTATCCCTGAAAGTATCTTTTGCACATTCATGGGTGCGGGCTGCAACGACAATTAACCTTATTTACAGAAGCTGTCTCTGAAATGGTCACTTATATAGTACACTATGTAGGGAGCTGAATAATGTAACTCACACCCTATATAGTACACTATGCAGTAAACAAGTGAACATTTTCAGCCAATGGATTCAGCCTTGACTGCCTTGATACAACCTGTAGCTTTCTATGCTATAACATAGACTCTACTCCAGTGCTTTGTGGGAGGCAAATAAACCTATCCTCTGGATTCATTTACATTTCACATTCATTCATTCATTCATTCACATTCATTCATTCATTCACATTCAACCACTTACATCCTCACCATGGAAAGAAAGTCAAGCTTTGAAATGAAGAATGAGACTCTAAACAAAGTGCTGACTCTGAAAAAGTACAGAAATGAAATAAGGAAGTGCACAGATAGTGTAAGTTAGATGTGTTCGGGTGTTAAGAGACTTGTTAGGAAATAACAACACCCTCTCAAAAGAGATTAGATCTTTTCAAGATTATTCACGACTCCTCTGAAGGCACTTGTGAGCTTGTTCCACTATCTCTGTCAAAGCTTCCAGACTCCTGTTTATAAGAGTGCCTACTTCTGTTTAAGTTGATACATTTTATTTAATTGCATTGTATTTTATATATATATATATATATATATATTGTATTTTGTTGCTTTAAATGGTCTTTAATTACTTTATATATATTACTGTAGACCTGCAGTTGTTTTTATTTTAATATTGCACAGTGCTTTGTAGCTGTTTTTTGAAAAACGCTTTATACGTAAAGGTGGTGATGATAATAATGATAATGGTTACTATTATTTTCACTTTCAAATTGCACTGTTGGGATGAGCATGTTAGACAACATTCCTTAGTGCTGCTGTGGCCAAGGAAGAAAGCAAGGCGGCAGCACAGGCTTGTACGACAGAGTTCAGGTACATAGACACAGACCTGGTCACCACATGGGCAAGCTGTATACTGGCCCGGTCACTACATGGGCAAGCGGTACTGACCCGGTAACATGGGCAAGTGGTACTGACCCAATCACGTGGGCAAGCTGTACTGGCTTATGTCTGTTACAGGCAGCTGAAGGTAGTCAGTGTTTGTCATTGTGTTTGTCATTTGTTTAACAGACTGTATGTGCGAAATCAACTGTAGTGGGGCATACATACATACATAATTTAATTTAATATTTAATATTTAAAATTTAATTTAATAATAATTTAATTTAGTGGGGCATACTGAATAAGATTTTATTTTACTACTACTATATTACTTATTTTATTGCTTATTTCTATTACTTACGTTACGGAGACTGCATTTTCCTTTAATGCATAGACTTGTTGAGGACACGTGAACAGATGTGTTGCTATTGTGTGTTATATTGATGATAACGATGAATAGGCAACAAAATAAACTTCAAATCGTGTAAAACAGTGGATGCAACAATGTAGTTAAAACACGTAACGCTGCCTCTACACAGAACCAAGACATTCCCAAACACTCTCATTTACATTGAATTTGTTTATTTTAGAAAAAAAAAGCTTCCCAACAGTTTCAAATATCCCACATCTTAGATGCTAAAAACACATGCTACTGCACACATAATTACAAAATCAAACAATTCGTTATAAGATCTAACTACACCCATGGCAAAAATCAACAACAGGCTTCCACACAACTTTACAGTTTACAGAGTGTGATGATGAAATGAACACATTACAGCTTTGAACACATCATAATGACTTTTTATCATCGTTTACATCTTGTGCACTGGTGCACCAACTTAAAGTAAGTAGTTGTGGTAAACTCATGAATTGATTTCAATATAAATAATCGTAACTGAATGGAACTTTCTCACGGTCTTCAAAAGCCAACATCTTCTGTTTATATGTACATTACATACTATTTACAAACACAATTACTGAAAAACATAGGGGCAAAATAGAACACCACACAAACAAATGCATTGTGCTTTAACCCGCTACTTTCCTTAATGCGACACGATGTCCGAATGCAAATAGTATTTTCTTACACCTTATTCACAGACGACGATGGGCCACCTGGCTTCAGAAGCTACAATCCAGTACCGCATATTTGTTCCAGTTGTTCACTAAATCAGCTGATTCGAATTAGCCCAACTGTTCAGCCAGGTAGAGGAGTTAGCGATTGAAATCACCTGTACTAAGTACCCTAAGTAGAACCAGCTGGTTGGTAATATGTGGTACTGTACATAACAGACTGTACCTTCTGGATACAGGTTGCCCATGACTGTCTATGGGTCTCAGCAGTCAAACAGAAAATTATTCAGTGAACAGTTTTGTGCTCAGTTTTATGTAAGTTGTTTAAAGAATGAGGTTTAGTGACCAACCCAGGTAAGTTAACTCAGAGTAAGTGGTAAATCTCTAAGTAGAATGGTCTTTTGTATGTCTTCATTCTCCAATCAAAACAAAGCCATAGCCAAAGCTCTTAGTGGGTTTATCTCTTCCTCTGACTTAACATGCCTAGGTGGGCAACTAAAACTGCTTTCTGCAATACCCCCTAGATTGCACTCCAAGGTGTACATAGGTGCATCTTACAGCATTACAGACAGGACTAGGCACCTTACAACCTTAAACAGAAGACTAGGTACCTTACAGACAGGACTAGGTACCTTACAAACTTACAGACAAGACTAGGCACCTTATAGACAGGACTAGGTACCGTACTAACAGGACTAGGCACCTTACAAACTTACACACAAGACTAGGTACCTTACAGACAGGACTAGGTATTTTACAGACAGGACTAGGCACCTTACAAACTTGCAGACAGGACTAGGTACCTTACAGACAGGACTAGGTACCTTACAAACTCACAGACAGGACTAGGTACCTTACAGACAGCACTAGGTACCTTACAGACAGGATTAGGCACCTTACAGACAGAACTAGGTACCTTACAAACTTACAGACAGGACTAGGCACCTTACAGACAGGACTAGGTACCTTACAAATTCACAGACCGGACTAGGCACCTTACAGACAGGACTAGGTACCTTACAGACAGGACTAGGCACCTTACAAACTTAGACAGGACTAGGTACCTTACAGACAGGACTGGGCACCTTACAAACTTAGACAGGACTAGGCACCTCACAAACTTACAATGTTACAGACGAAACTAGATTTTTTTTCTCTCCCCTCAGTTCAGTGAATGTTGTGTGCAATATGTTTGATCTGTTTTTGCAATGTGTAATATGTGTAATTTCCCTCTGGATCAATAAAATAACTCTACTCTACTCTACTCTACTCTAGATACCTTACAACCTTAAGGTGATGATACATGGAGCAACTTTTTGATCAGTGTTGCTGGGCAATAGCATAAAAGGCTCCTAATATTCTGATTGGATGATAGTGACAAATTCTGTGCTGATAACGTAAGTTCCTCTGATAAAAATGTGTGGCCTAACATCAGTAGTAAAGTCCCCAAACAGCATGTTTACAGTCCCCAAACAGCATGTGTTAGTAAAGTTGCCTGGCAATATTGCCCAAAAAGTTCCCTAGTGTATCGTCATCTTTACAGACAAGACCAGGTACCTTACAGACAGGACTAGGCACCTTAAATGCAACCTTACAAACAGGACTAGGTACCTGACATGCAATCTGACAGGCAGGACTAGGCATGGTTCTGGGCCGCGACTGGGGAGGTGTCTGGGCTCTGGAAGAGGTCTCTGACAATGATCTCACTTACTGTAAAAACACAAAGAAGTACATTTGCACGTGAGTGGCTTTACATGACATGACATGACATGGTATTACATTACATTACATTACACTTAGCAGAAACTTTTATCCAAAGAGACTTACAATAGAGGACACAAATCAAGCTACAGTTATGCAGAAGAGAACAGAGTAAGCAAGAATATAACAGAATAAGTGCAGATAGAGTGCAGGACAGTGCTCGTAATTGGAGGTTAAGAGGTTAGTGTAAAGAGGTTCGCGTTTTATATGTAACTTATTGACACCTGTTTAAAAGATTGGTTTTAGGGCTTAAAATCTAGGGTTGGTTTTAGGGTTTAACGTGTGTTAATTGTTTGTTAATGATCAGGTTGTTTATGAGATCAGGCTGTTTATGTGGCCTAATGGTTAAAGTCTTGGGATAAGATGCTCGCAGTACCAGTAGTTCCTGTAGAAAAAAATGTGGGTGGGGGAGTGAATAATCAGTAATGGCCTGCACCCTCATGAACAGCTGGGGGGCCCTTGAGTAAGGCATCTAACCCTACACTGCTCCAGGGGTTGACTGTCCCTGTACCTCA
The DNA here is from genome assembly GCA_027475355.1 of Coilia nasus. Taxonomy (NCBI): domain Eukaryota; kingdom Metazoa; phylum Chordata; class Actinopteri; order Clupeiformes; family Engraulidae; genus Coilia; species Coilia nasus. The sequence goes on from CM050208.1 coordinate 26,386,377, forward strand.
TTCACTGTAAGGCATCTAACCACACATTGCTCTAGGGGGGGCTGTCCCTGTACCTTACTTACTGCTAGTTGCTCTGGATAAGATCAGCTAAATGTCATGTAATGTAATAGTTATTATCTTAAGGAAGTAAGACGTATACGGATACAGACAGATGGATTGTATTCCTTGCATTCATTTACGTCACTGATGACAACAATCCCTTCAACAGGGCTTGTTTCCATCGCACAAATATAAACAACCAGTAACCTTTAGCCATGTTAGGCCTCCTCTGAATAGTATATCAATGCCCATTTTTGTTTACATTGAGATCCACTTTCTTATGGTCCATTTAAAAGCATCAATAACAGCAAAATCTGGGTAATATTACAAAGTTCCATTTTGTTTGGAAAAGCTTTGTACATATTTCTACATGCTTATTGCAGTCTTTCCTGTTCGGACAAGAATAACTGGCATTGGCTTTAACAAATAACAAATATTGGCTTTCGTGTGAAAGAGCAGGATAGTTTGAACTATTTTTTTCCCAAGAATTTAAATCTGCATGATGTAAGTGCACACTTTGCTCATACAATGCTCAAACACTCTCAGTTTAGATTCTTTTCTTTGGTGCATCCATGGTGGAATAGTTTAGATACAATTACTCGTTACTCTGAAAGTATACACAAAACCCATCTTTTTAGTTTATACCTTGTTAATTCATTACCGGCCATTGATTTTTTGAAGTGTTTGTCTGGATAACTGTTTATTTGACTGTAGGTATATAAGTGTATGTTATGATTTGATTATATTTCCACATATCAGAAATATTTTTTTTGTTATTTTTCTATAACTTAGCCAAATATGTTTTGTTTATAGTTCTTATTGGGTTGTACGTGTGAGAAATATCTATGCCAAATACTAACCATAACTGAAAAAAGTTGTGTTTGAATAAACGGATCCCATGATACTGGAGCTGAGAAAGGGATGATGGGAAGGGATTGTGGAGATGCTAGGTGTTTTAAAGGATAATACAATATATTCAATAAATAAAACTAATATTCAGAAAACTACAATAGTACACAATTTCCTTTCCTTTGAGGCATTATAAATGAGATAAACATTTAAGCTTTAATTTCAAACATCGTCACAGGTGCTTGTAAGATTTGACTGATGGTTGTTTTTACACCTTAAGAGGGCAGTGCAGCACTGTCCTATATGCAGACTCAGATACACTCAGTGCAGATACTGTGCATGTGCAGACCAGTCTGATTAACGCAACAATGACTAGGTTTACATGCACTTAAGTATCCCGAATATGAAGCTAATCCGGGTCAAATTCTGGATAAGGTGTTTACATGAACGCAGAGTAATCGGGTTATTAATATCCCGGTTTACATGAAAAACATAGTATCCCGATTTCGTTTTACACAGACAACGCTGTCAGAACCTTCAGTATTCGGGATAAGGTGTTTACATGCCACAGTATTCCCGGTTTCTTTCGGAGTACTCCACCTAGCATATCCTGATTCCTCAGAAACCATACATATGGGTTTACACACACAAACACACACGGGCACGGATACATATGTGTTTCCACACATACACAGTCACTGAGGCATGCACGCACACACACAACCACACACATGCACACACACTGACACACACACACTCACGGGCACAAAAACGTAAACACACCTGGTATGGCCCCCATAACAAAAACAAATCTATTTATACATCTTCCCAGAACAGGACTAGGTTGCACACTGACAGTGTTTAGGAGCAGATGAAAAGTGAGACAGAAATATCTCATGCTGGCATAGAGAGAGAAAGGGGTAGAGAGAGAGAGGCGTAGAGAGAGGGGGGGGGTTGAGAGACAAGGGTAGAAAGAAAAGTGTAAATAGAGATGCGTAGAGAGACAGGGGTTGAGAGAGAGGGATAGAGAGATAGGTGTAGAGAGAGAGAGACTGGTAGAGCGACAGAGAGAGAGAGAGGGGTAAAGAGAGAGGGGTAGAGAGAGAGGTGTAGAGAGAGAGAGAGAGAGAAGAGTAGAAAGAGAGGTGTAAATAGAGACGCGTAGAGAGAAAGTGATTGAGAGGGAGGTTTAGAGAGAGATGGGTAGAGCGAGAGAGAGGTAGACAGAGGGGTAGAGAGAGAGAGAGAGGGGTAGAAGGAGAGAGGTGTAGAGGGAGTGGAGAGAGAGATGTAGAGAGAGAGATAGGTAGAGAGAGGGGCGCAAAGAGAGAGAGAGAGGTAGAGAGAGAGGAGCAGAGGGCAGTGGGAGACCTGGCTGAAGCGGCCAGCACTGGTATCACTGTACCGCACCTGTCCCAATGGCCACGGGTCACCTCTTAGGCTCAGTTACACCAGACACACACACTGCCAGACACACATAGAGCCAGTCACACACACACTGCCAGACACACACAGAGCCAGTCACACACACACTGCCAGACACACACAGAGCCAGTCACACACACACTGCCAGACACACACATACAGATAAAGGCAGTCACAGACATCGAGCCAATCTCACACACACACACACACACACAGTCACAGACATCGAGCCAATCTCACACACACACACACAGTCAAAGACATCGAGCCAATCTCACACACACACACACACACACACACACACACACACACACACACACAGAGTCACAGGCATCGAGCCAGTCACACACACACAGCCAAACACACACACATACAGATACAGTCAGACACACACACACACACACACACACACACACACACACACACACACACACACACACACACACACACACACACACACACACAGTCGCAGACATAGAGCCATACAAACACAGACATGCAGCCAGACCCACACACACATATACAGACAGTCACAGACATACAGACAGGCACAGACACATGGCCAGTCAGGGGATAAACTGAATCTGACATTTTCACTTCTTCAATATGTAGTGCACTATACAGGGTGTGAGCTACTGTTAACATCATGCAAGCATGATAAACTAAACTAGATAAACTACGGAGAGCTACATGATTGATTTTTATATATTATATTATTTTATAAGTTTCCATTTCTATCTGCCATTCAATGAGTTTCATTCTACTCTTTCCATCGTGTTTTTTAATATCATAATATCATAATATGATTTGGACATGTCATTTAGTACATTGAAAGGACAGCAAGGGGCGATACCACATCTTTAGTTCATGACTTTAGAAGGCAATTTATTCCAATTTATTTCAAGATTTTAACTTATAGTTGAGGAGGTGTTTTTAAAGGTCAAGGACAGAGAATGTGAAAGCTGTACTTGTGCCATGGCATGTGGCGAGACCTAATCTAAAGACTGGGCTACGTATGAACTATGCAGCATGAACAACAGCTGCAAAACAGCAGTAGCATCCAAAGATTAGCTAGCACTGGTATATTTAGCCCTCTGAGTGCCTAAACCTCATTTGACTCACAGAGATAGTGTCATCTTTCTCACTGCACAGCACTGGCTATTCTGACTATAATTAATCCAGACAGACATTTGTAAACAGAGTTTGTACTACTTCATGAATTTGCTGGAGTGTAGGCAAATGTCATTACTACTAGGCTAGGGTGGCCCTGATGAGCACTACTGACTAGCCTGGTAAACCAGCCCCTTGTACTTCATTTCATTTTGTGGTCTGGCAGTGCTGTATTGAGAAACGATTTCTTTCTGGAGGTGAGGACTCTGCTGAAGTGTCTCTGCCTTTATACAGTCGCTAATGTATGTGAGATATGCAGTTAGCCTGCCTATGCACTACAATTCAAATGTAGCACACAAAGTCAACGGCATCGCTGACAAACACTCCCTCTGTTTGCTGATTGGCCAGGCAAAATTCTGCATAAGACTGAAATGTCAATGGAAGCACGGCCAGACCCTCTGTACAAAATGAAATGAAGTAAAGGGGCTGGTTTACCAGGCTAACTACTGGCTATTAATCACATAACTTTAAGGAATGCATCTGACTAAACAAAGCATCCAGAGGTAGAGATCCCTAGCTAGGCCAATGTTATGGTAGTACCTCCGCTTAAAGTAACACTAAGTAGTTTTTTCAGCCTTAAAATAATGTTTCCAAAATCGTTTCAGTGGTACGTCATTTGTAACAGGGTGAAAGGCCCTTCTGAATTCGCTTTGTAGCCTTCCATGGACTATAACCACACTAAGTAAGTTTGGAGGAGCAGACCGTCTCTCTGTAGTTCTCTGAGAGACATTATGCTTCCAACCTGTAGGACTACCAAAGACGAAAACCACTTAGTATTGCCAAAGATCTTAGATTCCTCCCTCAACACTCTCTGGTATTGCTTTGAAACTATTTTGCTACATTCTACTACATTGCTACTCCATCAGGAAACTCTACTAAGGCTTCTGTTGTCCTTGACTACATGTTTTGTAACCAATCAGTGAACAGAAGGAGCTTGGTAGGTGGTTAAGAAAATGGTTAGATAACATGATTAGGAAATGGTTAGATCAAATATGTGAGAGCGTTTTTGCTTTCTGATTTAAAAAAAAAAAAAAAAAAAACGAAATATTTTAGAATAGAGATCTTTCATGTCTGATACTGAGACTGGTAAAAGCCTGATGACATTTAGGATTCATACATGCTAAGTTGTAATGTAACTGGACTTCTATTTGGAGAACACATTTCACCTCTTGTCCTAAAGGTTTATTCAGGTCTGAGAAGTGATGGTGAAGTTTTGGACATGTCAGGAAGTTCAGCTGCCTTATGGCTTACCACTTATGACTTATGACCTGGATAAACAAGAACCCACAAAGAGATAACTAGGCCCAACTTAACAGCCTATCAGATAACATCTGTGTGTGCAAAAATAACCAGTATTAGTCAGTATGCACACAGAATGCACAGCTACACGACTGTGAGGTGCAATCTGCAACATTTTTACAAAATTGACAGACTATGCCTGATAATAAACTAATTATGCTAGTTATGCAAACTGCCCAACATGCAACATTTAGATACTAAGTTTAATTTCAGCCATTACCCCTATAGATGACATTTAAGTCATAAAACCGTAGGGTACTAAACATTTCTGGAATGTTCTCAATGCGCTTCTTCTTACCATCATCAAGTGTCACTTGAAGTCCTCCTGTGGACTGCTGGCTGACATCTGTGTCCTGCGGCTCCTCTTTGATATTGAAGGGCTCCCTCTGGGTGTGGAACAGGGGCTGAGCCATCACAGAGGCATCTACCGTGGTACACGAGGACCAAGGCGAGGATCCACCGCCACTACTCACTACTGCCTGCAGAGATGTAGGGGGCCGCTTGTTGACCTGCTGAAGATCCACATGATGTGTCACCGTCGGGTGGCTGTTGGGTGCGGATTGGTACAGGGCTGGAGGGCCCTGAGCTAAGGTGGGCTGAGGGTATGACGCCACGACATCCCTCAGGTGAGCCACGCTACATGCTGCGGCGTGCTTGGTCACGGGGTTAGGGCAGTGGTATCCTGAAGACTGGGTATCACCTTCACACAGCTGGACAGAGCTTTTGCTTGAGGATGCGTTGCTGGTGTGTGACGAATGGCTGGTCAATGTCTCTTGCTCGAAGCTCAAAGCACTGAAGGCTGACTGGTGGTGGACTGACTGGTGGTGAGCAGTTGACTTGCTGGCCGGTTGCTGGGGTGAGACTTTGTTGTTTACTTTGTTTGAAGATGGAAACTGCGTGCCGATGTTATGGTGGGCTCCCAGGAATACTGGATCCATGGACACCAGGTTGTGGAGGACGTGCTGAGTATCAACAGGGTCGACGTCCAGACCGGCTCTATGGAGGTGGGACGAAGGATTCTCCAAAGGGGAGAGCGTAGCTGGCAGTCCAGCATACTGGCAGGGGTCGGTGGAATAGGTGTACTGCGTAAAAGACAGATGTGTCCTTCCCTGGGGCGCTGTGGTGCTGCTGGTGATGTTTATACTCCCCTGATGTTCACTCTCTTGTTTCATACCTGTTGTTTCAAGATGGCGGGATTCAGGATCAAAATGGCACCAGTTACTTTTACAATCGTGTACTTTGTATGAAGCACACATTAATGTACTTTAATGTAATTTGTAAATAAGATATTGTATTGTGTTGTTTGTTGAACTTATACAGCTGATATTGTGTTTTTTTTTGAGCTGGTGAGGCACCATGAGCCAGAAACAAATTCATTGTATTGACTGCTTACATACTTGCTTAATTCTAGTTCTAATTCCACCTCACACACACCTCCACATTTCTTGAAGGATCAAGGGTCAATACCTGGCACATATGTGAAGTGTTGCGTGGTACTTTTTTTCCTCTTTCCATTAGTCACATAAAACTGGACTTTAACCGGGGATGTCACATTTCTGTTGTGGTAAGTAGGAGTTTGTACCACAATGTTCATCTGCAAAAACAAAAAATTAGAGCACATCCTAATCACGCAATCATGTAAAACTGTCTAAGAGTCTAAGAGATTGTTCTCCCAAGCTGCTCTGGGGATAATCCTACCACTTTAAAAGTAAATAATTGTAATTATTTTCACATTATGACTTGAATACTTTTTATTGGGCACATACTTAAAAAAGATTCCATATTGTTTACTTACTTCTGTTGACTTCTCTCTTACAGATCTAGCCTCAGTCTCCCAAAGGGTTCGACCATCTGTTGTGGGGAGTTATCAGTGGAAACACATAGTCACACACGGCCACAGCCTCAACAACATAAATAAGATGTTATGGACTTCTGATATGTTTCTCCTAAAAGCCCCTTAGGCCAAAACATAGTAAAATACTATTAAATATCCTAAGTTAAAATTAGATTGGACTTATATCGGACTTCACTGAACACGATTTCTTAGTTATGTAAACTGAGTATACTACAAAGTCCAGATCATACTGAATTCTGAATCGTATGTCTTCAAACCCATTTAGGAGAAAAAGACAAAAATCAGCTAAAAATAAGATCTTATTTGCTTCTGACAGGCAGAATCAAGACGATTCTAGTAGGAAGCAATATTTTCCTTTTATCGGTGGACTGGTTGGACAAACAATTGTTTTTTTCCCACAAATGCCTTTTACCTGGACCTTTCTCCAGAAAGATGACTTTTGAATCTGGGAAGATGTTAGAGCCGTTTACGTACATCTCCTCCCCTCCTTTCGCTGAGCCACTGATGGGACCAAACTTCTCTATGACAGGAAGCTCAAGAGCAGCTCGCTGGGCTGAAGGATCATGAAGGACAAAACACAAGCCCCCATGCTAGTTAACAAACACGGCACCCGCGTTTGCGTATTCAAAACACTCAGGTTTGCATAGCAATATACTCATATAACAGACACGAGGCAGACACGCAGAGACAGACATCACAGAGACACACAGACAATGTAGCCACTGAGAAGAGATGAGCCACTCACAGCATTCCACAGGAACAGAGGCCGTCTGTAACGACAGCACGGTTCCGTTGGCCAGGGGAATGTGTGCGCGGAATACGACCCGCACACGCGTGTTCTTCCGGCCCACCTCCGTCTCTCCCTTCCGAAGCTCGATGTCCGAGTTTCGAAGCTTAAGGATTCCAGCGCAGTCAATGCTGTCAAAACAGAAGCATAAAATATATGCATCTCTTAAATAGCATGACAAAAATAACTAAAGGTTGTCATTTGTTCATACTACTTAGGATTTTTTCACCTTTCACCTTTTTCACCTTTCAAATTTTCTGTTTTTTTTTCTTGTCACTTTTCAACTTTTCTGAAATCTGATCATCTGAACATGATTCATTCAGATAGCCTGCCCCCCAAACCAAATAAACCATACCAAAATCCAGAGGGAGGTGGGGAGGGGGAAGGGGCAAACTACTTCTCTGTTTTGTTTGCGGTTTAGTACAAACAACAACAGAAGTGAGTGACCTCACCGACAATCATTGACCGTGTCTTTAACAAAGACATGGACCCTGTGAACAGTTTTTTTTTTTTAACATACATTTAAAAGTGGACAGCAGGAAACACAAGAGTAAAAGACCATTAGTACTGCATTGTGATCTGGGTTGTAAAACCCCTGGTCTGGTTTGACCACTTTTCATTCCATTCTATGCCATTTAGCTGAGCGTTTTATCCAGAATGACTTAAAGTCAGTTAGGCACAGGGAAAGTCCCCCTGGAACAGTGTGGGGTTGGATGGTTTGCTTAAGGGCACCTCAGTTGTGGCTGAGAGTGCAAGAGAGCGCGGGATTTTTTTACTGGTACTGGTAGAGGTACTGTAATGTGACTCTCTTTAATTACAACAGATATGCTAGACATGATTTTTGAAAAGCATTCAAATGAGCTCTTCCTGAAGCTAGCTATGATGATACCAGGAGTAAACAAATCAGTTGTAAAGTTATATGGGGGCTACTTTGAAGAATCTAATACATGAAACATATTTAGTTTTTTAACAGAACAAAATGTGTGTGCAAGCTTTTCAATAGCAGGGTATATTGCCACAAAATGTAACCAGCTGTCCACCTGTGATTTGATAAACCAAGATACATTTTAAAACAAACTGCAAACAGGCTAACAATGAGGAGAGGCCAAAAGCAAATCAAGCTTGAGAAAGTAAAATTCTGACACAAAGGAAATTTCATGCACTGAGAACAGAGCTGATATGTCTACTTCAAATCTAATAGTGTGACCCTTTACGGCTATGCTATAAAACACCAATGAAAACCAATGAGTTCCACTTGTAGTACGTATTTCCTATATCTTCCTGTAATACATGTTAGAAAAATGTGTTGTTGATGTGTGATATGAGAACTGATATATGTGATACCTAATATGAAAACAAAAAGCATGTTTAGCTATTAGATACTGTATGAACAAATAGGTGTTTTTTGCCAACCTTTACAATTTGTACATTTTTATTTTCACTTAAATGTGTACATTCTATTTTTTGTATTTCCATTAATAATGTTTGTGTTTGTGTGGCACGAATAATAAACAATATACATAACACAAACATATCATGCTGTTTATAACAACCATACTGGTGTACCTGACAGACATGTTTATAACAACCATACTGGTGTACCTGACAGACATGTTTATAACAACCATACTGGTGTACCTGACAGACATGTTGTTTATAATGGACATACTGGTGTACCTGACAGACATGTTGTTTACAATGGACATACTGGTGTACCTGACAGACATGTTTATAACAACCATACTGGTGTACCTGACAGACATGTTGTTTATAATGGACATACTGGTGTACCTGACAGACATGTTGTTTATAATGGACATACTGGTGTACCTGACAGACATGTTGTTTATAATGGACATATTGGCGTACCTGACAGACATGTTGTTCTCGGGAAGGAGTGGGATCTCCAGCACTTTGGTGTGGCTGATGGTGGTCTCGTGGCTCGCTGTGGAAACGGTCTTCCCCGTGATCCTGTGCACCTGGTAGAAGGCATGAGGCCTCACGATGCGCTCGTCTGCCGTCCCGATGAAGATCTGGAGGTTGATTGGCTTTTCATTATAGCCAATGAGCTGTGAGAAACAAAAAAAAATGAACAAGAATGTGATGAAAAGACTTGCTTAATCAGCCCCACCAAATAACCCACACACCGCTGAAAGGATGAGGTTCAGAAAAGGTTAAGGCCAATCTGTCTAAAAGTCCTTATATGGGATACAATGTCCAATGAATATGTAACATCTAATAAACAAACATAACAATTAAAAAATGAACAGTATCTTTGTTGCTCATTCACAACAATTTTAATAAACATAAATGGGTAACACTTTACTTTACATATTGGTAATAATATGGTAATTTCATGGTAATAATATTTGTAACCATTTATTACAAGCCTTGTAACTTAAAAGTCCACTGCAAGTCTTAATGTTTTTTTTCGAAGGAGGAACGCAGCTTGCTTGTGTTCAATTCCCCAGTTAACATAAGAGTAACAAACCACATTTAGAACTGTTGCTTCAGCATATATTTAGATTTGTACTACTTGACCACCAAAAAGAAGGACAGGTGAATGGTACACTTCGTGACAATCAGAAAGACAAAAAATATACTCTATAAAAGCACATAACACACCACTTTTAAAAGGACAAACAGACTTGCCGACTGGCAATATAGCTCTCACCAGGTTGTTCTGATAAGTGATAATAAATCACAATGAATTTATAATAATGAACAATCACACTTCATATTTATCTACGTTATCTGACTCAGATAAGATGTATTTAGTTAGCCTAAAACACTTCCTTTGCTATGGTTGGCACTCAGACGTCAAGGTTATCCTGCTTTTCTAAACACTATTTAAAAACAAACACAAATAACGCCTTAAAAATGATTTGCTTAAGCTTCTTGCAAAACAGACTTTTGTTGGGCTGTACCATGATCTACATACAGATATATGACTATTTTTACATTACAGTTTGGATGGCAGAGATAGAGATTCCGGCTCCAGAAAGTAAAGCCATGCCAGATATTTGACCCAACCGTTTTCTGCCGTATTGTATGTGGGTGTGTGCATGTGTGTGTGAGGTGGGGTAGGGGGTTTATATGTCTGCATAAGTGTTTATATGACATGTCTCTATGTATTTTGTATGGAGTGGATTGTGGTTGTGATACATGTGTTTGGCAATTGTCTATTCTGATTCTGATTCTGAACCAGCAGACCCACCCAAATCAGCAGACAGGGAGAATGGCATGATAATACCAATGTTTTTTTTTTACTTCTCTGAGTACAGACTTTAGAGCTCTAGTAACAATAATGCATACACTTGTGATGTGAAGTTAAAGGTTTAAAAACTAGCAGGCCCACCTTGACCACAGGGTGCCCACCGCAGGCTGCTTTGAGGGCCCCCCGGCTGCCCTCGGTCTCGTAGTGGGCTCTGTGGTGGTCCTTGGGCTGCGCCTCGATCCGCAGCTCATACCCCCCACACTGGCTGGGCAGCTGGCAGTCCAGAGGAGGGAGGGCTGGAATCCTACGAGAAGAATTTATTAAGAGTCCATTCACAATGCTGTCTGTCTGTCTGCACCTTGAACATGGTATTAAAAGAAGAATTTATTATTAGTGTTTAATCAAAATCCTGTCTGTCTGCCCATTGAACAGAGTATTACAAACCAATACAAGTCAAGTCAGTTTATTATAGTATTATAAAGCTATTTATATAGATATACACATATGTATTTACATAGTTTTTTATGTAGCATGTTTCATGGAAAATGATTGACCCAAAGTGTTCTAAATAACTAAACTCTGCTTTGAAAGATGAAACTCAAATAAATTACAACGATGCACTTGGCAACACTATAGCTGTGACCAGAGGAAGTGAACACTGGATTTTGATTCCGTTCACTGTCAAAAATGTATTGTGTTGTATCAACATTTTCAACTTAATTGTGTTTGTCTAACTAGGATACATAATCAAACACACAAATTCAAAAAGGGTAACCACGTCTGGCCTCTCAGACATGGTTACCCTTTTTGAATTTGTGTGTTTGATTACATAGCCTAGTGTGAGAGCTCAAACTTACATGTGAACAGGTGTTTGAGATGGTTTGGGTTTGCTCCAGGTGAAGTGAGAGGGGACAGAAAGGAAATGCTGCTCCACGATGTCTTCTCTTTTCTGCCCAGGTAGAGATGCTGAGTCGGAGGGGTAATCGAGTAACGCGCTCAGAGCCCCGAGGGCTTGCTCCTCCGCGCCTGGCCCCACCTGCAGCACCCCTGAGCCCCCCTGCCGCTCCTGAGTCCCCTGGTAGGTCCTCCTGGTCTTGTGCGGGACATCCACCTCCGCCGGCAGCGGCTGGGTGAAGAGAAGCATGGCGCTCCCGGCCCAGGTCTCCTCGGTCACGCTGCCCCGCGGGGAGTGTGTGGGACTGGGGATGGGCGAGGAGGGGTGAGGCGAGGAGGAAGAGACGCCCGCCGCTGCTGAGGCGCCGTCCGCGCACGAGTGCCGTCTCTTCCCGCACGGTGAGGTGGGTCGGGACGAAGGCCTGGAGGAGGGCCTGGAAGACGGCCGCGAGCACGACGAGGCGGGACGGGGACTCAGCCAGGTCTCCTCGGAAACGCTGGTGCGCGGAGACTGATAGGGCGACTGGTGGGGAGACAGCGAGTGGCCGAACAGGGGCTGCTGCTGATGCTGATGCTGGGGCAGAGGAGGAGGATGCTGGAGATGGTACCTAAACCAGGGGTCCTCTCCTGACCCGCCGGCCGCCTGTGACCCGGGAGACCCAAACGGCGAGACCAGGGGAGACACCTGAGGAGACGCCAGTGGGGACGGCAGGGGCGAGGGCAAGGGGGAGGTGAGGGGCGACACTAGGGGCGAGCCCAACCTGATGTGGGCCGCTGCTTCGTTGAGCTCGGCCTCCACGTCGTCGTAGACATGGGAGAAGGACTCGCAGGACGAGGCATCCGACAGCCAGCTGCGAGAGGACAGACTGCTGCAGGGGCTGGACTGGTCTCTGTACGCCGCATCCAGGGGCAGATACAGGTGGTCTCTGGACAGGCCAGCGCCACACCCTTCCAGCTCCACACCGTGCATCTGCAAACTATCCTGGCAGGCGGCCAGGTCGTGGTTAGAGCTGGTAGGGATGGAGGTGATCTGGATGCTGGGGCAGTCAAACATCCTGGAGGGTGACTCAAAGCTGTTTGATATGGCCCCGCTGCTGGGGACAGCGCGGGTGACATCATGGGCACCACCAGGACTGCTCTGCAGTTCAGTGGCAGGAATGGATGTTGGTGGCGGGTTGTTGTATTGCAAGTTCCCCAAAGGGTGGTTACTTACAGGCTGAAGCAGACCGACATTGAGGAAGTAGCAGTCTTCATTAAGATCTATATCTGGATTAAAAAAATAAAAGACATCATCAGTTTTTATAATCGTAGCTACAGTCTCCCCTGTGATACCACCAGCCTGACCACACACAACCTTAAAATGGATGTGTGGTATTGTTGGAAACCAGTACATGGAGGAAAGACTGCCAAGCAAGAAAGACAACCAAGCAACCTCAAGGCCATTGCCACTTCAACAGCTGCTTGTTATAAATAGTACAGTTGACACACTGGCCAGGAAACGCAGGATGTAAAACTGTTGAGAACACAGCATTTTTTTTTCTTTCTTTACAGTACCAGATCTAGTTGTCAATATGCGGTTGTCCGCACTGTTAGTGTTGACGGTTGTTGCAGCCATACATATAGTTTAGTATATGTACATTACAGTATTACAGTACATTACATACTACATACGAATGTAGGCTACTAACATGGAACCTACAGGTGAGAACACTTACAAACTACTATGAGAAACAAATAAAACATATGAGGTCTTCTTAGGACTTTGTAGGCACAGTTTAGAAGGCCATCTATAAAACATAATCTGAGGAGCCGCATTCACAACCTGAAATCGATGCATGTTACGTTACCTGCGTGGCCTAGTGGCTGCTCTCTGCCACCTTCCCCAAAAGTAAGTCTGAAATCTAATTCGTCTGTGTATTTTGCGCTCGTCATTGCATATGACCAGTCCGCCCTGCCAGTGACCCGATGTTTGATTATCCTCAAGAAGTCAACAGTCTGCCAAAAGTTGTAGTCGAGCAGGCTAATGTGCAGCTACAGACCGAAGGCTGCAAATGCGGAACATGCACCCGAAGACGGTTTGCATAAGTTTGTTGCTGATATGAAGTTGTTTCCGCTGTCGTTATTTGAACTCTGAGGAGGCCGAGCTCATCAAACGAAACACTTTCCTTACCCCCCAAAATACTTGCAGTAACTTTCGTTGAACATAAAAAGGTTACAGACGACTTCTAAACATGACGTCAAAAACTCGGAAGACAACATTGAGTAGTAGCATACAGTGTTGGACCTCCCCCTCCCTTCCAACCACTGAAGAGTAGCCTTTGAAGTGTAGACCATCCCTTACGTAACATTACGTACTTACACTTAACCTTAATGCAATAACTTTCACTTAACCTTTAATTCAAAATCATTCTTAGTGCCGTAATATTTAACCAAGGCATTGAAATGGAAACGCATTTTAGGCCATGAATCGGTTTAATGAAAATACCTTTAATAACCCAATTCTGAAACCATCAGTCAAGACAGAGTATATTATTTCAATGGACACACCTGACATTTCAGGTAAAAACGTGCAAAAAACATTTTTCAAAATTAGGAGTAAAGTCGTACACATCTTCTTCCTTATCAAATGCACATTTGTTGCCCTCTGCAGGTTAGCGAGGCACTCGTCAGGACTTTTAATGGGTTAGACTCCCTGGCTGGGGTCTAAGTAACAGGCACTTCAGACTTTACACAATTTATGTTCCTAAGAAACGATAAAACAATACTGTATATTCCAATGTTCAACTGAGATGCTGAGGTGGAAGACCACTGTGTAGTAAACATTAAATAATTTTCAAAATAAAATAAACTGAACTAAAATGTGTGGTGAAGAAAACCGTACATAAAGACTCAGCATAGTAGATTTCAAATCCCACATAGGACATGTATTAAAACACATAACTTAAAACGTTGTGGTTCAGCTTTAACAGTAAAATGCAGAAAATAAGAGTTCTTCTTTCTTAATTACTGGTCTATGGTTTTGAGATCCTGATATGGAAAAATTCCATGATGCCAGGAACACCTTTAAGGAGGGTAAAATAAGGCAGGCTATGACTCTGTCTGATTAGTATGTGAGCCATTCACGGAAGTCTGAGTGTCTGTGGGCTCTTCTTCTGCTTTCTGAGGTGACTGAGTGATGTGTCTTTTCCTGGTGTCGCAGTCGTTCTCTACTGCTGAACTGTCCTCTTGCCGAACCTCCCCGTTCCTGCTCTCGTCCCGCTTTCTCTTGTGAATGAGTCCACAGGTGTCCTCCTCCCCTACACGGCCCTCAGGGACGCCCAGGACACGCAGGCACACAATGGCCGCAGCCTGTTCTGCAAACTTCTTTGACTTTTCCCTGTAAGAGAGAGAGAGCCACACGGGTCAGAGTCTGTCCCCATTCCAGGCCTTTTGTGATTCTCTGCTGAGTGAACTACCGCTGGAATGTGCACACACAATGTAAAAGAAGCCAAAGGAGTGCATCAAAACCACATTGCTCTCAACGAAGTAGAACAGTTACCCAGAGGAAAATAGTACTTCTGGGAACAATGGTTATCTTTGCCTTTCAGAAAAAAAGTTTTTTTTTTTAATTCCTTTTTTTCCCCCTAAAAAACACTTGAGAACTTTATACCAGGTCTACCTGGCTTTACTGGACACTGTTAAGAGTGTGAAGTGTTTCTCCTAAAACCCCTTTCAGAGAAAAAAAACAGCTGTATATCAAGAGCTTGTTTGTTTTTTTAAAAGACAAAGTCAAAACATTCATTTTGTACAGAGGGTCTAGCCTTGCTGCCGTTCACATTCATGGATACGGACCAAGCAAGTCCGAGCCAATCAGCGAAAAGAGGGAGTGTTCATGAGCGATGACGTTGATTTTGTGTGCTATATTTGAACTGTAGTGCGTAGGTAGGATAACTGTATACGTGATGACCAGATGTTAGCGACTGGGTAAAGGCAGAGTCCACATCTAACAGGAAGAAATCGTTTCTCAATGCAGCAAGGCTAGACCCTCTGTACAAAATGAAATGAAGTACGAGGGGCTGGTTTTCCAGGCTAGTGTACTATATAGTAAATGATTCAACATTTCGGATACGGCCTGTGATGAGAGTGAACAATAGAGGACATGTTTGCAATAAATGATTTGTATGAAGTACAGACCAAAGGGAGGATCTATACTTCTTCTCTGCTACAATCACAGTGGACTGGAACGCCCGGTCCTGACTCCGCTGCACCTGGAAATAATAACAATAACAATTACAATAATAATAGAAACAACAACAACAACAACAACAACAACAATAAAAATAGGATAATAACAGTACATTTACATTACAGCAATTACATTTACAAATATGCAGACAACAACACATCGAATGAGAACACACACAAATGACCACATGACATAAAAGGTAACCTACTCCTCTCAACCCCACACACTCACTGTCTCGTAAACGGGCTGCTCCAGTTTCTCTCGACGACACCACTCAAGCAGGTACATCTTAGGAGTAATCTGTGGGGGGTACTCTCTCCTGACCATCACACATAGACAAACACACAAAAGGTAACATTAGCTTTGTAAGCATTAATTAATTTAATAAAGACCACGCACACTCCTGAGAGAAATAGTGCCCAATATTCTGCTGAAATCCCACCAGACAAATAATATTTTCTAGTCTGCAGAGGTTCTGTGATTTTGTAATGCTGTGGATCTGGTATGTTAAACAATGAATATGTGCAGACTAGGGATGTCCCGATCCAGCTTTTTGCACTTCCGATCCGATACCGATATTGTATTTGCACTTCCGAGCCGATACCGATACTGGTGGCCGATACCGATACCGGCCTATCCAACCGAGCATGTATTAAAGTTATTTAGCCTTCTTACTTAGTTATTAGACTCATATTGAAAAGGGTTTTAGTACTCTTGATAACAACTAGCCAGCTGACTTAAGTGAGTTTGAATACACAATGGTTGGTAACAAGAAACTGACCTGTTTATTCAGGGATAAACAGAAAATAGACAACATTAAAAATAACAAACAGGGATGGCATCAGTGGTCAGTAAAAGTGCAAATCAGACTGTAAACTGTATGGAGAAAAAAAAGAAAAAAACACATAAATAACCTGAGTGTAAAATAGTCTATTAACTCAAAAAAAGCAAAACACACAAATAACCTCTGTGTAAAATAGTCTATTAACTCAGCATCAGTACTCTGCTCTTGAGCAGATGTAAACCAAGGCTTTAAAAACCAGTGCAAATAATATCGTTAACTATTAAAAAAAAAAAAAGCCCTCTACTCCCCAATCTCCTCCACACGTTTTGCTCCATCTCTATCTACAAACTGGGAGACGCTAATGCTGGTGTGCTGGTGTGCGGACCGGATTTTAGCGAAACCACAGCAAAAAACTGGAATGGATTATTTGAGCGCTGGAAAACCCGGACCTTTTTTTTAACGGATCGGATTTTTTTCCGTGCCGCCGCGCCGATACCGATACGCTTTTTTTTTTTGCCAATATCGGCGGCCGATCCGATACAGATATTGGATCGGGACAAGCCTAGTGCAGACTAACCCACAGTAGGGGTGTTCTGATTAATTGTGTGGGAATGATTGAGCAAAACTAAGAATTTGGTGAAACCAATGTCAGGACAGAGGCATTTGATTATGTGGATATATGCCCACACACACTCACCTTTCAAACCGTACAGGCATGGTAACGACATCTCCCTCCAGCGTAGGCTGGCATGGACTAATACTGTTCTTCTCCAGGGCTTCTCTCCGTCGTTGCAGGTCTTCCTCAATTTTGTCATAGTATTCCATCATGCCATACACCTGACTGATTCAAACAAAACATACCTAGTCAACACATACACCTGATAAAATGCTGCCATCATGCAGTTACAGTATACAGTTTTTTACAGTATATATATATTAGGGGTGTGCAAATAATATCGTAATATACTGTATCGCAATATATCGTATCGCAATACACTATCGTTTTAAACATCAATATCGTGATACTAATTTTCACAATATACTACATCAATTTCTGACTCCAATCCTATGCACTTTATGTTTTTGTGTTATGTTGAGTTCCGTAACTGAGTTATGTTGATTTAATTAAGTTTTGATAAGATGTGAGACTATCTAGATTGTAAATAGCAACTGATAATTCAGTTCTATTTTGACATTTTCACTGAACAATGTAGAATATCGCAATATATTGCAATATACCCAGTATCGCAATGTATCGTGATAGAATTGTATTGTGGCATATATATATATATGTGTGTGTGTGTGTGTGTGTGTGTGTGTTTGTGTGTGTGACAATCCTGGCTTTAAAAAAGTAAAAACCCTGCCATGTATTCCTTCCATCTGGGCACTCAACACAGGTGATTTCACGGATTAGCCGATCTACCTGTGTCATCATCTGTGTGCTTATTTAGGATCAACTGCTTCAGAAAATGGTTGGATCAAATTTGTGGCAGGGTTTTTACTTATCTGAGGCTGGATTAACACATCCGCTATGAAAGATAGAACAAACAAATAATATAGAGAGAGATAAAAGATGATGTACCAGATCTCCTTATTGGTTTGTGCGAGGTGAAGCTGTTTGCCCATGGGGGACTCCACTCTGTCTCTCAGCATCTGGCACAGGCAGTACTTGGTGTTGAAAGCGTTATTGTCATAACGAACAGCCTAAGATCAGAAAGAATACTTGTTTTACATCTTTGCACAACATCCACATTTTAACATTACATAAAATTGCTATCCGATATCACATTTTATGTTATTGTTATCCCATTTTATATCCTGAGCTATGACTATACAGGCCAAATAACAATTGTTGTCCCCTTTTCCGTGTTATGGTCTGTATGGTACTTTGGAACTTTATATCAATACACACTTTACCATTATTCCCTTTCTTAACCACAAAATGCACCATTATAAATGAGGAGCCAATGGGAAGAATAGGCATAGTCACAAAATCATCCCCCTATCGGTAGTGCATTGAAACCCCAGCTTTTTCAAAAGTAATGCAGCAAATAAATGAGCATAGTCTCGAGCTAGAAACATTCTCAAATAGCATTTACTTCAATCAAATAAAAAATGAAAGTTATAAATTACATTTTCTTCAGTCTTTGCATTTTGTGATCTTTGTGATTTTGTGATGTTTTTTTTCCCGTGGACTCCTCAGATGTTACCTACATATTTAATGTATTCCTCCATGACTTCGTCAACCGATGCTGCCCCCTGGCTGCAGAAGATGGAAGGGTTCCACATGGCTGAGCGGGCGAGCATCACTGAGCTGGCCCCTGCCGCCTCACGAAACTTGGCAATGTCGGCGTGGGTCTTGACCAGATCAAGAGAGCCACCACTACAAGGGCAAAGACAGAAGAGAGTCTGACACTGAGACGCTGTTTTTACAATTACAGTTATTAGAGTAGAGTATTTGACAGATGCTTTTCACCAGAGCAACGTACAACACTACTACTATTAAAGTGTACTAAAGTGTACTAAAGTAAAATACCAAAGTAAAAACAAAACATATCCAGCTAACAAAAAACAACTTACAGTCTTATATTTCTGAAAGACAAAAAATCAAGACAATTGTGAAAATCACTATTTTTCTCTGGGAAAGTTTTGCATGCTGGGCTTACTTGGCGATAACAGGTATGGACACGGCCTCGGCCACCGCCCGGATGTAGTCGCAGTGCACAGGATGCCGAGGCCTCTCCTCCTTCATCCTAACAAAGCACGTGCAAAGAGACGGTTGAGTTTCATTAAAGGTGTGAGTTTTTGAACATTCTTTAATTAGGCAATATAACATGAGCGGGAGCGAGGGTGTTCGTGGATATCCTCTCGGGTGTGGTTCAGCCACAGGCACGGAGCTGAAGACTGAGTAACCACAGCCGTGAGGATATCTACGAACAACCTTGCGAACACGACTCTTGTGTTGCCAACAATTACTTTATCAATTGTCAAAGTTTTATTTAATTGTATTTCGGTTCGCTCCAGTGTCTGCTCCACAAAGCAGTTACAGTTAATGGCATCTGTGGTTGCTATGCAACAAGTCTCTATTTATACACAATGATTTGGACATTCCCCTGTATTGTGCAGCTGCTGAGATATGGTTGTTGTTGTTCACAGTCCGAACTAAGCCTAATGCACAGCTGCTCTTCTGCAGTCTTGGGTGTCTGCAGTCTGCCATAGCTTATAAATTCACTCGTTTTTTTTTTTTTGCTATTCTCTCTCTCACTTGTTTATGAACTAGATGGAATGGAATATTGATGTAGCTAAAGTTTTAACATCTACATTGTGTCTTTGGTGGAGTGATTATCAACTGTAAAGAGTGACCCACAGTATATCATGGGATATCATCATGCTTAGTGATGTGTAGAATGCATCTCGGATGCTAACTGTTGTATAAAAGAATGCATTCTACAACAGTAATGTTAGACTGTAAAATTCAACATTATGTTGTGTGGACAGCAACATTTCCATCACATCAGTAGTGTAACGTACACCTTTAAAGGTTAACAGAGGCTAATGTCTACCATTTATCTTTTCACAACCGGTTTTTGTTAAGCTTAGTGCAGATATCTCTTTATGCAAATAGCTTATTCTTAAGGCTTTCTGTTCTGTTATCGTGCTTGCAGGGGATTAAAAAAATGCATTATCCTACCAACTACTTTGAATCGGTAACATTTGTGAGGCAAAGCCAGCAGACTTCTGACACAGTGCAAATCAACTTACCTGCCATGAACCGCGATGGCAGACACTCCTGTTTTTTCTATTCTCTTTACCAAGCTTACAGTGTCTTCAAGCTGAAAAAATATACTGCATTAGTGACTGCGTATGAAAATCCATAAGACTCAATATATTTATTTCAAGAACTGTATGAATGAATCAAATACTCACTGATGGAAGAACCCTAATTTTACATGTCACAGGTTTGGAGAGGCCCTTCACAAGTGTGGTCAAAATCTTTAGAAAGAGAACAGACATGCTCAAGGTAGGCGCTCGCTCGCTCGCACACACACACACACACACACACACACACACACACACACACACACACACACACACACAGGCATACCAAGTAACATTACAGGGTTGTGATTCTAAAATAAACAGAGAGGGAGAAGGCAAACACAGAAACCCTGCCACATATTTGATCCAACCAATTTTCTGAATTAGTTGATTCGAATGAACACACTAATCATTAGGCAGGCAGGTCGGCTAATTAGTGAAATCACCTGTGCAGAGTCAGAAGGAATACATGGCAGGGTTTCTACTTTATGAGGCCAGGACACCCCCCCCCCCCCCCACACACACACACACACACACACACACACAAACAAAAAATTAAACAGTTGTCTAGGACAATTTTTTGCAATGTGTTATGTGGGACTTACAGCCTCTATTTTGTCAGGGTCCGAGAGAAGAGCAGCTCCCATTCCACCCTGAGAGAGCCAGAGACATGAGTAAGCACTTTTTCCAGCAGAGATTTAACAGAAACAGGATGGATACTGGAGGTACTGCTGAGCAAGCAAGCATGATTGAGCAAAAAGGCGATGTGCTGTTAATAAGATAATCACAGCTGAGATGATTCACTGATCCAGTAAAGGGAACCGTATAGTTAAGTAATGTGAAATACTGTATATGCTATGTTTACCTTTGTAGAGTATTCTTTAGGACATCCCATATTCACATCAATGGCAGCAACATCATTTTGCCTGCACAAAATTAACACACATGTGAAACAAACATAAGTTTGCCTGCACACAATGAACTCCAGCATTTGGCTGGTGCGAATTTCTATCCCTGATATGCATATACAATTTTATTGGCCATGCATCAGACAAAAGGCGTCTACAATGTTTCCCTGAAGGCCTTGTAGGGTTTAATATATTGGAATGTTGTTTCCTTGTTATAGCTTTTCATATAGAATGCAAGAAACTACTTCTTCTGTATTAGTCAAAGTGTTTCTCTTCTATTCTGATAAAATGTAAGAATTATTTAGTTTTTTTGTTTGTTTGTTTTTTACTCACACAAGTTTGGCAACAGTCAACGCTCTTTCTGGGTCTGCTGTTCCCTAAAGGACAGAAAATGTGATATTTTTCATGAACAGTATTTCCAAATAAATATTTCTAAACCGCGTTTGGTATGCCATACTGTGACATTCATCTTTACCATCTGAAAGATCACCCTGCCTCTCTCGTGGCCGCACGTCCTGAACATGACACGGTCATCTGGGGCGACATAGTCCACAGTGTCCAGCACCTCTGGCAGTCACAGTTAGGAGAGATTACAGAAAATATTACAACAGGGCAACCTGGAAGCACTTGAAATGCTGAGTAAAGTTCAGCCTTTGGAAGTACTCTGTCAGTGTATTGAATGTTGCATAACCTCTTCAATACTGACACATCAAGCCATGTAAGAAGGGAGGGAAATACCTACCATTAACTATTCTCTTGCACTGAGCCATTTTTATATCTATTAACTCCTGTGTGGAAAAAAAAGAGTATGAATGGTTGTGGCAATTATGCTATCTTTGACAACAACAACATTGAGACATATGCAACAGTGCACCGTTTCTCCACTCTTACCTCGCAATACACAATATCAGCACCGTAGTCCAGAGCCAGCAGTCTCATAGGTAATGTACCAACGCGAACCATGGGTGCGAGTGCTGTTTTATCACGAAAGGATAGCTCAGCTGTTTCAGCCATGGCACTCTTGTAGCCTTTTAAAAGACTGGCATGGAAAATAAAAATTAGGAAAGGGCTGGCAAAGAATAGTTCAAATGTCCCGTGGTGAGTGAAGTTTAAAATTACATATTACATTCACATATAATGGTAAACATAAGCGATCTGCAACAAAAACATTTAGCACACCTAAAGAAATCTGGCTCATCGCAGCAGAGATTTTTTCCCCTAAATTCCAAATGGTCACTCTGTTGATCAGCAGCGACCAGCACCAACAGGGCTATTCATACTTGTAAAACGTAAACTGCTTACGACAAAAATTAACAGCTCTGCAGTTGGCCAGTCAGGCAGCTGACAACGTTGCTAACTTCAACCCTGTTTAGAACTAATAACACACCAATGTATTCAGTGGCTGCTGTAAGAGGGGTGCCACAACAACAAATATTGTTCATTTAGTTAAGGCGTGTACCATTAAGCTTTCATTTCACTTATGTTATCTATGTGTATCTCACCGAAAAGGCAGAAATATCCTGTTTCTCATCCAGCAAAGCCACCTTACACATGTGTTCTGCTTCAACACCCAGTGTACTTCCTGTTCCTGTATACGTCAGCAAGAATCGACTCCACAGCCAACTTTAAACAGCTGATGTCAGGCTTTAGCTTCGTGTGTGAGAAACAAGCTGTGTCCCTCTGCTGGCCAAAAGATAGACTAGAACTGAATAAAGGGCTTTTATCTTGGAGAAAAATTAGCATCTTTCTGACATTTCAGTAGGGGAGACGGGGGTTGGTTGTCACACGGGTTGGTTGTCACACGCATCATATCTCAGCCACTAAAGGGCGCTGCTGATCAACGCCGCTGACAGAAATTTTCAGAATTAGTGTTAGGGGTCATCTACATTGACAGTTCAAGTGTTTGACACAAAGTTTTGAGGTGAGATCAATATTAAGGTTTTTTATGTCAAAATGTAAAACTTTAAGTTTTCTTTTCTAGTTTTGTAACTAATGGGTTGACTTTAGAAAAACTATTACCATTAAAAAGTATAAAGACAGAGCTATATTTCCAATATGTTTTTTCGTAGTTATGCTACATCTTGTGGCTGCTAGCGTCACTGCTAGCATACAAAGTCAGTTGGGGATGGTCACACTCTGTTTGGGGTTGATTGTCACATGGTTGTCTCCCATACAAAAATGTAATATATGGCCATATATGTATTCACTCTGACACACACACACACACACACACACACACACACACACACACACACACACACACACACACAAATCTAAATAGTAACAATAGGCCTACTTATCTAATTGTTCTAATCTATCTTTTGGGGCATAACATGTATATTTAAATAATATGTTATAAAATAGTATGTATTCAGCAAGTCTATGTTTTAATGTTCCCAATGCATGTGTCTTGTACTTATATTCTGAATACATTTCAATTAACTTGTTTGCATAATTTTCAAAAATATTTCTATGTTATCATTTCCCATTCCCCTATTGAAATAACATTGTGACAACCAACCCCATAGTGTGTGACAACCAACCCCACGATGTGGTTGGTTGCTACAAGCTTTCAATGTCTATTTAGCAGCCCATATCTTTTGAACACAATGCATTTAAGGTGATTTATGACCCTCCAGTCCTACCTGACACTTTAAGCTTACATTATACATCGAAAAGGAATCTATTCATAACACCATTTTTGAGGGATTCAAATGAAAGCAAAAAATGTGACAACCAACCCCAGTCTCCCCTATGTGGCCCAATAGCACAGGTGAAGATCTGGTTCAGTAAAATCCATGCCACATACTTGATCCAGCCACTTTCTGAACCAACTGATCATAATGAACACACAAGTCATCAGATAGGCAGATTGTCTTATTATTGAAATAATCTGTTAAAGCAGTACTTTGCAACTGAGTGTTTTTCTCAATGGAGCTCCCCCAGTAATCTCCAAGTAAATGGACATTCTCCTAAAATGGACTGTTTTCGCTTCCCTTCACCCTGTGCATGTGTTTTCAACTAAACATATGATCAGAGTAAACGGCGGATACAAAAGTAACCATGTCCTCCGACGTAAGCAAAGTCAAAATTTCTTCCGAATTTAACATGATTCTGCTTCTGCCAAGATTTCAGACTGTGAGTCTGAGGGTGGTAATGACTCGTGTAAGCATGTACCGACTTATGAAGAGGATTAATTAACTTGAAAAAGTTGCATAGTACTGCTTTAAGTGGCCAGGCAGACGGCATACAAGGCTATGGGGTGCCGTTTGTAAAGCAGCTCGTGCTGAAAATAACAATTATATATATATATATATATATATATATATATATATATATATAACAATTATATAAATATATATAACAATTATATATATATATATATATATATGTATGCAACAACTATAATAACATTTTTTGTTATATGGCCTAAGATTGTGTTCTTTCATAGGGCCCAAAATGTAATAATAATACTACTACTACTACTACTACTACTACTACTACTAATAATAATAATAATAATAATAATAATAATAATAATAATAGTGTCCTTGGAGGGCCCTCTGCTGTGCTGGGCCTTTGTAATTGTCCCAACGCCCACCCCAGTATAGCAGTGCCCCTTGGGACATTATAACTCTGTGTACTGTGTAGGATGTGAATGTGTTGAGGAGAAAGCAATCTCTTTACATTTATAATTGTTTTCATGCAGACATGGGGGAAATAGTAATAGCTTACCCACTAATCAAGGGAGTGTCCCACTTGTGCACTGAACCCAGATGCAAAGTGGGCATCGCACTGACGCCATGTTCACTTCAGCAGGCCTTTAGTTCCCACAAAGGTGGAAAAAACAGAAGCCATTTGGCCCGGTTCTACACATTTATTCTGTGCAAAGACTCTAGAGTGTCATGCTAAAGAGCTGTTCAGGTGAGTCAATAGAATGTTACGATGGGTTTATCAAAACGGCATCCACTGTTGTGCAGGACATACTTCAAACCTATGATGTAAGTGAGCTATCTTGTTCCACTCTAGAATCTTTGATTCTCTGACTCATGAGGACTTTTAGATGTCAGTTAGATGAGTTAGTCAATTAGTCATCAACTGAGGCAACTTGTGCTTTTTTCTGTATTGGCATGTACAACCCCAATTCCGATGAAGTTGGGACGTTGTGTTAAATGTAAATAAAAAATAAATGCTATAATTCTCAAATCATACAAGCAATATATGTGTTTGAGAATAGTCCAAGGACAACATATCAGTTATTGAAACTGGATTTTTTTGTTGTACGGGATATTTATAGTCATTTAAAAATTTCGGCCAGCAACGCGTCTCAAAAAAGTTGGGACGGTGTCAATAAAAGGCAGGAAAAGTTAAGCAAGACTAAAGAAAAAACAATGGAGGACACTTCACAGTTAATTATGTTAACTGACAAGATGATTTTGTATAAAAAAGGCTTTCTTTCTTGTCCTTGACATGATTTAAGCAGCCCAACTGGTAGGTGTCTTCATCATTGTCCTTTTTATTATGCTTAAGTGTGACAGATCTGGACAGCACGCCCTTATGATGGAACCACACTGCTGGAATTTAGTATAGAATGACTTCATTATCTGGTAATATTTAAGGTCTACCCTCAACATATAATGTGTGAGTTCCATCTTGTGCTGTTCAAAATGTATATATATATATATATATATATATATATATATATATATATATATATATATATATATATATATATATATATATATATATATATATATATATATATATATATCATTCAGCATTAATTTCACCTCTCCAGATGAATAAGCACACCCATACCATCATTAATGCTGTCTTCTGAACTTACCACTAAAACAAGAAGGATGATTCTCTGTAGCTTGGAAGATGCAAGACTCCATTATTTCAAAATGTTGAAAATTAGTTCAAAAGACAGCATTTATGATGGTATGGGGGTGCAGTAGTGCCTTGGCTCATCGTCCCAACTTCATCGGAATTGGGGTTGTAAAAGTACCACTTGTAGAGATAGGTTACTGTAATGGAAGAAAATGATGGTTGAACCAACAGTTCATATTTTAACGAAAACCTACTAAGAAATGTGTTTTGCCAACACAAATATTACCTACATCTCTACTTGGAAATGCTGAGGCTATATGCAGAGCGACAGATCACATGTTTAGTCTATATCCTTATAAATATCCATTAGTATTCCTGTATCTGTAAATCAAAATCAATCAAAAGAATCTTGTCCCTGAAAAACATACACCATAAAAATAACTGAACACTCAGACAGACACATATTTACTTAAAACAGAAGGCATTGCACAGTTCCAAGAGTTCAGTGTGATTTTAAGGCAAATTCTCAATTGCAATAAAACACAAAGTCACAAGTCAAGGAATAAGTGCATCAATCTCATCAGAACACTCATGCAAATGCAGCAGCCAGTAAAAACAAGCATAACAGTATTATCAATAATAATAATATACTTGGAGTGTAGAGGTCTCTGTGTAAAATCACCACATTATATTCATCTTATACTTAAAAATACACTGTTTAGGTTACACAGCATTTAGCATCATCACCAAAACAAGAGTATGCCTCTGTCAATTAGACAAAGGCATAAAAAACATTGTGAACAACAACTGTCAAATACTAGTTGCCATTTCTTGTTGGTGAATTTAAATTATAATTCTTAGTTTATCGTGTGTTGTCTTATGGTATGCTACAAATGACAGTAGGCCTCTTGTTGGGAAGGCAGGATATTGGAAGAAACCTTATTTCGAAGCAAAGTGTTTTCTTTAAAGGTGCTATATGTAAGACA
Organism: Coilia nasus; assembly: GCA_027475355.1. Classification (NCBI taxonomy): domain Eukaryota; kingdom Metazoa; phylum Chordata; class Actinopteri; order Clupeiformes; family Engraulidae; genus Coilia; species Coilia nasus. The sequence continues at coordinate 26,413,467 of CM050208.1, forward strand.
TTCACCGCAAGTAACCATGATATGGTCCTGATATGTCACCAGAGATTAGGGAAATGTCTTAAATTGAAATAACAAGTTCACTGAGAACAGTCAGAATACTCACATTTTTAAGCTTCTCCCTCACCTCAACAAACACACACAAACACCAACATTATGAAGATGGCAGTTGCTGGCATCTGGCAGTCTTCAGAATCTTCAGTAAACCAACTGCCAGTTTTACACTGCCCAGACAGTAACTGACAAAGGTTACTTTTCCAGAAAACTACAATCCAACAACAACCACACTGATGGCCCACATTGGCCCAACTGTGGGTGTTTGTTGGAGTGTGTTGGGACAGTATGCAAGTACTGTACTTAATTTACAATTTCATTTAATTCTGTTCATATTTTGATTTTGCGTTTTGCCTCTTGCCTTTAGAGGGGGAACAACACTTTACATTATTTAAATTTTAGGCCTACCTGCATTTTGGCCACAATCCTACAAATAGCACCTTTAGCAAGGATAGTGGAGAGACTTATCCTAACATCATTGCTCCTGAAAAGACACTCTATACCTGAGGCCGAACTCCACACGTGTGCTAAAGATCACTTTCTCATACTGAAACTCTTTGCTCGAAAATTCGCTTACAAAAATATGAACTAATAGTAGGACCCTGCCCATAGGCTCATTTTATTTACTGTATATTGTGAAGAATTTGGCCTGAGTCAAAGGACAAAGTGCAAAGGACAACATAAATATTACAAACATTATTTAGAAACTGGAGTAGGCTACATTTTCTCCCAAAATACATGTATGTGGGATAAGTTTTTTGTGTACTTTAACTTAAATAACATATTGTGATGATAAATGAGAAGGCAAATGTTAACTTTTGGATGGGGTGTTTTTATGTGCTTTATGAATTACCCAGAATTGCACTCTCCTAAGAGCTCTCCACAATAGGCAGCATGTGATAGTGGACCAGTCAAGAATGGGCGTGAAGTACGTATCCACTGCATTTTTTTTTTTTACTTCTCCCGAAGGTCACACACACGAACATGGCAGAAGAAGTCTTCACATGTAGCTTTTAGCTGTGTGATCACCCCACCAGAAGATTTCTGACAGGAGTCTTGTAGGGGCTTTCAGAGATAGCTTCTAGCTGTATGATCACCCCACCAGGAGGTTTCTGACAGCAGTCTAGTGGCTTTCGACTCACAGGGACATGTGACTGAACAAAGAATGGTGAAGTAAGTTTCCACTTTTGCATTGGAAATGCTGCTGCATTTTTTATGCAAGTACCGTGGAGATGTATGCTACATGACAGAGAGAGAGGGAGAGAGGGAGAGAGAGAGAGAGAGAGAGAGAGAGAGAGAGAGAGAGAGAGAGAGAGAGAGAGAGAGAGAGAGAGAGAGAGAAACACAGAGGAAAGGAGTGAGAAAAAGAGCGGGAGAGAGAGAAAGTGAGTGGGTGGGTGTTTGAAGATGGCATCCTGTCATGTTAAATAAATGAAGTTCGCCTGTTTGTGTGGGTTATTTTTTTTCCTGGTTACAAGGGCTCGCCTCGCTTTTAAAGGAGCATGAAAAATCAAAGATGAAAAGATTACATCTAATAGATCGCATTCTGGAGATCTCTACAGTTAATGACGTCCTCACATTTTAGAAAAATACAACTATGTACTGTATGTTTTATAACCACCAATAATCTTATTGATCCACCTTTTATATCTTCCCAGGCAATCTGAAATCACCTACCTACATATACATACAGTTAGTGATATTAATTGTTTGTGTAGGGTTTTGTTTTGTGTAAAACACAAGTACTGTGCTGCACAGCTAAGATGTACTTGCAATAAAAGTAATGGCAGTGAAATGTGTCGTTTGTAAATTGTATAAATGCAGGTATATCATCATCATTTGAATACCTTAAAGATCGGGGAGATTCAAAACTAATGGAAGCTTATTGGTTGCCTCTGTGCTGCTTCCCACACAGAGACACATACTACCTCTGATGGTCTGCATGTATCTCTGTAAGTATTACTCTTTACACACACAAACACGTCAATGGCTCAGTCGCCATTTTACCTTTAGCATTTCACAAAAATGTCTTTTTCTGCTCTTAGCACAATTAAAATATACTCTGTTTTGAAAAGAATACAAGGCTTATTAGCCTTAAGACAAATTGTACTGGGCAAACCACTCAAAGTCAACATCATTCGCAACGTCAACGAACCACTGAGAAGAAGGGCATGGATAGGCCAGAGCATACAACATGTGAACACGGAACCATAACATAAAATTCGGAGTATTTTGCCAATGGTTAGTATTCTGAAATACAAAAGGCAAAAAAAAAAAACAAATAAAAGCATATGCACATTTTTAAGACAATAATAATATATAGGCTATACAAAATGATAATGTGATCATATCTTTAACGGCTGGGCCCTGGACACACATGGTCCAGTGTCCTTGTCCTCTAAAGCAGCTTCAGTGGATGTGCTGAGGATGAGATCAGGCTGTCCAGCCATAGCCTGGTAAATCAGCTCCGCGTAATTCATTTCATTTTGTACAGAGGGTCTGGCCTTGTTGCATTGAGAAACGATTTCTTCCTGAAGGTGTGGACTCTGCCGAAGCTTATGACAAGTGACTGTGCCTTTACCCAACAGCTAAGGTCTGGTCGTCATGTACTGTATGCAGTTAGCCTACCTATGCACTACAATTCAAATGTAGCACACAAAGTCAATGTCATCGCTCACAAACACTCCCTCTGTTCGTTGATTGGCTCGGACTCACTTGGTCCGAATACATGAATGTCACCAGCAGAAAGGCCAGACCCTCTGTACAAAATGAAATGAAGTACAAGGGGCTGCTTTACCAGGCTGTCCAGCCAGTAAGGAGAGGTTGTTCCCATCCTGACGTGTTGATAAGTAAGGACTGGGGGCTACTGTTGGCCTCACACACACATTGTTACAGTTTTAGTATAGTTCTGTGAATGTGACTGCACAAGTGCAGTGCCCGATACGTACATTTACACATAGTGGTTCTTCTGTTGTCTCGAACAAGGGCCTAGCTGTTCTTCACCTCTGGAAGCTCCTAAGAAGGCATAGCCCATAGCTACACTCATAGCTACAAAGTGGGAACATGCACGGCGTCCAGCTTGATTCCTAAGCTGCGTCGGTCGGGTCTTATGGAAAAAAATTCGACTGGAGTCCCTGCCAGTATCATTCCAGAAATGGTGGAAGAACATGCAGAGGTATTTCAGGCGAATTTGGAACTCATGGGAGTTTCAGTTTCAGTCCGTTGACGTGCACTAAATGCGCTAATGGTGTGTGGCAATAAAATCTAGCAGGCAGGCACGCAGCGGCCTCCAAGTAGGCCGCAAGTATGTTGTGAATTTTTTTCACGAACTCCTTGTGTGATGCATTGCTGCAGAAGTACATTAGAGCCTTCACTGTGACACGACTGAGTGGAGGGAGGACTTACTGCAAGTCTGAGAGGACACAGCATGCTCGTCACATTTAACATGCTAATTTTTTTACACAGAAATAAATCAAAATGGTCGCTCCTTCCTGGCAGCTTTAGTCTCTGAGCTGACATGTTATAGCCTCTGAAAATACAGGTCTTAGCATGAAAAAGTATAAAATTAACCATCAGTAAAAATCAGTAAAATTGTAAACATCTTTTTTTTCTCAAGAGAGATTTGTGACAACAGTGAGATGTCAATAGAACGAAGAGCAGCTATGGAAGATCAAAAAAAGACATTTCGCTTTTCCAACTGCGAGAAGTCTCAAGATGAAGATGTTACTGCTGGAAAAAAAAGTCCCTGGTGTGGCAACTTGGTAAACATCTTCAGATGTTATGATGTTACAGAATGCCTAAGTCCTCACAACAAAGTGAAAATGCCTTTGCTAGTTCAAGAGACAGACACAGAGAGAGTTGTGGGATTGTCTTAGAGGCCTTAGACCCAGTCAAAGCACTTAAGTCTGTGGGCCGTACACACAGGCAATCTCTGAGGGCCCTATAGACAAGCAGTTTCTGAGGGCCCCCTTGTTTACCATTTTTCTCATGCATATGGCTTGCCAAGTGACCCCACTGCCATTGGTTGGGGCCCGCCCTGGGTGGTCAGTCCCACCCTACCCCCGTGATTTGGACGCCCCTGGCCTCAGATCTGGGTCTGCATTGGTATTGTTGGTGGTTTGGAGGCAGAGGAGGACAAGGAGTAATACTGAGGTGGAGACTGGGGCTTAATGCCCCTGGTTCTCATGTAGTGCAGAAACTGCTCGGGTATTTCAGCCAGGACGTCCTTGGCCAGACGTGCCATACTCAAGATGTGGTTGCCCCTGGGGTCGATGTAATCCCTGAACGGCACGAACTGGAAAGACAAGAGGGGAAAAAAGGAAAGAGAGCCAGAATAAAAGGTGTAAATACTCTGAGTCATGTAATAAATCTGACAGCCTCATGAAAGCTATCATACTGTAAAAAGTGAAGCATAGAACCAACCTTAAAAAGCAAATTAGGGTTACATAGATATTTCATGATGGTTTGACCTGCACTAATTTATTATCATGGCATTTTTTATGGTACTTGCAAAAAGTTAAACTAAAAAGATTCAAGCAACACATCCCCTTATTATTTTTAAGTTGGTTTTATGCTTCATTTTTTTCCAGTGCAGTTTTGCTAGTGACATTTGTAATGACTATCGTGACCAGTGGTGGAGGATAAATGCTCATAAACGCTGTTTACACACCTCTTTACATTACAAACCAGCATGCACTTGAATGCTAATGCTAAAAACATGCATAGTTTACAAGCACTGTCCTGTACTCTGTCTGCACTCTTACTCTTTTTGCTTACTGTCCTCTACATATCTGGAGCTTGATTTGTGTCCTCTGTTGTACTGTAAGTCGCTTTGATAAAAGCACCTGCCAAGTGTAATGTAATTCAATGGCATGTAAAACCTGCTCAACCTTTTCACCACTTAGTGCATCATTTACACACCTCTCTGTTTACCAAATCACCACTTGTGATAAAAACCACCATAGTGTGCATCAAAAATATTGTGGGACTGCAAATGAAAATGCAAATGAACCTGAACGATGTCTCTCTCTGCAAATCTCCCTCTGGACGATATTCTTACTTCATCTCCATCCAGCTCAATCATTTCTGAGGGAAATATTGATTACATCAGCTCCTAAACGCATATACATAGCTCATGGAAAACCTTCTTAATAAAATACTTTATTAAACATTTGTGAAGCCTGACAGCAAACAGCTGCACAACACATGTTAATGAAATATACACTACATCACACACACACATACACACACACACACACACACACACACACACACACACACACACACACACACACACATACACACACAGACTCCAAAACCACAACATACCACAAAATCTGTTGTTTATTCAGAATAAAGAAAGCGAAATCAGACATTTTGAAAGTCAGACATTTCAAAATGTCACTGATTGATGATTGACACATGCATTACATGCATTTCAGCCTCACCATCAAATTCAGCAGGTCCTACTCCAACTATTATTATCGACATTGGGAGACAGGACGCCTAGGAATAGAAAGAGAAGGACACGGTAACACTTTAGTTTCCTGTTGCAGTATATTTACATGTATTTACATGTAACAGCAGGTAGCTTTCTGTACTTACACTGTACATACCTAACACTAACCCTAATCCCAGCCCAAACCCTAACCCTAAGGTACAGTGTAAGTACATTATGTCACATCTTGTTTCACACTTTGTTACACTGTAACTCATGATGTACATACACTGTAACAGGGACAGTAAAATTAAGTGTAACCAGGAGTTTTTCAGGATGAATTTTACCCTCTATAGCCACCTGAAAACACTTTGTTTAGCCTCTCTATTTCAAAGCATGAATCAAATAAATTGATCTTCAATAACTTTAATCCAACGCGATGTAAAAATATACAACTTAAAAATATTTTTTGTTGTTTTATTTATACCCCAAGCATACTACAAAAACATAGTGAACAGGCGCTATGTGTTACTGCACCATGATAAGGTCAACACCTCACCAGGCGATGAACTCGAAAATCGAAATGAAGAAAATAAGATGACACCACAAGTCAAACAGGCAGTTTTATAAGGAAAGATGAAAGTCTACACAATAATAAAAAGTAATATCATGCATCAAGCGGGAAGTTTTAGACTCACGTTGACAATAGACTCTTTAGTTTGGGCCATGTCTGAGATGACTCCATCGGAGATGATGAGGAGGATGAAGTACTCGGAGCCGTCTCTCACGAGGGAAGCGTATCTGGCCATGAAGAAGCAGACAGGAGCGGGAATCACATTAATAAGAGAAGGCATTCTAAATAATGTAGTGTGTGTGGGTGTTACTAGTTTTTGAACATGCAATTGCTTCTATACAGAGGTGGACATCCTGGGTTCAGAAAGGTAAAGTCCTGCCACATAATATACTTGTTCCAGACATTTCACTGAACCAGCTTATACCCATTAGCACCCTCTTCAGCCAGGTATATTGGCTTATTAGTGAAATCACCTGTGTTAAGATGTGTTATGCACCTACCATAACCTGTATTAAATCCAGACTTAAGGCAAGATTGTTCTCTGTTGCTTTCTCCGAGCCACTGATCTAGTTTTATGTTATTTTTATTATTATGTCACTCTATTGAATTATTCATCTTACTTCCTACCATACTTCTTACATGCTTTTATCATATTTTTTTCTTTTTTACTTCCTACATGATTTTACTATGTTTTATCTTGTGTGTATTTTTAGCAATGTTTTGTGTTCCAGCGCGTTCTATCTTCTCTACTTTTAAGTATTATTTATTCTAACTTCATGACTTTGTATGCGACTTTTATTACGCCTTCTTTTTATTACTATTATTATTATTATTATTATTATTATTATTATTAGTAGTAGTAGTAGTAGTAGTAGTAGTCCTTAGGATGTCACTGTGGATAAAACAGGAATTTGAAATGTGCTGTTTATTGCTTTTACCTGTGTAAAGCACATTGGGTTTCTCTGTGTATAAAATGTGCTATGGAAATTAGGGTGCCTTACACAGGCAGAGGGAATAGCTGGCAGGACTTTCACTTCCTCAAGCTGCTTTGTCCAACTCTTCTTGTGTATGAAAGCATGCCACTGATAGAGAAGCACCTGAGTGTGTGTTTTTTTTAGGTATATGACAAACTGGCAGAGATGCATAAACAGGCTTAAAAAAGTGAAAGTCCTGCCATGTATTCCTTTTATCTGCACTCTTAACACAGGTGATTTCACTAACTACCTCATATACCTGGCTGAAAAATGTGCTAATTGGTTGCTGGATGGGTAAATTGGCTGAAACACATGCACGGAGTCCACGGGAAAAACGGGCATGGTCACAAAATGCAGAAACTGAAAAAATGTAATTTATAGGTTTTTATGAGTTTTGATTTGATTTTATAAATCAATGATATTTCAAAATGCTTCTCACTCAAGACTATGCTTGTTTATTCACAGGATTGATTTTGAAAAAGCTGGGGTTTTAATGCAACTACCGATAGGGGAACTAACTTGAAAAATGTGATCTTGGGACTATGCCCGTTTTTACCCAGGGACTCCTCATATGGTGCAGGACTTTTACTTTCTGAATATGGGATCTGCCTCTGCAAGCTGGCTTTAGTGTGGGAGTCTGCTAGGCGTGCAGAACCTCTACAAGGTGAACAGACGTGAGATGGAAGACCTGGCTACGTGATTAATGACAGGTGAGCAGTCAGAGACACTGACCTGGCTACGTGATTAATGACAGGTGACAAGTCAGAGACACTGACCTGGCTACGTTGTTAATGACGGGTGAGAAGTAGGTGGGGCCGTAGAGTCGCACTGACTTGAGGCTCTGGTAGTAGGCCTCCATCACGCCCTCTATCCCACTGCAGTACGGATTATCAGGGTTTCCATTCTGGTTGGTGTGGGAAAGACAGATAGCAAGCAAGAAAGAAAGAAAGCAAGAAAGAAAAAAGAAAGAAAGAACCAAAGAAAGAATGAAAGAAACACAAAGAAGGAAAGAAGACATTACTATCTGAAGCTGGGATTGACAGCTTTGCTGATTAGTGACACTGGGTCACACAGCAAATAATATATTCTGTGGTAAACATGCAAATTCCATACTGATCCTGAGGAAGACTGGCAACTGCAGAGTTCAACATATCATTAATAATCTTGTAAAAATCTATACTGTTAATTCTAACAAAATATCCGATTGTTGTATACCGGGTGTAGTTGAGCATTGCCGTGGTACATTGTGATACTCTTTTGTTGATGTGCATTCTCTAATAAACAACATAAAAATCGACAGAGCCAAATCATCCTTCCGTGAAGATGCTGTTACTTCACAGCCAAGGGACACAATTAACAAGACAGTGAGCACTTAGAAGCAAAAAAAAGAGGCTGTCATTGGGACTTCTCAGCTGAGAGTCTCCGACTGTGCCAGTTCCGTAAAGTGTTCCTCCTTTGTCGTTCCGTGACTGTCAGCAGCAGGCTCCTTGGAGTGGGAAGCCCACTTAAGTAAATGTTAAATGCTTAGCTGATTTACAGCATATGAAACTTGTCTTCAGCTCCGAGCTCTCTGGGCGACTGTGAGCGAACGAAGTGCACAAAAATGAAAGCCTGTCACCATGGAAATGGCAGATGTTTCGAAACAACAAAGAGAGGATCTTAAGATTCCTGCTTTTTGTTGTAAAGATTTGGAGAACAGATTACGATAACTCCTGATAAACTGTATATGAGACTCTCTGTTCTAGTGCACTGGTATCTAAGTTCTGACAGGATGAAAAGCACTGCACTGACAGTGTTAGTAACTATGTATTTACATGAAAAATGTGTCCTCTGAAACCACCCTCTTTGTACACAGAGAATTACTTTAAAACCATTCTCCGCCTTCTGCTCCTGTGAGAAGTCACCGACACAATACATACATGTAATAAAACACTCTATGCTGTCTTATATTTCTTTTTATTTCATATTTTATTGACTTTATTTTTGCTTTTTTGTGTTATTTCTGCTGTTTTTTACCCTTTCATGATTTTTGGTGTTACTGTTCTTTGCATTTATTCTTCTCTAAAGCACATTAAAATGCCTCTGTATGAATTATGCTATATATACATATAAATGAATTAGCCTTGTCTTGCCTTTGATTATTAAGCAGTTCCACTATTTTAGAGCTGTTCTCCTTACCAGGGCGAACTCATGCGAGATCCTGCCGTCTGGTGGGAGTTTGGCACCGAAGCCGAGCGCGGGGAACATCTTGTCACTGTCGTAGTCCTGGATGATCTCGCCCACAGCCCTCAGGGCCATGGCATAGGCATTCTGGTGGTAGGGGCTCAGGTAGTGCAGAGAGGTAGGCTGGGACGGGTTACCTGCTCACAAAAACACATCATTATCCCACATAATACTTCAGGAAGTGTGACTTCAACGGTGACAGCCAGCCTGGGCTCCAGAAGCTACGATCCAGCAACATTATATATTACATTAAAGGTCTCATTGCATCGTTTTTTCATTAATTTTGCCACGGTGTCTAGTATTAATGAATGCCCTGTGAGCTGGTGTTAGTGAAAAAATGCTTTAGTGCTCCTGTTACAGGCTGTTCTAGTTTGGTGGAAGTGATGGAGCAGGGAGAATGATAGGTTGTCGGCTATGCTAGTCACAGGCTACAACCACTCAAAGGCCATTCGGTCATAGCACACCAAATAGAAGATTTAAACATTCTACACAAACATACTTACTTACCTATATTTCACTAAGTGAATGTGTGCTGCAACAAGACTCCTCCAGTAATCACAACTGTGGCATTAACAAACTTACGTCACTTGTTGGCCTTTTTCTTATTTACTCGTTTTTCCACCTATTTTCTTTCATTGACTAATGGAGGCAATCGGGGTAGAAGAACATTTTCATGTGCAGCATGTTTATGCAACTTGGAGTGACCTATCGTATTTCAAAAAGAGCAAGTACTAAACAGGTTTCCCTTTAAATTGCAAAATATGTGATGCTGGATTGTAGTAGCTTCTGCAGCCTGCTTGCCCATCACTGATGTGGAATCTGTGAGTTCAGCATACATGTCTGGCTTCTAGAACACTCACCGTTTGATGCAGTGAAGTCAATGGCCACAGTAAAATTGATCTGCGTTCTACAAGTGAAATCACAATGAGATACATCTTAGTTTCAAGGTGAGGGTAACTCACACACACACATTCACCGTTGACGTAGAGGAGAAGGTAACTAATCAAATCACACTTATGAAAGATAACATAAAGAAAACAACCTAGGAAGAAACTAAATTTAGCAAAAACAAATTCATTTAATGTAATTAATGAATAATGCTATTATTTCTTTTGTGTATTATTTCTGTGTGTGTGTGTGTGTGTGTGTGTGTGTGTGTGTGTGTGTGTGTGTGTGTGTGAGTGTGTGTTTGTGCCTGTGCCCAGCCCCAGTGATTCAGCAATTCAACAAAGTCTGTAATTTGTCACAGTTTTGCACTTTGTGGTTTTCTTTGATGTTTGCTGATGTGCAAGTCTGACACTTTAAAGGATGAAAACAATTAAAGGTTATCAGAGGCGCACACTTTGCGAACGATTGTCCATTTTCAATAACATCCAACCAGTGGCACCTGCAGATGGGAGGCACTGTCTCGTCTCTTCCGAGGTTGGTTACGCTTTATTTTTATACACTTTAAGCGTCTGGCCTTGCCCTCTCCTCACACAAGGTGTCCTCAGTCTAAACTGTTGTCTGTTGTTGTCCCTCAAAGCTACCAGCTGCTACGTGAGGTCATCCCTCTTGACCTTTTAAAAGCTTGTGATGACTCTTCTTTGTCAAAAGTGCTTCCCTTCCTAACAAAACTAACCTCCACTAACCAACACTGCCCTACACCCTGGCTGCACTAACATTGCCATGTCTTTGTTTAGGCTGTGCTTCCATGCATATCTGTAGCTTGTTATGTCCTCTTTTTGTAAGTTGCTTCGGATAAAAGCGTCTGCTAAGTGTAATGTAATGTAATATTTTACGATGCCTGTTACAGTGTGTCTGCATCATGAAGTACAGTGTAACAAGGTTTGTAACCATATGTAACATAATGTACTTAGGTAACTTAAGAGTTAGATTAAAGGGTTAGTGTTAGGGTTGGGGTGAGACTGAGGTATGTTAGGGGTGAGAGTGAGATATGTACAGTGTACGGTAAGTACATAATATTACATGTTGTTACGTGTAGTTACACTGTAAAAAGAAGCGTGCAATAAAGTGTTACCCAGAGCTCTAAGCCCTTGCCTTAAACTCCACCCACTCTGAGCGGGGCTATTTTTAGACGGAGTTTAAGCGTGTTGGAGTTTTCTTGTTCCCCCGTTTGAAATAAAGGTGCTGTGTGTGTAGGCGAGGCTCTTTCACGCCTGGGAGAGCCTTGCAGCAGGTCTGTCTCCCACCAACAGCTATCTATCCTTTCTCTCTATCTCTACCTTCTCTCTCTCCCTTTTCTCTCTCCCTCTTTCTCTCTCCTCTCTCTATATCTACCTTCTCTCCCCCATCTCCTTTCTCTTTCTCTCTTCCTTCTCTCTCTCCCTCTTACTTTCTCCTCTCTATCTCTCCCTTTCTCTCTCCCTCTCTCTACCTTTTCTATTCTCTTTCTCCCCCTTTTCGCTCTCTCCCCCTCCCTCCCCCCTTTTTTTCCTCTCTTATTTTCTCCCTCTTTCTCCCCCTTTTCTCTCTCTTCCTCTCTGCCTTTCTCTGTGTTTGTCTCTCTTCTCTCACCCTCCCTCTCTCTTCTCTGTCCCCTTTCTCTCTCCCTCTTCCTCCCTCTCTCTTCTCTCTCCCTTCTCGCTCTCTCTTCTCTCACCCTCTCTCTCTCTCTCTCTCTCTCACTCCGTCGTGTTCCCTGGCCCCTTCCTCTCCGCCTGGTGCACTTGGCAAGGCAATCTCATTAAGAAGAGCCTTCAGCTGTGGCAAACATCAAACACACACACTCATGCATACACGCCAATGCACATTGCACATACATGTGCATATACATACACGTATACTACTAGTAGTACCATTTCTCCTACAAGGCAAGGCAAGTTTATTTGTATAGCGCATTTCATACACAAAGGCAGTTCAATGTGCAAAAATAACAGCAAAGAACAATATCTATATATAAGCATAAATGATAAAATAAGTGCAAATGCTTAAAATGATAAAAGTAAAAAATGTATAAGGTAAATAAAAGTCATATTTAGTTAAAAAAAAGCATCTGAAAACCTAGCCTAGATTTGAAACTGCCAACAGTACGAGCATTTTGATGTGTTTTGGCAGTTGGTAAATGGTAAACTGGATATGGGCATGTAGTTGTTAAGCACTGAACCATCAAGTTTATTCTTTTTGAGTAAGAGTTCTACAACTGTTTTTTTTAAAAGAGTAGGAGTAAGGAAATATGCCAGTCTGTAGTGATGTATTTCTAATCTAAAGTACATCGTCTGATATGAGGTGAAAAACATATTTGAAAAAAAAAAAAAAAATTGTTGGCAAAATATCCAGTTCAGATGTAAAAGAACAGTTTTTTGTACAGAGTTTCATAGTCAGTTAAGATAAATGTTGGCATCAAGCTGAGGTCCCCTCTTTCTGCAGCCAACTGTTTCAGATTTTGAGCTATTTGAAACTGAGAAGGTATATTCAGCCGTATTTTATAATTTTTTCCTTTAAAAAATAATGCAAAGTCATGGCATTTAATAACTGAGAGATGCTCAGGAAGCAATTGTGATTAGGGATTTGTTAACTTCTCAACAGTAAAAGTACATGGGCAGTGTTCATACTCTTATTTATGATGTTAGAGAAGAAAGACTGCCTTGCTTAAGATTTTTTTCCAAATTGTATTTACAGAGAATCTATTTTATGGATTTGATAATGAATTTAAAGTTTAGATTTATGACATTTTCTTTCAGTCTTTCTACACTGTCTTCTGGCCACCATTGCAATCAGTTTCCAGGGTGGTTTTTGTATTTTGAATTTTAAAGGTGCAATACCATCCATAATATGTTTCATCTTCGAATAAAAATTAGTCTTTTAATCATCTGCACTGTCTGATGGTTGACTTGGGGTCTGTGAGAAGTGCCTGCTCAAAAAGAAGACCTGTGTCATTGTTTATGACTCTCCCTCTTACAGCCATAGATTTGTTCTGCATGAGGGGACATACAAACATCAAAGAAAACACAGAGATGTTTTTTCTTTGATGCATTTCAGCATCAGCATGTTTCAAGGTGTCGACCAACGGCCTAACAATACTTACCCTCCTTTGATATAGTCCAGGAAGGTGACTTCGGTGTCTATGAGGCAGGACAGCAGTGTCACCTGTCGAGATAAAAGTTTGGTAACACTTCCTATTAAGAGTCCAATACGGGAGATGGCACAACACGTTTGATAAGCAATGCATTATCTCCTTCACAAACGCCACATAAACACTTCATAAATGCCTTCTCGCCTTCACAAACACCACATAAACACTTCATATATGTTTTTCACATCTACTGTATGTGGATCATGAGAATCTGAAGGCTGGGCTGGTGGCAGGGAGACTCACTGAGTCACATGAAATGGCTACCGACTACATCAACCCACATGCAGTGTGTTTAAAAGTGGACTAGCACTTATGAATGCTTACACACAGCTTATAAAGGCATGATGCATTGCTTACGAAGGTGTTATGTACAGTAGGACCTTGGATAAGAAGTCTTACCAATAATTCAGCATGTTAACATAGACCATTTTTCTTTGTACTTTACTTACTGGTCCAGGCCACAAGAATCGCTAAACAAAATATGATGTTAAAGACATTGTCTGCTAGACCACTGTTTAAACAATGCCAACATATTTTAAACAGTCCAGATGTTGCAAGCAACTTAAAGCTCTGCCTTCTGTAGTGTTTTGAATGGGTGTTTGATTCTATGACGTTTCTCGCAGAATTATGCAAGACTATGAAAGACTTGAACATTGCGACATTTGTAAACATCTTTATTTTTTGTTGAGTGACACTTGTTGTCTGGACTATAAATTGGCCTTCACTCTATTTCCAATCCACTCTCAATGGTCCTATCACTGGAGTGAACATTAATGAACAGAAGATGAACTTACAGTTCCAGAATTCTTGTATTTCTTCTTCTTTTTCTTCTTCCTGGGGTTTACCACCTGACCAAACAAAATGTGATTAAGTCCTTGGTTCAACAATCACAGGTCTGTACATGTGACGGTTTGGACACACAAAACCACAAATATATTACGGATTACACTGTGTTGTCATTTTAAGGCAGGAACATTATGTACGGCTGGTAACACTATTTAAAAATAGCAAAAATTAAAAAATTAAAAAAACTTGAAAAGTACACAGCTATCTATCAAGAGAAGAGAGGTGGACCTGCATTAGCATGTATAGTGCTAAAGAAACACAGAACCGTTACGTTTAATGAGACACTGCTGGCAACATTCGTATGATATAATTAATGCGCATTTGACACACATGGACAACACAGACTGTTAGCCGCCATAACAGCTTATTATCTAAAGCACAGTTGGAAACAATAGCAGGCTGTTATGCCCTTGTGGCTTCTGCAATGTACATGTAACGTATGTATCTAATTAAAGATGCAAAGAAGGCACCGATAAATATAACTCCCAACCCCTTTGAATCGCTAACACTGTGCACTGTACACACAAGCGTTCGCGGCAAGAGGCGAATGGAACAGCCTGTGGTCCATCTAGAATGTATGTCTGCACACGTGCGCACATGTGACAGAATTCTAGAACACAGAGACTTTGTGACACGGTGAGTGCAGAGATGGTGACTTACCTCATACACATAAAACTGAGACTGGCCTGTGGACAACTCCCTGTAGCTGGTACTGAACTCCCCAATGTAGTCGTGACTGGGAGGAGGGGAAGAAATCAGCACTGTTAACACAGGTGTTATGTTTGATGGAGTTAAATCATGTGTGGGTTGCGCTTTATTTTACGCTGCCTGTTTCAGTTTATCTACATCATGAAGTAGAGTGGAAACTACATGTGTAACAACACACCACTTATGTATATACTAGTGGTGTGTTCAAAATATCGATATGGCAATACATCGTTGCGGGCCTCTTCACAATACCGTATCGTTACGGAGGGGTCAGTATCGATATTTCACATTTATTCATCATTCATTCATCATTCAGCATTCATATTTATTTATTGTCACTCCTTTTTACATTTCTTTGTCCTACATTTACATTTACAGCTGAGAGAAGTGTTTTAAAACCAGATCATGTAGATCAACTGTTGTTGTTATTGCCACTGTTTATGAGTTCAAAGGCAGCATTACATTGTAACTGCACTGCAGTCTGGCATTTTTGCTATCCAGCATAATAAAAAAATCATTTGGGTATACATATGACTGGTTTCTTAAAAATGTATGTAAAGTAATGTAAAATATTGGGATATGTATTGCCTTGAAGGTCATGTATTGGGATACACATGTATCGCAATACGTATCGTATCGTGACCCCTGTATCGTGATACATATTGTATCGTGAGGTTGATGGCAATACCCAGCCCTAATGATGGTTCCCTACTGCAATAATAACATCTGGTGACATGAATACATGCATGCCTGACTTTAACACTGACTCATGCGGCTTACATACAGATTAAGATATGATTCTCTTACCCGCCGTCTCGGTCCCAGTCGTACACCTCAATCTTTATCTCTCTGTGTGCAGATTACAAACATTATTTATTTACCCTCTTTTTCAACATTTATTCAGCTATTTAACTTTAACATGAATAAATAAGCAGAGACCGAACAGCAGGCCAGATGCATGGAGAAAAAAAATAAAGGAATTCCTAGGTGCCTCGTGCTCGTATGAGTCTGTGTGTGTGCACGGGTGTGTGTGTCTGAAGTGTCCCTGCTCTGGGATACTTACCTAGGGCACATGTATCTCCTTGTGTGTATGTGTGTAGTGAATTTACTCTTGTGTTCCTCTACACTTCAGTTAGCTTATTATGTCCTCCTTTTGTAAGCCACTTTGGATAAAAGCGTCTGCTAAGCGTGATGTAATGTAATGTAAAGGGACGCTACATTCTCACCTGTCGTAATCTCCGTTGCACAGGACACGGACGGGGATCTTGAACGCCTGCCAGACCGGATCCAGAGTGTTCTTCACCACCTCCGTTTTGTGACAGATGGTGAATCTAACCAACAAAAAGCAGAACCACAAACACCTGATGCCCTCTGCTTTGTTGAGGTTAGTTGTGGTGGTACCACACAGTAACTGAACATACTGCGATATATGTAATGTTACACATCAAATGGAGACATGTAGAGAGTGTGGTGAACCACATTTTCCTTCAGAAAAGCAAGTCACTGAACAGATTCAGTAGTGAAATTAAAGTTTAGTCTTACAATGTCCTTCACTTAGATAAATCTGCAACATAAATTATATAATTATAATGCATTAATTACAACAGAAAAGCAGGGCAAGAAACACAAATTCTCACAGATAAACGAAATGTCATTCGTCTAATTCTCTACCTTTAGGTCGCCATTTCACAGCTTGTGAGCATGGCTAGAGGCATCTTTACTGTTTGATACCACATACATACATATTCATTGTTTTCTGCCGTACAAACAAAACCAATAAACATTTAATCACTAGGCTTCCAGCCGTCATGTTGCATAGTTAGACAACCGGGGTGAAAACAATAACAGCCTTTACCAGAGGTCTGGTACTATGTGTGCTATACCAGCAGTTGGTGCTATGTGTAAAAGATTTATGGCATAAAATGGTCCAGATATGCCACCAGATGTTAAACTGAAACACCAATTTCACTAAAACAACAACAACAACAACAGAGCAAGAAAATCTGCATTTTAAAACCTAATTTACAGCAATTGTTGGCCACAATCCTACATATAGCGCATTTAATATTGTACTTCAATCACTACCTGTGACAAATATGGGTTTGGTAACTTACGTTCCATCTGCGTTACTGCGATAAAACACGAGGAATGGGTCTGATTTCCCAAAAAAGTCTTTTTTGTCCAGTTTGTTTCCACAGAATTGCAACAGAACAGATTCCTGAAAAGAGAAGCGCAAATAGTAGTAAAATAAAATGCCCAGCATCGGTATGAAAGATCACCACACTGCGTATTTGTCTCATCAGTACATGCATCTCAGAAGTGGCACGTGGTTCAGCATGTCACATTTTCAGCAACAATAAATATGAGTTGGAAATACAATATATTTCTCACCACATAACATAATTAGAATATGTTCAGACTATCATCATGTGCTAAACCAGACTATGCAAATATATAAATACATATACAAAAATAAATAGATTTTTTGTTTGTTTTAATTAGCATAGTGGGAACAAAAACAACTATTTCAAGGCAGGTTTCTTGGGCATAGGCAGGAAAAAGGCCAGACATTTTTTTTACCCATAATCAGATAAACAGATCCCACCTCAGGAGAGACAGGGACACTTCAGGAATCTCTCATGTATCTGGAATGCTCTTATACAGGTGGAATGTTCTAATTCACCTAGAATGTTCTAATGCAGGTGGACTGTTCTAATGCATTTGGAATGTTCTTATGCAGCTGGAATGTTCTCATGCATCTGAATGTTCTAAATCTTCTAGAATGTTCTGGTGCATCTAAAATGTTCTAATGCATCTGGAATGTTCCCATGCATCTGAAACATTGTCCTGTCTCACCCTGCAGTTACTTAGCTCCTCTGCTGTTACAATAATGGTTCCACAGTTTTTGCCAGGAATGCCCCTGCAACAAAGAATGACATGTTAAAACATTACAGCAACTAAACAAATTAGTAAAACTAAGACAAACAATCTGGCAGCACAACTATCTTCAGTTTAAGATTTCCCAATATTTTCCTTGATTAAATACTCCTGCCTTAAGGTGCTTGCATACTGCCCCAACAAATGCTAACAAACTGCTATTAACACCAACAGGTTTCGGTTTGGACCGTCAGTCTTTGTTTGCTGAAAAAAGTGGAGACAAAGATAAGTGACTAACTCAAAAACTCAAAAATCTTCAAATGTTTAATTCTGGTATGATGATCTAGGCATCCAAGATGAAGCCCAAGCAGCTATGCTCTTATGAGATGGCAGATATCAAATGTAAACAGAAAGAAAAAAATAGAAAAGTAAGAAACTCTAAAATTAGTTTTTATCAACAGCCCATAACTCATCATAAGTGTACCACTTATAAAAATAAATAAGTCCCCAGTGACATTAGATCTTCATTATGACTGATTACTGATATGCAAATCAGTCCACTGTCCTAGAATATTGAAAGACCAATTAGCATAATGTTTTCATTTTCAGGACAGTAAAATAGGCCAATGGCAAATTTGTCATTTGATGAACAGTACATGCTAATCACTATGGCATATGTAAATCCGACAGCGAGACTGTTATAAAATATGTATCAAATGAAACTTAATTTAGCAAAGCTTATATGGCCAATAATTTGCTTTTAGAATAAACAACTTTCCAATGCAACAGCCCTGCTGTTTTGTATCTTGACTGTGATGCATGTTATATGTTGAATGAATCCCACATTTATCATTATCATTATTTTATTTATTTTTTTCAGATGGGACAACATTTAAATAGTGATAATATGCTACTACTAATGGCCGTGTAGCCATTACTACAAGTCTTCCACAAAATTGCATGGTAATTAAATGTTAATGTTTAAAACATTCTTATATTACGTTTAAATATTTAACATTTTTGCATTATTTTGAAACATATATTTTACACAGTATACAGATCTGTGTTGAACAGGTAATCAGTTATGTTATGATGAACCTCCCAAAAACTAAGTTGTTTCTCTACCCTGCTTAACAAACATGACACACCTGAATGAAAATATCTTGTCTTTATGTGGCGTTTGCTGATTCTGCTTTTGTGTAGTTTGTGTAGCTAATGTAAGCTACAAGGATCTTGTGACATGGGTTGAGAGATAAAATGGGTCATTTGCAGAATTGCAGGAGCACATTGCTGATAAAAAGTGTCCTGTGTACAGCTTTGTACACTGTAAAAAGTGTAGCACAAAGCCAACCTAGAAAAAATAAATAATGCAATGGATCTTTTTGCGTAGGTTTCATTTGCACTATTTTAATCAACTCTGCTCACAACTGACCTTCTTAGTTGGGTAACCCTCATACTGTAGCATCTTGTATTACAAGGAATGACTGCATACACATTACAGCCATTTCCAGTCAATGTCCCCAGCTACTCTGGTCAAATTATTAATTGCAGAACACAGATCATGTGACTATTTATCACGCTGTTTACTGGACAGCATTTCTTATCAGTATCCCTTTCAGCCTGGTGCTACATGCTCACGTGACACAGGTACTGTAGGTAAAAAGGTCCACTCAAATACTTTACACTTTTTAGAAGTCAAGTTGTGTGAGCAATCACTGGGTATTGTGTTAAACAATCATTTGAAACCAAATAAGCTAATCATCAAACCTTTACAGTAGACAGAAAGAGGGATAAAAGACATGACAAAGAATGAGAGAGTAGGAGTGAAAGAGAGGGCCAGGACTGGACAGTATACATGTTTTTTGTTCTATAATAACCCACACCACTATACAATATGATAATGAAACATGTTTGCAATTATGCTGTTGCCAGTTTAGTATTCACAAAAAAAAGATCATTACATCATCAATACCATTTTTGCTATAAGTTCAAGAGATAGTGCCATGAATTATGTGACTGTATGAAGGAGTGATGTTAGCCAAAGCATGAATGAGAGCAGACAGAATGATGGTATTATATAACAAAGAGAGTGAGAGAGAGAGAGAGAGATGCCCATTCTTACATCATCATCTTACAGTATGTGTCATTCTTCAATAAAGCCATTCATGTGTGACGCTCTCAGGAGCACTACAGAATATAACATGAACAGATGAGTGCATCTATGTGCACAAACATGCATTGCGCACACACACACACACACACACACACACACACACACACACACACACACACACACACACACACACACACGCGCGCGCGCGCACACACACACACACACACACACACACGCACACACACACACACGCACGCACACGCACACGCACACACACACGCACACACATACAAGGCACATCATGAATCATGCATACACGCTAAATCACATACGCCCCCACACACGTGTACATATGCATGTGCCTGTGCATGCACAACCACACACACACATACACACTTACACACCCACACACACACAAACACATATTGTTTAATTATGGCTACTTATGTTGTTTATGCTGAACTGGTACCCTTGGGAGAGGACTAGGCCTCTGTTTTATCCTTGTTTTAACATTGTTAAATTCATATTCGCTGTCTACATTTATTCTTAGTATACCTCTCAGTATGCTGAATCTCATTCACTCACAATGGTACAATGTGGAATGCAGTTCTGAAATGGAATAGACAATGTGCAATACATTCCCTGTATGTTTTAGCTTTTACTTATTATTCTTACTTTTTCACTTTATTGTATCTTGTCCTTTGTATAATCAGAGAGAGTATGCGTTTGTCGGAACTGTCGCAACAATGTGAAATTCCCCACAGAGGGACTAATAAAGGAACATCTTATATTATCTTACCTTAGGTACTACTGTTTTACCTTGTCCTGTTTTTCAAGAGGTTGTGATTTAGGGGTACTGCATGATCACAACTAAAAATGCTAAATTAAAAATCCTCAAATGTAGCCTTTTCTGATTGTGTGCATGAAAGATATTGTACATTCTAGTGTACAAAACATAACATAACCTTAAGTGTCATTCAGTTTTTGCAGTGTCTACATCCCAAAACATATCAACAACATATTACTCTTATGTAGACACCTTCAAATAAAGTGTATATTAAAGTAAGTACATTTTCAAAATGATAGCCTATTCTGATAGAGTGCTGCTACGTACTCCCCCAATTATAACATTGCTGCTACGAGAACAGCAATGACCAAGTTGTAATGTGTTACTAAAGACTCTCTGTAATGTCATAGTAATGTTACAATGTTGTAGTTACGTTTTTTTTATTCACAGCGAGTCGATCCACTGGCGGTATGGTGATCACTAAGAGGCTACAGTACGTGAGATGTACTGCTGTTTTAACTTCTCCTGGTTTCCAATAGGTGATGATTTAGGGGTATTGTATGATGACAGCTAAAAATGACAAAGTTAAAAAATACTCACATGAGCGGCCTCTCCAGACGGCCCCCCAGCGAGCCCACCACCTCCCCCAGCGTGCAGAAGGCCTGACCCAGGAAGTCCTGGAGACACATAGAGGAGGCGGACCAGGAAGTCAGAGGATGCCACACCCCCCAACTCAGGGTGGAAATTAACATTATAAAACCTTTGAACCTTTACCAGCTACTGACAAATAAATGGTCAAATTTACCAGCCTCTCAACAGTAAGTCATTATTTTGTGTCTGATGTCTACCAACCACTTTCATGTTTTACCAGCATTTGCCTGGTGCATGATTCCTACTTCCATCCCCGCAACAAACAATCTCATCTGAGTGAATGAAGCAATACATCTGCACCCAAATCAAAATCTTTAAAATACATCTTTAGAATAGTCTATTTAATTCAGTTAAGTTAATTTCACTGTTTCTCAGTGACATACTAGTATGCCATGTATTCGGTAATCGACCTTCACAGACTTTTTGCCTTAAGCAGGCTTGTCAAAAAGCCAAAACTAAAAACCCCATTTTGCATTTAAACAAAATTTCAAATCATGCCCATTCACACAAAAAAGCCCTTGGTTACATGTATGTGTGCAGCTCCCCATTAATGAGTTTAAATAAAAGATTTAAAGATCATTTTGCAATGCATGTGAGGCCCTCCATTCATAAACTGAAACTGCCCCTAAAGAGAAACAAAACTAGAGCTCTTCTGTGAATAGCATTATATTCTATTGTTCTAATGTACAAAAGCTCTTTCTCACTTTCTCTTTCTCAGCTCTTTGGGTAGTAACACACAGGAAGACAGATAATATTCTATTTTTCATTTCATAGTCTGCCTTTTCATACCAGAACTACAGTACATACTGTGCCAGCAGCATGGAGTTTTACAGTAGAAAATATCCAAAACACTCTCTGTGCCCATGGCAAATTAATTGCTGCTTATCAGCATAGCAGCGCTGTCATTATCAGCAGCAGATAAAATCACCTGAGAATGAAGCCCAAGATAACTAAGCAAAATAGCTTCAATATTTACAGTACATTACATATTTCAGAATTTAAAACATTCAGCTCTGTAATGTATTAGCAATAACAATAATATGTGATAATAATAAGTAACAATAATAATAACTAATTATAATAATAACTTTAATTTCCCAGCTTGTGATCAATAAAATATCTGTGTGTCTGTCTGTGTGTCTGTCTGTCTGTCTATCTATCTATCTATCTATCTATCTATCTATCTATCTATCTATCTATCTATCTATCTATCTATCTATCTATCTATCTATCTATCTATCTATCTATCTATCTATCTATCTATCTATCTATCTATCTATCTATCTACCTGTCTGTCTATCTATCTGTCTGTCTGTCTGTCTGTCTATCTATCTATCTATCTATCTACCTGTCTGTCTGTCTGTCTGTCTGTCTGTCTGTCTGTCTGTCTGTCTGTCTGTCTGTCTGTCTGTCATTGTCTTGAAGGCATGTGACCACAACTGAAAGCTCATAACCTTTCAGCTCTGTCAAGTGCTGGTACACAGACTTATGCAGACCTGCAACAAACCCAAGACACCACAAACACAAAATAAGCAAGTTATGTAACAGGCCCAATATAGAAACTTGAAAGCAATTAAATATTGAACTGAATCTAAAAATGCTTTTCTGTTGGGTGTTGCCGTGTCTATTTTAGACACATTTACAGGAATGCTGTGGTCCGTGACTGCTGAAGTCATCTAAAAATAGAAACACCGCTCTGAGTTGTGTCTAACTATAGCATCCTAGCAGGCTGTTTTGTACATTTTTGACAAGATAAGTACACAAATAGCAATGGGCAAAAAATAGGGGATGCAAGGAACTGGATATATCTTTTGGAGTATCAAACGATCTCAGCATCTTGTCTGACTTTTATTTGTGATTGTTTCAGGATTGTTTCTGGGTAGGGAATGTGACCAACCCAGAGTAAAAACATTGCATCTTAGAATAGTTTTCTTTTATTGTCTTTCAGGAACAAAAAAGATCACATATTATGGTGATTTAAGGCTTTTTTTAGTAAAACAATTCAGAATCCAAATCTGGCCTTTGTTGCATACTTCTTAAGCTAAACTCTTGAGAAAGAGTGTCTAGTGAAGCCTGATGTAAGTTAAGTGTAAGCTTAAGAACTGAAAATGGACTTACACCATCCTGTTTCTCCTAAGAATGTCTTAGGGAGAAAAAGATCAGAAGTCAATAAAATCTTATTTATTTCTGAGATACAATGATAAGATAAGAGCGTTGTTAGAAGTCATATTTTTCCTCCGGGAATGCATTGTACCACATTTTGGTTCCAATACAATGGCATTCAAGTGGAGCAGATCCATCTCCTCTTCCAGCCCAGCGAGCTTCACTTCCACTGGGCCTGCTGTCAGTGCTGTGCCTGAGGGTCAGGGCTCGGCTTGGGCATCATGCAATTTATATAGCCCGATATTATCCTGACATAATATCCCAGTATGCTGGTATTTCAGAATGAAAAAAAGTAGAATGTTGGTGATGTCGGTAGATATGGACAATAATCACCATTAATCAGACAAGTAGCATCTATGAAGTATCCCTGAGAGGTTTCATATATTTGAGTGTTTGCTTATTGTATTGCATATGAAAAATATGCAAGAAACAGCTTTTTAGTATCAATCAGAGCATTTCTCTACAATTATGATGTTCTGCATGTCTCAATGTGACCTATAGGAGATTACGGTGTGAAAAATAATACAGACGATATTTGGAAATACCTTGGTATACAGTATTTTCAAATTACCACCTAAGCTTAGTCAAGGTTTGTCTTCACTTACCAAAAAGAGAAAAGGGAAAAACATGTCTTGTATGCCTGCGATGCCTATAACCCCCATAATGCCTAGCAGCACCACCATCTTAGTTTCACCTGGCTTGGTGTTTGCTGACGAGCTGAAAGAGACAGCTTGCCTACAGCTGTAAAGCCTGAGCACAGATCTATGTGTGAACTGGAGCACAAACATAACAAAGTGTTTTTTTTTTCAACGAAAATGGTGGCATGTTGAGTTACCACTTACTCTGAGCTAACTTATCTGGGTTAGTTTCTAAACCACCTACTTGCAATATCCCCCAGAGGTTTACATTTGTGACAGCTCCTGTACGTACACATGTACTGCACAATCAGTAAGATCCATATTATTTCATTATTATTATTATTACTACATTACACTTAGCTGACACTGTCATCCAAAGCAACTTACAGTTATTTTTTGTAGATAAAGGGTACAGTCCTCTGGGGTTCAATCTGGGGTTAGATGCTCAAGGGCACTTCAGCTATGCATGAGGATGCCGTAGAGTACTAGTTATTTACTCCCTTACCCTCATTCTTCCTACTGGTATGGGAATCGAACCTGCAACCTCAAGACCAACTCCCTAACCATTAGGCCACAGCTGCCAATAGAGTGTATAGAGGTACTTACATGTTTTGACAGGTTTTCACTCTTGGAGTCCAGGTCATACCTGGCAAGGAAAAGAAAAAGTTGTTTTGTAGCAAAACCTTACAAGTGAACAACACCTCCATTTCCGTGCAGTCTGGTACAACTCACACCTAAATGCATGGTGGCTTTTGCGTAAGTCTGTCAGAGGACTGTGTTCACGAAAGTTAAAGGAGTCCTGCACACCTTGGATGGATATACTGCAGCTATATATCACTGACTACGACTTGGATTAAACCAGTGAAAAGCGCAACACTGTTGACTTAACCAAACCACTCTGTCAGTTTTTCTGTGGTTTTCCTATTTAAAGAGGTTTGTCAGTCAAGTAAGCAGTGTTTTCATTTGTTTTATCTACTTAGAGCGTGCAACCTCTATGAAAGACAGACTCCAGAGGCAGAGGGATTGTGTTCTTAATGACTGAGGTAATTCACAAGAACAAAATGCATACTGTAGTGTACATACTGTGTTTCCTAATAGCCATCAAAGGCAACGCACCTCGACTCTCCCAACAATAGATTAGACTTTTAGATTACATTCAACTTGTGCAACATGTGGTTTACCATCTAATCAGCAAGCTGCAATACTACTCACAGACGCCATTTAGCATGTTAGCAAGCTTTTACTAGTGATTTCCATTGTTTGTTGTTGTTGTTTTGTACAAATTATTTAAGGAGTTACTGTCCTAGTTTTAGACTGAAACTCCATAGCTGCTCTTAAAAAAGATCTTTGTCTTACAGTGCTGTATTACTTAGCAGGAAAGCCCTGCTGGCTAGTCAAACAATGTTTCTCACACTCTTTTCCAGACATACTGGCTACGCCAGAGAGGGCGGAATCATAGCACAACAATGTATCACAGGCAACATAATTCTAGAAGACTTGGTGGCATTATATAACGTCCCGAAGGCTTGTGTGTGCCTAATGCTTATACTCAGCTGAAGTGGGCCCCATACACGCACAAATGCTTCCGAATGCTTCGTTTCATCACAGTTAACACATACAGTGAATCTACACAGACGTGAGTGTGTGTGTACACACACACACACACACACACACAGATAAACAGGAACTCTGCTGGGTCTGGTTGTAAATGCTTCACTTCATCACAGTTAACACACAGTGAATATCTGTACAGAAGTGTGTGTGTGCACACAGATAAACAGGCTCTGCTGGGTCTGGTGTAAATGCATCAGCACCATTTCAGCTGCATGTGTCCAAACGCAACACCGCATGCAAAACACAAATCCTCCTCTCTGCCTGTTTAATTCACTGCTCACACAGACACACATGCACACACGCACACACACATGCACATGCACACACACTCTCTCTCTTTCTCTCTCTCTCACACACACATGCACACAAACTCATTGTCTCTCTCTCTCTTTTACTCTCTCTCTTACACACATGCACACAAACACTCTCTGTCTCTCTTGAGCTGCAGGGTAGAGAGGCTGGTGGTTTGTAAGAGGGGGGCAGGGGAGATAGGGAGACGTAATGGCCAAAGGGAAGGAATTAGTAGTGAACGGGGGAGAGAGAGAGAGAGAGATTGTGTGTGTGTGTGTGTGTGTGTGTGTGTGTGTGTGTGTGTGTGTGTGTGGGTGTGTGTGCACCAAAGGGATGGAATCACTGGAGAAGAGGGAGAATGTGCGCAGACCAGAAACAGCCTTGGCGTTTTCTTACTCAAGAACAAACCTATATCCTTGCTCTAGTTGTGTGTGTATGTGTGTGAGGGGGTGTTGAGGTGTTTAAAGAGAGGGAGAGAAAGAGAGAAAAAACTATGACGTTAAATGAGCAATGCCTATGCACAGAGTATGTACACAATATATACTGACTCTTTCATACACACACACACCCAGACACACATGCACAATCATTTTCTGCCTCACTGACCTGTGTAAGCTGTATGTGTGTGACTGTTTTGCTGTTGATGTTTCTATTTATAGTCAGCCACAGACTATGTAGTAGTTATGCATGCATCACATCCATCACCAACCCACAGCCAATCAGCTACTAGTTTAATAACATGTGATGCTGATTTAGCCAATGGGAAATAAACATTGTTCATGAAATCAGTAACAACGGCACATTCCACTATTTACAGTTTTTTTATACAGACCGGTCACTCACAGGTCAAAGCGTAGGTTTTGCCTTTCCTCAAAGAAGTAGTCAAGGATGAATTTCCGCACAAAGTCTGGGTTGAGGGTGTTGTCGATAACCTCAGTTCTGCCAAACTGTGGATAAAACAGTGCATTACATTTCAACCGAAATATATCACACGATATTGTTTGGAGCAAGTTATTTGTGTAGATCCTGTCTTTTAGAAATTCTGCCACATATTTGACCCAACCTCTTTCTGAACCAGCTGATCTTAATGTGCATACAACTGATCACCCAGGTAGATGAGCTAATGAGTGGATTGGGTAACTGTGGCCTAGTGGTTAGGGAGTTGGTCTTGCAAGCGAAAGTTGCCGGTTCAAATCCCGCCCTATCCATAGTTGAGATGCCCTTGAGCAAGGCTTCTAACCCCACACTGCTCCAGGGACTGTAACTGAAACCCTGTAAATATCTGTAAGTCACTCTGGATAAGAGCGTCAGCTAAGTGTAATGTAATGTAATGAAATCACCTGTGTTAGGTGCACAAGCAGAAGACAAAAACACATGACAGGGTTTTTACTTTCTGAAGCTCAGATCTCCCCGTTTCATGGAAATAGAGAAGAATTCAATGTTCATCACTTCATTGCTCTGCCTGATAAGACAACTGGGAAAAGTAGGGGCACACTATACAGAATCTTTATTCACACAATAATACATATTAATAATGTGTGATTATGATACTTATATGATGCCTATATGATATCTATACGCAGCAATGAAGCCAGAAATCAAATTCCACATATTCCATATCACTGAGCTCTACCTGATTGACTCTTCTACCGGTGCAATAAACACAGGTGATTTCACTGATTAACTCTTCTACCCGGTTGAAGTTGTGCTAAAGTTTTGGTAAATGGATGAAACAAACACGTGGTACTGGATTGTAACTTCTGAAGCCAGGTTGCCTACAGTATTACTGTCTTTATGTGTAGTGCAGTGTTTGACTTGACACTCCCAGTGTCCCAGTGCTTGAATTGACAATTTTTTAGGGCACCAAGTATCCACAAGCAGCCTGAGTGAAGCCTGCTGCTACCCTTATAAAAAACTCTGACAGCTGAGACACCAATGAAACGATGCGATTCACACTCACCTCTCTCCATTCCCTGTTTCCAATGGTTTGGGTGTACAGAATGCAAACTGGACGCAGGCGTAAATAAGGAAAAGGAAAAAAAAAAACAGAAGAAAGAGAGAATTATGTGAACTCTGCAAGAACCCAGTGTTTTCTCTGACACGCCCAAGTAAACATCAGCACCGGTGAAGCAAAAACAAGCGCTTCAATCAGGCTGCCACAGGAGGCATTGAAACAATGCACACACCCATCCTCTCATTACTGAGCCATCTGCTCAAACTGTCCGCAGGCGCTCAGCGCAGAAAAAAAAAAGTTTATAACTTTAACCAAGATTTGTCCTAAAATAGGCCTATTCTAAAGTGTGTCAACCGTATGGGATTGATGAGAAGAACGACCCCTTGTGTCTGTGTGTGTGGGGTGGGTGCGGCGGCAGGATCACATGCCCATACTTATTCAGATAAATAAGGCAAACAATCTCTACTGTGTGTGTGTGTGTGTGTGTGTGTGTGTGTGTTGAGGGGGGGTTCAGATGCCTATACTGATTCAGATAAATCAGGCATGTTTGGAAAAAAGAAGCCCATGTGCGCAACTCTCCCGGGCTGAGATGAGATCAGCTGGCACATGTACACTAACTGGCTCGTGTGTGTGTGTGTGTGTGTGTGTGTGTGTGTGTGGTGTGTGTGTGTGGAGGGGGGTGGTGGACATGTATGTACACTAACTGGCTTGGATACTTTGATGTTGGCCAGCTGTGCTGAACTCTGTGATAAAATCACGTGTCATAAAAAATATCAAATAAATAGCACATTACTGGACTTAGAGGGCGACCATAACTATTGTTAATTTCCACATGCAAGACACAACTTGTATAAACTAAATGCTTTCATTTAATTTAAACTACAATTTAGTATTAGCCATATTCGTGTATAAGTCACAGCTTAAATAGCATGCTAATTACCAACTGGTGATCCACGCTATGTAAGGCCATCTGTTTTTTGTTTTTTTTTTCCATATAGCACCTGAGAGTTAGCCTAGAAATCTAGGCGTACCCTAACATTAGCAAAGTCTAACAATGACCCATTGAAGCTCATTAGCTATTCTCCCAAGTCTGGTCGGACCAATCACATCGGCCTATCCTTGTAAAGAGTCACTGGGTGGGCCTAACACGATGACGATAGGGCTGCGACAATGCACTGGTGTAGTGCTGTGGTAAACAAGTTTGTTGCCCTGATTGGTTGTAGCGCTATCCTATTGCGTGCAGAGGCAGTTTTGGGACAAACATTGATGCTGCCCCTTGGACCACGCCTGGCCTACCCTTTGTGGCCAAACCACACAATTTCATGTGGCAATTTGAAGTTACCTTAGAATTAGAAAGAGCCAAAGAGCCTGCATTTAGCATTAGGGTTTCAGTAGTGCTCTTTGCATGGTATGCATGCATGCTGTGCTCTATTATGGTAAGTACATTTGTACATGGAGCCTGTGTGTCTGATTAAATATCACACTAAATGTCATCTTCCATCACATGGGGGACTGTGGATTGTATCCAGCACCACATGCAGACAGAGACTGAGGCGTTCACACAGGCGTGATGGGAGACATAGCCCAACATCTTGTTACAACTCATTAGCGTAGCCCCATCTCTTCACCCGTAATCACACACCACTGCAAATTATTTATTTACATCTGCTTCACAGACACACACACACACACACAAACACACAAACACGTGTGTGCACACACAAACACACACTCTGTCTCTCTCCTGCCTTCTCTCTCTCCCACACACACTAAAACACACACACACTCACACACACACACACACACACACACAGACACTCAGACCCTACAAACAAACACACACACACACACTTTCTCTCTGTGTGTGTCTCTCTCTCACACAAGCACACACTCTCTCTCTCACTGTCTCTCACACACACAAACACACACACACATACACACATCCACGCACTCTCTCACACACACAGCAGGAATCCATCAATCTAGAACAAACTGTGCATACATGTACAGGCAGTGACTATTGTAGCAAGAAGCGTAAGGCACAGCACTGCACAGCACTGCGCTGCGTCTAAGGAGCTGGTTTCTAATTTTAGCATCCCACGGCCACTGAAACGAGTGTCTTTTGGCTCGGAAAGCTAGTGAGGCGCTCTAATCTTGTGCGACCTGGGCAATAACGTCAGCATAGCGGAGACATGGACTCAGCACAAGTGCCTGCCTGCATAAATGGATGGCAGAAAAGCCCTCCACCCTTCCCCAGTCTCCTCCTGCTGACTGACGTTTGCTCAAATGCTTATGCATGGCCCAGGAGCTCCCTCTCTAACTCTCTCACTCTCTTCTTCTTTCTCTCTTCCTCTCTTTCTTTCTTTCTTTCTTTCTTTCTTTGTTTTGCTCTTCTCTTCCCTCTTTCGGTGTCAAGAGTACATCACTAACCTTGTTTACATGGCTACACTTTTGACCCGTTCAGAAACAGAGAAAAACAAGCGCAATCAGAGATGGCAACCTGGTCCCCCATATGGGTGAAAAGACCCACAGACACACACACACACACACACACACACACACACACACACACACACACACACACACACACACACACACACACACACACACACACACACACAGACACACACACACACACACACACACACACAGACACACACACACACACAGACACACAGAAGGACAGGGTCATTGCCATACCTGGTCAATCCATCCGGGGACCAGCTAAAAATTACTCATGTTGTGAAATAGAATACAACATTATTCTGTAAAATTCTATACTGTATATTCTATAAAATTGTATTTGGAGTTAAAGGGGTGTTTTATCCTGTTCCTGTTCTGATCAAATGTTCATGTTCACATACAGAGAGGCATCAGATGCCACTTCTCTTACTTAGTTCTCTTTTGCAATCTGATTTTTTTTCTGTACTGTTCCTCTCTCATTTCAACTTCTTTCATTCTCCTGAGAGGCTACTTGATATTCCCCACGCTCTTTCTTTCTTTTTGTCTTAAAGTTAAAATACTGCTGAGGCTTCTCTTTTCCCAGCTTCAAAGAGACCAAAGAGACTTGTGTTTAACCAAGCTCACTATGTGCAGTGGTCTTATCAGCAATCAGGGGATATAATACGTGGCACTGCTGCAATGTGAATTAGCCAAGGGGCTAATGGAGGGCGAGCAGCAGCAGCTGGCTCCACACATCTGCTGGCTAGCATACAGAGGTTACAACATTCATCTTTGGGAGACATAACAATGGTGACCCGCCCATGATCGAGCTAATGCATACACAGCCGGATAAATGAGAGAGAGTAATGAATTTTCCTGTTGGTTAATCTCTAAGAGAACGCCATTCCTATAGAGCATTTTAGAAGAGTTTAATTACTAGTGTCATGGCTGTTCAAGACAACATTAATAGTGGCAGTCGTAGCTGTTTTGCACAGCTGTTTTTGTTTTTCGTTTTAAAGGTCTCATTGCATCGTTTTTTCATTAATTGTGCTCTAGTATTAATGAATGCTCTGTGAGCCAGTTTTAGTGAAAAACTGCTTTAGTGCTGCTGTTACAGGCTGTTCTAGTTTGGTGGAGGAGATGGAGCAAGGAGAATGAGAGGTTCTCAGCTATGCTCGTTACAGGCTACAATCATTCAAAGCCCATTCGTTCATAGCACACCAATAACAGGATTTAAACATTCTAAGCAAACACACATACTTACATATACTTCGTTAACTGAATGTGTGCTGCAACGAGACTTCTCCGGTTATCACAACTGTGGCATGGCTTTTTCTATTAAACAAACTTACGCCACTTTGTTTTTGCCTTTTCCGTATTGGCTCTTTTTTCCACCTATTATCTTTCATTGACTAATGGGGACAATCGGGGTGGAAGAACATTTTCACGTGCAGCATGCATATGCAACTCGGAGTGACCTGTCGTATTTCAAAAAGAGCAAAGACTAAACGGTTTCTCGCGGAATGAGACCTTTAGCACTGCCAACAATATCAGATGTAGTGGAAGTAGTTTAGGATCCAAGTACAACGTCCAGGCACTGTTTCTGTTTTACCATTCAAAGGTTCTATAAAGGAGCACCTCTCTCCATAACTAGCAGATCAAAACATTGTTTACTACATTACAACATTACTAGTACAGTACATGCCTTTCCTGTATTACAGCAACATGTTAAAAACCTACTGTGTTTCAGGAAGAAGTGAACATTTATCGAAGAAAAGAAGTAATGCAAAAAAGGATTCAAGCATTCAAGTTGAAAAGGTCAAATTCTCAGACAGGCTCTGGTCCCATTGGTTTGGAACACAATTTCTCACTGAAAAAAAATCTCGGCCCAATAGAGGAAAAGGTGCAATTTTTTTTGGAGGTAATGAAATTGCTCGAGCATCTTAAGTGAACATTGTAATGCAGAACAGTGCAGAACCTGGATACACTATATTTCATGAAAACTGGCAGCGCTGTCTGTTGTCAGATACTGTCATTATAACATATACATCAGAGGGTACAGTATGAGCACACAAACGCACACACACACACACACATGTACAAACGCACACATGTGTAAACACACGTATACACACACACACACGCACCCACACACACACAATCCACCCACTCACATACAGTACTCAGTAAGCACATACATGCATAACAACTAGACATTTCTTACATGCGAATGTAAACAAACATCCACCCACTCTCATGTATGCTGTACTCTTATAACCAAGATTCGGGAATACTGAAGACTCAATCTTGTAATGGCAAGCAGAGTTGAGATTATACAAAGATTATGTTCTGAAAGGCTGAAATGTGCTTAGGAGTCAAACAAAACTATGTGCAGGCTATGCACTTACTTACCATATTACAGTAACTAACCCTTTTAAAATTCTCTGAGACACACAGCATAAAAGACAACACAATACATTTTAGTATATTATGCAACATCTAAAGACAGTAACACAGTTGTTGTTACACAGATATGTTAACAACACAGATGTTACTACATGACACCTCTGTGTCTGGAAGGTCATTCATGAAACGTTCACTCTGTATGTCTTAGTGTTCATATTTGTAAACACTGAAAAATGTAAGAAATTTTGTGGGACTTACTTGGATCAGACTTGGAAAATGTGTCTCTATCCAGAAGATTTCTGTGGAGATAATAAGACAAGGCACTGGTATTACATTTGTAAGGACTACCTAGGAATAAAATAATATTTTAAAAGCTTAGTTTATAAGCATACGTTTCTAACAGTCACAGTAAAGTTCTTTCAAACATGTCAGTGTTAATCTGTTTAACTGCCAATTAATTCCTCATAGCCCTTAAGTTCTATAGCTATAGCTTAGACAAATATGTAATGCGGTTCCTAAACCTTTAAGTATCTCTACAATATCTATTTTTAAACAAATACATATGCCCATATATAAATATGATTTCAAAAACTTCAAAGATCCAAAGCAGACGGCCCTTTTTTAAGTAAAAGTCTATGTCTGAAATGCTGCCTAATTTATGATGATGATTATGGTATGATTTCAGCAATTTCACTGCATGCCCAACTCTACCCATTAGATGTATGCATGTGACAATAAAATATCCTTGTATTTCGCAGCTAGCCTTCAGGGAGCATTATTTGTTTTAGCTATCTGGCGTTTCACAAATTATATGATATCATTATCTATACAATGTTGTAGGGTATTACTAACTGCTGTAAATTAAAACTGTACATTTTATAAGTGCTAAATATATTTTCCATCATTTTTGTTCAATTAATATTAATATTAAATTTGAATGAAAATCGCAAAAAGAACGACCGCAGTTGTGAAAGAACACAGACAGCACAAGTCACGTCCACATCAACAGTTGACATTAGAGGACTGAAAAACTTTAGATAAAGTTATAAAAAAAAGAGTGTTCAGATTGTTAGGACGTACACTCCAGCACAAAGCAGAGGTTCCCTTGGACTAAATCATAGTATCATAGTAAAAATGTTTAAAGTGTACTGGAAAACTAGCCAACTGCAGGCACTTTCATGCAGTCAATAAACATTGAATATATATGATAACCCTTTATTTAAAGTATAAGGCAACGTATGATAGTAACGTTGACCGGTTTTAGCTGTACTAAGCCTTCGTCAGGGCGTGGTCTGTGACAAGTCTCTAAAAACCTAGGTATGTAGATTCTGTGACAGGGTCAGGTGGTACAGGCACATCACATGTATTGTGATCGGAGGAAGTTACAAATATACATAAAACAGTAGACTATGTAAGCATATAAGATGAAACATATACAAAAATTCCAACTGAAGACAATCAAATGTACAGTCAGAGAAACAAAGTTTGCGTCTTTATAAAAAGGACTTAAAGTCTAAGTCTACTTAAGATAAAGTTAAGCAGCGTGCCACAATGTGACTTCGAGGCATGTTCACCCCAGATATGCAAAATGCTGCTTGATGTCCTGCCAAATTCTGCATTAAAAGCATAAACTTTTCATGACCTCCTCCCTCTTCTCTTTC
Organism: Coilia nasus; assembly: GCA_027475355.1. NCBI lineage: Eukaryota > Metazoa > Chordata > Actinopteri > Clupeiformes > Engraulidae > Coilia > Coilia nasus. The sequence continues at coordinate 26,447,952 of CM050208.1, forward strand.
TGTAAAGAGGGGTGGTTCGTATACCTGAAATGACAACATAACTTATTCAGCAGGCCGCCCTAAACATATATCAGTTGCATGAAACTGGCAGATAAATATACAGACAGTTCAGATTTCCTTATCCTGTGTACAGTATGTGTGTATGCTTACATAGTCATGCAAAGGCCCCAAACAAAATAAAAAGGGTTCAGCCTTTTTCATCTTGTGTTTGCATATACTCAAGTAGTCATGCAAATACACCCCAAACATCTCTGAGCGATTGATGGGGAGTGATGTATCTAGTTCATCTGCCCCGCTGGTGCTTGAGCGAGATGATTTGACGATGGTGTAATGTTGCTGAGGGCTAGACTCGCTGTGTCCCTGCATATGCATACTGTAGTCTCCCCTGTTACATGGAACCCATTACAAAACAGCCATAATACTCATGTTTCAACACTGAACACCCAAAAACACCACAGTTTTCCATCTCACAGACCCTTCTCTCCCACAATGCTTTAATGTATCCAGCCAACGCCTTGGTATGGGGACAGTCAAGTCATACTTTTTATCTTATTTTTTTTATTTAACCTTTATTTACCCAGGATTGTCCCATTGAGACTGAGCGTCTCTTCTGCCAGGGAGTCCTGGTCAAAATGGCAGCCAAACAAATAGTTCCAGACTCAGACAAACACAATAACACATAATAAAAAAATTAATAAGTAAAAATAAATGTAAAAATACATTTACATAAAACACAGTAGCAACTGACAGTTGTGTGAGCTACCTCTAAAAGCAATGACATTCCTCAGTATACACAGTATTAATTACTCTTTTAAAACTCTCCAAGCCAAGCCAAGATACCCTGACTGTGAATAAAATGTGAATACTGCTTGCAGTGGGAGAGTCATCAATTTCGAACTAGTCATCCATGAACCAAACCACTGTCTCTCTCAGCCGTCTTGTCTGGTTTCTGTAGGGTGCATGTCTTCATTTGTCAGAGGTAAAAACACTTAAAAGAATATCTCCTCACATACAAAAGCGTCTACTGTAGGTGTGTCACTAGGATTTAAGATGTAACAGCTTCTACTGGTTTCTAGTGTTGAATTCTTAAGAAGATCTACAGCTGTTCAATGACAATAAAGGTTTGGAAGTCTTCACGTATATTTACAGCCAAGTTAAGCGTCATAGATGTCAAACATTCTGATTAGTGGCCGGCGGTAAAAAGCAATATCCATCCATCCATCCATAGCATTCTGCAAGGTGTGTGTGTGTGCGTGTGTGCATGTGTGTATGTGCGTGTGCATATGTGTGTGTGTGTATGTGCGTGTCTGTGTGCGCATGTGCATGTGTGTGTGTGGAGCAATTCTACAAAACCGAAGGTAGGTCGTGCAGTAAGCAGAATAGCTATGAAAGATTTACAGAGTCGTCTCTGCATAACATCACATTCCCATTTTGATTCCCATCAGTTCCCTACCCATATAACACCCCCCCCCCCCCCCCCACACACACACACACACACACAGTCACACAGCATCAGTTCTCTACCCATATACCCATATGAGGCTTTTCCTTCCCAAACACACACATGCACACACACACACACACACACAATCAGCAATCGGGCTTTTCCTTTATACTCACATCTTATGTCGCTATTTAAGATTTTGAGAAAAAAAATGTACACCTATGTTTTGTCAGCAGATACGACCAATTTTGATCACTACTATCACAACTATCAGATAACTCGTCATAAAAACTTTTTATATGGAATGTTTACTCTTTACGGATCAATGTTTCTCGATGCGTCTTGTGTGTCAAAAGTAAACAATTGCAGCGCTCATCATCCATGGACAGCTTGAGGTATTTTTTGCTGAAACATGCTCCTGTTTAAAGACTATTGATGAACAGCATTGACTGGTTGCCCTACTGTCATTAGAAAATTAATTAAATCTAAATACAATACCTAGCTCTCAGATCTTTAAAGAAAATAGATGACTGAGACATGATGGTAATCAGCTGAAGCCCTTGCACCTTAGAGCTATGTGCCAGGGTAATGGCCAGCGCATATTTTTTTCTGGCAATGTGACCAAGACAGAAATGTAAGCGCAGCGAGAGGTTCTACCAGGAAGACGTAATGCGCGTCATCAATTAACCATCGTCCAATCAGCACGTAGCACCTGTCTTTTAATACATCATCTTACCTTCCTGCTTTGCTGCTCACAGGTGTATTCCGCCGTTCGACGCATTTTCCCTCGCGCAACATCAGACATCTCTGATTCGATGAGGATATAATACCATTTCGCTTCTTCCTGCTCGCATTTGCCCGTACTGCTCCTAAAGGGTTTTTTCTCCACTCGCTGCCTGATGGCCAACGCCAACATTCCCTATCAAACCCCAAGCCGCCAGCTATTTTGGATTTTCGCCCGAGTTCCAGTCTGTTCCGGTTTCAGGTCTCCCTTCCCCGGAGCCGTGCCAATTATACCTAACCTGCCCTTTGCTTGTTTCAGTACCAAACCTTGGTTTTCCTTTCATTCTATCTGACGATATTATTCCGTTGATGTAGATATGAATGATGGGTCGTACACCTTTTTATGTTGTTTGCCGTACAGGTGTATTATGCGTTCGTAGTTTGTGTCTCCTCGATGGTACGCGCAATTTTCTCGTCCTCAGTGGGTTTATTGGGATAGTTAGCGCATTTATCATGGTGCTCCTATGATTTTGGCAGTCTGATAAATGATGATAACTATGCTAAGATGTTGAGTAGCTAACAGTGTTTGCTAGCGATTACCTCATGTTTCGTTAGCCGTCGTACTACCTGTCTCGTCAGTGCTACTTTGCAGATTTCTCTAAGGTTGTTAGCTACTATGCTACCATGCTTCTACTTGACGAGGTCTGCTTGTGTAGAGGGATACCAAATGTATTTTCAGCGTCTGGTTTTCAAGTTTTCTTCTCACATAACTGATTGATGCTTGGGATATGTACATTACACATTACTTGTTGTTTAAAGTAAGCTCTCTCTGACCATATCATCTGACCATAGTCAAGTTCTATGGGGGCTAGTTTCTACCCGGTAGAAGTCCTGATGCTTTCGTTTGCTAGCTGGGAAAATGTGCTATCGACACACTAATATGAGGTCTAAATTCATCTGCAGAGAGACATGCTTACATAGATGGTGTCTCGTGGGTTTTATTGTTGTTGGTTAATCTGTTCAACCTTTACAAGCTGTAACTGCTTCGACAGTTACCTATGATTCACGTAATTGGCCCAATCTGTTTGCCCCGAAGCTATCGTGCTTGACGTGACTGTTCCGTTGTGGACGGATCAATTCAGTTAGTGGGATGGACCGATATCGTTCTTTTCTTTCAAGGTCAAATGTACTTCCCCGTGTGCACAAGCATTTTGTTCTGCTGCCAGTTCGGTAAGCTGATTTATTGAGCATTTCAGTACATCACAAGCATTTCGCTCAGGTTCCGTTCTGTATTGAGGTACTCATCCATGACTCATGCATGCAGCGTTGTTAACTGACTGACTTATTTTATCTCTGCAGGCTAATTGTCCCAGGTGCGGTAGTTTAACAGTGGTTTGGCCATTATATCTTCGTCTTCGTAATCTTAACAGTGGTATAGCGTGTCCACTCTTGGCTGTCCAACCCTAAGTAGCTTTTTTGAAATGTTTATCTCTCCACCTGCCGCCTTCCAACTGAAAAGTCATTGGTTACCGCTCAGCAAACACCGCTCCTCATTTGCATAAAGTTCAGCAGAGCTCAAATTTTCGCCCGCCTCGCCACCTCTCTGTCTATACAAGCCATTCGTTTCGTATTGGCACTGCTGCTGTCAATTCAAAGGCTGGGCAGATGGTCGTCCTCAGCTTTTGAATATTACATCAGGTCCGATGATCGTGTCGTTCAGTCATTCAAATGGCACTCCCCAGAATTCAAGGTAAGCTTCAACGTCTGGTGGTGGTCGTTTTCGTCACTTTTCATATCGTCACTGTTCATGGTGCTACCTGTGACATCTGTCAATGTCTGTGTTCCTACTGGAGGAATCCGTCATTGTTAGCTATGTGTAATGTATTGGTCAGCAAACTCAGCAAACACCGCTCCTCATTTGCATAAAGTTCAGCAGAGCTCAATTTTCGCCCGCCTCTCGGTCTATACAAACCATTCGTTTCGTATTGGCGCTGCTGCTACAGCAGCAGCAGAACGTGGTATACCTCCGAAGTATCCGTGGTATACCTCTGTCAATGTCTGTGTTCCTACTGGAGGAATCCGTCATTGTTTGCTATGTGCAATGTATTGTAAAAGAACTGCACTATAATGTCTGTGCTGAGACCTGAAGCATCCACCACGGACTGTGTCTCATCTGTCATCTCCGCCACTACTCAAGGCGTCCGTCATCGTCTGCGCCAACACTCGAGTATCCTTCACCGGCCTAGTGGCGGCATCTGAGACATCCCTGAGGCATCCGTTTTCAAGCCGATGGTGGAGGCTTCCATTTATGTTGTCTAAATGTTATAAAATGTAATATGATGTATGTCTGCACCGAAATTTGAGGCTGTCATTAGGCGTTAGTGGAAGCATCCGTTTCCGTCTCTGTCCTTATGCTTCTATGTTTTCTCAAACTCCGCCCCCGTCCTTCAGCTAATTCGCCTTTAATTTTCCTTCCGAATGGGTTGCCAATGTCACTTCACTGGTTTACAATGCATTTATCAATGGTGGTGGGGAGTTGCGGGTTGTCTCCCTCTGTCTATACCGGCCATTCGTTTCGCATCGGCGCTGCTATGGCAGCGGCAGAACGTGGCATACCTCCAACGACCATCCAAAGGCTGGGGAGATGGTCGTCCTCTGCTTTCGAATCTTACGTCAGATCCGATGATCATGTCATTCACGACGTTCAGCTGGCACTCTCCAGAATTCAAGGTATGCTTCAACGTCTGGTGGTGGTCGTCGCTTTTCATTCACTATGCGAAGTGGAAGCACCTGTCACTGTTTATGGTGTTACCTGCGCTATTGTGGGGAATCCGTCATTGTATGCTATGTGTCATGTATAGTAAAATACCTGTACTCTACTCCACTGGCTGTACCGAGACCTGAAGCATCCGCCCAACGTCTGTGTTTCATTTGTCATCGCCATCATCCGCCATCAACTGCGCAAACGCCTGGGCATCTATCACTTGCCTAGTGGCGGCTTTCCCTAATGTCGGTTTTGTGCATTGAAATGAACTGTCATGTCATGTATTGCATCCGTAGTCAAGCTGTCAGTAGAGGCATCCGGTTCTGTTTGAAGGTTTGTTGTATGGAACTGTACTGTAATGTCTGCGCCGAACCCTGAGGCATCCGTTTCCAAGCCGATGGTGGAGGCATCCGCTACCGTTTGTTAAATGTACTAAAATGTAATGTGATGCATGTCTGCGTCGAAACTTGAGGCATCCGTCATTCAGCCAATGGTGGAGGCATCCGTTTCTGTTTAAGCGCCGAACCCTGAGGCATCAGTTTTCAGCCGATGGTGGAGGCATCCGTATGTACGCCGAACCCTGAGGCATCCGTTTTCAGCCGAAGGTGGAGGCATCCGCTACCGTTTGTTAACTGTACTAAAATGTAATGTGATTTCTGTCTGCGCCGAAACTTGAGGCATCCATCATTCAGCCGATGTTGGAGGCATCCGTTTCTGTTTGTGAAGTGTTGTGTAATACAATGTAATGTTGTATCTTCCATGTAATGAAATGTAATATGATGTATGTCTGCTTAGCATAATGTAATGTTATGTAATGTACTGTTTGCGCTGATGCCTGAGGTCTTTCTCACGGGGTTCTCTACCTCTCTCCTTTCACTGTCTCTGTACTGCCGGAGGCTTTTCTCTGTTCTGATATGGGAGGTAATTTTCCCTGACTATGTTGATATTACTGGCATCATGGGGCTTTCGTCTTATGCTTTTCCAATATCATACTGTCGAATGTTGGGGAATTCAAATTGCGCATATGAGTTGTCTTTCAGTGTTTTCTCGCGTAATTATGCTTATTTGCAGACGGTGGCGACTAAAGGTTTTGGTGGGTATCACTTCGCGAATTGGTAGGTATTACATTTCTTTTGGGGGTAGAGTTTAATTGATCTATGTAAGTATCACTTAAATATTTATCTTATTTTCTTTTGGGGGTTTTATTATTATGCCCTTCTACTACTACAGTCAGCATCTATTCAGTTTTCAGGTTTTCTGATCAGGACAAAGGACAGAACCTATGCCAAAGTTTTGTTGTGCCATATCATTACTTGTCATCAAATAAATTGTCATTAAGTTATTATATATTCAGAGTCTTTCTGGTTGAAATATAAGCGCAGCGAGAGGTTCTACCAGGAAGACGTAATGCGCGTCATCAATTAACCATCGTCCAATCAGCACGTAGCACCTTTCTTTTAATACGTCATCTTACCTTCCTGCTTTGCTGCTCACAGGTGTATTCTGCCGTTCGCCCACCTCCCTCCCCAGCATCCTTCCACGGGTTCCTGTCCGCGTCCAGTGGGTCCTGATGATGATGATGTCTCATCCACCCCTGCTTCTCGACCAATCTCGTGATGTCTCATCTACCGCTGCCTCTTCGCTGGCCTCCCGATGTCTCCTCTACCCCTGCATCTCCAATGATTGACCCCGGATTTCCATGGTCTCCTCCTCTTCCTCCCGGATCGCTCCTCAATACCCATTCTGGCTTCCTGCTGCGCCCCTCCATGAACAACTCTCTGACGCATCCTCATCGGGTGACTCTGCTCTGTCCCCGGATGTTGGATTTCCTGTCACCTGAGCGACAACCTGGACTCTATCGTCTCATTGAGCATCAGTTTAGCCTCAGGCAGTTAGGCTTCCCCCTAGAGATGTGGTTCTGCCCAAGGTTTCTTCCTCATTAAGAATATTTAGGGAGTTTTTCCTTGCCCCGGTACTCCGGGGGGACCCAGGGTTGTGCTCTTGAAATCCCCAGTTTCCTCTTTTGATGTACTATGTATCGTCACATTTAATGTTAATGTTCTGCATCTTATGCTTCTGAAAGTCTATTATCTACGTTATGACCACCACCAGTGGGTTCTTGTCCTTTTGTCAGGGGGGTTTTATTATTATGCCCTTCTACTACTAGTCAGCATCTATTCCGTTTTCAGGTTTTCTAATCAGGACAAAGGACAGAACCTATGCCAAAGTTTTGTTGTGCCATATCATTACTTGTCATCAAATAAATTGTCATTAAGTTATTATATATTCAGAGTCTTTCTGGTTGAACTATGGAATATCACATTGTGGCATCATGGTGAGACTGCAATTTTTGTCTTTCACGAGTGTCAGTTATGCCTGACCATGTCATACTATATGAGTCAGGAGACTGGCCACATCACAAGACAATGTGTGCTGTCACTGTATGCATTCCACTGACCGCTAGTAACAGGAAAATGGAATATGGCAAGGCCATAAATTCCTTTTTTATTTTGTGAGTTAAAACTAATAAGGTGAGTAATATTTTTGGTTATACTTTATTTTACTGTCCCTGTTACAGTGTATCTACATCATGAACTACAGTGTAACAAAGTTTGTAACAACATGTAACATTATGTACTTACACAGTACTGTAAGGTTAGGATTAAGGTTAGTGTTTGGTATATACTGTACAGTGTAAATACATAATATCACATGTTGTTACATGTAGATACACTAAAAAAAGGAACCATACATACACTATTACCATATTTTCACATTATCAGATGCCTTGTCTTCACCTGGCTGCCAGTGTCTGTACGTCAGGCTAACTGCACCGGTACAAGGGCGGCTTGGTGGGTCTACACAACTCCCACATAAATGGATTTCTTGTCTTGAAAGCAGCACTCAGATAACCAATAACTGCCAACGACTTTCCCACGCTTAAAGACTGCCCCGCGGGAAATGACCTTCAGCCCTAATCAATGCGCCCGCTGAAGGACTCAAAATAAACCTTGAGATGAGTCGATGTGCTGATCTGTGATGGACGCTGCAGATGTGGATGTGCCAAGTAAAAAAGAGTAAATGTGTGTGCATACCCTTCTCAGTAAGGTGAGTGCAGGACAAAATAAAATGCAATAACAATTAAAATAAAAGAGAAGAGTGTCAAAAAACTGGTGCAGCTCCCAAAAGGTTTATTGAATTGCAATTTTGACTGATTAAGATCCTGGTTTGTCAAAATGCTGCCGCTGTGGTTGAACAAACCTTTTGGGAGCTATTACTGGTGTGCAGATAGTACACACTGTCCTCTTATGCTGTAGATGTGCTAGCCAGTCTTATGTTCTTATTGTGGCAGGAGGTGAGAATGAAATTCATGTTCAACGATAGAGGCTGCATACATTTCTGTAATGACATGCAGCAAAAAAACTACAAAAAAGAAAGCCCACACAACAAACTTAAGTGCAGGGCCTTAAACGCACTGCTTAGAAACCATGGAAACAAGGAAAATGAAAGCATTTACCTAATTGGATTTGAATCTGAGAGAGAACATAAAAAAACTATTGTCTTAAAGATCAGATAAAAGCTTGTGTGGACATCGCTCTGGAATAATCAGTGGCCTTAAGTCACTGTTGCCGTTTTCACTTGCTTATTCTTCGACAAATGCATTTGTGACATTCCTGCTATGATAGCGATGATGTGCAGCTGACTTATCAAGGGAGGTCTGGTCTATTTGCATTCATTATTTCTGTTTAATATCTTCCTATCTGAATACAGACACTTCAAATAATTATATAACCATCAAAACCTATTTAGACTGTTGTTTAACTTTGAATATCTACAAAATCCAACCAAATAAAAACTGTGTGAGTAAGCACTGTAGCAGGGCCTGCCACGACGTGCAGTAAGGTAATAATAGGACAGACTAAGAAGTTATGGTAAAAATTGTAGTACAGGCAGTCTGCTTCAGTCAGGTATTTACAGTAATATGCAAGATGACAGACACAGAATGTTTGTGCATCATGGCATCTACTGAGACTAACTCCCGTAACATCAGTCAGTGACATGAGACAGAGAAGCTTTTTAAACATTAAATCTTCCGCCTCAGAAAGTTTATTTTTACAGAATTCATCTAGATGTGCAAACATTAGTGTGTTGGGCCAAATCTATTAATGAGGAAAGTTTACTGAAACCGAACAATCTCAATTTTGCTCCAGGGATGAAGACTGTGGCTGAAGATCTAGCATAATTAATTATAATACTTCTGCATGGAGTGATTTCTTTCAACTGTGCCAATTCTGTTTATTATTTCTAAGGTAGAGTCCCAATTAGCAGGGCCTCAAAGACCTTACAGAAACCAATGCCAAAATCTCAGTCGGATGTACACAAAGAAAAACTCTTGCACTGAACCCCCACATAGTAGCGCAGGCCACCCGCCTCAGGCAATTCCAGGAGAGACAGCTATTAGAGGTGTAGCCAATGCCAGCTCACACTGCTCAGCCTTAGGACGACGGTAAACCTCCCTCCCAGCACCTCAAGATGATACACTACTGCCTCAGCTAAAAACGCGGCTTTTAGCTCACTTGGTAGTGCATCTGCTTGCCTCCCAAACCAGAATTACTGTTAGGTTGCGGGATCACCTCCGTCACAGAGCCAAGGAGAGAACAGGGGTGCTAATGTGAAGTGAATACGCAAGCCAAAGCAGATGTCCAAAGACACATAACGTGGGTTTGAATTAAAGCATCGCTAAATGGAATATAGTGCAGCCTAGATAATGTAACATAGAGCAGATACACGTGATACTCCCAGAAGAGCACAGGGTTACAAATATACCCAGGTTACTATCAACAAAATCTCTACACACTGAGTGGGAGTATGTATAGCTGTTATCTACATAATAGACAAGATTCTACTAAATCAACTCATCTTTTAAACTCCGGAATATAAGTCCAAAACTACCCAAATGAAGGACCAGGCACACCTCACCAGCCGATTCACCAAGACTAAGAGGTTAATGGTTTAAAGCATGACAGCTACAGCCAAGATAAAGTCAGTTATTTATGTGCGCGTGATTCATTAACCGAGCAATTTTTAGATTAGGTTAGATTCAACTTTATTGTCATTACACATGTATAAATACAACTGAGCAGTTGAAGCCTAGTGGGAATCTTTCTGCGTTCTGTGTTCTTTCAAAAGTGATCAAAAGCATCCTCGGTATTATTTTCGGGATTTTCCAGACGTTCACCAAGTTAGTGGGCAATTTAGGAAGTTATTTACAATAGGTTACTTTACATCAGACTACATTTATGACGGCCATCCTTTACCTCCACTATGTATGTATAAAGTGAAATGACAGTATGTTACATGTATTTTATTTTTTATTTGTAAAATCGCTCTACCCGAAGAGTTTTAACAGCTGTGATGCACCTGAGTGCGTGATGTCCAGTGGACCTCGGGCTGCGGCTGACTCCAAGAGCGAGTCTTATGCAACACGGGCGAGGAAAGAGCGAGCGAGACCCCACTATAAGACGCCAACCTCAGGGAAACGCAGTACCATCCGTGAATCATACCTTATCATTTTCCACTATTTTCATGTAACGGCAAATGTTAGGCATCACTGGGTAAACACGCACAAAGCCACAGCTCACATGCATCCAACAATCAGTTTAGTTTGACTGTGCGTATCGACGCACTTCAGTCATTTGACAAAAAGGCTTAAAAACTTAAGATAGATCAAATATGTTTTTACAGAATATACTGATGCACATAGAAAAGACAACGCGGTTGATTTGTAACTTCAAATTCACTAATGTAACGCTCATGTATGGACAGAAATTCCATCATCGTCTACACATTTTACGTTTTACTGCGCTATCAGTTTTGGTATTCTGTATGAAATGATATTTAAATTAACAATATGCTTTCCACCAATGTAGAACGATATACGTCTTGCCTAGGGCACAATGAAGCAATACCGTTACGCACGATGGCTTGCTAAAATTGCATCACGGCGGTTCTGTTCGACTAGCACAGGATAATAACTGCAGGGCGCTGTAGCATACTCACCTGCACGAGACTGTGATTTCAACTTTGGTGGCGGGAATGGCAGCCGTCAGGGGATCAAACTCCCCTATAGACGCCATATTCACGAAGCTATTCATAGTGGAGCTACGTCTCATATCCGACATTTTTGCTCAAGTTAGAAGAACAAATCTTGTAGATCCTCTCTCCCCCGATGGTGACCTGGTAAGTGCGAGCGACAGATAGAGCATAGTGCGCGCGAAGGGAAGTTACCCAACTACATTTGCGACGTCACCCGGGCTCAGTCGACCTCATCTTAATTAAAAGAGGGAGATGCCGAGTGGGGAAATGCCAGTGAATAACCCCGAAGACACCTTTATCTGTGTGGCGGAATGTCATGCAAATGTGTAATTGAAAGAACACTCTATCCAACATGAAATGCAGCCCTGCTTCTCATTTTCATTACTACTGTTTTGGCGAATTCCTCAACCACAGCCATTTAACTAAATGGTTTCTGCGGAATCTAAATGTATGTAGTGGGTTTGGGGTGGTGAAGAACAGTGGGTATTCATAATTATGCTTGTATTGTAGGAATTTCTGTAGTATCCAGCAGCAGCAGTTAAGATAAAATGTACTTCGAGATAATTCTTTAGCAGGCCAAAGAGACAACTCTGAAGTACCTTTGGCAAAACACTTGATGTTAATATTGACAGATTGTCTTTCCTGAAAAGATCAAACCATATCAGCACAATTTATTTCCCCATAAACATGTTGTTATAGATGAGAAATAAAAAGATTTTATTCTATCCAGATGTTTAGTTACAACTGACAGAACTGATTGCCACAGGACACTGTGTCTTCATGGGGCACAACGTTGTGGAAACTGGGGAATAATACTTCTCCTCACTAGTTAAATTGTAGTCCATGTGGACTTCAACGTTCAGGGACTTTATGTCAAGGAATAATTAATGATGCATAAATAGATGTTTTTTTTTTTATCTGTGAAATGTGCACAGTCTTTTTTTAAGTGCCCCAAGCAACTTTTGAGCGAACACACTAGATTATTTATAATTAATACTGTATTTGTATGTTTAAACCTTGCTGTGCTGACCGTGTTTTCCCCACATCACAACAGCAAACACATGAATGCTCCATGCTGGAATAGCACCTTCATCACTTTATTCATCTTTATCGTCCCCCTAAGCAAAGATAGGAACAGGTGCCGGCTTGGCTCTAATAACTGTTCTGAACTACTGTCATCATCATCACTACAACATTACACCATTACACTATATCAGACCACATTAACATGTTGTTTATTCATTTCTTGACAGGCTAAAAACATTATCATCTGAAAAGTCAAAGAAATCTTACTAACCCTCTACACTGACGAGGTAAATGGTCTGCAGTTATATAGTGCTTGTTTCCCAAAGCACTTTAGAATAATATACTCGCCATCTAGCCTGGTAAACCAGCCCCTCAATCTTCATTTCATTTCAATGATGAATTAGATGTTGAATTAGTGTGTTACATTTAAATTGTTGTGCATAAGCAGGCCAATTGCATATGTCGCGACCACACATTAGAGATTGGGTAAAGGCAGAGCCACTCGTTTTAAACTTCAGCAAAGTCCACACCTCCAGGAAGAAATCATTTCTCAATCTCAACCAGACCCTCTGAAAAAAATTAAAAGTACAAGCGGCTGGTTTACCAGGCTACTCACCATCACCCAGTTTGGGGTTTAGAGTCTTGCGCAAGGACACTTCAACTTGGAGTGGGACTTGAACCAGCAACCCTCTGATTTCTGGTCAACTCCTTTCGCCTCCTGAACCACTTTTGCACCCTAGTGTAGACAGTGCATCACATCATGGGTTGGGAACTGTGCTGCCCAGGAGTTTGAGGCCCTCCAAAGGGTTATCAACAGGGCCGAATTATGGACTTAAGTGCCCCCTGGTCATAAATGCCTCCTACGCCCCCTACCACACACAACTCAGGTGGCTAAGCCATTTTTTACACAGTTTCAGGGAGTGCATTACCATGTTATTAGAAGGTCTGCTTGGGAATTGCATGTTTGCATAAATGGTGTGCTCACACTGGAACATTTATTCCACTGAGCTAATAACCTACACGGTTAGGGCCTCTGCCGCCGTTTTCTTTCGTCATCTCCTCTTTCTGGAAGAAAATGCTTTTTGCCCTTTTATCCATCTTTAGTGATTTTGTGATTTTGAAAACTATGAAGAAATTATTATATTATGAAGCAAAAGAAATTAACAACTTTTGTTCATGGGTAGATTTTTTAAATGGCCATGGTGGTCATACTACTGCTTTCATGGTCATAACCCATGATATTACTGGAAAGAGAAGATTTTTTTGGCAGTAGATATAATCATTTAAAAAGTGGTAAATGTTTTTGGGCCACCCTGTATATAAACATTTCACTCCACCTTTTTTTCTAATATCACAATCCTGGGAATGACTTGAGATTACATCTTACAATGCATTGTACATGTATAACTAAATATTATTTTTGGTCATAACTTCAAAATTGGTCTTGTTGGACATCTCCTTAAGTAGCACTGTGTTGATTGTAATTATTTGTCATTTTTCTTAGCTAGAGCATTAATATTTAAACAGGATTGGTGTCAGTACTGCCCTCTAGTGGCAGTCTTCTGAGTCTTGTCTTGTAATAACAGCTGCTTGCTGCTCTCAGTCAGATTTGTGTAGGTTCACCCTATTGGGGTGCACTAGCGGGGGTGCTTCTAGAAAAGTTTGGCCATTTGAAAGACAATTTTGGTCTTCTTAATATTAATAATGTGTTTGACATTTCATTTACTTGCCTGAGAAGACATATTTTCCAGCACAGTAACATTTTATTTTATGGTATTTGTTTATCTACTTTTAGCTACAGTTGTACAACCTTTGTAACAATATGTAATATCATGTACTAGTGTTGTACTTACATATAGCATTTCTGTCATAAAATACATTGCGTAAGTACAACAGTGGTAGTAGATATTACATATTGTCACACAGGTTGCACTGTTGTACCAAGTACACACAGTAACACCAACACCGTAAAATAAGGTGTTACCCTAAGGACTCTATGAGTGGAGTACATTAGAAGAAACGACGCAATTGGTACCTCATTCTTTTTAACTTGAGCACTAAGGAAAGTCAAACTAATGTCTTTTTTAACGAAGTTATACTGAGGAAGTGCTAATTCAATCAATTGCGTATTTAAATGTCAGTAAACAAATAACAGATGTATGTATTTGCCTTGATCAATAAATCAGAAACACAACTATTAAGTTCAATTTTAGCTAAACAAAGGTGGGTAATCCCAGCTTCAAAGAACAAAAGTCCAGCTGAATATTGCAATTTGCAAGAACAGATGGAGTAACATATACTGGTTTTGACAGATGTCATTTAATTCAAGTAACATCAGACATTTACATTGTTAGATTTGAACGGGTTGTCTGCGAACTAAAACAGAAAGATCAGGATTCTGAAGTTGGTACACAAACACATGAATGAAATACAATCAGATCACTACACCAGCTTGCTCTATGCAGGACAGAGAGCAAACTTACACCGTGAATGAAGACTACAGTGCTCCTACAGAGTGCGGGTTTCCATTCAACCTATCTGCATCAGTAATGTGCATTCGTAGTGATTCAGCTTCACTGGATGCCCATCTGCAGCCGTTTCAGACTGCAAAGATGAACCCACATTTCAAGTGTTTCTCAGCAAAGATTTCTTAATTTAGTAACTCAAAACAGACAGGCATTAACAAGTTGGATGGAAACCCCAGTTTTGACAGTTCTCTCTCAGATGTAGTTTTGCCACTTGCCCCATGTCTAAAGTCTTGATGAATTCCAGCTCAATGAACACAGCTTAAGACCTATGGTTAGTACACGCACTACACAGCATCACTCCTACACTTGGACAGTTTTACCATTAGGCGGCTACACTGGGCATGGAATAGTAGCATAAGCAGTTGCAGAGCGGAATTTTTTACTTAGAAGACTGGCCTTTTTTTACGTACATAGCGCTTTCACACCTGGTATAGCCACTTCCAATTAACTGCAATATAATCTGCTATTACAGTGTACTTAATTACAGTATAATCTGCTGTTAGAGTGTACACTTAGCAAGTGGTTCTGCTTCGGTTCCACGCCCGGTGCAGTCACAGGGACAGGTTCACAGGTTCCAAGCTCCAGTATGCGTCTGAAGTTAAATAAAGCCAAAGACAATGGCAGCTAGTACTCACAACAGTTTACATGAACCAGATTTATGCAAAGCTGGTTTACATTATTAGGCTTACAGGCACAGGAATGCTCCTTCCTCCTCATTATCAATTTCTTATTATTATGTACAGAACAGTAAGCCGTTTTGCGTAGGCCACCCAACGTCTGTCTAAAGGGGCCCTTCTAAGGTCACAGGTTAGAATTCAACTTTAGCAGCAGAAAATATCAACTCACATGAGAGAGTGTTTGCGAGCATGGAGTAATGACAACTTCAAATAGGAGATTCACAAAGTGAGAGTGAGGCAACTTTGTTAGAGACGTGCGGTGAAAAGGAGAACTGGAACTACAGTAGCTAGGTGACACTACACTGAAATGAGACAGACTTTCCATTGATTGTGATAGTATTGTACTCTATAGCATTGTTTCTTTTTTGTCATGGCATCTCTAGGGTACCAACAATGCGTGACCACAGAGGCACATTTGTAAGGGGTATGGTGAATCCAGCCCATTCCCACAAAAGCTATTCTCAGTTGCTTGCAAACTGCTTCCATGCAGCAATGTCGCTTACTCCCATGAGTGTCCGGGGGGGTCTGCTCTTTTACTAGTGGCAGGTGTAGGTGTTCATCTCAGGATTATCAGCCATCCCCATTTTGTCATAACTGCATCACGGATGGGCTTGTCATGGTGAATATTAACAGAAAGACTGGCCGTTCACCAACAACAGGGCTTCATGTTAACAGTGCTACAGATGTAGGCTATAAGGGCCAGAAGCAGGTTTCATGACTTACCTAGGTGTGTTAACTTTGAGCAACTTTGAGTGGTAAACCTCCTTAGGTCCTGTGGCTTTGATCTGCTACAAGAATGAAGCTATATGACTAATTTTTTGAGGTGGTTTACAACTCACTCTGAGTTAACTGATCTGGGTTAGTCACCACCTACTTAGAATCCCCACCCTTAGTGCGATGCTGTCAAAATGAAGCATGTTCATGAACAGAGTAAGCCACATCCTATTGAAACGTGAACAGCAGACGCCCCTTTAGGTGTGAAGAGTTTACAGTACACAGTAAAGAGTCTGTGAGAGTCCGCTCCAGGATTACAACGAGGAGGACGCTGGAAATGTGAGTAACATATATATCCACAAGAAGCTGCTGTTGTTGCTGCAGGGGGTTAAAAGTGCAAATCGGTGCTACTGCCATCCTCAGCCCGCCCTCAGTGGAGGAGACGAGGCTAGACGTTCTGCCTAGCTGGCTCCAGCCTCGTCCGTGTTGTCCATCACATCCGCGGTGGCATCCAGAGACCCCTTTGCACGCCAGATCTTTACAGTCCGATCACTGTTGTCAACACACAAAAATGCCATGATGTCGATGCAGTAACGTAGCACAGTAGTTTTATCCTTTTTTGCATTTAATTTCTATTCATAATCTACTTTCAGTCACACTTTATTTTGCTGTCCCTTTTACATCAATTAGGTACAGTGTAACAAATTGTGTAACAGTATGTAACATTATGCACTTACACAGTACCACAGAGTTAGGGTTAGTGTCAGTATTATTACATGTTACACGAGGAACCGTAATATAAAGTGCACCCAACTTTTTATTTATAATCTACTTATCTACTTTAACCGTAAAATAAAGTGTACCCAATTTTCTATTTATAATCTACTTATCTACTGTTGCATTTATGGACCTGCAATAACGCTGAATTTGAATAGACTACTCTGAACAGCCCTTGTACTCACTCAGAGGCGGTGAAGAGCAGGCTATTGTTGGTGGAGATGCCGTTGATGGGGCTCTCGTGTCCCTTCAGCTCCCCCAGTGGGGCCAGGGTGTCCGAGTGCCACAGCTTCAGCACGCCCCCCCGACACCCGCTCAGCAGCGCCGGGGAACCGGGCACCACGCCGAGGGCGCACACCCAGTCACGGTGGGCATTGGGCACCTGCTGCAGTAGAACCACACAACACAGCACAACAGGGGTTAAGGATACGGTAGTCTTCAATGGACACAGTCATGGTGCACACTGGCCACTTTCTGCAGCGGAACCACACAACAGAACAGAACAGAACAGATGAACAAGTTAGGTTCTGTTATGGGACAAGCATACATAACAGGGCTGGGGATGTGGCCACAAATTCATACTGTGGTATAATTTAAACCATAGATGGTAGATGACATATATTATTGGAATATAAACTTTGGTTTGTAAATTTCAAGATAACAGTTTCCCAATGGGTAATATATGCCCATAGCACTTGCTGCTTTCTTACCTCCTGAGCCACTATTGTCTCACACTGGAAAATTACGGTACATTTGGTTTGTGGGAATGACCCTGTGTAACAGGGGTCGTCCTGCACAGTCCAGCCCTAGGCCTGAACTATTATTTTTACCAAGTGAGCTAAAAGCCAGGCTATTAGCCCGTCAATAGTGTATCCTCCTGAGGTTATGGCCAACAACTGATGTCTTCCTTTGTACTCCTGTTGTATGTGTATGCATGTGTGGTGTGTATATGCTACAGGACACCTTCATTTCCTTCGGGATAAAGTACTCTTGTACTCTACAGGTGTCAGTAGGGAATCTTACCAACGTTGTAATGCTAAGTTGTGCTAGCTGCCATCTGTTACACTACAAATAATCCCAGTGCAGACTGTCTGTGTTACACTACAAATAATCCCAGGGCAGACTGACTGTCTATTACCTGCAGTAGGTCCTTGCGAGAGAGATCCCACTTCTTAATGCCGTTGTCCCTGGAGCCACTGAAGAGGCAGTCACCTTGCACCACCAACGACTCGATGCCATCGTAGTGAGGTGGCTCAAAGTTGTGTGTGGGACTTAGGCTACCCTGGGATCCCTCTGTCACGTCAAACATCTGAAGCACATTAAAGCATCCAGTCAAACGTAATGTCATGTCAATCAGCACAACACAATCATATCTTTGTCTCTCAAAAATAATTAGGACCTTACTGACTTCTGATCTGTTTTTAATAAAAGCCCTTTATGGTCAGATTAATCACTTCAATGATGGGGTTAAAGTGGTTTGTCCATACAGTAAGCAGTGTTGCACATTTTATTTGCTTTTACTCAAGTTATATCAATCAGCATAGACAGAGCTACACCAGACACACACACACACACACACCTTGATGTAATGGTCTTTAGATCCAGTGAACACAAGGTCCTGAGCATTACTGGTCTGGTCCACTGTCAGACACATAACAGGTCCTGAGTGACCAGTAAGCTTTCCTGTACACACAAACCTGTGGGGAAAAGGAGTGATGAAGAAACTGAGATAGAGGTATAGATGGAGATAGAGGTATAAAGAGGTAATCATAAAGTGTTCAAACAAGAATAACACTTTATTTTACAGTTCCCTTTACTGTGTATCTATATGTAACAACATGTAATATTATGTACTTACACTGTATATACCCAACACTAACCCTATTTTTAACTCTAACCTTTAAGTACAATGTAAATACATACTGTTATGTATTGCTACAAACTTTGTTAAACTGTACCTCATGATGTACAATGAATACACTGTAACAGGGTCATTAAAATAAAGTGTAACCAAACAAGGTGCTTTTTCCACTGATTTCCCCCCTTTGTGACCTTACATAGCATTCTGTGTATCGGTTAGAATGACCTGCTAAATTTAATCTTCACTAGGCATTGCCATGAAATGTTCTTTACCGAACAGACACTAGAGAATATAGGCAGTTAGTATTCATTTGACAGTCTAAAAGAATTCATAAAAATCATATGGAAGTCTACATGATTAATAAAATCATTTTTTTATTTGTTAAAACAAATAAATGAGCTGGTGTTGTGTTCACCTCCTCAGGTCCCACATGCGCACAGAGTTGCCTGCTGCAGCGTACAGCACTGAGCCCGTGGGGTTGAGGGCGATCTGGTTGATCTGGTTCTCTCCGGCAGGCATGGACACCGTGCGGTTTGTGTTGGCTGCACACACATCAGTCGTGCTAACCAGACCAGACGACCTAGAAGAGACACAGACACCCATTCACTGCTGAGTCCTCTGGAAATAAGTGTTGTTGACACTGGAACAGTGCTTGGGGGAGTTTGATGACGTAGCATACTTGAGAAAAGGCAGTCGCTGAATATGCTTACTTGACTTTAAAAAAAGGTTACAGTCTCAAGTCCACCTCAGTCAGTTACTGCTCATTAACAGCCTTATTAAAAGACTCTGTGTCCACATATTCACTGTGGACTCCCACACAGTGCATAGACATATAGACAAAGCGTTATTGAGAGATACAGAATTGGCAATCGTAACTTCAGAAAGTAAAAACACTGCTACATATTTGAACCAGCCCTTTTTTTAAACCTGCTGATCCTAATGAGCAAACAAATAATCAGACGGGTAGAACAATGAAATCACCAGTGTTAAGTGCACAGGCAGAAAGAGTACATGACTGGGTTTTGACTTTCTGTTAGGAAATAATGTAAACAAAGCAAGGAGTATTTTCTGTTTCAGAATCGACTGCTGGAAAGGGTGTAGGTAGGTGAAGGACAAACCTCTGCTTGAGAAAACTAATGTCACTGATTACCAATGAATAATGTAATTATGATATTAAGGTGAACCTTTACCCATAAGATAAACCTGCAACCTCTGTAAGTAAGTGCATCTGCTACAGGGATCGAGTCCATGCATATTGACAGCATCCAGCATTGCGGGTGGAATCATTTGAAAAGTGGAACTTTTACTGCAGTATGCGATGGAGCTTTTCCTCACAAAAATACAAAGCAGAACCACACACACACACACACACACACACACACACACACACACACACACACACACACACACACACGCACGCACACACACGCACGCACGCACACACACACACACAGATACACACACTCTCTTTCTGTCTGTCTCTCTCTCTCTCACAGACACACACCACACACACACACACACACACACACACACACACCCTTTTCCTCATGAAATACAAAGCAGAAGCCAGCTAGACATTTTTTTCTCCAGAATCCCCTGAGGACTCCTCGATACTCACGTCAGAGTGCGGATGCACTTGGCGCAGTCCCGGATGTCCCAGACTTTGATGTAGGAGGTGGAGACAGTGAAGACCAGGCTGGAGCTGTACCGCACTGACACCACGTTGTTGGGGTGGCCACTGAGAGACATAATCTCCTGCCCTGTCACCAGGTTCCACACCTTACACGTCCGATCTATGACCACAACAGGGAAAGGAAAAAAATAACTTAGGGCTGCTTAATTTTAATCACGTTTTAAAATCGTGTTTACAGGCATTGTTCCGAACAAGTTTCAAAATAATATAATCAGGCTCAAACAATTATTTTGTCACATTCCACTTTGCAAGAAGCATATAATTTAAAATACAATATAAATGTTTCAGTAAAAAATAGAAGCATAACTAACTAAATCTAATAAGACTCAGAAATTATATTAATCTAATCCACTGCACAATAAATGACTAAAACATCATATTGTAAATAAATAAATACATAGTGTACCATAATCCCAATTTGGTAACTCAGCCACACCTACAACCTGTAATTCAGACTCTAGGTTTGGCAAAAGCCAAATATGCCAAAACAAAAAAACAATGTACAGGTGTGTATAGTTAGCATACAGTACAGTACATATATGCTTCAATCTAGCCGGCGTCACAGCGTGATGGACGGATGGACAGACTGACCTTTTGACCCTGTGAACAGAAGGTCATCGGTGGAGTCCACACACAGCACGGCCTTACTGTGGCCCTCTGCCACATGCACACACTGCAGAGTCCCCGAGCGCCCACTCTTTGGGACCGGCACAGGGCTAATCACCCCTCTGCAGCACAGACACACAGACACACACACACACACACACACACACACACATAGACAAACACACACACACACACACAGACACACACACACACACAGACACACACACACACAGACACACACACACACACAGACACACACACAGACACACACACAGACACACATACATACACACACACAAATGTTACATCCCAGAGGATGCCAAGTCTTGGCTTTGTCTCTTTCAGAAATAAATAAGGACTTATTGACTTTTTTCCCCTAAGGAGGTTTAGGTGAAACAGATCAGAATAGGACACAGCTATTTTAGGATTTTAAGTTGGGGTAAGATTTGGCTCCCATTAGGCTTCTCTTGACACTGTTTCTTAGGAGTTTCATTTAAGAAGTCCAACACAAAGACCAGACGTTACTGAATTTTGAATTGTATCTCCTAACACCCCCTTGTAAGAAAAAGATAAAAATCAGCTTAATCAAAGATGTTATTTGTTTCTCAAGGACAAAGTCAAGACAATTCTAAGAAGCAATGCTTTTCTCTAGCATCACACAATACAGTCAGACAAACATGAACCAGAAACTGGAACACACTTAATTTTGTTCAAATCTTTTGCTCTCACAAAGTAAATACTGCATTACATTTGCATTGCAATACATTTGTTTTTAGTTTTATGCATGCAGAATAGGTATGTGTATACCATGCCAACAAAAGTATATCTTAACAAGAGTTACACAAATAGTATACACCCATGAATGCATGCATAAATCCCCTTGGTCCTTATGCAGTCATTCTTCCACATGCTGCTCAATAAAATAATGGAAAGTATGAAAAAACAAATGAGTGCAGCATTCCGCCAACACTCTAAAATATTTACTTAGCCTTTATATGGCCACTGAAGCAAAGCAAACAAATAAATAAATAAACTCTCGCAGAACAAATATGGAAGGAGCTACTTCGGCTGAGGCAGAATTGCTTGGAAGGGCCTTTTCTAGAATGTAAATAACTCAGTAGACCACCAAAACACCTTACCTCACCAGCACAAGTAAGACATTTACCTACACACACACAGACACACCTCTCTTCATAGCTCCATCTATTTAAATTTCTACTACTAGGCAATACAATATCTCAACAAGTCTCCATGTCTTCTGGGTGCTGACAGTTGCTGCTATTTGTATGGGACTGCACCAGGTGGGTAACTTTAAACCTGTATGTATGTAGACCTAGACTAGACCCACAATCATCAGTTTCACTGCATGTCCTACTACCCAGTATGTCTATGTACGTGACAAATAAAACTCCTTGTATCCTTGTATGTAATATCTAATAACAAGTACAGGTGTGGTCCACAGCTATGCTTAGATATGCTTTCTTGTTCCATTTTTCATCTGAAATTGTGATATTTAGGAGGGCAGGACTCATGGTGATTTTAAACACATCAGGTTTTGTTGATTAGGTTAAGAGAGCATGCTTCCCCAAAATGGAGCAAACCCCGGATTGAACACTCTGAACTTGAAGCCCCTGTATACACTGACCTTAATGCTGAGACATCTCCAAAGGTAATATAAATTAAGACAGTAAGGTCTTACATACGTAAAGGTGATACACCACAATGCTGAACAGAGGAGCAAAGGCAAGATGATTCAGTATTAAATTCAGTATACACAGGGAATTTGGGAAACTTGCATTGGCAGCTAGCAAGGACGGTGCTTGAATGCAAACATCCTGGCATCCTGTTTGATGGTCCTCTGTTGCTTACTGTTTGATCTCCTTGTTTTTAACCCTGTCAGCGAGGGCCTGTCCCTTGTCATACGCCTTGCGTCGAGCGAGTGGGGAAGGTTCTGGAACTCTTTTCTCTGGCCCTGATGGAGGTCTGGAGCCAGAGCTGACACGTTTTTAAGTTCCGCAAATGATGATGAGACACCGAAGAAAACAAAACAAACAAACATAATGCACATGTAGAAGGAAAATTAAGAAAAACATAATATAACACAACACTAAATGGATTTAATCAGAGGTAGAGACCTTGGCTTCAGGAAGTTAAAACCCAGTTACATGTATGATCCAATAAGAGACTGTATACAGTAACAGTCTTTGGATCCAACCATTTCCTGTACCAGCTTATCCTAATGACCACACAAATCATGAGACAGGTGGATCGGATCATCCAATAAGTAAAATCACCCATGTTCAATGCACAGGCAGATAGAATACATGGCATTGTTTTTAACTTTCTAAAGCCAGGACTGACACCTCTGGAACTGCATGCATGCAAAAGCAAAATACACACACATGCATGCATGCATACACACACACACACACACACACACACACACACACAGCTACCTGATACTTGGATGAAACACACTGTTGAGGTTCTTCAGAGAAGACTTATTAACTCAACCACTGAAACTGACTATACTTTGTGTTAGTACTAGTAAGAAGGTGTAAGTACATGTTAGGCAATAGCAATTAAGACTTTAATGCTATGTCAGGGAAGATAAGTTAATGGGCTGTTCTATTTTTAGCGTCTTAGAGAACTTGACAGAGAGCCAAGCGTAAGAGTGATTAATCATGGGTCTGAGAAAACAATGCACACCAGCCACCTCAAAAAATACGGAAAAGCTAAACTCAGCGATAATAAAATCCTTTGGGGAGTTTGGTCTCATTTACCGCTGGAGGCAACACTGTAGGAAAGGGAGATGCTGAGAACTGCATAAATGTCATGAAAATGTCAAATAACAAGCAAGCGAGCAAGCAAGAGGCAGTGCATTCATGCAAGGAAAGCAGCGGTGCTGTGCCAGCATCGGCCCGGCCCTGACTTACATGCTACCCAGTTTGGAGGAGAAGGCTGAGGCAGGAGCCATCAGCTCCCTGTCCCTGACGGAGGGGCCGGTCGAGTCCAGGTCTCCGCCGCCACCGCCGCCACCGCTGTCTACAGCCTCGGACAGCGGGTGGAGAGCGCCAGCGAAGTCGCCAGTGGGGGTTTCGGGGGTCGTGTCACCGGCGCTGGCATAGAGTAGCTCCATCTGTGTGGTTGTCCGCCTGCGTGCCTGAGAGAGGTTAAAGCACATTCGCAAGCTCATCCACACACTTTTAATCAATCAAACGGGAAGGTCACTCATTTTGCAGTAACATACAATGTAATGACTAAATAAAAAATTACTGGATTTTGACTTCTTCTAGCGAGAAACATCTACATTTTTTAAGTATTCACTTCAAGATTTAGAATACAAAAAAAAAACACTATTTTTTTACTTTCTCTGTCACAACTGACATCCACATTCTAAACCTAAAATGTAAAAAAAAATAGGCTTAGGATGGATTTAGATTTAATCACATGTACATAAATTGTCTGTGAAATGGACAGAAAATACAGGGCATGGCACCTTGCTCCTGGGCTTGGTCTCTCCGCAGAGCTTCATGAGGTCAGAGGTCAGGGTGCTGAAGAGGAAGAGAGCTTATTTTAGCTGACTTCACTCTTTGCCAAGACTCACAAGCTTTGGTTACACTTCATTATACGGTACAGTGTATCTACCCCAATGATAACAGTGTAACAACGTGTAACAACACAAGGCATTATGCACCAACTCCGTACCTTAGAGTAGGGGCAAGGGTTAGGATTAGGGTTAGTGTTGAGTATGTGCACCGTAACTACATAATGTTTCATGTATATAGACTGTAAAAGGGACCTTAAAATAAAGCGTCATCGGGATACTTACTTTCCATCTGCCGAAGGACTCTGTGCTGATTCATCACTACTGCTGTCATCCCCATTCTCTGCTGAAGGATCAGGTCAGGCAGAAAGAAGAAAAGTCAGTAACTCATTTTGAGGATGTACTTACTTACCTACACCCCTGACATTTTCTTACCTTCTGTGGAACAGTGTAATATCTATCTCTCCAACCCTCTGGTGTATGTTGGGTGGGTTGGCAGCAGTCTGAGATTAATTCATTCATTAATTAATTAAATGATGAAGAAAGCAGATGGGAGGGGCAGCTTTAGGCCATGCTGGTGAGATGTTGCCTCAGCAGGACCATGCTATTGTTTCCCTTTAAAATGGAATAAGCTGTTCTTCCCTACACTGTAAAAAAGTGAAGCACAGAACCTCAAGAACAAAAAAAAACAAAAAAATGTGCTGCTTGGATATTTGTTTACATTGTTTTAACTTGCACTATTTTAGTACAATGGCACTGTTTATTACACTTGAAAAAAGCAGTGCAAGTTAAACTAACATAAAAAGATTCATGCAGCACGTTGCCTTCATTTTTTGTTTTTAAGTTGGTTCTATTCTTCGCATTTCACAGTGCAGCATACCTACCCTCACAGCGATGGGATGGGAGGACTGGACACTGGCGTCTGACTAAGCAGTAAGCAGGGTACGGGATGGGACAAGTTGGACTAAGGTTGGAGGTGGGGGAATCCAAAGCATTTATGGTGCATGATGGGAAGTTATAGAAACATTAGTAGACTGCACGTTAAAGAGAGTCAGCTAATACAACGAACCTGATTTGTGCTAAAGTGAGGTCCTGGGGTCCTGCTGGTAATGATTTGCTAACAAATATTGTTGCTTAATGGGAGGTTACTGCAGCAGCATCATGGGGTTTGGGGTCAGGTGTGGGTTTAAATGGAGGTACAGGGGGGTAGCGGACAGATGGAAAGATACCCAGCAGCGCAACACCTCATGCACCAGCTCATATTGTTACCCTCTTATGTTAGTCCAACCGTGCATACACACCAAGAGCTACTTAAGAGACTAGACGAGACTGACGAAAGTAATTTACAGTCTATTGACACAAGCTACAAGAGCAGTTACACCGTCAAAAGCTGTGAGCATCAACGTTTGGGTGACTACGGTGTAAAAAAGAAGAAGGATAAAGGCAGCTTTATGTAACTTTATGTAAATTAGCTATAATGCATTTTGGCTGTAAACGAATGGCAACCGATCGTACTGTAATACAGACTCCTTTAAACTGATAAGCAAAATCAAATGGTTTCATATTTGACATCATGACCCACGAGGGCGATATTAGCACACACAGAAAAAAAATCACAGTGATGCTTTTTGAGCTTGAGATTAGAATAGAACAGATCGTTATTGTCACTGCCACATGTGCAACAAAATTTCAAGTGCTCACCAGTCACTATATCATTCATTGCATCTATAAAAAAATAATTTAGGTACTGGAGGTACTTAAACAATTAATGAATATTTAGTAGCTCTTGGTGTGAACGCACAGCTCAGCAAAGGGAGAGGGATCCATGCACTCAGAGGACATGTAAACAGAGATATTTGGCATCCGCTACTTACCCAGTGGCATGTTACCTAGCTCTGTTTCAATTCATGTAAAACAGGGGTGGGGAAAACACAAAAAAGCAACACACAAAATCAAAACACAATCCCCCCAAAAAGTCCAAAATTTACAAATGAACAAAATCAGGGAAAAGAAACAGTGCTGCTGCTGCCACTTGCTTTCAGCAGAATGTTCCTGACAGAGGTGGATAGATGCTGTCGATACGGGAGAAATACGTAAACAGTAGAAGGCCAGCCAAACACCAAATTTTATTGACCAAGGTGTCTTACACAGTCTCAGACGTTTTGTTCCATCAACTGCAGAGCCAAATTAGAAGACATAAATCTTAATTTTATTGTTGGTAGCTAAGATCTCATCACCTGCCTCCTTCTGTTAAATACAATCAGAGCAACTTCATTTCAGTCCAGCATCTATACAGAGACAAACGCAAAGATGGCTGAGGAAGAGCACAAGACAACAGGCCTGTCCATGCACTAACACAGCAATGCTGCCCTGAATCTGGAACCCGACCCTCTCTCTCTCTCTTTCTCTCTCTCTCTACCCTCTTTCTTTCATTCTGTCTCTCTCTCTCTCTCTCTCTCTCTCTCTCTCTCTCTCTCTCTCTTCTCTCTCTGCAACAAACTTTGAGGTCTGCTGACTAATTAACAGTTAATCCACACATCAACAGATTTAAGCTGACGATACACAGGAGAACATTTTGAGCAGTGTTGACTGAAAACGTTATGAAAAAATGTTATTTAGGCACTTCGTCACTGAAATTAGCAACACTTTTATCAAGAGAACTTTCCACAATCTACCATCTGAAAAATATAAAGCCAATCACGTGAAGTTGCCCTATGTATTATCACTTAAAAATAAAACACATTTAAAGAAACACAGCTCTTCCATAGAATCTTTTGTTAAGAGAGAGGCGAGAGAGATGATCAGGTGTCAGAGAAGCCAGGGCTTTGGATTGTCTAATGTCTGGTGGTGCTTGACATTGACTGTGGAGGGGGAGAGGGAGGTGCTCTACCTTGCAGTGCGTTGCCCAGCAGGGCGTCGAGCTCCGGGTTGAACTCGGCCTTCTCCTTGAGCATGTGGAAGAGGAGCTGGTTCTGGGTGGCGCTGTTGATCTCGATCTGTTTCATGCGGCCCTCCATCACCTTGATCTGAGACTCTTTCTGAGCAGCTTGTAGGCCCTACAGGGAAACACAGCACACACAGTAAAAGGAGAAATCCAGATTTTAACATTAGGAAAAAAAACCTGAAAGTTAGTTTCTATGCCCCATTCCGTTAATGTTAGCTGCCAGTTCAATATTCAGTCTATGTTGCGTCAAATTTTCATACTGAAAAGTACTGTGTGACCTCAAACAACATGCCTATGGATTGATTCACATCAGATTTCTCCTTCAACTCTTATTCCCTAATTCAATGTTTCAAACACGTATTTAAACATGTATTTAAACCTTACATCCAGTACCTTGTGGAACACAGGACTTTAATACTTCTGGAATATTTAATACACCCAGTCGTCCCCTGTCCTTACAGCTGACCTTATTTCTAAGGTTTCTGAGCAGCGAGTAATTGTATCTGATGATGTTATGTGGTCTGTCTCTGTACCTTATTAATGGCCATGGTCATAAAATGGTCCAGAAGGAAGCGAGATTCAGACAAGGTGCAGGAGCTGATCACTGCCGAGATATCCACTGTGTCCCCCTCCTCCTACAACACACAGAGGTCAAAGGCAGGTCAAAGAGAGGTCAAAGAGAGGTCAAAGGCAGGTCAAAGACAGGTGAAAGACAGAACAAAGTCAAAGAGCACCGAGTAACAGGAACTTCAGAAATACTGCATAATAGAGATATGAAGCTTTTAAAATTCATACATACTATATGTAAACAATAATAATGTTTATTTATCCAGCACTTACCTTAACAGTTACAAAGTGCTTAATAAAGAAAAATATCTAAGAAAGACAAATAAAAACAAATGGAGGGAGTGGGGAATTCTATCTACCTGTCTATCTGTCTGTCTGTCTGTCTGTCTGTCTGTCTGTCTGTCTGTCTGTCTGTCTGTCTGTCTGTCTGTCTGTCTGTCTGTCTGTCTGTCTGTCTGTCTGTCTGTCTGTATTAGACCCACCTTGGCCTCCTCCATCTGCATGATGTTGGCCTGGCAGTCGGCGATGCTGTCGTTGATGTAGTCAATGTTGGCCACTAGTGACTCCAGCTCCTCTGTCATTGGCTGGACAGCCTTCTCTGACTCCACCCCCTCTGCCGCCAGCCTCTCCCTCTTCCTGCTCACCTTCTCCCGACGCTTGGTCAGCTCCTCGCGTTGCTATGGGTTACAGGAAGTCATCATGCATAAGCAAGATATATTATTTTATTACTTACTTCACTCCAACTAGAAATTGTCATGCAACTGAAGGAATTCAGATTGAAACAGATTAAAATCATATTTGAAGGCATAACTAGGCATAACTAGGCATTTAAACTCAGATGTTTTAGAATTCTAAATACTCTAATGATTGCTTTAATTGGTTTTCTGTGTGCGTGTAACTGCACTGGGGTGCGTTTCCCAAAACCAGTTAGCAACTCAGTTGGTTGGTAATGAGAAATTGCATTGCAATTGGTAACTTAGCAACTATGGTGTTGGGAAATAGGCCCCTGATTGTCACTGCAGTGAGAGACAGGGCCACCTTCAGCAGACGGTTCATGTCGGCCTCCATGTTGGAGATGGTCATGCGCTGCATGATGACATCAGAGATACGCCGCTCCAGCGTCTGCCACTTCCCACGCGCCACTCGGGTGGAGTACATGCCCACCGTCCTGCGCTGGTACAGCCTGCGTGTGTACAGTAGTATACAACACCGTCAGATAAAGGCCTCTTTTAAGCATCTATAGACATGTACAGCCACAGTTACAGCCTGTCCAGCATTTTAGACCATCAGAAATGGCCTTTTTTTTAATCATCTATAGACATGTACAGCTATATCTACAGCCTGTGCAGCATACAAGACTATTTGATAAAGGCCTCTTTTAAGCATCTGTAGACATGTACACACGTATCTAAATATCTACAGCCTGTGCAGCATACAAGACAGTCTGTCAGAAATGGCCAATTTTAGCCATCTATAGACATGTACGGCCACATCTACAGCCTGCACAGCATAGAAGACTCAGAAAAGGCCTCTTTCAACCATCCATACACATGTACTTTACAGCCACATCTACACACTTTAGCAGACAAACACACACACAACCTAGCCATGTGGTTTCAGAAGCTACAATCTAGGTGATTTCCATAAATAAGTGTACAGGAAGAACCAGGTGATTTGGAATATGTGGTATTGGAATTGGAGCTTCTAAATCAAGGTTGCCCATCACTGCATACAGACAGACAGACAGACAAACAGACACACCTTGTTCCGTTGAGGGCGGAGCCTGTGTGAGAGCGTGCTGATTGGCTGTGGCGAGGGTCCTGCTGGGACTCCTGAGGGACCTTACGACTGATCTTTCCTGAGACGGGCCTCATCTGCCGTCGCAACACAGTTACCTACACAACAGAAAACACAGGGCACAGGTGAAACAAATGACACATTAAAAAAGTCTGTTTATTTTTTCTTACTCTAACCTTGTTTTATTAGTTTTATTTGTATTAGTTTTATCTTCTGTTAGGCGTCTTTGAGTGTTTAGAAAAGCGATTTACATTATTTATTTACATTCACCTTACCGATTTCTCTTTTGTAGCGACAGTGATTTGAAGGACTGTCTTGCAAAAGTGACAGTACTGTTTCTGCCAACATAGTATGTTAAATTCTTCTTAAATTTTTGTAAACAAAAAAATCTGTCGTGATCGTGGCCATATTTCTGGTGTTGACCACACTAACCTCCTCAGTCTTCCTGCGCAAAATCAGCTCCTGTTGTCTCTTCTGTGCTTCCAGAAGTTTCAGTTGGTGCTGTGGGGGATGGAAAGGATATGATTTAAAATTATCCCACCTGGCTGACTCAAACACAGATACAAAAACAATATTTTGTTTAAAATGATCCAATTTCACTAACTCACACACAGACACGGAAAGAACATTTTTAAATGAGCCCTCTTCAGTAACAACGAAAGCACACAAGGTTTGCTTTAAGTCTCTTACTAGCTTATTTCATTGTTCATTTTTAAACAAAGCTTTAAATTCTATGCCTGATTGCCATACCAACTACTCCACCTTAACTGATTACAAATAAAAAGTTATCCAGAAAAGAAAAAAAAAAAACACTTAAAAAAATTGCCGGTAATTCATCAACTAAGTATAACAAAATAGATGGGTTTTTAGGCGCTTTACAAATGTATATGCTTTCACATGAACACTGCTTTATATGCCTCTATGCTATTGTGGTTGTTTTAGTTCGGTGACCCTGTTATGCTGTGCTAGCTAGCCTGGCTCTATCCTGCGCATCTCACCTCCTGTTTGCGCTGGTCCTTCTTGAGCGTGGCGATCTCGCGGTTCCTGCGGGACTCCGTCTGACGATTCTTCTCCTGCTGCTCCTTCATCTGCCTCATCAGTCGCACCTACAACACACACCGGCATCACGACCATCAACAGCCCCGCATGAGGCAGCCAAGGCCACCAGCTATAATTAGGCAGGACGTCAGCTCAACCTTGACCAAGGACCCATGATATACTATACATCAGCATTACCTTGCCCATGGATCATCATATATATCAGCATAACCCTGAATATGAATCTATCATATACAGCAGCACAAAACTGACCATACATCATCATATACATCAGCATAACCTTGTCCATTGATCCATCATACATATCAGCATAACCCGGTCCATGGATCTATCATATACAATAACTCAGTAAGTATTACATTACACATAGCTGCTGCTCTTATCCAGAACAACTTACAGTTATTTAGGTATAGGGTACAGTTTCTGGAGCTATGTGTGGTTAGATGCCTTGCTCAAGGGCGCTTCAGCCATGGAGAACATTAGTTGTTTACTCCCCTACCCACATTCTTCCTACTGGTACGGGATTCGAACCTGCGACCCTCCAATCCTAAGACCAACTCCCTAAATACAAGACACAGCTGCACAGCTGCCAAACTATAACCTAAGTACGTTAAATCAGTGGAACTGGTTTGCAGTGGTGGGCAACCTGGCCTCTGAAGCTACAGTCCAGTACCATGCATTTGCTCCAGCCATTTACTAAATCCCTAGCCAGGTAGACGAGCTAATTGGTGAAATCACCTGTAGTAAGGGCACAGGCTGAAACAGGTGATTTGGATTGGAACACATGATACTGGATTTCAACTGCTAAATCCAGGTGGTCCATCACTGCAGGTTTGACAGGTACGACAAACGAGAAAACGGGTAAAACCATGGCAACCCTCAGTGCCCTGATCCCTCCCATTACCTTTATCTTCTTCATCTCCACCACCTCGGACTGCAGCTTCTTGAGCTGCTTCTCATACTGAGACTGGTTGCGCAGGAGGCGCGCATGCTCCTTCTGGGCCGAGTGCAGCTTCTGCAGCTCCTTGTGCATCACGCTCAGCTTCTTCTCGTACTCCGCTTTGATCTTCTTTGATTTGTCCTCCGTGCACGTCTCCATGGACCCTGAGATGAAACAAGAGCAAGCATGGTCTAAAACACATACTTCATACAGGGCCCTGGTCTACAACATACACACTTATGCAGGCCCCAGGTCTAAAACACACACTTCATACAGGGCCCAGGTCTAAAACACACACACTTCATACAGGGCCCAGGTCTAAAACACACACTTCATGCAGGGCCCAGGTCTACAACATACACACTTCATACAGGGCCCTGGTCTACAACACACACTTCATACAGGGCCCTGGTCTACAACACACACTTCATACAGGGCCTTGGTCTACAAAACACACTTCATACAGGGCCCTGGTCTACAACACACACTTCATACAGGGCCCAGGTCTACAACACACACTTTATACAGGGCCCTGGTCTACAACACACACTTCATGCAGGGCCCAGGTCTACAACATACACACTTCATACAGGGCCCTGGTCTACAACACACACTTCATACAGGGCCCTGGTCTACAACACACACTTCATACAGGGCCCTGGTCTACAACACACACTTCATACAGGGCCTTGGTCTACAAAACACACTTCATACAGGGCCCTGGTCTACAACACACACTTCATACAGGGCCCAGGTCTACAACACACACTTTATACAGGGCCCAGGTCTACAACACACACTTCATACAGGGCCCTGGTCTACAACACACACTTCATACAGGGCCTTGGTCTACAAAACACACTTCATACAGGGCCCTGGTCTACAACACACACTTCATACAGGGCCCAGGTCTACAACATACACACTTCATACAGGGCCCTGGTCTACAACACACACTTCATAAAGAGTTACAGGCATGGTGATGTGTGTAACCTGCAGTGTTTTACTGCTCGGTTCATGATTCTGAGAGCGCTTTCCTTCCTAACATCACCAACCTCTTAATCTCCACTTATGTATGAGCTTTTTCCTGTACTCTGTCTACACTTACTGTTACACTCTTGCTTACTCTCTTCTCCTCTGCATAATTGTAGCTCAATTTGTGTCCTCTTTTGCAGGTCACTCTGGGTAAAAGCTTCTGCAAAGTGTAATGTAGCGATTCAGCCCTGTATGGGCCTGCATGTGTGTGTGTCTGTGAGTGTGTGTGTGTGTGTGTGTGTGTGTGTATACACACTTGTGTCTATGCATGTGTGTGTGTGCGCGCACATGCCTGTGTGTGTATGCGTGTGAGAGTGTGTGTGCAGGCATGCTTGCGTGTGTGAGTGTGAGTTGTGAGTGTGTGTGTATGTGCGCGCAT
The DNA here is from genome assembly GCA_027475355.1 of Coilia nasus. Lineage (NCBI taxonomy): Eukaryota > Metazoa > Chordata > Actinopteri > Clupeiformes > Engraulidae > Coilia > Coilia nasus. The sequence continues at coordinate 26,481,129 of CM050208.1, forward strand.
GCCTGCGTGCATGTGTATGCATGCATGTGTGTGTGTGTGTGTGTGATTGTCTACGCTCGTACCCATGTTCTGCAGCACGCGGTCCCTCTCGAGCTCCGTGTCGCGTATGCGGCTCTGCAGCATCATGAGCTTCTGCTCGTACTGCTGCTTGAGAGTGTGCAGCCGCCGCTGGCTGTTCTCCAGCTCGTCGATCAGCTTCTGCTTGATGGCGATCTCACACGTGATGTTGGCCAGGTCCGCCTGGAAGTTCTCTGATGGGCAAAGGAAGCAGACAACACGTTTCACACTTAATTGCTTGATGGTGATCTGACACGTAATGTTAGCTAGGTCCAGCTAGAGGTTTTCTGGTAGGCAAAGAAAGCAGAGAACACGTTTGGCACTTGATTACTAGTACAATCATGGTCTTAGCACTAACTCCGTTACGCAAGCAGTTTCTTGTTTTCATATTTCTATATGCAATTTGTCAATAATGTAGTGAAAAGATTGAATGAAAAATAAAGTGGATAAAGTATGCAGGGTAAGGCCATCATTGTTTAGCTGTTAGTGTTTGACCTAGAACAAGCAAAGGTGTTTTTTTTTTTTTTTCATTTTGCTGATGGTCATTTGCTAGTGGTCGTTCGTAGTGCTTCATCAACACCCTGTATTTTCCCTCTTGAATTTTAGGCTTCAGGAATGGAACAAACCTTACACACACCTCTACACTCTATGGATATCTGCTATCTGCATGGCGAACTTCACAGACACCGTGTTTTTGTGCTTACAGGTTTTCCAGGTCTATAGCAATGATTGCTAGCAGTGGCGGTTCTACATTGAATTACTCCCCGGGCGAGACCCCCTCCGAACCCCCCCCCCCCCCCCCCATGACAAAAACAAAAAAACATAATTTTGCACGTTTTGTTATGAGCACATAGTGATTCTTATTATTGAATTGCACTTGAAATTAACATCAAAACACTGTAGGCTACAAAAACTCTTATACAAAACATCCATAAATGAAATGAAATGAAATTACAATTTCATTATGATAGCATGCCCTTACATGCCAAATGTCCGTCATTACACGCTATCTTTTAGGGAGGAACAAAGCTCCTTGTGAGATAGGCCTATTAGCTCCTTAGTTACTGCCTCGAATTCTACAGTATGCTTGTTACACGTTCAGGTATGACTGGTTTACTATGCTAAACTACCCTATAGTTAAACTATGCAAACTATGAGTTGCAGCAAATTGCAAATGTTGAAACTACCATAACATTTTGTTGGCTAATGACAGGGCTCAATGTTAATCCAAATTATGGAAATCAATAATAACTTTACTTGTAACCGTTTTGTTGCAAAGCCAAATCTTATGGTGAAATTAGATCTTGTGTTTGTTGAGCTAAGACCGAATTATTGTTGAGTATAGCAATCGTAGCATCATAGCTAGAAGGCTAACAAACGTAAGAGTTATACAATGATTAACATTAGCCCTTCATTCATGGCATGGATAACGTGATCATGCAGAGAGAACAGTTGCATACCTTCATCTTTTGCTCGTTTCTACACTTCTAATGGCTTTGACCTTTTTCTGTCCATCTCCTGTTTGTCACTCGACAGTCAACATACTGTATTTCCCATCCCCGAACACTGTCACTGCCGACTAGGAGTTAAGACTTATTCACCTTGGTGACCGCCTACTCGTTTTGTATTGCCCTGTTTTATTAGCCCTTTCACACAATTAAAAGATGTGCAGGAATTATAAACCTGTAAATATAATGGTAGGGATAAAATGTGCGTTATTGGGAAGAAAGCTTATGTGTGACTGACTTCGCTCACTAATTGCAGAGTATTGCCCACTTTGCATTGCATTTGAGAGACGCAGAGGTGAACTGTCCCCCGCGCCCCCTCCCCTTTGCCCTTCTCTCGCAGCTTCTGTGCACTGGAACTTTTCAGCAGGGGCGCAGGCAGCCAAAGGGGGCGCCAATTTGCCAATTTCCTACACAGTGATGTGATAGATATTAAAAACTTTTTTAGATGATATATATATTTTTTTTTTCAAGCGCTCGTGAGGCCAATAGCACGGCGCCCTTTCACGAAATTGCGCCCTGGGCAAAGGCCCAGCCCGACCCCCCCTAGAACCGCTACTGATTGCTAGGTTAGGATTGGTCAATTGCCATTTTTTGGAAGGGGCTTAGCGAAGCATCAATTGGGGCCCTGGTTAGTCAGTCACACCTTCCACCCCACATCCATGCCCTTGATTAAAATTACAAAAAGTTAATGATGTTTACATAAGAGACAGCTGGTTCAAAACGAGAGGCTATTTCTGACAGAAAGCTACCTTTCTCATCCAACTCAGAGTCTGAGTCATCGGAGCTCTCCTCAGCCTCCATTTCTTCCTCTTCTTCATCTTCCTCCTCTTCCTCCCCCTCCTCATGGTCACTGCCTTCCTGCTGGTCCTGTGGAACCACAGCAGGGTAAAGGTCTCCTTAAACAGCCAATGAGTTAAGACAGTGTGTGCAGTGAAGGCCTCTACACACTACCTTTAAAACAACACTAAGTACTTTTTTCAACTTTAAAATAATGTTTCCAAAATCATTTCAGGGTGAAAGGCACTTCTGAATTCGCTGTGCCACCCACCATGGGCTATAACCGCACTAAGCAAGTTTGGAGGAGCGGCATGTCTCTATGTAGTTCTCGAAATGAAAACCACTTAGTATTGCTTTAACCTAATGTGGTGCACTTCATTTGTGATATTCTCTGAGCTTAGAGCCATTGTTTTCAATATAACCATAAAAGTTCATGAGGGTAGTAGCAGGCTTCACTAAGACAGTTTTACTTACTTTTAGAGTGCTGGCCAACCATTAACACAATTGAAAGATAGGAAAAGAAGGCCGCACTATGCATATACAACATTTATTCACACAGATGAGTTTCAACTACCTGTGAACACACTGAGGAAGGCAAAACGCCAAAATGCATCTGTGAATCAATGCTGGAATATTAATAATGTTGGATGTTAATATAACCACCAGGGGCGTCGCTAGGTTGTGGAAACATTCGGGGCTTTAGCCCAGAAGTTAGAGTGTTCTTTGAGCGGGGGTTCGGGGGTTTCTCTTTTAAAAATCGAACTGATGAAAATGCAATTTTAGCGTTGTTTAAGAATGAAAAGAAAGGACAATCGTCATGAGTCATGACTTATGTCAAATATGTATTACAGGATAACCTGTAAGGAGTCTCTTCTGGCAAAGTGCTAACCACACCAGACCAGCATTTATTGAAAGGCTGACTGTGGCTGGGGCTGCTTTTCACGAACCTGTGCTGATCGAAACGCTCTCATGGGTTGCCGTTGCAGTAGCCAACGCCACACTCTCGGTATGCACCTCTTGTCCACTCTCTGCACTTTTTCCCCATATATGGTCCCGCCTTTCTATGGCTCTGGGTCCCGCAAGATTTTCCAGGAGCGCTCTACAATCTTTGGTTTTCAGTGGCTACAATGTTTCATTTGGGACTACTGGTAATGCAACCACACAAAAGTCTCTTCTACGGGCCTATTTTCACCATTACCTTCATTACTTATTTACTTTTTTTGAAGGCACAGAGATCCGGGCCTATTCCCAGGAGATCCGGGGCTATAGCCTCGAATGCCCAGGTCTACCGACGCCCATGATAACCACACACACCAGCTTTGAACTCTGCTACCAAGGTCATGTTGATAACAATTTGGGTCTGTCTTTGTGTGCACCACTGAATAAAATCCAGTGTTTATCAAAATGAAAGTAGTGGAATCCTACAACAATCACTGTGTGGCCAGTGTGCAGGAGCAAAGGTAATTGCTGAATTCGAAAATGTATTACACTAATGACACCAGTGTGCAGAGGCCTTGATACAGCACATACCATTTCAGCATCGTCATTGGCTGGCTCAGCCTGCTCTTTCTCAACACCCTTTTCTGGATCATAGTCTGGGATTTCTTCTTTAACGTTGCTGAGAGACATAAAAAGGCATGTTAGGAGGTGTGAGTAATTACACTAAAGTAATAAAAATAATAGTTTTATTTCACAATGACACTGAAAGAAAGATATGCAAAACATATCCAATGAACTGAGAAAAAAATACACAGGAGGAAAACATGCAAAAAAAAAATTCTTTAAGGCCAACTGCAAAATATATAACTTCAGCAATGGCTACAAAAGAATTTGACTTATGAAATCATGCTGTTATAAATAATTTTGACTGTTTTTAGACTGTTTAAATTAACAAAAAATACAACAAAGGTAGTTACCAGACCACAGGAACACAGCATTGAAAAACAGCATCTTAAATGTTATGTATGTGTGAGTACCACACACAAATTATAGGTCTGTCCAAACTAAACACAAGCTATCAGTAAATCACTGGGTGTAGACGGTAATGGTTACATGGCTTAAGTAGCGTAAAATGGCATTATTGGACTTTGTTGGAGAGTGGTTAGTAGGCTCTTCTCCAGGTGTGGCAACTACCTGTTCAAACAAAAACAAAAAGGCTTTAGAGGTCTTAGGGTGGAGAGGTGGAGAGAAGTGGAGAGAGGTGGAGAGAGGTGGAGAGGTGGGGGGAGCCAGTGATGAGTGTGGAAGGATGAGCAGAGCACAAACGTGACCACAAACGACAAACCTGTCATCCTCCATCTCCTCCTCCTCCTCCTCCCTCCTTTCCTCCTGCAGCTGCTGAAGCCTTCACATTTAGAGCCGACAGGGCACAGGTGAGGGGTCAGGGGTCGGGAATAGAGGTCAGGGGGAGGGAGGACACATTTTAGGGGGACAGAGGAGCAGGCAGACAGACAAAGATAGGGAGAGAAAGAGAAGGATGGAGGGAGACAAAGAGAAGGATGGAGGGAGCAAAAGAGAGGAGCAGATAGATAAAGAGAGAATGCAGGAGGGAGAATGAGAGAAAGACAGAGAGAGAGAGGGAGAATGTAGGTGTGCGTGAGTGAGAGATAGAGAGAGTGATAGAAAGAGAGACGGAGAATGTGTGTGTGTGGGGGAGGAGAGAGCGAGAGAGAGAGGGAAGGAGAGAAAGAAAGTGATAGAAAGAGAGAGAGATGATAGCATGGTCAGAGAGGCTGGCTGAGAGCATGTGCCATGTGATGTGCAGTGTGTGCTGGGAGGAGTGGGCTCAACACTAACAACATGGATACAAAACTTTTCTGCATTCTCGAGATCGATACTACAATTCACTGAACAATGATGAAGGCCTAATGAATGGTGAGGTCGAAAAGCCGATGAGGCTAGGCCGAAACGCGCTGGCATTGTTGAGTAACCAAACAATATGAATTAGAGGCTTTTTCACTTGTATCCCCTTGAATGCTTCCCATGTTTTGCACGTTCCGTGTCTGTGATTCACGAGTGAAAGAGCACAAGAGGAACTGTACACTCTAGCAGTAGTTTAGCAATATTGTGCAATACAGTGAAGTACTGTTCTTATCTACCTCTCTTTGTCTCTTTTTTTTTTCTCTCTCTCTCTCTCTCTCATCCTACAGAATGCATCACAAGGTCATCAAAAGTCTTTTTTCTATGTGTCTAGACTAGATGGATAGACGAAAGGAACAAACATATTTACTACATTTAAACTACATTTAAGGGATTTAAACATAGATGCAAACGTAGATGCGACATTTCATCACCATGGCCATGGCCACTTCAAATTTTGCAGCATATTAAAGTACATTCTCGTTTACCTCTTCTTTTTCTTTTTCTCTTTCTTCCTCAGCTTTTCCAGATCCTTCTTGGCGAGTTCGATGACATCTAAGGTCTCCTTGTCCGGACCGGGTCCCAGAAGTGCGGAAGAGAAGGTTCCGGGTCCTCCGTAGAACGAGTGGGTGGAGGCGCGAGAGAGGTTCTTCCTCAGGTTCTCATTCACCGCCTCGCTCTCCAGGAGCTTAGCCCTAAGGGAAGGCAGGATCGACGAGTATAAACACTATATACATTTGGCCAGTGGCGGAGATTTTGATTATACCTGCAAATCACTGTAGGTTATCGTGTCATCAAGTTTTGCTACATTCTACATTTTCTACAACTGTTTCTACACAATACATTTTCTTAATGTAAAAATCTTGACTATTTCTAGTACTACTACTACTACTACTATTTCTATATGTGTTTATAAACAATTTACATGTTATAGTAAAATTTACACACCAAACGCTACCATCTACAGTTCAAATTATATACATTTTTGGCCATATCACCCAGCCCTACACAAACACACACGGGCTGCCTGACCATACCTGAGGTCTTCAATCTCTTTGATGTAGTTCTGAATCATATTTCCGATCTCCTCACTCCCCTCACCTTGACAGGTCGAGTAAAACAGAGCAAGAAAATATAACTATAATTGTAATCACTGCTTATTATTTCAATG
>CM050208.1:26492500-26760000 GCA_027475355.1 Coilia nasus
GCAATTACAAATGCTTTGGTAGTAATATCTTCATTTATTGTGCTTGCAATGAAAACACACAAAAGGGAATGAAAAAAAATGAAATCAATTATCATTTTACACAAAACTCCAAAAATGGGCCGGACAAAAGTATTGGCACCCTCAGCCTAATACTTGGTAGCACAACCTTTAGACAAAACAACTGCGAACAACCGCTTCCGGTATCCATCAATGAGTTTCTTACAATGCTCTGCTGGAATTTTAGACCATTCTTCTTTGGCAAACTGCTCCAGGTCCCTGAGATTTGAAGGGTGCCTTCTCCAAACTGCAATTTTCAGATCTCTCCACAGGTGTTCTATGGGATTCAGGTCTGGACTCATTGCTGGCCACTTTAGAAGTCTCCAGTGCTTTCTCTCAAACCATTTTCTAGTGCTTTTTGAGGTGTGTTTTGGGTCATTGTCCTGCTGGAAGACCCACGACCTCTGAGGGAGACCCAGCTTTCTCACACTGGGCCCTACATTACGCTGCAAAAGTTGTTGGTAGTCTTCAGACTTCATAATGCCATGCACACGGTCAAGCAGTCCAGTGCCAGAGGCAGCAAAGCAACCCCAAAACATCAGGGAACCTCCGCCATGTTTGACTGTGGGGACCGTGTTCTTTTCTTTGAAGGCCTGTTTTTTTTCCTGTAAACTCTATGTTGATGCCTTTTCCCAAAAAGCTCTACTTTTGTCTCATCTGACCAGAGAACATTCATCCAAAACGTTTTTGGCTTTCTCAGGTAGGTTTTGGCAAACTCCAGCCTGGCTTTTTTATGTCTCTGGGTCAGAAGTGGGGTCTTCCTGGGTATCCTACCATAGAGTCCCTTTTCATTCAGACGCCGACGGATAGTACGGGTTGACACTGTTGTACCCTCGGACTGCAGGACGGCTTGTAATTGTTTGGATGTTAGTCGAGGTTCTTTCTCCACCATCCGCACAATCTTTCGTTGAAATCTCTCGTTAATTTTTCTTTTCCGTCCACATCTAGGGAGGTTAGCCACCGTGCCATGGGCTTTAAACTTATTGATGACACTGCGCACGGTAGACACAGGAACATTCAGGTCTTTGGAGATGGACTTGTAGCCTTGAGATTGCCCATGCTTCCTCACAATTTTGCTTCTGAAGTCCTCAGACAGTTCTTTGGTCTTCTTTCTTTTCTCCATGCTCAATGTGGTACACACAAGGACACAGGACAGAGGTTGAGTCAACTTTGATCCATTTTAACTGGCTGCAAGTGTGATTTAGTTATTGTCACTACCTTTTATGTGCCACAGGTAAGTAACAGGTGCTGTTAATTACACAGATTAGAGAAGCATCACATGATTTTTCAAAGGGTGCCAATACTTTTGTCCGGGCCATTTTTGGAGTTTTGTGTAAATTGATAATTGATGTGACTTTTTTTTCATTCTCTTTTGTGTTTTTTCATTGCAAGCAACATAAATGAAGATATTACTACCAAAGCATTTGTAATTGTAAACATTTTCTGGGAGAAATTGAGCATCATCTGACAGGATTGCAGGGGTGCCAATACTTTTGGCCAGCACTGTACATGCTATGGTACATAAGGCCTCTTGGGGAAGGGGATAACGATGTGAGTGTGGGTTAGATTGGGGGTACAACTTTGCCTGGCCCCTTGCAACCTCTGGCCCCCTGGGCCTGGCCTGGGCCAGGTAGACCCTTTCAGTAATACTGTAGGCCCGAGCCTACTACACACATCCGTGATCCATAGTGATCAGCCTGATTTTGCCAGAAGAGTACCTCGGCCTCTGAAGAGACGGTGCGCGTGGTGACCCCGACGGTGTAGATGCCCCCGCTCGCATCCTCGTGGATCCGTATGTGCGACTTCTGCTTGCGCGCCTCCATATCGCGCGTGGAGTCAAAGAGATCCAGGACCTCCTCATTGTAGAGCTGTACCACACCAGCCATACGCACACACACACACACACACACATACATGCACACCCACACATACACACGCACAGGCACATACACACAAATGCACACACACACAGACAACAAAGCCAGACAAATACACAGACACACGCAGACAGACAGAGACGCACACAGACGCGCGCCCACACGCACACACACACAAAGAAAAATATAATTTTACAAAAAATCCCACATATACAGAAAAAGTGTACTGTACAATCAACACTCCATGTGCACTCTGTGAAACGTTTAGAAATATACTGGAGAGATACACAACATAGAAGAGGACACATCATGTTATCATGTACACATGCAGACCGACGTAACATGATGGACATAAGAAGCACAAAGCTTGTCTCATTAGCTCCCCCCCTTTTCTCTTTGCCCCCAAGTAACACCCCTCCCCGACCCTTTGCCACCCTTTCCCTGTAAAACAGCTGAGGGAGACACTTGTCAGAGGATAATTTAAGCACAAGACAGAGAGAGAGAGACGGAGAGAGAGGGACAGAGAGAGGGGAGTAGGGAGGGAGAGAGAGAGAGAGAGAGGGGTGGGGGGGGAGAGAGTGAGCGAGAGACAGACAGAGAGAGAGAGAGAGAGAAAGAGGGTGGGAGAGAGTGAGAAAGGGAGGGAGAGAGAGTGTGAGACAGAAAGATAGAGGGGGGAGAAAGAGGGAGAGAGAGAGAGAGTGAGCAAGAGACAGACAGACAGAGACAGAGAGAAAGAGGGCGGGAGAGAGTGAGAGAGACTGAATGAGAGAGAGACAGAGAGAGAGAGAGAGAGAGAGAGAGAGAGAGAGAGAGAGAAGGGGAGGAGGGGAAGTGACATGATAAATAACACCCATCCTCAATAAACCCGGACAGAAATAGAGCAGTGAACCCACGAGACCCTTCATGGAACTACGGACTGACTGACGGCCTTACAGTGGACAGTACTGTACAGGCCCACACACACACACACAAACACACACACACACATTCATACTAGCACACTAGCAGGCACGGAGTGCCAGAGTCGGATTTGGCCAACACCACGATAAACACTCCAGAATAACTCAAAAGCCTTTCTTTTGGTAAAACAAATTAATGTTTGAGCATTAGGGTCAAATCAGCTGATGACGGTAAAATAGCACAAATAAATCATATTATGGACATAGAGCCTACTGTGAGCCATTTCCGCTGCTTTTCACACTTAAAACAAGGCTTCACCAAAGACGCCATCCCACTGAAAATAAAAGTTATAAAATAAAAAAGCTGAAAATAAAAGTTCAGCTCCCATCAACACTTGGTTTGAGTAAATTAATGTACAGCATTTATCTATAAGCAATTTTGCAGAAAAAAATCCTCAGTATCTTGCTGATAATGGACATTATAGCTGGGGCAGTGGTGGCCTAGCGGCTAAGGCATCGGACCTGTGACCGCAAGGATCGCAGGTTCGAATCCCAAGTCGCCAGTAGTGCCACTGAGGTACCCTGAGCATGGTACCATCCCCACTCACTGCTCCCCGGGCGCCGTTGTCATGGCTGCCCCCTGCTCACATGTGTGATGGGTTAAATGCAGAGGTTGAATTTCGTTGTGTGCACTGTGTGCTGTGCTGTGCCGTGTGATCACAATGACAGAAATGGGAGACTTTCACTTTCACTTTCACACTAAATGGATTGGTTCCGTGCGCTAGAACAACAAAGCCTGGTACACACACCTCCAGGAACTGGGCGTTGATCTTGAACTCCGGCACAGGACGACCCTGTTCGATAGCGGCCTGCTTCCTCTCCTCGATGCCCTTGAAGAGGTGGGAGACCGCCCGCGGGATAATGCCCTTCTCCTCCTCCATGAGGTTCACGTCGAAGCCTGTGCCCATGGTGTACGTCTTCCCTGAGCCGGTCTGGCAAAAAAAGGAATAAAGTTAGGGCCGCCATACAGAGAGAAATCAATACTAACTGGATCTTCTTTCACAATTTTGTCTTATAATAATAATAATAATCATAATCATAATAATAATAATCATCATCATCATCATCACCATCATAATCATAATAGTAACAACAATAACAACAACAACAATAACAACAATAAGAATAATCTTTATTTGTGTAGCACATTTCATACAAAGAATGTAGCTCAAAGTGCTTTAACAGTTTGGCAAAGGAACACAGGACAGAGATACACACGGCAAGCTTTGTTATAGTCCAGTGGCGCCAGAGAAATCCACCTCTTCAAGCTTTCTCATTCAAAGTGCAAAACCAGGGGATGTAAATAATCATTTTATAATAATAATAAAGATAATAATAATATGTTTTATATGGAGCCTTTTTAAGATATTCAATATTGCTTTACAAGGAGAAGTTGGGATTGGTTGGGACTGTTGATTAGACTCCAAGGTTTTCAAAGTAATTGGTAACTAATTATTAAAAGAAATTAATAACAGAACATAAAGCAATAGGAAAGGCTAGCTTAGGTTAGATGAGGTTAGGTTACTCGGTCAAAGCCAAACAGGCAACAACAGGCATCCAGACGACAAAACAATGACAGCGATGAAGTCATGATTTCCAGGAGTTGATGGCATTCATGACCTGCAGGGTAAGGTCACACAGTGGAGCTGACATAAAGCTGGGATTAGCACACGGAAGAGGACAGGGATGAGCGGGCCAGGCAGGCAGGCAGGCAGGCAGGCAGGGGGGTGGGTGAGGGACTGGTGGGATGGGTTGGGTGGGGAAAAGCAGGTCAGCTACTGACGATGTAGGCCATCACTAATTTATACTGCATAGACAGGGGGAAAGTAGCCTGGTAAACCTGCCCCTCATACTTCATACTTCATTTCATTGTACAGAGGGTCTGGACCAGAATCTCGGGTCATTTAGTCGGCCCCAGCCAGACCGATTCAATCAGCGAACAGAGGGTGTGTTAGTTAGCCGTGACGTAGACTTTGTGTGCTACATTTGAATTGTAGTGCGTAGGTAGGCTTTGCATACGTGACAACCAGGCGTTAGCAATAGGGTAAAGGCAGAGGCACTACTGCAGCAGAGTCCACACCTCCAACAAATCGTTTCTGACAGTCTCTGTTGCAGACCCTCTGTACAAAATGAAATGAAGTACGAGGGGCTGATTTACCAGGCTAGGGGGGAGGGGGGGAATGATGGCATGAAAAATTCAAAGATGCCAAACGAGTGAGTGCAGCCCTCCTAACGCTTCATGCAAGCAAGTTCCCCTTTTACTCCTTTAGCTCCGCCCACCACCCACTCCACCACAGTTAACCCCCCAATGAGAGAGCCTCACAGACAAGAGCGTGGTTGTCATGGTAACTTCAGCGAGGGTGACAGGAAGGGAAAGAAGGCTGGAGCCAAACTTGTCATCCTCGCAGTAAGCCACCCAGACACACACAGGCAGAGAGAAAGAGAGAGAAAGAGAGAAAGAAAGAAAGAAAGAAAGAGAGAGAGAGAGAGAGAGAGAGAGAGAGCTGAGGGAGGGCAAATGCAAAGCTGAAAGGCAGAGCACTTCAAGAAGAGAGAGGTCGAGGGAGAGTGAGAGGATAAAGGGAGTGAGAGAGAGAAAGAAAGAGAGGAAAAGGGGCGGGCAAATGAAAAGCTGAAAGGCAGTGCGCTTAGAAGAGAGAGAGAGAGAGAGAGAGTAATCAGCAGGGCTTGACAAGAGACATAGAGTAAGAAGCTGGTCTCCGTACACAGATTGGATTAGGAACTGACACTGTTGAGTCAGCTGGAAGAGACAGGCGCTTGTCCCCTCTTATTTACAGCTGATTGCAGGAGTGCCACGCACAGTCTCCTTGATCTGTGTTAGCCTTGTGATGTAAACAGAAGCAGAAGAGCAGGGGGGTTGGTGTTGTAGCACAGCGGCTACAGTGCCCATACTGAAATCGGCCATGTGCCCATGGCAACTCAGGTTGTGTTTTTTTCCCCAATCCCAATTCCACCTCATCGTTTCTCTTTCTCTCCCACTCATTTCCAGTCTATCTTTACGGTTCTATCAAAATAAAGGCAAAAATGGCAAAAAAATATATACTTACAGAAATACAGAAATATAATATATAGAAACAAAAAAGCAAATGGGCAAGGCCTGTGGTAAGAGAATTTGGAAACAGCACCAGAGTTTTGCTGTGAAATAGCAAGCCTGCTAGGTAAAAATCCATGTTGATACAGTAAGGCACAAGATGACATGATTTGCTCAGGACCTATATTTCAGCATTCCTGCTCACTCACTCCCCTTATATAGCATTACATAGCATGATACAGCATTTCTGCTCACTCACCTGTCCGTAAGCAAAAATGGTGGCATTGTATCCCTCGAAGCACCCCTCGATCAGCTTCTCTGTGCAGTTGGCGTAGATGCTGTCCTGCTGGGAGTCCATGTCAAACATGTAGTCGTACGTGAAGGCCTTGTCCTTGCCCAGGACCACCTGGGGCTCGCACGGGGTCACGAACGTGCAGATGTGACATCCCTCGATCTTCTCTCGAGCCAGCTGCGGTCGAATCCTACCAGGAAAGAGACAGGGAGACAGAGTTGAAACCTTATTTGTGACCTAAAACAAGAGGTCCTTCATTGCTACTGCAATACGCATCTTAAACATGGACCAAGAAACTTATTTGTGTCGTTATGCATTTCTTCACACAGCCTCCAACCTAAGACAATTTTCTATCACTTTTGTGATGAGACCATAAAGCTTTTCCTGAATCTTCAAGCCTAAATGATTATCAGCATTAGACTGAAGCTTTACTTCAAGTCATATATTTATTTCAGATTAAATTACTTTGGCATAATTATTTGTGGGCATTTAAAACCTATAGGCGTAGATTTCTTTCAGTATATTCTCTGCGCTGAATAGAAGTTACGCCAAAAAATCCAGTACAATGTGAAAGCAAATATTTTGAAGAATCGTAATCACTGTTACAACAACCATAGAGCTTCTGCACACTCCAATCAGCAAAAACATTTGTTAACTTCCACACAGTACAGGGAATATACTGAAACCAAGTCATACATCCAGCACAATGTAACAGCCAATGTCTTGGAGAAGGTCAAGCAGTGAATTTTGATAACTCTGTTTCGATATATTCTTTGTGCTGTATGGAAGCAGAGTTAAGCCATAAATCTAGTACAATCTGAAAGCAAATGTCTTGGCGAAGCTCAATCAGTGTTGAAAAGAGGTAAAGAAGGCCTATAATGGAGCCATAGTAGTGAGCAGAGAGGCACCTGACCGGGCCCTTCCTCCCCCTCTCCTCCTGTCAGCCTGCAGAACAGCAGCTTTGTGAAGCTCCAGGCACAGCGGACAATACACGCCAGGAGAACAACACTGCGGCCATTGTGTCTGTGTGTGACACAGGACCTGCACACTGGCACTGTTAGCACTGGACCGAGACAAGGGGGAGCGAGGGAGAGAGATACAGCTCGGAGAGAGAGAGAGAGAGAGCGAGAGAGAGAGAGAGAAAGAGAACGAGAGATAGAGAAAGAAATAGAGACAGATAAAGAGAGAGAGAAAGAGAAGGAGAGCGAGAAAGAGAGATTGAAAGAGAGATAAAGAGAGGGAGAGACAGAGAGAGATAGAAAGAGAGCGAAAGAGAGAGAGAGAGAGAGAGAGAGAGAGAGAGAGAGAGAGACAGAGAGAGAGAGAGAGATAGATAGCAATGAAGGGATACTGGAGGACAGGTAGAGGGCAGGCTCCATGTGCACTTGTTTTACGTTGCTCTATAAGATTCAAAGGCCTGACTCAGATACTGTGTACAGTCTGAACAAGAGCCAGCTTTCGGATGCTGTCTAACATGGTACAAATAAATCAGCTAACCTGGTAGGTAAAGGATCTGGAACAAATGTGAGTCACCTCCAAAAATGTCCGTTAATGAGAGACAAAATAGCATAAGAACCCAAAACATTTCACATTACAAGAATGACGTTGAGCATCTAACGAGGTCTTATTGGCTATCTGAGGCATTTACATGGTTAACAAACCAAATCTTCAAAGTGCTGACATTACTCTTAACAAATACATATCCATTGTGTGTCTCGGCCTTAAGAGAATACTCATTTTAACGATGCTCTTTTGTTTCGGTCATAAAGAATAAAGGGTCAAGCCTAAAGTCTTAATGCGTTATGCAAAACAGATGGAACAAAAACCAGTCCAGATTAGAGCATTGTTTCCTTGAATCCCCTATTTTAGCCAGTTTCCTCTCCAATTGTCAGCTTAATCCTCCCCCCTTACGCTATCTCCTCTCCACACAAAACTCTAGCCCTCAGCCCCAAAACCCTGCTCATCACAGTTCCTTCTCTAGCATCTCTAACACCGTGGAAAAATTATAAGTTCAGCCTGCTTGAAAAAATGGTGAAAACTCTTTGCATCATATGAGTTTAATGAAATGTAACTATTCTGGTTCATGCTATGTACAGATGTAAGTAAACATAGCTTAAAATAAAGTTGTTACATTTAAATAACTCATTTAGGGAAAGGCGTTTCCACCATTTTTTTTTAAATAAGCTGGACATCTTCTTTTTTACATTATAGTGAATTTCCTCTACATCTCTTCTGAAGAACAGGTAGAGGCTTTAAGCATGGAACATGAAACGTGAGACATTAACATCACGGGTGGATGGCTGCAATATGATTTACCAAGTAAGAGAGCTGTCAGATGTCATATTAATGGTTTGGAGAGACCTTTAAGCACTGGCCGTAAGACACCTAACATCTGATATCGAACCTGCAGAGGTGCCAAACCCAGCTTCCTACAGTTACGACCCTGCCACTTATGTGATCCAACCATTTCCTGTCCCAGCTGATCCTAATGACCATATAAATCATCAGACAGGTAGACCAGCTTATTAATTCAATAAATTAATATAAATTAAAATGCACAGGCAGGAAGACCACATGGCAGGGCTTTTATTGACTTTTAGAAGCCCTGATGGACAAGTCTGCTGTCATGTTTAAAGAGGTATTACAAAGTTATTGTCTGAAACTAACTAACTAGCTGGCAGATAGAAGCACTACAAATTGATCCCATACAGATATCCTTGAATGTTAAGGTCAGCACATTTCTCTTGCAAACACAATGTCAAAATACTAAATTAAAGCAAACTTAACTAAACAAAACGAATCAATGCTACATGTAAATGGTGGGCGAGCTCGCTGACCAGTGAATTTGCACGGTTTGCATAATTGGTATGTCATGGTATGACTTATAGTACACAAACTGACATAATTTAACAACCTAGATGGCTAGAAAGAATGATGCATTCATGTCAAATTTGATAATGCAGCTGTTAAAATACAGAACTCAAAACCTACTAAACATAGTTGCCAAGATGTGCCAGTAAAGTTGTCATTTTGGCACCAGGCTAAAATGCCTTCTGACTGATGTGGGTAGGGTGTGAGGGTGTGAGTGTGCGTGCGCGTGTGTGTTTGGGGGGTGCTGTGTGTGTATTGCTGTGGGTGTGTGTGTGTGTGTGTATTGCTGTGTGTGTGTGTGTGTGTGTGTGTGTAGGTTTGTGCCTCATGGCACACTAATGAGCAAGCTATTTGTATCTCGACCAATCACAGGCTTCCGTTTACAGCCTGCAGGTCAAAGGTTAAACATGGTTGGACAGGGTCAGATAGATGGCAGCTCCACAGAACGGCAGCTGTATTTCAGTGCCAGGCCCATCCAGCACAAAGGTCACACACGGTGGCGTGGAGTTAATGCGTGTAACGTGAAAGTGAAAAACAGTATCACATGAGAAGTATAAGCCTTCCAGGAAAAGTTTCCTAGAGCTATGCATCATCAGACTTTTAATGTCTTTTCCGACACAGGGAATTCCCTCGAACTATTTTTGGTAAAGATTCTGCGTATTCTTCTTTAATAAGGCAGCCAGCTGTTAATGACTGCTGTCCTGCATTTTCAGAACAGCGGCACAAAACAAAGTCATAGCCAATCAGAGGTAGGCATCCCAAACACAGTCGTAGCCAGTCAGAGGGGACACAAAACACAGTCATAGCCAATCAGAGGGGGGCACAAAACACAGTCATAGCCAGTCAGAGGGGGCACAAAATAAAGTCATAGCCAATCAGAAGGGGGTATCCTAAACACAGTCATAGCTAATCAGATTGAGGCATCCCAGGTTCGGGAAAGTAAAAGTCCTACTGCCACATATTTGTCCCGATACTAAAAAAAAAGGCATCTTGCATCAGCCCACAACAAATCAGCAGCTTATACCTTATAGCTTATATTATGACTCCCGACTCATAAAATATGGCAAAGTGTCGCATCAGCCATGAAAAAAACTATATCGTCAACCTCTGATGTGTTCCAACCAATTTACTGGTCCAGCGGATGCTAATTAGCACAGCTCTTAAGACAAGATGATGAGCCAATTAGTGAAATCAGCTGTTACAGGCAGTATATCACAAGGAAGATCACAGACAAGACAGGGCAGAACTTTATGTTCTCAAGACACTTTGTTCTCCTCTGAAGGTAACAGACTAACACACACTGTAATGTATGCCAATAGAAATGTGAATGAGTGATAAGTAGAAATATGTGTTGGAAAAATATGTAGAATAATGACATTTAAGGCAGGATTTGTGCAGAACCCTGGCACCAAATCTGCAGAATTCTTTATTTCAATTTAGACCATTTCAGAACTTTCTGGATTATCTCTACGTCTTTACACTGCTGTGCGCAAAGGGGCACTGAACCAAGCCATTTCTGTCACCTTCTCCACCTGAAACATAATTTTTTTTCACACACGTGAAAGTCACCTACATTAACACATACATCTGGCATGTTATGTTTCCAAAGGATGAACACGATGTCATTATAGACATTAACTGAGAAATCTAGTAGCCTAAACACACAGTGGTGCTTTTTCCCCTCCGTCAACACTTCAGCCTGGATAAGGCTTACGTGTCTCAGTGTGCTCAGCAACAGTATACTGCATATCAACACTGCTTCGAAAAACTATGCTCAGCAGGTACTAACAAGTCCTGCTCAAGCAGAGCGTTAACCCTTCGGCCACTGATCAGAAGTGTGTGAGCAGGAGTATGAGAAAGCATTTGGCTCATATGGTGCCTGAGTCATGGCTATTTTCAACTTATAAGGAAAGCATTTCAAGCAAAAAGGATAAGATGGAGACTATAGTTGAATGTTATGTGTTTATAATAATAATAATAAAGTTTATTTGTATAGCACAATTCATGCATCCAAGATGCAGCTCAAAGTGCTTTACAGTTTAGCAGGGTTGTCACAGGACAACATTTCTTGCAGTCCAGTGTCGTCGGAGCAGATGAATACAGTTGTAAACTGAGTCTTGCGTGAACACGCGTGGACAGTCCTTGTAGGCCCTAGTCAGCAGTCTTTGTAGTCCAGCTACATAGTATGCTGGGCTACAAAGTATGCAAGTATGCAACATACTGATTGCAAAGATTAATAGAGTCAGATTAATACTAGATTAGTAGAGTCAATAAACAGCTACACATGCACAGTGATGAATTCACTTATTACCAACGTATCAAATAAAAACAAATATTTATCAAAACCGCTTAGTAATTGGAATACCATACAGGACATGTTTATTTTTTCAGTGTCAAAAAGACATGTAGTTTGACAAATAACTACCAGATTAACGTTTACACACTTTAGCACGCTCCAACAGTGATATGCAGATAAACAAATCTGCTTCTGTGACTTGCATGCAAATTTAGTATACTGTACACAAAAATTGCAAAAAAACACGCTGCGCGGAGACTGCTGTACCATATATTCAGATTGAGCTGCTGTAATCTGCTCTTAATCCGGTCCATGTGGAGTGTGGGGATAAGGTCAGCTGCTGTGTGAGGCCCTGGGCCTGCTGCCTGCCCCCCCAGCTCTTCTCTACTCTGACCAGCTCCACTCAATGGTGACTTAGAGACATTTAAGTCCAATTGAGTCGACATGCATTTAAAAAGTTGTTATTGCTCATTCACAACATCCGTCAAGAACCTGATGCCCTCCCAGCTCTTCTCTGACCAGCTCCAGTCAATGAAACTTATAAGACCATTCAGTTAGATGGAGCATTTATATATATATGGTCAGGACCAATGGGTCAGGGTCAATGAATCTATTAATTAATTAATGAATCGGCAATGTACCAAAAAAGCATTGGACTTTTACTGGGAAAAATTATGTGTTACAATGCTTATTCCCTGTACTGTATTATTATCTGTTTTTCAAATGTAGCTTTAGAGATACAATACATGTTGCCCATAGCCCATGACCCTGTGCTTGTTTTTCATGCTGATATGCTTGCGTATCTCAAACTTGGCAAAGTGGTGTATGTGTGTGTCTGTGTATGTGTTCAGGCAGTCAATGTTGAAAGACGGGCTTGTCATTTAAAAAAAAAAAAAAGATTGTGTCAGCTAGAGCCGATGACACTTGACACTGATGGGTACATCCCCAATGTGAGTATAACATGTGCACTATACAGGGTGCGAGTTATGTTGTTTTGTTCCCTGCATAGTATGCACTATATAAGGTGAGTTACATTGTTTTGTTACCTGTATAGTTCACTATGTAATGAGCGAGTGAACATTTCGGATACAGTGGCCTCAGCTTCAGGCAGGCAGGCAGGCAGGCCCTCAGTTCAGCCCTACTCAAGCATGGGCTGTTGACAGAGCACGCCCATCTCTGTGTCAACAAGAGCCCCTGTCACACTAGAGTACGGCACAAAACACATCACACACAAAGCAGGCAGCAACTACCCAGGGGTGGAAAGACTGTCACTATTTCAAGCTCCTATTATCATTATTATCACTATTTCAAGCTCCACTATCCAGATCACACAAAACCTGCATTATTTTTCTTTTAACACCCTGAGGTTCAGGCTCTGTGAGGCACTTTGAGGCAGTCTGATAAGTCTTGAGTTTCTTTTTAAGTATTTCTTCTAGATAAAAACATTGTTGCAAAAGAGACATGCATGGTTATATTCTGGAGAAGTGTAAAAGTAATGTATGTATATATGGATGTATTCAAAATAGTTTATTTTATTTAAGAAAGAGTGAGAAGAGTGTTTGAACACCCAGATGCTAAGTCCAGCGGAACTGGATTTGAACCGGACCTCTCCCAAGCATACCAGCATACTGTGCCCCAGTAAAAAATGAAGCGATGGCCAAACAAAGCGAACTTTAGGGGGGTCAGGTGTGCTTGGGAACAGTAAGGATGACAGTCTGAGTACATCCTAAATGTGTCGACAGCGAGTGTCTGAAGGCTCTAATGTGTGTAGCCTGCTGGAGGAGTCAGATGTTCAGTGGCAGGCTTAAGCTGGAATTTAACACTGAGAGTGGCGGCACAGTACTGAACACTGACTGCCTATACAAAAAAATACTAACATAGTTCTTAGTAATCTGGGGAATGGGCTTATCCAATAATAACTGAGGGCTCCACGGGAACAACAGGCATGGTCACAAGTTTGATTTTTATTTTGATTTCATAAGTAAATGCAATTTTTCTAGTTTTAGACTATGCTCATTTACTCACATGATTACTTTTGAAAAAGGTGGGGCTCCAATGCATCTACCAATAGGGGGAGTCACTTGAAAATTTTGATTTTGTGACTCATGGCCAGTTTTTCTCATGGACTCCTCAACTAATATCTGAACAAATTTATTTTCCTGATACTTCTTCATAATAATAATAATAATAATAATGATAATAATAATAATAATAATAAATCTATATTGATTTCTTATGTACATGGTTATAGTTTTGTGTGTTTTTTTACCTTTACACATTTGAGCTGCACACCTACAGTATTCATCAGAGGTGCCACATGACACTGCTGTGACACTCTTTGTAGTTTTATGTCAGCTGTTGTGTGCTTACATCTGCTGATGCTGTTTGACCTCAATTTGCCTGTAGATGCAACATTGCTACCGTCCAAAGCCAGAACCAGGGAAATGGAAAAGACAGGGGGGAGGGAGGGAGGGATCGAGGGAGGATTGGAGGATGGGTGTGGCATGCATGCCAGACACTGTATAATTATCACAATCTGTTTAGCATAGACTGTTAGCTCTGCAAGGAACAGCAGCACATGAAGGACTGACACACTTGGATGTCTCTGCCCCATTTTAAGAAAATGAGAGTGAAACGAGCATGTGGTTGACAGACAGACTCCACAGCTGCATATTTTTCACACCGTTAAGAGATACAACTGTCAAAATGTGCCTTCCGAAGCTGGGCTGAGTCAGAGGTCCCTGTGTGTCTTTTAGCAGAGGCTGATGTCTATTTTAGCTTCACAGCCTCAGTTTAACCGGCTTTTACTTCAGTCCGCATCGTAAAAATACACAACACAGAATACACACCAAAAAAAGATACACCATGAAAGGGACACAGAGGGATATCAGCACATTACACTTACACAGCACAGACTGTAATTGGTAGAAGGCCTCCCACCACTACTATGCTAGTGTATCATAAGAGATTATACGGTTACATGTGACAATCATAACCAGTGTAGCACTCAGATTTCAGACAAAGGCTGCCATTATTTTAGACTCTGTAAAGTCCACATATGTGAATTCATCTCAGACATTGGGTTGGTGCTGTTGGATCATAACCAGGATGAGCCAATGTAACATCAAACATTTTAAATATCCCACAGATGACTTTTACAGTTAGTCATGAATGGGACATGTCATGTGTAAGAAAAGTGGGAAAACCACTTTACTGTTTTATTTTTTATTTTTTGACCTCATGATTTATTATAGCCTGGTAAACTAGCCCATCGTACTTAATTTCATTTTGTACAGAGGGTCTGGAACAGACACCGTCAGAAACGATTTGGTGGAGGTGTGGACTCTGCTAAAGTTTATAAAAAGTGCCTCTGCCTTTACCCAATCGCTAACGCCTGGTCGTCACGTATGCAATTAGCCTCCCTACGCACTACAATTCAAATGCAGCACACAAGGTCAACGTCACGGCTAACGAACACACCCTCTGTTCGCTAATTGGATCGGTCTTGCTGGGGCCAACTAAATGACCCTCAAGAGATTCTGGTCCAGACCCTCTGTACAAAATGAAATGAAGTACGAGGGGTGGGTTTACCAGGCTAGATTTATTAGGCCCTGAAAATAAGATGCCTTGATTGCCAAACCACAGTGAGAAACGACAGCGTCCTGGGAGACGCTGACTCATCCAGTAATGGCTACAGTGGGCCTGTGGCCACAGCAAAAACTGCTCCGTCACGCCTTCCCCTCCAGTCAGCTAAAACATGAGGACTTCCATCTCTGGCACAGAGCAAGCGTTTCATATTAAGTTAGATTACACTGCATTACGGCCCACTAGTCAGTCAGTGGTGGGCAGGCTAGCTGGCTTCAGAAGCTATATAATCCAGTGCCACATATTTGTTCCAGCCATTCACTACCTCAGGTATTTGTAATCAGCACAAGTCTTCAACCAGGTAGAGGAGTTCATATTCTTATTCTTAGGAGTTCTTATTCGCCTTATTGGTATATTGTCATACCGGTTCTTTAACCCACTGTAACACCATGTGCCTACTTGTTCATTATTGCCCATATTGGGTGCCTGTATGTATATTGTATATTGTTGTCCCTACTGTGCAATACAAGTACACATACTTGTTTAGTCTATTGTATTTATTGTATTGTATTACGTTCTGTGTTATGTGTATAGAGAGCTAACATCTGCCGGAGTCAAATTCCTTGTATATGTAAGTATACTTGGCCAATAAAGCTGATTCTGATTCTGATTCTGATATTGAAATCACCTGTACTAAGTACTCGAGTAGAAGCAGGTAATTGGGAATATGTGGTACTGGATTCCAGCTTCTGAATCCAAGTCACCCTTCACTGTTTACAGCTGAATGCAAACTGAAACTCTGAAAGCTGTGACTTTTCTGTCGTTTCATTGTGTCTTCCCGAGACCTTAAACATTAACTAAGTACATAATAACCCGCACCAGCTGGTCGAACCAGTACTGTTAATCTATTTACTCCACCCACAGCAAAAGCAAATCTAAAAGACCACATTTCTGGACAAGCATAATGCTACACAATAGCATATAGCTCATGTCACATCACCCTATCAATGTTTGTTCAGCAAGAAGTGACAATCTGCTTACAAAGTCAATAATAAATTATATTCTCACTCACTTAATAAAATCAACGGTACTGAGTTAAGCACACTGTATTTTCTAGATTTGCCGAAACAAAGAATATAAATAGACACTCAAAATGCATGACTCCCTACTAAGAAAGGCAAACCATTAGAGTAGCCTAGAAAGCAGGTTTAGTAACTTATGTGGGCATGTTAACTTATCTGGGAATGTTAACTTATCAGTTAACGTGTTAACAAAGTGGTAAACCCTCTAATATAAGAGCCCTATATGGCTTTGTTTTGATAAGAGAATGAAGCCATTAAAGACTTCCATTAGGAAGTTCACTGCTAACTCAGAGTTAACTTATCTGCATTAGTCACTAAACCACCTTCTTGGATTACCCTCCAGGTGTTGATGCGAACCCGTGGACTGTGTGTTGACAGCTTGTAAGTGGCTGTGGGACTCACTGCAGAGGTCAAACGTGCAGCACTGACGTCCAGCAAAGCCATTTGTTAATGAGACACCTATTGCCCTGTAGTCAACACTTACACAGACTAGAAAAGACAGCAAGACATTAAGGGCTAAATGAGTCTTTTTAATATAGTGCTGAATCACAACAGTTTTTTGTATTTTAAGCTACAGTATGGATGGTTAATGAGCCTGCTTATTTATAATGTCCAACTGGTCCCAACACTCTGTAGACAGGCCTATTTACAGGCCTATTTACTATTACAGTATTTACTCAGTAGCATCAGTGATATTGCATCAGTCAAAGATGAGACCTGAGAGTCTGGCTTGGGTGAGGTGAGTAGATGAGCTGGACAGTGGAGACCAACTATCAATTTTACAACTCTCACATGTCTTCCAGTTAATGTTCATATGGAGAATGACTTGCAGTGAACTAGAAAACCTACCTAGAGATTTCCTCTGGAACCAGTGTTGGCTTAGATGCCTTACTGCTCAAGGACACCTCATACAGAAAAGCACCCTCATCCAGGCTATGTGACACCCCCTTGACAACAAATGGAACTTAACTGCTTTGAACATTTAGACAGTATCTTATGGGCGTTAAAACCAGCTGATGCTCCGGAGACGGTCGATAAAGCCTTCCTTTCATTGATTACCCGTCTGTCAGTAGTCAGCCTGCTGTCTGCTTTGTTATCACATATCCACATTGCCACAGTGGCGGAACTGCTACGTACAGACTAAACTAAACGTAAAAAAGCATCAGTTCAACGCCGTATGATTACACGGCCTATTTAATGCTGCGTGGCGTTATGGGCATTGTAGTGACACCTGGCTAGGCCTGATTCCTGTGCGCAGGCCACGGTAATCGATACAATATTCCCAGTAAGACACTTCTTGTGCTGGGACACTTGTGCTGAAAACAATGTCATGATCAACGTAAACAACGAAGGTTTGTTGTCACGCCGCGGTTTATAGGACATGGGCTGCTGCAAGCGGCAGGTTGCTTGGCGAGAAACGCGATGGCCAAAATTCAACAGCCCCTTGCATGGTCGAGAGAGGATACAATGGCAGAGTTGATTACAACGTAAATTAACTTCTCTGGGGGTTGGAAAATCAGACCTGGATTCTAATAGTGTCTTGACGTTCACTGACATACGTGTTTTGAGGCATAAATATATGACTCTTATCTAAATGATCGGAAACATGCTCGTTGACGTTGCAGCATCACTGTGCAAAGGTGATAACAGCATCTTACCGTAGAGCCACGCGAACCGAGCTCTCGTCCTGTCCCGCTGACATGATTTCTCTGTGTTATTGTTTTTGGAGAGGAGAAAATGACCAGTCTAGACCAGCAAGTTGTGCGCCTCCCAGTCCTGGGGCTGGCGAGAGTGCGCAGTTTCTGAAACAGGGAGAGGGCAAGCAACAGTCCCCGTTCACCTCCGTTTCACCCACATGTCGAAAAAACTACACGACTGCTTTAAACGCAGCAACTAGCCTACACAATTGGTGTATTCCTCTGCAGTAGTGCGCATTTTGCAGGTACATGTCTCTCCCTTCTTGACGCGCGGAATGCCTGGCGGTGGCGGGCCAGACCGTTTCATTTCAGCATGGTGTGTGCACTGGACACCGGGGCCATAGAGAAAACTCCTCACACACTCGCCACACACTCACACGTTGCACTGGCTATGGCAACTGAGCCGCAATGCATCAGAAAACCACGCCCTCCGGCCCGGAACACGGTTCAGAGTTGACATCATAGGCTATGCTATGAAACATGTTTAATTTGCATTAGAATTGTCTCCACTTTTTTGACAACAGATATTTAATCTAATTTTGCATTAATCTGTTCCTTTTTTAAAAAATGGGATACATGGGTGAAATATATATGTCATGCAAAATAGATGTGTTACTTTTGACAAAACATTTACTTATTTATTTCTAATTTTCTTCCTACTTGTGTCTACAGCATTAAAATAGCAAAGCCCAATGCCCTTAGAAAACAAAAGTCGATAATCGCGGTGTAGGTAGCCTATCTATCCTGTAATGTGCGCCCCCTTGTGGCCATTATATTGCTTCGGAGCCCTGCAAGGCAGGTGGAGAAAAGTAAAGCCTTCCCCCAGATTACAACTGTGCGCAATGATTTGTTAACTTTTTTAACATTTTCAAACACTAACAATGAAAATTGTTAAAACAAAATGAATGATCCCAGGGAAATGCCAAAATTTCCTGAATTGAAAGGAAAATTAAGATTAACAATTTATGACAAACTGTTTTATACCCAACCGGGATTTAATTGCAGTAGCATGAACATTCCACGGTTCATATTTTCAAATCGAACGTTTTCATTTGGATGACGCTGTGTATGACATCGAACTGCTTATATTATGACGCAATAAATCACATACCGCAAGAATACTCTGGAGACGTGAAACGTTCATTTCGAATATGAAGAGTGACTGGACAACACACATATTTGCGCTGAGCACCTGTACTGCTAAAACATACAGGCAAGTCTTACTTCTCAAACAACAGCGATTGTTTTCATATTATTGCAGTTTATTTATTGTATTAGAGAACAACAAAACATTTTTGTGAAAAGGAGAAAATACAAGGATAGTTATTTGTCATGTGCATAGAGATACTGGGTAAAGTAAGTAATGCAGTGAAATTGCCTATACTGTGCATGGGAAGGGGGAGTAAACTGCGTAGAATGCAGTTGGGGGATGGCTGTCTGATGAAGTTTGGGGTAATAGTGAGGAATGGGTGATCTGATGTCATTCAGTGGTTGGGGGCAGTGTTTTGTGTGTTGGGAGGGGGGGGGGGGGTTGTGAGGGCTGTGTCTTGTGTGTGTGTGTGTCAGTGTCTGTGTTTGTGTGTCTCTGTGTTGGGGGGGGGGGGGGGGGTGTTGTGAGGGCTGTGTCTTGTGTGTGTGTGTGTGTGTGTGTGTGTTTGTGTGTCTCTGTGTTGGGTGGTGGGTGGGGCTGTGTTGAGGTGGGAATGGGGGCCAAACATGTTAGTAAATTGTTCAATGGTTAGTAAATTATTCTATGTTCATTGGTCTTACAACTACAGGTTCAATGAGTGTAATGACCATGTCCTACATGACATAATGTTTTGTTTTAGTTGAGGACAGACGACGTTGTTGGGGCCATGGAAGAATATGGCCTACAGGCGTACAGAAATTCTCAACTGGAGAGACTTAGAGAACTGGAGTGGCTGTGTGCAGCTGAAAGAGATCAAGAGAGAGTGAGAGAGATGGAGAGACTAGCTGAGTTTGAAAGACACCAGGTGTGTAGTGCTGTAGAGTAGGGTAACACACACACGCACACACGCACGCACGCACGCACGCACGCACGCACGCACGCACGCACGCACGCACGCGCGTGCACACACGCGCACACACACACGCGCGCACACACACACACACACACACACACACACACACATTTTTTAGTTTCAAAAGGTACGTGAACAACCCTTGTGCATAGGTTGTTAAAAAAAAAAAAATTCCCATCATTTTCACACTTTGTGTATAGCCACCTTTCTTTCTTCCATTACACCACTGCAGATGAGGATGACAGAGATGGAGAGAATGAGAGAAATAGAAAGGAGCAGAGCGAGAGAGCTGGAGGAAGAGTGGTCCATGCAAATAAACAGAGCAAGAGAGCTGGAGGAAGAGTGGTCCATGCGAATGAGCAGACTGCAGACAGGGATGCAGGAGGAGAGGCAGATGAAGGACTTGGAAGAACATCTCTATGAGAAACAGAGAACGTGGGAGAAAGAACTAGAGGAAAGGATCAAAAGGTTGGAGAAAGAGGAGAGAGGTGTAGAAAAGGAAAGGCAAGAGAGACAGCATCGGATGGAGATGCAGCTGAGAGACATGGAGCAAACGTTTGCCAGGGAGAGAGAGATGGAGCAGAAAAGACATGAAGAAAGACTGAAAGCCCTTGAGATGAAATACAGACAGCAGTGGGAAGGAAAGTTCCTCGATATGGAGCACAAGCTAGAGAGAGAGAGAGCGATAGCTCAGGATCGGGAGGCAGAGCTGTTCAAACTGATTGACCAGGAGCAAATTATTAAGCTCCTGCAAGAGGTACGGAGACACACCAGAGTAGAAGGGCAGAGATACGTGGACATTTCAAGGAGGTTTGAGCGAATGAAGGATTCTCAAACCATGGAAACAGTGCTACACAGTGAGAGAGATGGAGAGATGGAGCTGGAACAT
The DNA here is from genome assembly GCA_027475355.1 of Coilia nasus. Lineage (NCBI taxonomy): Eukaryota > Metazoa > Chordata > Actinopteri > Clupeiformes > Engraulidae > Coilia > Coilia nasus. Next base: position 26,513,203 of record CM050208.1, read on the forward strand.
CTAGAAAGAAAGATAGATGATGACGAACACAGAAGAGAAATGCAGAGAGAACAGCAGAGACGGCAGAACATAGAGCAGCAACTTAAAGAAATGGAACAGAAACTGGAGATGGAGAGAGACATGGAGCAGAGGTGGGAGATGGAGGAGAAGACTCAGAGGCAATGGGCGAAGAGGACACGAGAGCTGGAGAGGAGGCTCGAGGAGTCACGGCAAAAGGAACAGGAGCTGTGGAAGAAGGTTGTAGAGAAGAGGACAAAGAAAGAGATGATGATAGAAATGGAAAGATTGACAGAAGAAGAAGAAGAAGAAGAAGGAGAAGAAGAGAGAATGGAGGTAGAAACACAAGATGAAGAACAACAGGGGGAGAAACTCTACTTGAGTGAAGAGGAGGAATACGTGGAGGAGGAGAAGAAAAAAACAAAATGTCAAACCCAACTGAACAGAGAGACAGTGTGTGAGAAAAAAGCACCATGCGCAAACGAAGAAACCGACATGGAGAGATGGAGAAAGACCAAGACAAAGAACAAGGCAGCAACAAAAGGCTGTGGAGACAATCTGGAGGAGAAGAAAGAAGCAGAAAGTTACACTGACAGCAAAAGCATGGAGGAACCGGTGGTGAGAAAGAAATCCCTCAGAAGCCAAAAAGCGAGCAGAAGACAGAAAGAACAGGGAGTGAAGTCAGAAGAGGAGATGGCACCAGACATAGAGCTGGGACAGAACAGTGAACAGCCTACTGTCGTGTGTACCGTTAATCGAAAACCAAAAGCCCGCCGCAGTAGGTCACAGTTGCAAAACAATACTGACCAGAGATCAGTGGCAGAGGGGACTCTTCCAACACCTACCACTGATGATCCCAAACGTACCTGTCAGACGGCAGATCCTGGTAGTAGGGATGAGAGTAATAATGAAACCTATGAGGAGGTCAAAGCTGAGTCGACCAATGAGATGATGGCAGAGGAGGCCCAGGCTGAGTCGACCAATGAGACGATGGCACAGGAGGAGATTCCGGACACCACAGCCAATGACCAGCCAAGGAGCGTGGAGGAGAATGATAATGTCAGGAAAAGTAAGGGCGTGAGGAGCAAAGTTATGGGATGGGTGAATAAGAAAAAAGCACCATGCGCAAACCAAGAGTCTGACATGGGGAGACAGAGAAAGACCAAGACAAAGACTAAGTCAGCAACAAAAGGCTTTGGACACAATCTGGAGGAGAAGAAAGAAGCAGAAAGTTACACTGACAGCAAAAGCATGGAGGAACCAGTGGTGAGAAAGAAATCCCAGAGAAGCCAAGAAGCAAGCAGAAGACAGAAAGAACAGGAAGTGAAGTCAGAAGAGGAGATGGCACCAGACATAGAGCTGGGACAGAACAGTGAACAGCCTACTGTCGTGTGTACTGTTAATCGAAAACCAAAAGCCCGCCGCAGTAGGTCACAGTTGCAAAACAATACTGACCAGAGATCAGTGGCAGAGGAGACTCTTCCAACACCTACCACTGATGATCCCAAACGTACCTGTCAGACGGCAGATCCTGGTAGTAGGGATGAGAGTAATAATCAAACCTATGAGGAGGTCCAAGCTGAGTCGACCAATGAGATGATGGCAGCGGAGGCCCAGGCTGAGTCGACCAATGAGACGATGGCACAGGAGGAGATTCCGGACACCACAGCCAATGACCAGACAAGGAGCGTGGAGGAGCGTGAGAATGTCAGGAAAAGCAAGGGCTTGAGGAGCAAAGTTATGGGATGGGTGAATAAGAAAAAAGCACCATGCACAAACCAAGAATCCGACATGGGGAGACAGAGAAAGACCAAGACAAAGAATAAGTCAGCAACAAAAGGCTTTGGACACAACCTGGGGAAGAAAGAAGCAGAAAGTTACACTGACAGCAAAAGCATGGAGGAACCGGTGGTGAGAAAGAAATCCCTCAGAAGCCAAGAAGCGAGCAGAAGACAGAAAGAACAGGAAGTGAAGTCAGAAGAGGAGATGGCCCCAGACATAGAGCTGGGACAGAACAGTGAACAGCCTACTGTCGTGTGTACCGTTAATCAAAAACCAAAAGCCCGCCGCAGTAGGTCACAGTTGCAAAACAATACTGACCAGAGATCAGTGGCAGAGGAAACTTTTCCAACACCTACCACTGATGATCCCAAACGTACCTGTCAGACGGCAGATCCTGGTAGTAGTAATCATAAAACCTATGAGGAGGTCCAAGCTGAGTCGACCAATGAGATGATGGCACAGGAGGCCCAGTCTGAGTCAACCAATGAGACGATGACACAGGAGGAGATTCCGGACACCACAGCCAATGAATGACCAGACAAGGAGCGCGGAGGAGCGTGAGAATGTCAGGAAAAGCAAGGGCGTGAGGAGCAAAGTTATGGGATGGGTGAATAAGAAGGCAAAGGAGTACCTGCAGAAGAAGACTGACCGCACACACATGAGAGAAGAGCAGGAAGGGGACGCACCATACACCATAGACACACCATTCACCATAGACACACCATTCACCATAGACACACCATTCACCATAGACACACCATTCACCATAGACACACCATTCACCATAGACACACCATTCACCATAGACACACCATTCACCATAGACACACCATTCACCATAGACACACCATTCACCATAGACACACCATTCACCATAGACACACCATTCACCATAGACACACCATTCACCATAGACACACCATTCACCATAGACACACCATTCACCATAGACACACCATTCACCATAGACACACCATTCACCATAGACACACCATTCACCATAGACACACCATTCACCATAGACACACCATTCACCATAGACACACCATACACCATACACACACCATTCGGTATGCCAGTTTAGTCACGCATTTATTGTACATTGGTTTGGAAAAAAAGGATTATGCCACTAACTGTTCAGTCAGTTGTTTTCAGGGTTGTTACAAGGTGAGTGAGGGGGGATGGGTTGGGGGGTTGGGTGTGGGTGAAGGCTGTTGTAAGAGCCCAGCATTGGCAGGGGTTCCTTTGAGGACAGTACAGTACTGTACTTATATTGTTATTTATGGAGATGGGTGCAAAATTGTATTTTTTTTCAAAGAGTTCAAAATGTTATAGCAGCACTCCTGGTTGTTTTCATATACCAATAACTATGTTTTGTTTGTTTAGGGTATGTACCAACTTTAATATCCCGAGCAGAGCGTGAACAGGAGAAAAGAGAGGAGCTGTTAAAAATGGAGGAAAAGAGACAGAAGTTGGAAAACTCCTGGAAAGACTGGGAGGCCAAAAGGGCTGAGAAAAAAGCACAGGAAAGAGCTAAGGAGTATGAAGGAGTGATGGAGAGGAGAGCAAAAAGAGAAGCGAGAAAGCAGAGATTGAAAGATATGGAGGACCTCCACCGACAGCGTTATCATGAAAGGACTAACAAGGTACGTGTGAATTTCTTAATTTCTTCAACATATCAGGCATTTAAAATCAGTGCAATTGTTGTGATGTTTATTCTGCTTTTCTGCCCCATATTTTAGTGAGCTGATCAAAAACACCAAGACTCGGCTGCACAAAAAAAAAGTGTAGAAGTGTAGGAGAGAGGTGTAGAAAAGGAAAGGCAAGAGAGACAGCATCGGATGGAGATGCAGCTGAGAGACATGGAGCAAACGTTTGCCAGGGAGAGAGAGATGGAGCAGAAAAGACATGAAGAAAGACTGAAAGCCCTTGAGATGAAATGCAAACAGGAGTGGGAAGGAAAGTTCCTCGATATGGAGCACAAGCTAGAGAGAGAGAGAGCGATAGCTCAGGATCGGGAGGCAGAGCTGTTCAAACTGATTAACCAGGAGCAAATTATTAAGCTCCCGCAAGAGGTACGGAGACACACCGTTCTCCATTCTCAAACCATGGAAACAGCGCTACGCAGTGAGAGAGATGGAGAGATGGAGCTGGAACATCTAGAAAGAAAGATGGATGATGACGAACACAGAAGAGAAATGCAGAGAGAACAGCAGAGACAGCAGAACATAGAGCAGCGACTTAAAGAAATGGAACAGAAACTGGAGATGGAGAGAGACATGGAGCAGAGGTGGGAGATGGAGGAGAAGACTCAGAGGCAATGGGCGAAGAGGACACGAGAGCTGGAGAGGAGGTGCGAGGCATCGCGGTAAAAAGAACAGGAGCTGTGGAAGAAGGTTGTAGAGAAGAGAAGAGTGACAAAGAAAGAGATGATGATAGAAATGGAAAGATTGACAGAAGAAAAAGGAGAAGAGAGAATGGAGGTTGATGAGGAGGAGCAACAGGGGGGGAAACTCTACTTGAGTGAAGAGGAGGAATACGTGGTAGTACAAAAGAAGAAGAAAAAGTCAAAGAAAAAAACAAAATGTCAAACCCAACTGAACTGAGAGACAGTGTGTGAGAAAAAAGCACCATGCGCAAACGAAGAATCCGACATGGAGAGACGGAGAAAGACCAAGACAAAGAACAAGGCAGCAACAAAAGGCTGTGGAGACAATCTGAAAGAGGAGAAAGTTACATGGACAGCAAAGGCATGGAGGAACCAGTGGTGAGAAAGAAGTGCGTGAGAAGCCAAAAAGTGAGCAGAAGACAGAAGTGAAGTCAGAAGAGGAGGTGGCAGCAGACACACAGCCGGGACAGAACAGTGAACAGCCTACTGTCGTGTGTACTGTTAATCAAAAACCAAAAGCCCGCCGCAGTAGGTCACAGTTGCAAAACAATACTGACCAGAGATCAGTGGCAGAGGAGACTCTTCCAACACCTACCACTGATGATCCCAAACGTACCTGTCAGACGGCAGATCCTGGGAGTAGGGATGAGAGTAATCATGAAACCTATGAGGAGGTGAGGATGGACGAAGAGGTCCAGGCTGAGTCGACCAATGACACAATGGCACAGGAAGCCCAGGCTGAGTCGACCAATGAGACGATGGCACAAGAGGAGATTCCAGACAGCACAGCCAATGACCAGACAAGGGGGGTGGAAGATCGTGAGAATGTCAGGAAAAGCAAGGGCATGAGGACCAAAGTTATCGGATGGGTGAATAATGTGGTATGTGTGAATTTCTTAATTTCTTCAACATATCAGGCATTTAAAATCAGTGCAATTGTTGTGATGTTTATTCTGCTTTTCTGATCCATATTTTAGTGAGCTGATCAAAAACACCAAGACTCGGCTGCACAAAAAAAAAAGATGGAAATTCTTGAGACATCAGTGGTTTTTTTTTTTTTTTTCATTTTAATGAAATAAAAAACGTTCCATCCATCCATCACTATGGTGCAAGTTTTCCTTTGCTATGGTTGTAAATGTTGTCAAGATTTGTTAAAACAAACTATAAAACTTGATGGTCAAAATGTAAATATAAGTACAATATTATGAAAAAGTAACAAAATGAATAATTGTCAGTGAAAGTCAAAATCTGTATTTTTCACTACCAATTATTAGTTATTGAAACATTTTGTTACTTTTTTGCAATATTGTACTTATATTTACATTTCACATTTACATTTTGATAAAGTGTCTGCCAAGTGTTGTACACACATGTACATACACATAAATACAAGGTCTGTAGTGTATTTCCTGTCCCGTGGATGTCTTCATGTGGTTTTGTAAAGCATCTTTTGAGTGTTGCTGTATATGCTGAATACATTATCATTAATAATACAAAACTAAAAGACAACAAAGCAGATGGCGCACACTGTAGCTCACACACTCACACAAACAAAGCCATTTCCAAACAGCATCAATGTTAAATTTATTGCACAACAATAATTAATCCATTGCCTCATCTTACCAACACAGTTTAAGAGAAAAATCCTACACAAAAGCTGTAGCATTTGGCATTATACTATAACCAAAAAATAAAAAAAATAAAGTATCAGTTAAGTATATCAGTTTCTCTACACAAACACACATTCCCCTTGGGAGCTAATATGGGAGTCTTGAAATGACAACATTTTCCCAATACATAGCGTATGTATGTGTTATAGCACATTACAATATGATCCCTGAATGTGGCTACACATATTGAGAAGCCCATTTTCATGTTGGTGGCATGAGATGTCAAGTCAACATAATGTTGTGAAATAAATCATGTACATTTAGAGAGGAGAAGAAAAAAATCTACAAAACATAGCCCACCAAGCCAGCCAGCAAGCCTTCAACAAACTAACACTGCCTACTTCATTAAAATACAAAAAAAGCCACTTCTTTAAGGAAGCCAACTTCATTGTATGGTTCCCCCTTCCATGGCTCCATGGAGACGGGCCTGTAGCACTATGGCAACTGAAGATAGATTACGGTGTGAAACATGGGACAAACATAGTAGAGTAGAGTAGTAGTAAAGTGCAAGCCAATAATTCACTTATCATCATTTGCAGTCCTTATTCTTTGTATAACTGGAAATGTACAAAGCATGACAACAAAGCTGTGCTTCACAAATGTGCGTTCACAATACTCACTGTTATGTATGAAACAGTAGAACTTGGTCCCAGTGATCCATAGTGCATTTGGGCTAACTCCATTTGGGACTGGGAAATGATAGAAATGTAGGCTGTGTGTGATTGTTCCTTGTAATCGCTAAAATATACTAATTTCCCACAGGAGTAGTTCCAGGAAGCAGGTTTAGTGGTTTACCTGGGTATGGTAACAGAGCAAGTCATACATCTCCTAATAGAGGTCTTATGGCCGCATACTACTACTAGTAGTAATACTACTACAGGGCTCTTCTATTAGGTGGTTCACCACTTGCTTCAAGTTAACTGGGCACATGTTCACAAAGATTCTCAGAGGCCTGTCAGAGAGCTCTTAACTTAGCCTAAAAATTCCTAGCATGGAATCTTATTTTAAGAATGATTCAGGAAGTTTCTGAAAGCAACTCTGAGCAACGAGGAGACCAAAACTTTTATCTTAGTGAGGAGGTGTGGTTGTCCCCATTGCTAGGCAGTCTTCTAAAAGCTGTGATTGGTTGTTACATAGGGGGGAAAACCAAAACAAAACAAATGCGCTCCTAGTAATGAATGGACAGTGAGATCAAGTGATCATAGAGTTAGACTGTATTAAGAAATGGGCAATGGAGAAAATAATTTTATATCATGATGATGAAACTATAAATTAAAAAATTAAATTGTTATACAGCTTCAAAATGTTTGAATGTACCTCATTAACATGCCGATCATTATATTGTTCACTCGCCATGCTGGTACTTTTGCTACTTAATTCATTTGATATTAATGGTGGATGCAGACTCAACGGTCAGTAAGTACTTTGATAGCTGGACATGGAAAAAGCGGTTTGATTTTGGTGATTTTGAAATCACCAAACCAACCAAATTTGACAGAAGAGCAGTGCCTGATGAGGTCAACAATAAACATCATCCTTGCACAATCAAGCCGGTAGCGTCTTATTAAATCACTGTTGTTCAATATACAGAGACTATCTCTCCTTCATTACTGTCTTATGGTCATCTTCTGTTTAAGACACTCCTAGGCTTCTTAAAAAGTCCTTGACTTAACAGTTTTTCACTGTAGGAGCTCTCTTAAGGCCTAAGATGCTTTGTGAATAAGTTTTATCTTATGAAGGTAAAATTCTAAGAAAAATCGTAGCATTTGAGGAATTCTATGTTTTTTTTAGAATGAAGAGCTACTTTTAGCCCTGGGATTCTTTGTGAATACGGCCCTAATCTGGGAAAACCAGGAACGCCCACCCAGGTCAGACAACCACAAAATTCCTTTCATCTCAAAAATGTCAGATGTTTCACTTGAGATATAGAACATTGGTGAACTACTCTCTATTCAAACAATAAATGCTAACTGCATTCCAGAGAATAGCCATTTTGTGTGCCCATTTCTTTCTTTCTTTGCAGAACAGGGGACATTGGGGACAACTGCTTTTAATATGTCTTTCTCTGTGTCCAGTTTCTTCACAGAATTTTAAGTTATTTTACTTCATGACACTTAACGGCTGAATAAAGGCATCATACTTTAAACATATGCTGATCGCTAGTCAACACTGAAACAACAATAACCATGGGCAGTACCATGAATTAGAATCCATTGCACGATCTTGTGATCACCTCTGGTCAATGTCTCGTGTTCTCCTTTAGAGAGTCATGGTTATATAATTGACTTTTAGGTTTTGTGAACTTTTGTCAACAAAGGTGCTGATTATGTAACTGCTTATGTGTGAACGAAAGGTGCTGATTCTCTGGAATGCGTGTAGCTCAAAGGTTATTTGGAATGACTCTTTGGTTACTCAAACACATCATCCAAACCCACGTTGTACCATCACCCACTCTACAATCTGGAGTCTCTTAACCACCCACCTACACCAACAGAGCCCAGGTTCTACCATCACCCACTCTACAATGCGGAGTCTCTTTGTCACCCACACCAGAACCCAGAACCCAATACAGAACTCCAGGTTCCACCACCATCTACTCCAAAATGTCCAAAAAGGAAGACAGAAGAGTGAACGCCAGCCAGCCTTCACTCTTCCTCCTAAGGTGATTCGTCATCGGAGTCTTCATCGTTTTCAGAGTTAAGGTTTCCGCCGTTTACCCTGATGTAGTGTCTGTGTGAGGGCCCGGCGTCCCCACAGGTACAGAGCTGTGTGGCGAACAAGCCCTCGATGTCCTCGAGCCGCAGGCCTTTGGTCTCGGGCAGACAGCAGAAGATGAAGACCAAGCCCAGCAGCGCCAGCCCAGAGTACAGAAAGAAAGCACCTGACACAGACGATTACATTACATTACATTACACTCAGCAGACACCTTTATCCAAAGCGACTTACAGTAGAGGACACAATTGAAGCTATAGTTATGCAGAGGAGAACAGAGTAAGCAACAGTGTAACAGTGTAAAATGAATTGTTATGATGCAAATGGAACAGACTAACGGCCTCACCGTAGTATGTGAGGTATTCCGCCACATGTAGGAATGTCAGAGAAACTAAGACATTGCAGGTCCAGTTAACGCCTGCGGAACACGCGTTTCCTGTACTCCTTGCCCACAGAGGGTAGATCTCAGAGTTGATGGTCCAAGGCATGGGTCCCATACCTAATGAGGGATCAAACATCAAAGGATGTCACAGTTACAGCACAGTCCACATAATCTATAATCGGGGGTACTATCTTCAGGGGGTGTCTTTTTTTATGGCGCAGTAAAGTGTCATCAGTCCTCAACCATGCTAGTTTAGTTTTTTGGGGGATACTGGGTGTTCATCAGAGCGTACCGTGCCCCCCCTAATTCCAACTATGAGTTGCAGTTACAGTATTTGGCAGATGATTCTTTCCAAAGCAGACATACAACACTATAAATACCAAATTCTAAACATAACACTGTCAAATAAACAGTTATAAAGAGTTCAAGTAATATAAAGTGGATGTGGACACTAATCACACTTCCAATACTGTGGGAGATCTCACCTGGTGCAAAGAACGCCAGGTATAGAATCAGTCCAAACAGGACAATCCAAGAATAGCGAGTAGGACAGTAATTATAAGCCCAAAATATCCCAGAATTCTGCTGCTGAGAGGCATTGGAACACCTACAGATAAGACAAAACAACACAAAAAAAAAAGGATGACATGACACCATAGGTCTGTGGGCCATGTTGATAACAATACGACCTAAAAGAAGATTCAGAAGCGACAATCCAGTATCACTTATTTGCCTGAGCCATTCACTAAATCAGCTGACTGTAATTAGCGCAACTAGTCAGCCAGGTAGAGGAGGTGATTAGTGAAATCACATGAACAGCATAGGTAGAACCAGGTGACTTGGAATATTTGGTACTGGACTGCCTAGAAATCTTGACGTACCCTAGTATTAGCAAGCAAAATTTCTCTCTTGGGTACAGTCTAGCAATGACCCATTGAAGCTCATTAGCTATTCTCCTAAATATGGTCGGACCAATCATGTCGGCCTATCCTTGTAGAGAGTTACTGGGCTAGCTTAGCACAATAACGACGAGCTGTCACAGTGCACTGGTGTAAGGCTATGGTAAACAAGTTTGTTGGTCATATTGGTCGTAGTGCTATCCTATTGTGTGCAGAGGCAGTTTGAAAGACAACAATTGATGTTGGCCCTTTTTTATGATCCACTGTGACCAGACCACACAAATTGATATGGAGATCTGGACTGTAGCTTCTGAACTCAGGTGGCCAATCACTGCACCGTGAACAGGTAGGCCTGAATAGGCCTCTCTCAGCTTCTCACCTTCCCATAGCGGCTTCTTCTGGGTTGGCTTGATTGACAGGTACACAAGATGTCTCAAACAAAGATGTGCCATTCTCACCGTAGCAAAAACCACAGTCTGGGTCAAGCATGCAGGGCTCACAGAACCTATTGCAAAAAGCTTAGATTATTCATGTGTCCAATTCTCCATAACGTGTTAATGTAAACCTGTCCTATAAACAGGCTAGTAGTTTTGTGTTTTTCGCCTTTATATGTCTCAACTGCACTCCAGTTCCTCAACTTCCTCAAAAGTGTCACATGTAGGTAAAAAAACACAAAACTCTATGTCTGAAACTACCAAAAGTTGAGATACTGTGATTAGTTGAGGTTATTACCATGTTCACTCACCATATTTTACTTTAAATAAAAATCCCACAATGGAATCCCCAAAGACTTCCACATAAAATTGAAATGCACAAGCTCAAGTTTTAAAAAGGCCTACCTAAACTTTAGTTTGTGTCTGACTACTGTGAAAGACATCTCCAAGGTAACACTACTTTATTGTAATGGTTCCATTTACAGTGTATCAAAATGTAACAACATGTAATATTATGTACTTACATTGTACATACCCAAAACTAACCCTAACTTGAAAACACTTTATTTTATGGTTCCTTTTAAGTGTATCTACATGTAACACATAATATTATGTACTTACACTGTACATACCTAACACTAACCCTAAGGTACAATGTAAGTACATAATGTTACATACAGTACTGTACTTAATTGATGTAAAAAGGACACTAAAATACACTGCACTTAATTGATGTAAAAAGGACACTAAAATTAAAAAAGTATAACCCCCTTAACCCTATGGTACATTGTAAGTACATAATGTGACATATTGTAACAAACTTTGTTACACTGTACCTCACGACGTAGATACGCTGTAACAGGGCTGGTAAAATATAGTATAACCATATAAAGTGTAACCCATCCCAAATACAGGCACCTGTATTGTGTGCAGGAGGAGTTTAGGACGGGGCCCACAGGATGCAAAGTGACCGGCGGAGACGTCTGAGCAGACAGGAGAAACCCAATAGCCAGCACCGCCAAACTCAACGCAGTGCCTGATAGCACACACACACACACACACACACACACACACACACACACACACACACACAAATAAAACTCAACATTTCACAAAAGTCACATAGTCACATTAATAGACTATTGAAAATGATCGCTGCTGGATGGGAAAAACGTATATAACGGTACTATATGTAAGATATGCATAGTATTTAATCATAAAAGGGTCTTGATATGTAACATATGTAACCAAAAATGAAGCAAATATGTTGAATTAAAATACTGATTTCACTGACAACAATAGTACAGCCAGAATAATCATATTTTGAAATGTCTTTTACCGCCACAAATTCAGTTTTTGTTTTGATAATGTGTTTTGTCTCTTGCCTCTAAAGCTTTACAGTGTTTAGATTTTTTCTGCCACTCCCACAGTGCCAGTGCCCAGTCTGGAACTGGTTCTGCTTGTTTTGACTGAAAAGTGACAGGTGCTGGAGTCAAACAGCTGGCCCCAGCACGGCTTCCTGAAGTTGCAATGTCACAGTGCAATGACAATGTCACAGTGCTCGCTTCTGAAACCTGTGGAATTGTGTGCTGGTGCTGGTGCCAGTGCTTCACCAGAACTAGTTCAACATTAGCATTAGCACAACATTTAGCAATTCACTTTTATTTAGCAACTGGACATTTTGCCTTACCGACGATACTGCCCAAGGTCAATTTCCTACGCCCCACCCTCTCCACAAGCCACATTCCCACCAGCGTGAACAGGAAGTTGGTGCCAGCTGTGCCTGCCGCCAGCCAGATGGCCATTTTGTCATCGCGCACACCGGCCATCTGCAGTATGGTGGCACTGTAATACCTGAGAAGTGATTATAGATCATATTATTTATTTTACCTGGCACAGCCAAGTCCACATTGACTGCACACATACATGCGCACGCCATGCATGCGCACGCACACACACACACACACACACATATACAAAGGCAAAGATAAAATTATTGTAAAAAACTATGTTCCTTTGAGTATCTACTTCACAGACCTCTATCAAATCCTCAAATGTTGACTCTTAGGGGATGTCATACAACTCTACTGACTGTCAGTAGATCTCTGCATACTCAAATAATCATAATGATTCTCAGGAGATTCCTGCATACTCACATAACCGTGTTGATACCAGACAACTGCTGGATCATCTGAAGCCCACATCCAACAATTAGGGCCCGCCGTGCAGGGGGACTGCTCAGGATCCTACACAGTACTGGACCACCTGCAGGACAAGAATGTATGACTTTTAGTCAGTATCATCCTTGCCTGGTGGTAGCCTGGTAAACCTGCCCCTTGTACTTCATTTCATTTTGTACAGAGGGTCTGGAACAGACACCGTCAGAAACGATTTGTTCCTGGAGGTGTGGACTGGAAGTTTAAAACAAGCCTCTGCCTTTACCCAATCGCTAACGCCTGGTCGTCACATATGCAATTAGCCTACCTACGCACTACAATTCAAATGTAGCACACAAGGTCAACGTCACCACTAACGAACATACCCTCTGTTCGCTGATTGGATCGGCCCTGCTGGGGCCGACTAAATGACCCTCAAGAGATTTCGGTCCAGACCCTCTGTACAAAATGAAATGAAGTACGAAGGGTGAGTTTACCAGGCTAGCCTGGTAGACCCTACGCTTTCATTTTGTGAAAAAGAGTCTGGAAACTGGCTATAGGCATACCTCTACTTTGTATTGCATGGGGACCTTGTTCAATTTCTGTTTGCTGACTGCTTGGTACAAGAAAAAAAAACTCAAGGCATACTGAAGCCTTAGGGGAGTACCCTTATCCTAAATGCTGAAGCCTCCATTTGCCTGCATCTGTAGTGTAATGGTATTTACAACTGTGTAGCAAAAATCTTAGTAACATAAAAAAATCCACTGAATTGAAGCACCCTAAAAGAAGCTAATACACTAATATGCGGGAATACAACCACAAATTAGGGAATTGCCTTACTTTTTACCAATGATCTTTATGTTATCATCATATTTCTATAAGCAGTGAATTCTATGTTTAGATCAATATTTCTGTAATTACACAAATTTTCATGCACAGCTTCTAGGTCAGGTGCTGGTAGATCGCAAGAACATATAAAGCAAATAAAGTGAATTGAACACTCTACCACACACAGTGTTGACTTAACTTATAATGGTTGAGAGCCCTCAACAAAACTAATGAACCCAAGTCTCTACACAGTATGTGGTAGGGAGCTCAATTCACTTTATCTATATTTCTTTGTTCACCTCCTGTTGAAGCCATCTCCTCTTCAGTGGTGGTCTTAATGGCGTCATATTCCTCGTCCACGTGTGTCGTGCCACGAATCTGGCTGAGCACCTGCCGGGCCTTCTGGTCTTGACCTTTCTGGAGGAGCCAGCGCGGACTCTCGGGGAGGAAGAGAAAGCCTACAAACTGCAGTACCGCCGGCAACACCGACAGGCCCAACATGTACCTGAGAAAGTCACAACAAAGGTGCATATGGCCACTGGAACACATTATGTACATACTGCTTGGTGTTTCTTAAATGTAGAGGATTATGCTGGTAAGAGATGATGGAGCATTCAGTGCTGTTGTCAAAGCCACAACTTGCTAGCATGGAATGACAGCAGTCTGACTCATCTGGCCTTATAAACTGCCCAGATATGGACTATGATCTAATGGCAAAAATATACTCACATGCAATCACCTTCTATAACTTTTTTAAAGATGACATTTTCATGTTATTTTGTGCACTATGACTAAGGTTTGTTTTTGTTTCATAGGACTAGGTGCTTCATATCCCTGATAGCATACATGAGACTTGCAGATCAGATTCTGTGGAGCAGTCCAATGAGTGATGGCACCTGTCTGGGTTATCAAGTGGACACATGACTGTCCACCATTTTGTATCATTGTACCACAAGGTGGTAGGTATAGTAAATCAGTATGTAGGATGTAAAAGGAATAAAACAAATCATTGTCAGGTGATGACTCTCTATTATCCAGTGTGAGTTCAAAGGTTAATCTGGAAATACCTCCAGCCGTCATGGTGCAGGTAGCTGAAAGCCCCATCTACAACACTGGCAATAAACTGGCCACCTGTGATGAACAGGGTGTTGAGGGTGACGAGCTGTCCCCTGAGGTGTGGTGGTGAAACCTCAGCTATGTAAACAGGTACTGTCATTGAGGCGATACCTACAAAAACAGAGAGGAGTTTAGTCCCTACATTGTATGTTTTGATAACTTAATTTATGTTTATATGGTTATAAATGTAGTTATATATTTTCTGAGGTAATACCTATGAAAAACAGAGGACTTTAGTCCCTACATTGTATGTTTTGATAATTTATGTTTATACTGCTATGTTTGACCATTTTCTTCTGTGTTAAAGTTACAACATCCTGATAAAATGTGAAACTTTGCTCAATGATCAGAAATGTCAGTCTCAGTAAGCAGTGTAAAAAAAAGGCCACCTACCTATCCCAAGTCCAACTGTCAGCCTCCCGAGAAGAAGAACCTCTTTGTTCGGACCGACACTTAACACAAGGCCACCAACAGAGAAAATAAAACTTGCCAGCAAGATGCACACTCGTCTCCCGTACAGTCCATTCAGGTACCCGCCAGCCAAAGCAGACAGCGCCGCGGCGCCGACTGTGCTGGAGACTAGCGACTCCTGCCATAGTGCACTCAAGTTCATCTCTTTCTTGAGCAGGAGCATCGCCCCTGACACCACCCCGGTGTCATATCCAAAAAGAAAGCCACCCAGAGCAGAGAAGAACGCCAAGACGTAGACGAAATAATGAGTTCTACCTTTACATCTATTTACGACAGTGGATTCAGTAGAATCTGGACTGTTGATGTTTGAGTCGCCAAAAACCCCGATGAGGCATCGCTCGTCTTCGGTGTTCCCACTTGGCTCCATTGATTTGCTCATATTAGTCAGCTTGTGTCCATTGTCGCCTGCTTTATAAAACACAGACAAGCCTGTCAGTTTGACCCTCTCTCTCCCTATCTGGTGGAGGAGACGACCAAACCAACCACCACTCATCTTACTTTTAGGAAACAAACGAAAATGCATGCAACAAGACTCTGTAGGGTAAACATACCACTATTGTACATTAACACACACCACGACAAGAAATCGAATGGCCTAAATGCTTTTTGCAGGTTTCCCTGCTCTTCATTGAAATCTGAACTGTTTATGTATTACGTAGTGAGGGGAGTGTCTACCGACTTACGGATTTAAAGGAGCAAAGTAACCATGTGCACACGCATCTCGCATAGCATCACTTTTTTGTAGACTGTCAGATGTAAGTGATTTTTTAAATGCTGCAACCATGAACGCGAAGTTCACACGCCTGTTACATCTCCAACAGCACGTCGACTTGACTGATGTGCAGATAATTCTCTTTTACTTCCCGTCTGTTTCTTATCAAATTTGGCTACAGGCACTGCATAGCTGAATTCACTACAATCCATTAACGTTGTGTATTTTCATACACGGCATTAGCTGAATTTAAGCGGCGGAGAGGGATTTCTGTGGAAAAAGACAGTGAACTACAATGTGCAACAACTGTTATGTGCAGCTTTGACTATACAGACGGCAGCAGAACAAATCCTAACTTTATACAAATTTTAAACCGAACTTACCTCTCGGCGTTCACAAACAGGAAGTTCCGAAGTTACAGGAGTCATATGATTCATCTGGCGATAGACTTGGGCACGCCTGTCGTCTTGCAGAGCTGTGATTTTCGAAACGAAACCCCCTGAGTTCAGCGTGAAGGCTTTACACAGGAACTATGGCTTGATGAATTTCAAAATATGGTACCATATACTGTTTCCATTTGTGGAACAGTTGCGATAATTGGATTGTCATGTGGCATTTTATAAAAAACTTTCTGGAATGTTTTCCACATCTGTGTGTACATTCTGTAACAGTTTAGCATCGCTGCTGCAACACTGTTGCAGAGCGACCTGATTTCATCAAAACGGAAGGATTTCTAGATGTATTCAAAAGCAAGATAGCATGAGCTCGACGAAGAGGAACATGTTGAATAAGGAGGAGTTGGAGGAGCGACTCAAAAAGTTACTCGTGCGGCTAGGCAATCTACAGGAGGGGAAACAATTAGGTACCGTGGTTCAAATCATGGAGGACCTACTCTCTCTTGCGCACACAGATGGTTGTGGTAAGACTGGTTGTCGTAACATGAGCTTAGTTTTCAGCTGTTGTGGTTGCGTTTTTGCCCTTTAACTTAGGGCAGCTTTTAATTTCAGTTGTTTACAGTTGAATGTAGCTGTGCAAGATGTACATAGACCACGGATTACAACTATGAGGCCCAGAAACAATGTTCTTTATCTGACCATGCGTTCGTTTTTAAAAATAGTTTTAATGTCTGATCTATTTTTTTTAACTGGGGAATATGTGCTTATGAATGAATTTATTTTCAGCAGCTGACCTCTTCGAGGATAAAGAAGCGCACATGCCACTGTTGATTGTGCTGACATCCTACACCAGCAGTAAAGGAGTACAGCAGGTAGGCTGATCACAGCTGTCATTGTGCGGAGTGGTGCAGAGCAGTTGGTTAGCTGTCAACAATTAGGATGAGCAGTTCTTTAAAACTCTTGACTTGTCTCTTTGCAGGTGGGGTGGTCATTGCTTTGCCGCCTAGTAGAAATATGCCCGACGACTTTGGAGAAATTAGCCCGGCCTTTGGATTTATCAAAGGATTGGGAAGTCCTGGGAGTTCACCAGTAAGTGGCGCAAAGCTGGTATATGTCTGTGAGTGACTACTGCAGTTGGTTAGAGTAATTACACATCGCATGCGTTCATTTAATGTATGTTAGCTGCAGGTAGTTTGGAATGTAGATTTGTGGAAAACTGATTTGGTTTTTATGATGAAAGTGGACAATTGTGTGTGTGTGTGTGTGTGTGTGTGTGTGTGTGTGTGTGTGTGTGTGTTTGAGACAGGCAAGTCCTTAAGGTGCTGGCCATGCATATCACAGAGTGTGGGATCGTTACTGTCACTTTGCGAGCTCTAGCACATCTGCTGAGATCACGTAGGTACCTTGTTATTGCCTTAAACACAGCCCTCTACATGTGTAGATCGTATGTCCAGAACAATTCACAATACATATAAAATCAGCACAGCACATATTCGGTTCTCCTTCATGGTCCGACGATGGTAGTTACTATGAGAGCAGGGTCATTCCTCTCTACCTTCCCATCTTTTCTGGGAACACTTCCCAACAACACCAACCTCTTAACCTCCAGTTATGAGCACTTACCTATACTCTGCACTCATTCTGTTAAACTCTTGCTTACTCGGGTCTCCTCTACATAACTGTAGCTTGATTTGCGTCCTCTATTTGTAAGATGCTGTGGACAGAAGTATCTGCTAAGTGTAATGTAATGTGGTGCAATATTTTTCTGCATGTGTCATATTTGTCCTGTCACAGTTCTGTATGCAATTATTTTTACCCCGATTTTAATGTAAGCATCTGAAACACAGTTAATGCCTTAAAAAATGTTTATGCTACTGCATATGGTAGTTCTCGCAAGTTATTTTTAAACCTAATGCTGGTGCGTTGTTGAATTGACAATACCAAGGTCGTAAGTGCTGTAGGTTGCAGTAGCTTGAGTTCTTTCTAGAGATTGAAGATATTTCACCTTTCATCAGGGCTGGATAATGAAATTAAGCACCCCTGGTCACAAAATCATCTTGCGCCCCTCTGCCACCCAAAATTCAGGCAGCTCCAAGCTGGTTTTCACGCAATATCACAAAGCACTGTCGTATTTTATGAATGCCTGCTTTTGAATGGCATTAATGGTGTGTTTTATTCTAGAACACTGACACTAATTCTACGGCCCTGGCCCATTCACTAATTCGGCCCTGCCTCTCATTCAAAAGGCTTTTTTAGTGCTGAGAACTGGTGGTGAAAATATACATCCTAGGACTCTACCATCAGTTCCTAGAAGTAAAGAAACCTTTTTGGATGTGAAGATGAACATCTTGAATTTCCAAGAAGAGGTCCAGTTGCCTGACTTAGCACTGATAAGTACTGTACCATATCCTGGATGAATGAGAACCTACACAGAAAGACACATGGCAAACGTGGCTGTAAGCTAAGGGAGACATTCTGTAGTAGGTTTTGCTCCAGCGTAGGATTTAATTAATCAACTTAAGCCATTAGATTACATGGACTAAACTCACAGGGTACACATACAGTTCCAGTATTACATGAAGCTGTAGCAGACACACTGCAGCTATTCACTACCACATCCGAGCTCCAGACTTACCGGCTATTAACTGCATATGCCACCGTACAATGAAAGACTTTGAGGGCCGTTAGCACAGATCACTGAATAGGGCACCAATACATCCCCCTTGGCTGCATGATAACACACATATGGCCATATACATGTAAACTGTTTCTTTTTTTTGGTTACACTTTATTTTACTGTCCCTGTTACATCAAATAGGTACAGTGTAACAAAGTGTGTAACAATATGTAACATAATGTACATGAGCAGTACCATAGAGTTAAGTTTAGTGTTGGGTATGTACAGTGTAAGTACATAACATTACATTATGTTACATGTAGATACACTGAAAAACTTTTAACCCTTTTTTTGCCAGCTGACATAATGCTGCAGGTTCTGGAAGAAGATGTGGATGTGTTTGACCTGGTTGTGGAAGGAATGAAGACCTTCCCAGACAGTGAAGAGGTGCAACTGTGGGGCTGTCAGGCATTGCAAGTGCTCCTTGAGAGAGGTTTGCTACAACACTATAAACACTGTCAGCTTGTTCCAGCTTCTCATAATGTTACTGTGCATTATCATGTGATTTTCGTTTAAATCATGTGTTTGAATTGGAAAAAAACTAGATTGTTTTTGTTGTGGTTGTTCAATGAAAATATGCCATGTGTATAGTACAGAATTCTGAACTATCTTATAACCCTAAGAAGTGATGGGAAACTGGGGTTCAGATGCTACAATTCAGCATCACATATTTGCTCCAGCCATTCACCAAAGCAGCTAATCCTAATTAGCAGCCAGGTAGAGGGGTTAATTAGTGAAATCACCTGTGTTAATCGCACAGGTACAACTAGGTGATTTTGAATATTTGGTACTGCACTGTAGCTTCTGCATCCAGGTTGCCCATTACTGATCGTAACATACAGTAAAGGATAATGAAAAGTGGCTTCAGTGTTTAAAAACCTGATGTGTGCATTCAAGCAACACTTCAGTAGTTTTCATCTTCGGTTGCCCTGAAGGTTGGAAGCGGAATTGCCTCTCATTTGAGCTACAGAAACACGGTCCGCTCCTCCAAACTTAGTGTGGTTATAGCCAATGGAGGGCAGCAAAGCAAATTCACAAGTGCCTTTAACCCTGTTATAAGTTGATAACCCACTAAAACGATTTTGGAGACATTTGGAAACAACTAGAATAATTTTAGAAACAAGGTTGAAAAAAAACTACTTAGTGTTGCTTTAAACCACGTCTTACCTGGCTGATGCTGAAATAACTTTATGTCTCCATGACAACCATGCGCAGTGTCGGAGGAGCACCTGATGGACTTCGTGGACCGGCAGGATCACAGTGTGCTCCTAAGAGCAGTGCACACCTTCAGGGACGACCAGGAGCTGCTGCTGCACGCCTTCAGAGCACTGCTGCCACTGGCTGGCCCACGTAAGTTACATGAGCACTTGTTGTGTTGACTAGCTATCAGCACCAGGTGTTCTCAGTCTAGACTCTTTGGTACCTCAATGATGAAGTAGTTAAGATAAAATTCATTCGTTGCTCTGAAAGCATACACATTTTTAAAAGATGTCTAAAAACCCATATTTTTTATTTTTTATTTTTACTCTGTTGACTAATTACTGGTCTTTTTTACATTCTTTTTCTATGTAGCTTTTTATTTGACTGTATCTACTTATATACGTGAATGTTATGATCATAGGTCATTGTTTTTGGTTATTTTTCTGTAAGTTAGCTATTTAAGTTTTGTTTAGAATTTGGTACTTACAGTATTGTAAGTCACTTTAGAGAAAAGTGTCTCCCAAATACTCAATCTGTTACTGTAAATGACAGTTCACAGCTGACACACATGCAGCCGAAATCGAATAAGCCCATTTCTTAGCACTCTTTGTGGTCTACACCTGTCCCTCTGGTCCCCCACCATCTCACCTTTGTGTGTGTGTGTGTGTGTGTGTGTGTGTGTGTGTGTGTGTGTGTGTGTTTGTGTTTCTCTGTTGCAGCCAGCAACGTAGAGATCCTCATGTCTAAGAAGGAGAAGTGCTACTCTCTCATCGCTCAGGCCATGCTCTCATTTCCACACTCGGAGGCCCTGCAGGAGGTCGGCTGCCGCCTTCTCCAGAAGTTCACCTCTGGTGGGTGTTGGTTTCTGCAGACATCACAGCAGGACAGTGAGGGCTGTTTTTGATCAGTGATGTGTAGCAGGGATATTTGGGTTACGGGGGACTGCCGATGGAAATTTGCCTTTTGGCTAAAATTGGATGTATTTACATTTTATTTTTGTTATTAACATTAACATTAAATAACATAACATTAAATGTTCGTTAATGTTCATTGTCCCTATAACAAATAAAGACAAATGCAAATCTCTTGAATAATGTGTAATCTGAAGTGAAGAAGTATTTGAAAACCATTAGGCTGGTCAGGGTTTGCTGATGATGCAAAGTGATTATATTATTTGCTCTAATCAGTGTATTTGATCCACAGAGAGTTACTACAACATACTGGTGCTGAATGGAGTACATGGGGTCACAGTGAAGGCGTGCCTCACGTACCCCGAAAATGCCACTTTACAAGCGGCTGCCCTCACCTGTTTGGCTGCTCTCAGTGAGTATATCTGTCTATCTGTTTATCTGTGTCTGTCTGTCTGTCTGTCTGTCCATGCATCAGTCCATCGCCCACTCGCCTATCTATCTACCCATCACATCCAGACAGGTGTGGTGTAATGACTCACTGACATTCATGCCCTATCCAAAATTAGCTTCTTTTTAGTTCTGTGTTACTGTATTTGTGTTTGATATTCTATCTATTTAATGGTCAGCTCAGTTTAATTATGATGGTGCTTTCAGTCACAGCACACTTGGTAACTAAGTAGAAGTCATAGGAACTAATATCAGAAATCATACACACAAAAAATAAACACATTTGTATTCAAAACACACAAATTCCAAATGTTTCCCTAAATAAATGTTTGAGTTTTGATGGCAGTAAATCCTGTTATTGCATATCCCTGCTCTCTCCAGCAAAAACTATCGTGCTAAACAAAGCGCTGGAGAGTGAGAGGAGCGAAGGAGAGGAGGAGACGGCGGGGGCGAGGCGTGCGGAGGGGGAGAGGCGTGCGGAGGGGGAGAGGCAGCCTCTTGTGAAGGTGGAGGTGGGCGCAGGACTGTGCTGGATGGAGGCCACCTGCAAAGCGCTGGAACTGCACACAGCCGACGCTGCCGTACAGGTCAAGATTTTTTTATAGCCTTTGCAAATTCCGCTTATATATTTTATCCTAAAAAGTTTCTTCTATTCTACAAATTTAGCCACATGTGTTGGCTGTGTATTGTACATTGCTTTAGAAAAAAAGTGTCTGCAAAGAATCGTAAACAAAAAGAAAAGCTCTCCATAGGACCCATGAGGGGGCAGAGCACAGCTTCAAAGGAATCCCAAATAGAATAAAAATAAGCCAGACATGCGTAAAGGAAACACGAATAGAATAGAAATGAGTCAGACATAAAGCACAGACCTCCTGAAAACTGAGGACAGGCACAAACATCAGCTACCTTTATTGTGCAGGAAGCGGCATGCTTGGCACTCAACAGCCTGTTGTTGCATGGTGGTGGACACATTTGGAACCATGTTTGTGAAGAGCAGGAGGGCAGGTACACTTTTGTACACACACACACACACTCACACACACACACACACACACACACACACACACACACACACACACACACACATACACGTAGACATGCACACACACACACACACACATACACATAGAAACACATACAATAGGTTTGCCATTCACCAGCGTGTTGTGTGTGTGTGTGTGTGTGTGTGTGTTAGGGGTCCGGTCCACAGGAAGATAATGGCGGCGATGCTGCTGCACTCCAGTTGTGTGGGCGTCTTCAAGGCCACTGCCGCCGCTCTCTGCACACTCATACAGCGCAATGGTGAGATGCGCGCACACACACACACACACACACACACACACACACACACACAGACTCTCTCTCTCTCTCTCTCTCTCTCTCTCTCTCTCTCTCTCTCTCTCACACACACACACATACACACACACACACACCAAGTTCAAACACAATGGACGTAAATATATGTCGGCTGAGATTATCAAGACTCTTTGCGCAAAATGAATCAAAGTGGAGCAGTTTGGTCCACCAGGCTAGAGAAGAAAGTTATTGTGGTTATTGTGTGTTCATGGTTATTGTGTGCTCATGTTTTTGTGTAGGTAAGGTCAGAGGGCAGCTGCTGTCTCATGGCATCCATTTTAACATTGTGGAGATCATGAAGAGACACATGAAGTCCCGTAAGGTCTCCAGCAGTGGCCTTAGGCTTCTCCAAACGCTGTTTCAGGGATGGTAAGGCAGCACTGAGCTCTACACCAGTGTTTTAACATTACAACTACTTATTACATTATTATTATGACCTTTATTTAACCTCGGGTTAGTCACTTTGAGATGTAGTATCTATTTCTCAGGAGAGATCTGGTGAAGATAACAAAAACCAATAGCTTTATATAAAAACATGTACACACATGAAATTTGATAATAATTGTGTTATTATCATTATAATATCTGTTTGTTTAAGATATATTTGATAAAGTATTTGTTTTTATTATTTTTAGTTTTTAATAATATTTGTCTTTGTACATCTGTTTATTTTTAAAGCACATTGAAGGACATTGTGTACGATAATGTGTTATATGAAATTGAACTTGAAATTACTTCAACACGTCAAGTGTGCAGCATGAACACAAAAGTATTTTCCTGGCGATAATAAAAACTGTCTTCAGTGTGTATATTTGACTGATTTGGTGTGTAACTATTATGGAGAAAGAGGCTGGGAGCCAGCACTGACTGGAACGTCTCCCGCTGTTGTGGTTTTTGTTACAGGAGGGCAAGTTTAGACGAGGCCACAATGGCTATGGAGCAGATCCTGAAGGTTATGGTGAAGCATAACTTTAATCCACAGGTCCAATTAGATGGTCTCCAAGCCAGCCTGACCTTCCTGAGCCCAGGTAAGCACGGTGGTTTATGATCCATTTTTAATGCCTCAACTTGGGATGGTAGGTGTTCTTGAAATGGTTAGTTGACATGCAATATAAACAACAAAAATGTAATGCTGTAATGTGTTAAGTAAAGTACTGTAAAGTTGACGGTTTTTGGCAGACGCTTTTCTTCAAAGCGACTTAAAACACTTTATCATATGTGGAGATATAACATACACTTATAGATACAAATGAAACAGATACAGTCTGGATAAACAGTTGTCAAGAAAAAAAATATATAAAAAAATGACTGGTTATTAATCAATTGGTGTATGTGGCTGTGTTCAAATTTTGATCTTGCAATGTGGTTGCTTTCTTCTGCTGAGCAGATAGGAGTTTACAGGAGCATGGCGTTTCTGTGGCTGACCCAGACACGGAGGACGTCTCTCTTCGGGTGCTGAAGAACCAGTGTGTGCTAGAGGGGGCTCATGCCATCTACCTAGAGGCTCTCAACAGGGTAAGAGCTGAAAAACATCGTAACACCACCTCTCTCCACCACTGGATATATATATCTTCTTTAGTCAATGCCAGAGAATCAAAAAAATGTTAAATGGATAAACAACAAAAACTTAGTAGAGATAGTAGAGTAGAAATACTTTATTTATCCCAAAGGAAATTAAGGAGGACTTAAACAGGAGAAAGATAAGCTTCATGGATATAGGTTTGCTTGACCCACCTTCACACGTCACTGCTCAGAAGTACAATCGTACCATACAATCCTCAAACATCTTGCTTAAGTTTTAGCTCATCAAGTTCATGTGTTTTTTGTTGTTCATATAATGTCTTGAAATAGACAAAATCTGGTGTGTTTGATGTGTTAAAGAGATTATGTTTTCAATTCAATTTTTTATTCTAGCTTTATTGTCATGACAAACATTTTTGTATTGCCAAAGCTGAACAGGTTTCCATAAAAAGTGCTTTGTGTGTGTGTGTGTGTGTGTGTGTGTGTGTGTGTGTGTCTGTCTGTCTGTCTGTCTGTGTCTGTGTCTGTGTCTCTAGTTCATCAGCAACAAGGACATACAGGAGCATGGCCTCTGTGTCCTCTCTGAGCTGGCCGACTGCTCCGGAGCCGTTGACCTCATGTGCCAGCAGGGGGCGATAGATACAGTGCTGCATACACTACAGATGTTTCCCAGGAAACGTGGTGAGTTTGAGGACACCCTGATAAACCCAGAGACTAAGACAATAAGAGCCACCTAGTAACCATTAAAATTGAAGCAACAGGAAGTCTAGTCGTGCCGTGTGCATGCTGTGTTACCAAGCAGAATGATCCTACCTGTGATCCTAAGTGATCCTGATTGCAAATTTTGCTGTTGCTTCAATTCTATACAGCCGAACTGAAGGGAGACGCTTTGCTCATGTGTTATGCAGTCATTGAATAAACCTAAATGCAGTACAGAGTCAGTCAGTCAGTCAGTCATGACGTAATGTTGCAATGAGCTCTGTTCACCCGGGTGTTGAGTGGCGAATCATTTATGTAGAATTTGGATATTTCCTGTACCTACTTGACATCTGTGGATATGTGCATCTAACATCCATAGAAGCATCGATTTAATGATGACATATAGGGCAGGTTTTTGAGTAGTGTTGTCCAGCAACATTACTAAAATAATGGTGTTCGGGCACTTTCCCGTCGATAGATTTGTATTAAGAGAACTTAAATCATCAACGGACAACTTCTGATAATCCAATCAAAACATTAGTAACCTATCATATTGTTGTCTGGTAACCTTGCTCAAACAGGTGCCCAATGTATAATTTTTAAGATATGGGGGATAGAAGATATAGGGGATAATGGCTGCTAAGGTGACCTGTTCTGTGAAAATAATGGTGAGGCAGAGGCGAAGAACTCAATTTACAATACGTAGCGAAAAAGTGCTATTTTTCTGATTCTTCTCTTCCTCTCAGAAATCCACTATTGGGGGTTAAGCCTCCTGTTCTACCTCATCAGCAAAAAGAAGCTCTCCCGCACCATCGTTCCTGTCCTGGCCTCTGTGCTGGCACAGTCGGTGCGGCAGTACAGTGAAGATGCAGAAATGCGCAGGAAAGTGGGTAACACCTCAGCACTCTTTAAGATGAAGGTTTTAAAGGTGCTGTATGTAGGACTGTGGCCAAAACTGGCACTGCAATCAAATCCAAAATACTGTAAAGGGTCATTCCGTGTCAAATCGAACGATGGCCGACAGTCACCCTCTCCAAAAAATCTCAAAAAAATCTCAGCTGTTTGTACATCCAACCTATGTATAAATCTTAAATATTAAGTCTGTATCACTAATAGCTCCAAAACTACAGCCCTTTGAAATTTCAGGTCATTTTGGGAATTCTGGTGAACAAGCCTTTTGCTCAACTTCCGACATTGCTGGCTCTTTTAGTATTCCACACACATTAGTGTAATTATGTGAAAAGAACTGCATTTTCCTGTAGAATTCAAAAATCAAATCAGATCAGATGTACCTTGTGTAATTCTTCCTCTCCAAAGCTGTGAAAATGGCTATAGATTCAATATGTGAAATGACACCACCACTTTTGAGGGCTTCTCGTTCAAAAAGTATGGGACACAAATTTATCAGATTATTTTTCCCAGTCATATACGGATTATAATGTCATGCCTATGCATTAACCTTTGTTGATATTGTTTTCATATGGTCAGTGTATTTTCTTGAAGTTAGGCTTGATTTTCAAAAAGGCTGTTTTCATCTTGTCATTTCACCATGTGGACAGTTCACAAGATTTTTTAAACATTTTTCCACAATCATCCTGTAGGTGAGGATCACTTGTCCAAAATTTGGATTTGTTGCTGAGCCTCTTTATTGAGATATGATGTTTGAGAAAAAAATGTCAGTAATTCCATGGAGTTGGATTGATCAGCAGTACCTCTTTCCACCACATGTTGTGCTCTTTTAATACAATGGAAGTCAATGATAGGGTAGCATGTCATTTACAGGAAAAGCTGCCAAACAAACTTTGTGTTACAATGAAACCAATTGCACTGTCAAGGTCATTTTTGAGCAGGGTTTTGTTGTACAGCACACAAAAAGCAAGGCAAAACTGAAAAAGTGGCATTATAATACATACACAAAAGAACCATAAACAGGAATGCTATCAATTTAAAGATCATAAACAGTAACAATATGCTATGCAAACATCAAGAATGTGAAAACTAAGATCTCATATTTTTCAATGTTTAAATTTAAGATGTGCATAATATTTTGTGATCATGAGTGTGAATGTCTGTGTCTTGCGTTTCATTACTTTAAAAATATTAGATCTTAGTTTTCACATGCTTGATGTTTGCATAGCATATTGTTACTGTTTATGATCTTTAAATTGATAGCATTCCTGTTTATGGTCCTTTTGTGTTTCTGTATTATAATGCCATTTTTTCCAGTTTTGCCTTGCTTTTTGTGTGCTGTACAACAAAACCCTGCTCAAAAATGACCTTGACAGTGCAATTGGTTTCATTGTAACACAAAGTTTGTTTGGCAGCTTTTCCTGTAAATGACATGCAACCCTATCATTGACTTCCATTGTATTAAAAGAGCACAACATGTGGTGGAAAGAGGTACTGCTGATCAATCCAACTCCATGGAATTACTGATTTTTTTTCCTCAAACATCATATCTCAATAAAGAGGCTCAGCAACAAATCCAAATTTTGGACAAATGATCCTCACCTACAGGATGATTGTGGAAAAATGTTTAAAAAATCCTGTGAAGTGTCCACATGGTGAAATGACAAGATGAAAACAGCCTTTTTGAAAATCAAGCCTAACTTCAAGAAAATACACTGACCATATGAAAACAATATCAACAAAGGTTAATGCATAGGCATGACATTATAATTCGTATATGACTGGGAAAAATAATCTGATAAATTTGTGTGCCATACTTTTTGAACGAGAAGCCCTCAAAAGTGGTGGTGTCATTTCACATATTGAATCTATAGCCATTTTCACAGCTTTGGAGAGGAAGAATTACACAAGGTACATCTGATCTGATTTGATTTTTGAATTCTACAGGAAAATGCAGTTCTTTTCACATAGTTACACTAATGTGTGTGGAATACTAAAAGAGCCAGCAATGTCGGAAGTTGAGCAAAAGGCTTGTTCACCAGAATTCCCAAAATGAGCTGAAATTTCAAAGGGCTGTAGTTTCGGAGCTATTAGTGATACAGACTTAATATTTAAGATTTATACATAGGTTGGATGTACAAACAGCTGAGATTTTTTTGAGATTTTTTGGAGAGGGTGACTGTCGGCCATCGTTCGATTTGACACGGAATGACCCTAAAACATTTTTCCCCCTCGAGAGGCAAGAGGCAAAGCAAACAGTCAAAACAAACACAATTTGCAGGCTGTAAAGTATGCTTTAAAATGCAGTATTCTGGCTGTACTATTGTTGTCAGTGAAATCTGTACTTCAGTTTAACAAATTTCCTTGATTTCCTCATCAGGACCATTTTGTGAATACTTGCCACGCGTTTTTATACATAGCACCTTTAAAATACATTAGTGTTCTGTCTTCTTCTGTTATTCTGTGGAGTGTAAGGTTAATGGCAGCTCTTTGTAGGGCTTCCTGGCGGCGTGGAAGCTCATGGACACCTGCTCCGCTGCAGCCGCTGCTCTCGAGAGCGAAGATTTCGCCAAGGAGATCTTCGAGCAGCTCAGGCAACACTCCTCAGAACAACGAAACGATACTGTAAGCATGTGCTGGTGCTCAGGCAACAGTCCTCAGCAGGGGGGCCGCTCAAAAATTGTGGGGCCCCCTGGAAGAAAATAATTTTGGGCCCCAACCCCAAACATATTATACTCCTCTGTGGGCCCCTGTTAAGTTCTGCCCCCCTGAATCGTCCTGATCTACACCCCACCCCCCCACCCTCTTAGTGCCGCCCCTGGTCCTGAGAACAATGACATGACTCTGTAGTCCTGTGCTGGAGATAACCGCAAGGGTGGCTTCAGAAAGTAAAGTAAAAACCCTGCCATATCTCCTAACCACCTGATCGCACTGAGCACACAAGTCATCAGACAGGTACATCAGCTAATTAGTGGAAACACCCGTGTTAAAGTGCACAGGCAGAAGGAATACGTGGCAGGGATTTAGCTCTCTGAAGTCAGAATCTCCACGTTTGATCAACGATGATGGACATCTGATTTCTATTTTATTCTCATTGCAAACAAGTAAGGGCAGAGGAACAGCGCCACCACGAAGTCCAGAATTTCACAGATGTGTGAAAGATGGGTGATTTTGCTTGCTTTGTTTAGTGTAGCTATGTTAGTCCACCCAGTCAGAAGGCTACCTTTGTATGATTTCCAATGATGATTTTTGTATGTTTAGTAATAACAACATAAATGTTTGAGCTAGGTCCACCTGATTTGTTCTAAGCCCATCAATTTTTTAATTTCTGGCCATGCCCCTGACTGAAGCTGCCGGTGGTCTGTCTTTGCCAGCTGCACAGGTTGAGCTGTCTGTGCCTGTCTAAGATGGTGGCTGACGGCGAGATCAGATACACCATGCTGGAGAAGGCTTGTGAGGCTGGGGACCTGCTCATGTCTGAGTGTCTGATACAGCTGGGAGCCGACATCAACAAGAAGACCAAAACAGAGTCCCTCATTTACCAGGCAAGAGATAATTCAGATTCACAAAATTCAAATTCAGTTTTTATCTCTCATGTACAGTTGCTGTACACAAAGTTCAATGTTCAGTGAAATGTTTGGATTGAATTGTTTCTCATAAAACCCTCTTGGGAGAAAAAGAAACCTTTGGGTTGCTCCCCTGTTTTCCTCTGGGTTACTCTGGTGTATTTGTATGGAAAATACACATTGCATTGTTTCTTTTGTGTGTGTGTGTGTGTGTGTGTGTGTGTGTGTGTGTGTGTGTGTGTGTGTGTGTGCGCGCGTGTCTATGTATGTGTGTGTGCATCTGTGTGTTTGTGTGTGCCTGTGTGCGTGCGTGCATACGTGTGTGTGTATGTGTGTGTCTGCATCTATGTGCATGTGTGTGCGTCTGTTCTGGCACAGGTGTGTGAGAGGGGCGGTCCGCTGGCCCTGGTGGAGCTGCTGCTAAGCGCGGGTGTCCATGAGCAGCACCTGCGGGGGGCTCTGGGTGCGTGCGTGAGGCGGGGGGACGGGCCCGTGGTCATCCTGCTGCTGGGCCGCCTGGGTCTGGACCTGAACAACAGCGCCCTCTGCCTGGGGGGCTTCAGGCTGGGCCGTCTGGAGGCCGCCTGGCTCAGCCCACTGCTGGCCGAGCGCAGAGTGCCTCCTAGTGGCCATAGGAGGAACTGTAAGTCTCCTTCTTAGCTTCATACTCTTCTGCACATTTTCATGATTGGTTGATTGGTTGATTTAAAAAAAGGGTAGTACTTTATTTTGCTGTTCCTTTTTTAGTGTATCTGAATGCAGGCCCACCAATAGGGGGGGACAAACGGGTCTCTTGTCCCAGGCTCAGGGAAAGGGGGGGGCCATAAATGGTCAATCCGTGTTGTAATCATGTTGTGCAATGTACTAATATGTTTATATATTATATTTATTAACATTTTATTTTAACAGACCCTGTTGCAGTGTATCTACATGTAACATAACAGTATGTGACTTTCTGTACATACACTGTACATATATAGCACTAACCCTAATCCCAACCCTAAACCTAAGGTACAGTCTAAATACATAATGTCACATGTTGTTACTCTGTTACACTGTACCTCATGATGTTGATACACTGTAACAAGGACAGTAAAATAAAGTGTGTGTGTGTGTGTGTGTGTGTGTGTGTGTGTGTGTGTGTGTGTGCTTGCACCTAGGTAAAGGTCAAAGTTTGGCCCGGCAGATCCAGGCACTGCAGAGAAAAAGAGGAACTGCAGGGTCACAAGGCATACTGAATGACATCTCCGCTGGGTACTTCTCTGGGGACGAGAGCGATGACTCCAGTCACATCTCCTTAGAAGACAGCCTTGTGTTCACATTCGAGGACATTGAGAGCGATGGTGGGTCTTTTACGTTCTGAACCTGGGATGTCTGCCTTTGCATATCTTTATGTCATGTTTGGAGATGTACAGATGCATATTATAAGTACAGGTGACATGTTGGATGATGATGATGATGATAACTCACCCTATGGAATTCATCTATTGGGTTTGAGCTTCTTTTACCCCCATGTATGTTAATATGGGTCTAGTGTCTTAAGGTGCGCTTTGTCTGTGGGTGTGGGTGCATGTGTGTGTGCTGCTTCGGAAAAATAAAGTTTATTGAATTGATCAGGAGTGAATTTAAATGTAATGAATTTGAAATTAATTGTATTTGAATGTAATTTGCTGTGAGCAGGAAGTGAGGGAGCCCAGGGCATGCTGAGGCGCTACTGTGACTCCCCCGAGGAGCAGAGGACCCGATCAGCATCCAAACAAAATGGCCGCCACAGGCACAGCAGCTCTGAGGTAGCTTTACATTACTTGACATTACTTTACTTTATTTTACACTTATTACACTTATTATATGCTTTTATCCAAAGTAATGTACAATGGCGGACATAAATGAGGCTGCAGTTATGCAGAGGAGAACAGAGTAAGCTAGACCGTAACAGAGTAAGCGCAAACAGAGTACATGAAAGAGCTGCTAAGTGGAGGTTAAAGGTTGGTGTTGTTAGGAAGGGAAGTTCTCTTAAAAAAGAAGAGTCATGAAGAGCTTCTTGAATGTAGAGAGGAATGAGCTGCTCCAAAATCTCACTGATTCACAGTAGCTGTTTCCCATGACATGCAGCAGTGGAGCCAACAATAATTTGTACACTTTAACAAATTGTTGAAAGTGGAAATGAAATTATGGATATTAAAAAAAGCTACATTAAATTATGTCGTTGGGCGTTGCTACATCTGCCAAGAAGATAACGACCCTAAGCACTTTGAAAATTGTGTAAAAGCCTTCCTCATTAAGAAGGCAGTTTGTCAGTGTGTACAAATATTATATGCGCTGCAGTTTTAGACATTCACTTCACCCTGCACTTCTTTCCACAGGGAGGCCAAGCAGATTTGGATCTTCACGATTCCCTACACAAGAAGTTTAACAGACATATGCAGAATCACAGAGGTAGGAAAGAGCTGGATTTTTATTTGTGTGACAAAGCTATCCCAACAACATCATTTAGCCTGTTATTGTTGTCATAATTGATATGTGAACAGCAACATTTAAAGTAGAGAACCACTTGCACACAACATTTTGGATGTCTCTTGTATGTTTTCAACAAAGACATTAAATGTAATAGTTTATTTTGCAGTATTAGCTGTAGCTAATAGAAAACCATAAAATTCTAAAAGGTTCCCATACTTTCAAATGCTACTGTAGTTGTAGTTGTAGTTCTTGGTGTGAACGGGCATTAAGACCGGTCTTGAGAAGAGCCGTGTTGTTTTTCTATGTTGCCAGTGCTGAGCCCAGGGGACAGCCCATCTCCGTCCCTGTCAGGAGGGGACAGAGAGCGAGAGCGCATCCGTCTGCTGGACCTGTCCGGGAACGAGCTGGACAGCCTGAGCTGTCTGACGGACAGCCCCACAGTCCAGCAACAGCTGGAGCATCTGCAGCGGTTGGACCTGAGCCAGAACGCCCTGACCCAGTTCCCCAGCTCCTTGTGTGAGGTACTATATCCACAGTTATGTCCACTGGTGGGAACTTCAAATAAGCCCCATTTAATTTATACTGTGGGCCATCTGCCCAGAAACTTAAGCCTAGAAACTTCGGCAAAGGGTATAAGCACCTTGGCTAGACTGTTTGGCTACACCGTTTGGCCGTGGACATTCTAGTATAAGTGCCTGCCTCAATGCCTGCTTCTCCAAGTTCAAGCGCCAATTTGTTTTACTGTCCCTAAGTGTAACAAGGGGTGTAACAATATGTAACATTATGTACTTACACTTTACCTTAGGGTTAGGGTTTGTGTTGGGTACGTACAGTGTAGGTACATAATATTACATGTTGTTACATGTAGATACACCAAAAAAGAAACTGTAAATTACACTTTTTTTCTGTTGGTTGACACCATCCATCTGTGTCTGGGTTATATGTCATAAGTGTCTCAGGAGACTGACTCGTTTGGATCTCCAAGGCAACCAGCTACACTCCCTGCCGGCCGAGATCCTTGGCTTGCCTGCTCTGAGCACGCTCAACGTGTCACGGAACTGTGTGGGCCCAGAGTTGACCTTTGACCCTGCAGTCTGCTCTCCGACGTTGCGGCAGCTCAATCTCTCCTTCAACCACATCTCCACGTTCCCAAACAGGCTATGCGGTGCCATGGATAAGCTGGAGGAGTTCCTTTTGGAGGGGTGGGTTGACCAATAGATGCCTCATAAACAGCACGTGTCACATATTTCCATTTACACACATACATTTTCATTGACTGACTAAATCAGTGATGGGGATTTTGGATTCAAAAGCTACAATCCAGTACCACATAATTGAAATCACCTGGTTCTACCGTTTAAGGTTAATACAGGTGATTTTCACTTCTTAACTGTTTTACCTTGCTAGAAGTTAGAATCAGTTAACTTTGTGAATTGCTGGAAAAAAATGTGGGATTACCCTTTATTTTACTTACCATGTTACAGTGTATCTACATCATGAAGCTCAGTGTAACAAAAAATGCAACAATATATAACATTATGCACTTACACTCTACTGTAAGGGTTAGGGTTAGTGTTAGGTATGTACAATGTAATTGCATAATATTACATGTCACATTTAGATACACTGTAAAAGGAACCATTAAAACAAAGTGATAACATATGAGCTTCTGAAGCCAGGTTGCCCACCACTTACCTAAGCTCTTGTTTCAGGAACCAGATTAGTGTCCTGTCTGATCCCCTCTGTCTAACGGAACTAAAAGTTTTGGATGTGAGCAAGAACTGCATTGAACACATCTCCAGTGACTGCCTGTCAGACTGCCCCAAACTGGAGACGCTAAATGCCTCAATGAACAAACTCAGTAAGTTAAAATGGTCATTCCATAGTTCACTGATAATGCATCATGACTGCATTAATTTATTGGTGTGTGATGTATCATGGGACCTTGATTTCTTTCTCTTTAATTGAACTGTTAATTAAACTTTTCTCTTTAATTGAAGTGTTAATTTAAGTGTAATCTCAGAGGTTTTTGGAGCCAGGGTTTTTTTTTGTCACCATGACAACAAGTCGAACACCACCTTGAGAGCTAGGTTATATTTTGGTGTTCAGCTTTAGCTTGTCATGGTAAACCCTGTAATTAAAAATGTAATATTAATTTGTCTTCATGCTTGCTGTTTACCAGATTCTTTGTCACACCTTCCCCCAAAAATAACTGCCCTGAAGTTATCGAACAATGACTTCACAGTTATATCTGACGCCATTGCGAACTTGCCAAAGTAAGTGGATAACCTGTTACATTAGGGAGATTAAAATCAATATTATACTCAATATTGTACTTTGTACTTTAGTTGTTCTTGGTCTTGTTGATCAGTGCCCTACCTGTATGAACAAATTATGATTACAATAAATTAAATAAGTCTTCTTTGAGTTCAAAGGAAAGATACTGTCTTTTAAAGGAGAACTTAAGCACATTTAAACTACTATCCTACCATCTTCTTGTAGGTCTTTCTGTACTGTCTGTAAGAATAAAAAATTAGAATGTACTCAGAGAGCGCAGACCTCTGCCAAGGCATGCCCTATCTCCTAATAATAAAAAAAAATCCTTTAAAGAATGAATTCAGACAGTAACCAATGTCCTGACCAAAATTGAATAATTTTTTTGTTAGCCCATTTCCAACCTATATACAACAGGCCTGTTTTGCCTTTGCTGTGAAATCTCCGCCGTACATAATTTATTTCTTTCTTTCATCTTTTGGCTACAACAGTACTTCTTGTACACTTGTCCTTTAATACATTAGAGAACTAGAAAGCATAAAATGTCGGTGTGTGGAAAGACCATATAACGTCTCATAATGTGCCTCATTAGTTTGCAGTCTGTGGACATGAAGAACAATCGAATATCAGTTTTGCCTGGCCCCTCTGCCTGGACATCCACGAATCTCCGAGAGCTCATGTTCAGTCACAACCAGATCAGTGCTCTCGACCTGAGTGGTCCTGTGTACAAATGGGCTCGGCTAGAGAAGCTTCATCTGTGCAATAACAAGCTTACTGTGGTAATGAAGAATATTGCCTCTACTACTTAATCTGTTACACTCTTGCTTACTCTGTTCCCCTTGAGTTGTGCCCACTATTGTAAGTTTCTTTGGATAAAAGTGTCAGCTAAGTGTAATGTAATGTTTAGTGGAGCGCTTCTGGTGTCCTCTGGAACCACTGGTGCTCTTGAAAGGGAGCATACTCAAAACATGGAACTAGAAAAAAAGAAATTCAAGTCCAGAATTTGTGCTGGACTTTTTTTTTGTGAAAAACCATCAACATATTGATAATAGTACATAACCATCCAGAGTTGTATTATTGATATTTTTCCCCCCTACTATTGTGTGTCGTGCTGTACATTAACGCTGCTACGAGGGTGTATTTTGATGACCATGTGCTGAGATGTTTTGTTTTGGTGGCAAAAGATCCCCCCTCAGATTGGCCTGCTGGAGGACCTGACGTCTCTGGACGTGAGCCGGAATGACGGCCTGCGGTCCTTCCCGGATGAGATGGGGAAGCTGGGAAGGCTGTGGGATCTGCCCCTGGAGGGCCTGAAGCTCCAGCTGGACCTGAAACACATCGGCAACAAGACCAAAGACATCGTCAGGTCAGCATTGGGTTGTTGTCATTGTAATATTATTGCACCTGTATTTTTTACCTCCGGTAAAGAGGTTATGTTTTTGCCCATGTTAGTTTGTCTTTTTTTGTTAGTTAGCAACACAGTTAGCTAGTTACACAAAAAATAATGAATGCATTTGCATGAAAATTTCTGGAAAGGTTGTAAATGGGCTAATGAAGAAATTATTACATTTTGGAGGTAATCTGGATTACAGTCTGGAGAATCCAGAATTTTTTCAAATGATTCTTTATGGCTGGATATTACTTTCAATATAAAATACATGAGGTGGGGTAGTGAACGTAGTTTACCAAATGTTTACTTATTGGCTTTCACAGGTTTCTCCAGCAGCGGCTGAAGAAGGCGGTGCCGTACCACCGCATGAAGCTGATCGTGGTGGGTAAC
Source organism: Coilia nasus (assembly GCA_027475355.1). Taxonomy (NCBI): domain Eukaryota; kingdom Metazoa; phylum Chordata; class Actinopteri; order Clupeiformes; family Engraulidae; genus Coilia; species Coilia nasus. The sequence goes on from CM050208.1 coordinate 26,548,943, forward strand.
GCCCAGAGCGGGAAGACCTCCCTCATCCAGCAGCTCATGCGGATGAAGAGGGTGCAGTGGCACCAGGGCCGCAGCCCCTCCGGCATCGACGTCCGAGACTGGAGCATCCGCGAGCGCGACAAGAAGAATATGGTGCTCAACGTCTGGGACTTCTCAGGTAGGGAGCGCTAAAGAACTTTTCTGTGGACAAAACTCACCACTAATAAACTCACACACACTAACAAAAGTGGTGTTTTTACTAGCATGCTTTATAGTTCTTTAAACGTGTACCCAAAGACTAGAGTTCAGCGCACCTCTTTAATTCACTTGGCACTCAAGGGCTTGACCCAACTTTCTTAAAATTAAAATTAACACATAAAACATTATGAAATGACCCAGAAGAAATGGGTCCCAAAGTTATGAAATGAACAGTGCGCTTTAGAAGACACCTTCCAGCTACAATGCATTTGTATAAGACCCCAATCCCCCTCTCCCGTAAGAGTTATATCAATGTATATTAATTGATTTATATCAGCTATATAGTTATATTAACTATGAATATACTGCAATTATTGACTTACGTTTACCGCTGCTAATTATACCACTTTTTTTTTTGGGCTGTTGGACACTACTATATTTTAAAAACATGCCTGTTGCATAGGTGGCGAGGAGTACAGCGAGTCTCATCCCCACTTCATGGGGCCTCGAACCCTCTACCTCGTGGTGTACGATGTCAGCAAGGGTGCCAGAGAGGTGGATGCCATAAAGCCCTGGCTGTTCAACATCAAAGTATGTTCAATCAGACCTTATACTTGTCTTCCCTCCCAGAGCATATTGCTTCTTTAGAATTGTGCTGCTTTTGTATCTCAAAACAAAAGAGATCTTAAATTAAGCAGATTTTTTTTACTGTTTCCTCCTAAAGGGGAGAAACAATTCAGAATCCAGTTAGGTCTGACCTTTTGTTTCTTAGGAATTTTAAAATTTTAGAATGTTTTAAATTGACCAGTTCAGCCCTATACTGTCCTTTCTCTGAAGGGGCATTTTGGAGAAATAGATCAGAAGTCAGTAAGATCTCATTTCTGAAACACAAAGATGCCATTAGGAATAATATCTTCTGCTCAATTATCCAGTTGTGACTTTACTTACTATTTTTGTCTTTTGTTTATTTTTTATGTTCTGTTTTCAATTTGGTGTTGTACGTCGCTTTGGAAATTAGCATCTGCCAAATACTCTGTTACTGTAGCCATAACACTGATCTAATGCAGCCCTGTTGTGTGTCTTCTGTGGCGCCCCCTGTAGGCTGTTGCTCCCTTGTCTCCTGTGATCTTGGTGGGGACTCACACAGACGAGTGTGAGGATGGACAGAAGGAGGAGTGCATCCGGAAGGTCAGAGAGGAGCTGCTCGGTCAGGCGGCCTTCCCAACCATCCGAGATTACCACATGCTCTCCATCTTCGATGACGCAGACTCTGTCAGCAGGCTCCGCAAAGCCATCGTGAGGGAAGTTACTGGCTTCAAGGTAACTTTTCCTAAGGCAACAGCTTATTTGCATATCCAATGTGGTTGGCCTGCATCACCCTTTTAACAATATATAGATAGAAATTCCTCTCGTATTCTTGTCCTTCCCTTACATTGCTCTCCACCATACCCAATGTTTTGTTAAAGGAGTACTTCCACGAGAAACTGTTTAGTACTTGCTCTTTTGAAATAAGACAGGTCATGCATGCTGCATGTGAAAATGTTCTTCTAACCCAATTGCCTCCATTAGTCAGTGAAAGAAAGTAGGCGGAAAAACGAGTGAATAAGAAAAAGGCCAACAAAGTGACGTAGGGTTGTAAATGAGAAAAAGCTATGACACAGTTGTGATTACTGGAGAAGTTTTGCTGCAGCACACATTCACTTAGCGAAGTATAGGTAAGTATGTGTGTTTGTGTAATATGTTTAAATCTTCTATTTGGTTTGCTATGACCGAATGGGCTTCGAACGATTGTAGCCTGTGACTAGCATAGCCGAGAAACTGTCATTCTCTCTGCTCCATCTCCTCCACCAAACTAGAACAGCCTGAAACAGAAGCACTAAAGCATTTTTTTTTTCACCAAAACCGGCTCACAGGGCATTCATTAATACTAGAGACCACCGCAAAATTTATGAAAACACGATGGAAGTACACCTTTAAAATATTTTCGTAGTCAACAAACCAAGATCAGCCTAAGGAGCCGTTTACGCTGCCATGCTTTTTTCACCTCCGAAAAGCGAGGCATGCCATTATTATTCCAAACTTCAGTGGTTAACGGGCGTTTGCTGGAGATGTCATATTTTTTTCTTGTTGCAAAGTTATGTACAACTCTCTGTGTTTTTAACATTGGTATTTAGACGTGCTGTATTCTGATGTGCTGTAACTCATGTATGGTGATGTGCCATGTCTGTTGCTGTAACTTATGCATGATAATGTGCTGTGTCTGTTGCTGTAACTTATACATGATAATGACCATGTGTGGTCATGTGCTGTTTCTGTTGCTGTAACTCATGTGTGCCTATGTGCTGTGTCTGTTGCTGTAACTCATGTGTGCCTATGTGCCATGTCTGTTGCTGTAACTCATGTGTGGGCATGTGCTGTGTCTGTTGCTGTAACTTATGCATGATAATATGCCGTGTCTGTTGCTGTAACTCATGTGTGCCTATGTGCTGTGTCTGTTGCTGTAACTCATGTGTGCCTATGTGCTGTGTCTGTTGCTGTAACTCATGTGTGGGCATGTGCTGTGTCTGTTGCTGTAACTTATGCATGATAATATGCCGTGTCTGTTGCTGTAACTCATGTGTGCCTATGTGCCGTGTCTGTTGCTGTAACTCATGTGTGCCTATGTGCTGTGTCTGTTGCTGTAACTCATGTGTGCCTATGTGCTGTGTCTGTTGCCGTGTGCAGATCCAGGGCCAGCCTGTGATGGGCCAGCTGGTGCCGGAGTCGTACGTGGAGCTGGAGCGGCGGCTGCTGCGCGAGAGGGAGCGCGTGGCGGCCGACTTCCCCGTGCTCACGCACCGCCACCTGCTGCAGATCATCCAGGAGAGCCAGCTGCAGCTGGAGGAGGCAGAGCTGCCTCATGCCATCAGCTTCCTGGCAGGGACCGGTGAGGCTAGAGTAGGACTAGAGGATGACTAGAGGATGACTCGTTTAGACTCGTGTTTTGTGTTGTTGTCACAGACAAACTCCTTTTCTCTGATGAGAAGAGAGTGCGGTAAAGAGCCTTTAAAATCCTACTGAGGTAGCACATTTCTGGAACCTGAAGGAAATGCTGTGAATAAAGCTGTGACGTACTGTTTGACAAAAACAGTGTTTACCCTATATGCATTCTTTACCCTATATGCATTCAGCAGCAGTTAGGCTCCAGTGTTTCTCCTGTATACATTCAGACTGGTCAGACTGCAGTGTTTCTCCTATATGCGTTCAGACTGGTGATACTCCAGTGTTTCCCCTGTATGCATTCAGCAGTGGTGCACCACTGCAGCTCAACTGATGAGTACCGCTGTTGGTCAGTAAAATAGCTGCCTTTTCAGGGCTTTACTAGCCTGGGCGTGCCCATACTGCCTGTGACACTGCATTTGCATTTCGCGAGCAAGTTAGCTCTGTCCAAACTGCTTGTCCACACCATTTCTGCTCGCGCCTCGGAATGGGCGCCAATGAAAATCGAGCATTTCAAAAAGGCAATGACGCGGTAGTTTAGTGACTGGAAATCTATCTCAGTCACTGTCAACATGACAAACGTGGAGCAACCGCAAGATTTCAGTGCAGCTGTAGCTGCTGTTTTGGACGAATTCAAAAGGAAGTTATCCCTGAAAATAGAGCAAAGGCAGCCCTTGAAAGATTTGTTGCAAGAAAGGAAGTTTTCGCAATGCTACCGACCAGCTTCGGTAAAAGTTTAATTTATAAGTTAGCCCGCTGGTAGCCAAGTCAATGGGGCTTTGCGAGAACCCTGTTGTTGTGGTCACCTCACAAGTCCGACAAAAATCATTTAACACCATTTCAGCGCTACTACTACGCCATTTCAGGCTACTACTACTTTTTGTTTGGATCAAGCAGTTTCCTTCGCTGTGTATACGTCAGAGGACAGAGGGGTGTGATTGGTTGAAGCTTCGTCCAGTAGCAAACAGAGGCATTTGAAAGAGGCAGGTTAAGCCCGCCTTCTGGGAAATGGGTTTACAACACAGCTTGGCCAGACCAATGCTTGCAGAGCATTGACAAGTTGCGATATCCAGGCTAGGGCTTTACAGGTTTGTTCTCTGAATGCTATTTTAGGGGTTTATAGCGTTGCTCTCTGTGAATGCTATTTTAGGGGTTTATAGCGTTGCTCTCTGTGAATGCTATTTTAGGGGTTTATAGCTTTGCTCTCTGTGAATGCTATTTTAGGGGTGCTCCTCCACTTTGATGACCCTGCCTTGCAGCTCAGCGAGCTTTACTTCATAGATCCCCAGTGGCTTTGCAACATTATCTCACAGGTAAACATGCACCAGCCAGAGTCAGAAAAATTTTCATTTATGTTTATCACCCTGTTACATCTGTATTTAAATAGGCGAATACCTACTTCGTTGTGATTTGTTTTACTCTAAAACAAAAAGTAATTTTACATTGTCACATAAATAAACGTATACTACAGTACTACACACAGCATAAAGCTTATGAGAAAAGAAAAAATACAGACAATAACCATAACAGATGGCATGGACAAGTAAATAGATACCTACTTGTAACTGAATATAACTGAGTATTATTTAGTATAACTGCAGGACCCTGGGAAGAATGGCTGAGATATTTGCCCCAGATATACAGTAAATGTGCCTGAAGTTGTTAAGCCTCCTTTTTTTCGGTCACCCTAATTTATGCACATTTTACTGTATAAAAAAAAGTAAAAAAAAAAAAAAAAGTGTGCTTTTGGTCATATTGGTCATATTGTGTTATGCACAATTAATGTATAAAAAAAGTAAAAAAAAAAAAAATGTGCTTTTGGTCATATTCACAATTACACAGTACTTTAGTTAAGTTGACAATAACCTAAACACCTTAATCAGAATTGTCTGCTAGAAAGCAGTTAAATACACAAAATGGTAAATTGAAGTCAGGAGTCTGTAAACCGACAGCGTTACAATGACCTCTTGCCGTCCTGCAGACGCTGGGGCTGAAGATCTCCAGCGGCGGGGAGCACCTGAGGGGGGTGGTGCAGCGCTCTGTGCTGGAGGTCTTCCTCACCGAGAGCCGCTGCTTCCCCAAGAGCCTCCTGACCCAGAACCTCAAACTGCTGGAGAAGTTCCAGATCGTTCTCCCTCTTGGCCAAGACCAGTTCCTGGTCCCTAATAGGTAGAGACAACCCCACTATTGATTTTTTTTATTTTATGACATGGTTTCAGGTTATACAATAACTTTTGCGGAAAGATTTATTACACAGCTATTGGCAAAAACATGCTAGTGAAGTGGTAAAAAGCAGAGGAGTATTTACATCGGTGACGGGCAACCTGGGTTCAGAAGCTACAATCCAGCACCACATATATCTTCTAACCATTTATTAAATCAGCTGATTCTAATTAGCACAACTCCTCTTCAGACAGGCATGAGAGTTAATAAGTGAAAATATTTGGTTTAACAGGACAGGTAGCACCACCAGCTGTTTCGGAAAATGTAATACTGCATTATATAGCTTCTGAATCCAGATTGCCCATCACTGAATATAGATAATTTATCTTTTGTGCAACACAGTGGCATATTGAAATGCATGAGCACAGACACAATTGGGTGGGCAAGGCCAATAACATGTAGAACATAATCTAGGCTACCTATTTCAATGGACTGCAAAGAAAGCCCTCTGGGTGGGTGGGCCTGATTAACAAGTGGGTGGGCACAGGCTCACTCCAGGCCACTGGTTGTCTACACCAATGATGCAGACAAAACACACTTTCTGTAAGCAGCATGTATGTGACAACCTCCTGCCAAATGCTTAAATGAGCTGTTGTCTGTGCGTTGTTTCTAAGTCTGTACGAGCAGAAGCCAGCCTTTGACCTCCCCCACTGTGAGCACTCGGAGGTGATCGTGCGCCTGTACGAGATGCCCTACTTCCCCATGGGATTCTGGTCCAGGCAGATCAACCGGCTCCTCGAGGTCTCACCATTCATGCTCTGCGGAAGAGGTATGGCCATTACAAAGACTTTTATTGGCACATACATTAAAATAAGAGTGTAGGACATGTAGTGAAATTGTATTGTGCTAGTCAGTCTATCAAGTAGACTTTAGACTGACAATCAGTAATTTCACTGTATGTCCTGCTCTACCCAGTATGTCTATACATGTGACAATAACATATCTTTATATCCTTGCATTAGTGTATGTGTGTGTGTGTGTGTGTGTGTGTGTGTGTGTGTGTGTATTTTCTACAAATCTAATGCAGTATAAAAATAAAAACAAATGTACCCCCGCCCCCCCATGTTTGAGCAGAGAAGGCCCTTAAACCCAACCGCCTGTACTGGAGGAAGGGGATCTACCTGAGCTGGTCTCCAGAGGCCTACTGTCTGGTAGAGGCTGATGCAGTAGAGAATGGCCCAACCAGCGTCATCAGGATAACTGTACCCTGCTCTCGTAAAGGTAAATGCATTTAGCAAGATCTTTCTGTCCTAAAGACGCTCTATGTAGTTTCTCTGAGATTTTTTTTTCTAGCACAATGGTAAACAGTGAAGATTGGTTTCTCAGTGCTGCCTTATAATATAGTATGTTTGATAGTTTGATTTGGTGTCTTTGACCTTTATTTGTCTTTCTGTAATTGGACAATTTTGATTAGTGATAACTAGTGTTTTATGAGTGTGCCAAGGCTTCAGTTGGGTACACAGAACAGGATGTCCATTACTGTATGTTACCAGTGTATTACCCAGGTGGATGCTACACACCCCTCCACACCCCCTTCACTGTAAAGTGCTTTCTGTGTCTTGAAAAGCACTATATAAGTACAATGTGCTGTTGCTGTTTATTTCTTCCTGTAGGTCGTGTATTGCTGGGGCAGGTGGTGGACCACATTGATTCCCTATTGGAGGAGTGGTTTCCTGGTCTGCTCACCACTGCTATCCACGGCAACGAGGAGACGCTTCTGAAGAAGTGGGCCCTGTACAGCTTCGATGACGGACAGGAGTGCAAAAGGATGCTGCTGGAGGACGTGCTCAACCACATCGATGAAGGTCTGTACTTGTTGTACCCCAGTGGTAAGAAATCCCAAGTGGTCTGCAAACAGTTGTGTTAAAATATTATTTTTTTTCATGTTTCTTAAGCTGACTATGCTGTGCACAGTGTGTTTAAACGACATGTATAATCACCTTCATGCCATTCCCTAGTTGGTGATGCTGCACCAATTCATGCATTTACATACAGTAGCCCTATGAGCCTCAGAAGGGGGGTGGGGGTGGTCCTTGAGGATTTTTTAAAAGGGGGGGGGGTGGTACTTGGTCTGAAAAACTTTGAAGAACACTGTTGTACACAACATGTGATCAGCAGAGTGGCTTCCCAGGGCAAAATATTTCGGGGGGGGGGGTTAGGAGGATAAGGCCAGAAAATAATAATATCCTATTTATTCCTGACAGAGAAAGATAGGATCGTTGGAAGTGGTAATATTTTCATTGGAGTGGTTGTGTTTCAGATTGCCTGCTGGTGAATCCAGAGGATCCTCGTTGCACCGTGCCCATAGCACAGATCTCTCCCGACCTGATTCTCAGCGACCAGGCGGCCAGCACCATGCTTAACAGCGAGGAGCTGGAGATGGACCTCTCCAAAGAGTACCTCCTGGGTAAGTGGTTTGGATGAGCATAAATCCCAGAACCTATAAGTTGATTTTGTTTTTTCTCCAATACTAATGTTGTGATGACAACAGTATGAAATGTATGCAAAAAATAACAATGAAAAAAGAAAAATAACTCTAACTTTGTTGTATGTCCTTTTACAGTGATGCATGTACACTGTCTTTTTAATAAATCCGACTTTTTTTAAGATGGATATCAGGTTTCTGGCAAATACTTTTTGTTGTTATAATAGACTATCCTGTTAAATGTATTAATGTTGATGTGTGACTGTACGGATGTATTTGTACTTGTAGGTGACGGAGGTTTCGGCTCCGTGTACAGAGCCATTTACAAGAATGAAGATGTTGCCGTCAAGATCTTCAACAAGCATGCGTCAGAGCTGTACGTCCACCGGCTGGTCAGACAGGTAAGCTATTTATCAAACATAAAAAGGGAAAAACCTGAGCCATTCCTGAGGCACAGGAATTTTTGTATGTGTGAACAAGGCAACAAAGTCAGGTGATCTGTTTAGTCAGTCATGGTAGTGCTTGTGCAATGTTTGAACAGTCACAGATTCATGATGACTTCGCTGTTTAGCTCCAGCAGGAAGAATCTCACCTGCCATGCCATATTTGTCTTCTATCAGTAGCTCTGTTTACCTATTCTGGCTGAAATGTCATGGTTACATAATAAGTCATCAGGTACATGCCCAAGGCACTCCTTAGGGCTGAATTTGGCATTCTCGATACTACGAACTTGACCCAGTTATGTCAGTTATTTACTACTTTTCCAGCAGATACTGGAAAACTGCAGAAAGCTTATGGCTTAAAAGTTGGAGCTTGAGCTGTGACTATGCACTCTACTGCAAATGTAAAGGCTTAAAGAGTTAAGCAGAGTGTTGCTTGTTTGATTCCCACTCCTCCTGACTAGATCAAAGTGTCCTTCAGCAAGACACTGAACCCCATATCACTCCCGATGGACAGGTTGGCGTCTTCTGCCGTCTGTGTCTGACTGTATGTGAATAGGTGAATGTAAGCGATTAGCAGTAACAATAAGTGCTGTGGGTACTCTGCTAAGTATGTAAAAGCGCTATATAAATGCAGTCCATTTACCATTTTAATCTGTGTAAATTGACCCTTTAGCCTAATTATGTTAGTCCTTGCTGAACTTCAGGAATGTGTCATTTCGAGGAGACCGTGAGAAAGCTTAGAGCAACTTGAAAGTTAGAGGTTGTGCTATGACTGTGTGATTAAGACTGTAACACTTCCTTGGATAGTCCACCCACAAAGACTTTACAGATGATTTGTTGAAATTCAGTTTCATTTTATTTATTGTTTACTTAATTAAACCCAACCCCTAACTGTAACGAAGTTTAAACAGAAGGTTTGTTAATAGTTTTAGCATCTGTAGCTAGTCTGTAGAACAATCTATAGAACTATCCAAATAAGGTGTGACCTTTTTTGGACTGTTAATTAGTTAATTGGGTTAACATTGGCTTAGGACATAAGGAGTTGGCTAAAAATCAGAGGGTTGCTGGTTTAAATCCCACTCCTCCTGATTAGGTCAAAGTGTGCAAGACACTGAACCTCTAACTGCTCCTGATTAGCTGGGTAGCACCTTGCATGGCAGCTTGTATCCATCGGGGTGTGTGTGTGTGTGTTAATGGGTGAATGTGAGGCATTCTTTGTATCTCTTTGCATCTCTTTGTATATAAAACCTTGTTTATTCTTTTTGCCATTCATATAGCACCTCAGAACTGTGCACCCTACCCCCCTTTTTATTCTTTTTTTTCTTTTCTTGCACTATTATTTTTTTTCTATGTTTTAATATTCTACCTACATGTCTGCACTGGAGAAGAAGCTGCTTTTAATCCCATTGTACATTTGTGTAGTGTCAATAAAAGACATTCTATTCTATTCTGTTTTATTACTGTAAAGCGCTTTTTAATGCCTTTTACCCTAATTGGTGCCAATTGCCCCCTGTGCCGCAGGAGCTGGCGGTGCTTGGCCGTCTGCACCACCCGAGTCTGGTGGGCCTGCTGGCGGCCGGCATCCTGCCCCGCCACGTGCTGGTGATGGAACTGGCGCCCCTGGGCTCCCTGGACACCCTCTTCGAGCACGAGAAGGGCAGCCTCAACCGCAAGCTCCAGCACAGGATCGCCCTACAGGTGGCCGATGGCCTCAGGTAGATTTCATTTTAATTTTTAGTTATTTTACCTTAGTTTCACCAGGTTAGTCAGGTTAGTCTCGGTCACAATGGACACCTGGCCAAGATCGCAGCCCTACAGATGGCCAGGGTGTAGTTCACCTGCACCATTCAAATATTACCAAAATGTCAAAAATAAATGTAATTTTCAGAGGTTTTGAGTAAAAAAAAAAATAGTGGGATACCATAATTCAAAAGGCTTTAATATCTTGACATTTGTTTAGGGTTTGACTTTGACCAGGGAATCATTTTAAAGTGTATCATCTTCTCTTTTCACTGTATCAAAATCTCAATTTTCAATTTTGGGTGACTGTGTGACTCATTTTACCAGATCTGATCACAAATTCAAATCAACTTTGAAACCATCAGAGCTCATAAACAAACTTCGGAAATGTCTCCCCAGATACCTGCACTCATCCATGATTATCTACCGCGATCTAAAGCCTCACAACGTGCTGCTGTTCAACCTGAAAACCGACTCTGAGATCATCGCGAAGATCACCGACTACGGCATCTCCCAGTACTGCTGCAGCATGGGCGTCCGAAGTTCAGAGGGAACGCCGGGTACGATCTCCTCACGCACTGCAAGTGGTTAGCCCATAGGCCTCCACACACCAGCTAAGCAGGGGCATAGCCAGAAATCATTGCCCAGAAAACATCAGATGCAGTAATAATGGGAGTCTTCACACTGGGTGGGCCTGATTGACAAGTGGGTGGGCACAGGTCGACCCCAGCCCATCAGTGGCTACGCCCATGGCTTTGTTATTTTTGGCGCATTTTGAGTTCAACGGTTTTGTTTGCCGCCACACACTGCAGTGAAGTGAACATTCTAGTCATTTCCAAGGATTCGTTCTACAGTTGTTAAGAGAAACAATGGATTTTATTAAGCGGTGCAGATGCAAATTGACTGGAACTGTAATCAACAAGATGTCACCAGCCAAGTCTGCACTGGTGTGCAAAGTTATCTTGTAAACAATGGAATCTAAAGTAATACAATATCACAAGCAAAGTATGCTTAACTATTGTTGAAGCCAGTGTGTGTGGGGGCATTTAGCACATTAGCCTTTATGTCAGTGGGCCTAACTTAGGCCTTAGTAGGTCTCAGCGGCTTTGTGAAGTACTATTAAGAAACAACTCCTACGTAAAATTTCTAACCTTAAGATAAAATTCCCAGATTCATAAGTGAGCTGAGTAAATTACGTCAGATTAGGGCATCAGGAGGAGCATGGCATAAATGTTATGAGTCTTAATGCAATTTTGTGTCTCTCAGGGTTTCGTGCACCTGAAGTTGCCCGTGGCGGAGTGATCTATAACCTGCAGGCAGACATGTTCTCCTTCGGCCTGCTGCTCTACGATCTGCTGACTTGTGGGGAACGCATCGTCGACGGCATGAAGTTCCCCAGCGAGTTTGATGAGATTGCAGTTCAGGGCAAACTTCCAGGTAATGCGGTTCAGGGTCTCACTGTGGAATTTAATATTGGGCTTTAACCCATAGGAAAAAAATATATTTTAAAAATTTGTCTTAAACAAATAAGACCTTATATCAATCTGCTTTTCATCATTTTCTCCTAAGGAGGTTTGAAAAGAAACAATATAGAAAACAAATACATGGCATTTTTATCTCTTACCTCTTAAAATAACCTCCAGTTAAACCAGATATCCAAAGCCCAAAGTCCAATCTAAGTTCAACTTCTAATCTGTTTCTCCTAACCTTTCTTGGCGGAAAAACAAGTGTAAAACTGCCGTTTTAGATTAGATTAGATTCAACATTGCTCTTTCTCTGCAGACCCAGTGAAGCACTATGGCTGCTCCCCCTGGCCTGGGTTCCAGAGTCTGATGAGGGATTGCCTGAGGGAGACACCACAGGACAGGCCTACCTCAGCACAGGTCAGTCACACTAAGGCCTACCTCAGCACAGGTCAGTCATGTTCAGGCTCACCTTTGCACCATAGTTCGAATTACAGTACAAATATAATTGGATTGGTAAAATAAAATCAATTAATCAATTAAGAACAGCAGCCACATCAACCTGGTCATGATGGCAATCATGGAAAGTGCAATAATAATTTTTTTATTTTAGGAAGTAGTTTAAAATGACCTCCCTCTAATCTATCGCTCTGTCCCTCCCTCCCTCTCCCTCTCCCTCTCCCTCTCCCTCTCTCCCTCTCCCTCTCCCTCTCCCTCTCCCTCTCCCTCTCCCTCTCTCTCTCTCTCTCTCTCTCTCTCTCTCTCTCTCTCTCTCTCTCTCTCTCTCTCTCTCTCTCTCTCTCTCTCTCTCTCTCTCTCTCTCTCTCTCTCTCTCTCTCTCTCTCTCTCTCCCCCTATTGATCTGTAGGTGTTTGACAGGCTGAACTCAGGTGAGATGCTGTGCCTGATGACTGAGGTGACTGTGTGTGGGATCCCCTCTGAGTGCTTCACCCTGTCCTGTGGGGAAGAGGTACGGCTGGCTAATGTGGCCTAAAATTTATATTGCAGTATTATTTCAACCACAGACGCAAGATGGTACACATTGCAATTTAAACTTTGGTGTGTACATTTCAACATAAGTTTTTGAATGGGTTAAGTATTCCCATCATCAAGACATTAGAACAGGAAGATGTTTTCTTAACTGTTCACACATTTCCAAATACATATAATATATTTACTTCATTGTCCAAATCTGCAGTTGTAAAAAAAAAAAAAACTACAGAAAAGCTGTAGCTTGGTTTACACATATTTGACACAACTTGATCATTGATCATGTGATAGGACAATATAATAAAAATCTATAGCGTTCATACGGTCTTTGCTGCCCACCCCTAGGGCGAGGGCTCTCGGGTGGTGTGGCTGGGTGGAGGAAGCTGTACCCACAGGACTGGCTGTGTCACCTCGCTGGACCTGAAATCAGAGAAGACCTCCTCTCAGGTACCCGTACACAACACAGCACTGAGGTTGCTACTTTTGTACTTTGGCACTTGAAGGCGAACTGTTGCCCTGTTGTTCGAGGTCACCGAATGCTGTCTGCAGGAAAACAAATGAGAAAATTTGATGCAACATAGACAGAGTAATGAACCGGCAGCCAACAGTAACTGAATGGGGCATAAAAACTAACTTTCAGTCAGCCTAATGTTACATCATGTATCTTACAGCCAGTTGTCCTGTTAGATTGGACCAGTAGAGTTCACATTGGAAGTGATCTGATATAGAGATTGATTGGAAACGAGCTGAGACTGCTGTTGATTGATGGATTTGTTTTGGAACAGAATGTGATTGCTGCTTTCACATATACCGAATTGAACCAATTTATAGGGGGAAACAATCGACGTTCCGTTTTAAAAACATACGTGTGAAAGCACCTGTAGACTGTGAGGCAATGCTTTGATGCTGATTTTAGTCCTACAGTAATTCTGTTTTATTCTATTCTATTCTATTCTATTCTATTCTATTCTATTCTAGTTAAGTAGTGGTTTGTTTGTTTGCAGGAGGTGGACAGCAGTCCTGTGTTGTGTGTGGTGAACGTAAGGGTCCCGGGGGAGTCTTATGATTGGCTCGTGGCAGGGACGCAGGCGGGCTCCCTTATCGTCATAGACACCAAAAATTCCTCAAGTTTTCATCACCTCCAGAAGGTGTCGGACGCTGTGACGTCATTGTTCTTTCACACACACTCACCACGCAGGTGAGAAATCCCACAACTTGTGACTGGAAAGTATTCCAGGAAATTCTTTTTTTTCTGTTAAAAGAACTTCTGTTTCAGCCATCTGCTTTTTATGTTTTAATATTTACAATTACTGTTGACATGGAGATAAATAAATAATAATTTTGCACTCTTTTTTCCATCAGTGAATGTATAATGCAATCAATTAATGTGATTCATTTTTTACACCTTGCCTTACTGCTCTGTTTAGCTGCTTGAAGAACTACCTGTTGATTGGGACAGCAGATGGAACATTGGTTATTTATGAAGATTCTGTCTTAAAGGTACATGGACGAAGATTGGCTCCTGTTCAGTGCCCTCACTGCATGCAATTTCTCCCTGTCTGTCTACACTGAAACAGTTAAACTAGTTAACTAGTTGGCTCTCCTGTATGAAATCTTAACCATTAACTTTTTACCTGGTACCCAGAGGGATTGACCAGGTATTGCAATGACCCCGTGTGTGTGTGTGTGTGTGTGTGTGTGTGTGTGTGTGTGTGTGTGTGTGTGTGTGTGTGTGTGTGTGTGTGTGTGTGTGTGTGTGTGTGTGTGTGTGTGTTTGTGTCTGTGTGTGTCTGTCTGTGTGTGTCTGTCTGTGTGTGTCTGTGTCTGTCCGCCTTGTAGTGGGGGCCAGGTTGCCATGTCTGATTGCACTTGTTTAGTTTGTTTTTGAGGTGTTCCAGAACCCATGTTCACCTCTCTGTCTGTCCACAGCACAAGAATGGGGTACCGGTGAAGACGGTCCAGGTGGGCACCGTGAACACCCCTCTGGTGTCTCTCTGCCAGTCCACCCACCCACAGGACCGCAGCACACTCTGGGCCGGCTGTGGAACCAGGGTCCTCTCCCTCACCACGGACTACGACGTCTGGAAAACCATAGACACCACACACAGGCAACTGACTCAGTAAGTGCAGACTGCAAAAACATATTAGTAGACATGACATGAAAAGATAAGCCTAAGGTTAATGATACATGGGGCAACTTTTTAAAGCAATGTTGCCAGGCAACAACCTGATCAACTCCTGATCTTGAAAAGAGTCTGCCGTTTATCTGAGTTCTCCTAAATAAAAAAGAATATCAGTGTTTAAGTACCAGAACAAACATCTGTTAGTAACATTGCCTGGCAACATTGCTAAAAAAGTTGCCTAGTGTTTCATCATCAAGGAAATGAGATATGGCGTGTAAAGACATGCCTTCTTTTTATTTTCAACTCACAATCACTGTTCAGTTATGAATAAATCGATAGGCACTGCAGACAAGGATGTATGCATCTTCCAGTATTTATCAACATATGCACACAAGTCTTACATATATATGTGTGTGTTTGTGTGTGTGCATATACATACTCATTCTCCTCCCAGGAAGCTGAATTGTGCAGTGGTCAGTGACACAAACGTATCGAGACTGGTGGTGGACAAGCATGTGTTCCTGAGTAAAGTCGGGGGCCAGGCGGTGGAGGTTTGGGACAGGAAGAGTGACAAAGTCATTGACTTCATCGATTGCGCTCAGTTACTGAGGTGTGTTCATGAATTGCACATACACACAGTTGAGCGGTTTATAGGCTGCCACCTTGTTTTAATAAAAAACAGCATCTACAGTGTTGGTATTAATTCAATGTCACTGTTAAGCCAGCTTCTTAAAGTAAAACCCTGCCGTGTATTCCTGTGAACTTAACACAGGTGATTTTACTAATTAGCTGATCAAACTATCTGATTTGTGTGCTCATTTGGATCAGGCAGGGTTTTTACTTTCTGAAGCCAGGACTGACGCCTATGTTTATAACCACCAGAGTAATTAGTCAGGTTTCCATTTAACTTACTCGTATTCGCATCTGTTATGCATATTGATAGTTATTCGGCTTAACTTGATGCCCATCAGCGGCCATTTCAGACTGCAAAATTTGAATACTCATTTCAAGTTTTTCCAAGTGGGGATTTCTAATTCAAATAACTAAAATGCGCCTTAACAATTTGGATGGAAACCCAGTTTTTGCTACTTACTGTCCATAAAGAGACGTAGTTAACTCTTATGTCTCATGTTCATTGTGAATGCGACGCCAACAGACCCAATGCGTGCCGCAAGCCCAGGAGAGCCAGCGCAGAGGCGTTTGGGGACATGGAGCCATCCTGGGCCACGGTGAAGGCCTTGCTGGTCCAGCACAGCACCACGCTGTGGATCGGCACCAGGGCCGGACACATCCTGCTGGTGGAGCTCTCCAACAGGACGCTGCTGCAGGCCATCAGTCTCCACTGTCACTCCGTCAGGAGCATGGCGTCTGTGCTCATCGGTACACAACACGTCTAGCTCTTCTTTGTGGTTGTCTCAAATCAAAGGGCTTGTTTTGAAATAATTGGCTGGCTGAGTGGCTGGCTTAAAGCAATGCATTCTGGACTTCAGACTTCTGGAAATTGTGATGTTTTTGGACAGTATCGTCTGAACAACACCATACCACATGGGTAGGTATGGTGTGGTACAGTGATGTTCGGACAGGATTTTCCAAAAATATCACTGCTTCAAGTCCAGTATACATTGCTTTAAGCCAGCCACTCAGCCAGCCAGTCATTTCAAACAAGCCCATCCTTATATATATGCAATGCATCTTAAAACTGCACGAGTCCTACACCTATGTTTAGGTGGGTGCTAATCGGTACAGATTTAAACAAATCTTGGTCTCCTTTAACAATAATTACATTTGATTTGTTAGCACCTTTCACAACTGTCAAGGTCACTTTACAGAGACGACACAAACACAATGATAAAAGCAAACAACAATAAAAGAATAATAAAAAAAGATGGGCAGTAAGGTCATGATGGTTAGGCTAATCTGAAAAGGTGATTTTTAAGGGGGTTATTTGAAAAGGGGAAGAGAGTTGTTTTAAAATTGTTTGTGGTTGTTTCAAATCAAACTCTTATATATGCAATGCATTGTAAAACCACACCCATCCTACCCCTAGAATGTGTTTAACTCTACATCATTGTTTAGGGGAACAGATGATGGCATAAAAGAATAATGATTCTGTGCTTCCTCTTTAATCCTAGAAACACTTAACAGGAAGAGTGTCATTATGGTACTGGGAAAACGGCTACGACTGGCCCAAGATCAAATTAGGAATCACTGTGGTATGTAGGATGTTTGAAATGGTTTTTATTATGAAAAAAAGGTCTTTTTTTTTTCAGGGTTTCTTTTACGGTGTATGTAACAATATGTAATATTATGTACTTACACTTTGCATACCTAACACTAACCCTAATGCTAACCCTATGGTACAGTGAAGTACATAATGTTACATGTTTTTACACACTTAGTTACACTGTAGTGCATGATGTAGATACACTGTAACCGGGGCCCTTCTTTACTCACAGAGGTCAATATCTCACTCTGTTGTATTACTATAAATACTGTAGCTGAGTTCCCTCTGGACCCTGTATTACTATAAATACTGTAGCTGAGCTCCCTCTGGACCCTGTATTACTATAAATACTGTAGCTGAGCTCCCTCTGGACCTTGTATTACTATAAATACTGTAGCTGAGCTCCCTCTGGACCCTGTATTACTATAAATACTGTAGCTGAGCTCCCTCTGGACCCTGTATTACTATAAATACTGTAGCTGAGCTCCCTCTGGACCCTGTATTACTATAAATACTGTAGCTGAGCTCCCTCTGGACCCTGTATTACTATAAATACTGTAGCTGAGCTCCCTCTGGACCCTGTATTACTATAAATACTGTAGCTGAGCTCCCTCTGGACCCTGTATTACTATAAATACTGTAGCTGAGCTCCCTCTGGACCCTGTATTACTATAAATACTGTAGCTGAGCTCCCTCTGGACCCTGTATTACTATAAATACTGTAGCTGAGCTCCCTCTGGACCCTGTATTACTATAAATACTGTAGCTGAGCTCCCTCTGGACCCTGTATTACTATAAATACTGTAGCTGAGCTCCCTCTGGACCCTGTATTACTATAAATACTGTAGCTGAGCTCCCTCTGTACCCTGTATTACTATAAATACTGTAGCTGAGCTCCCTCTGGACCCTGTATTACTATAAATACTGTAGCTGAGTTCCCTCTGGACCCTGTATTACTATAAATACTGTAGCTGAGCTCCCTCTGGACCCTGTATTACTATAAATACTGTAGCTGAGCTCCCTCTGGACCCTGTATTACTATAAATACTGTAGCTGAGCTCCCTCTGGACCCTGTATTACTATAAATACTGTAGCTGAGCTCCCTCTGGACCCTGTATTACTATAAATACTGTAGCTGAGCTCCCTCTGGACCCTGTATTACTATAAATACTGTAGCTGAGCTCCCTCTGGACCCTGTATTACTATAAATACTGTAGCTGAGCTCCCTCTGGACCCTGTATTACTATAAATACTGTAGCTGAGCTCCCTCTGGACCCTGTATTACTATAAATACTGTAGCTGAGCTCCCTCTGGACCCTGTATTACTATAAATACTGTAGCTGAGCTCCCTCTGGACCCTGTATTACTATAAATACTGTAGCTGAGCTCCCTCTGGACCCTGTATTACTATAAATACTGTAGCTGAGCTCCCTCTGGACCCTGTATTACTATAAATACTGTAGCTGAGCTCCCTCTGGACCCTGTATTACTATAAATACTGTAGCTGAGCTCCCTCTGGACCCTGTATTACTATAAATACTGTAGCTGAGCTCCCTCTGGACCCTGTATTACTATAAATACTGTAGCTGAGCTCCCTCTGGACCCTGTATTACTATAAATACTGTAGCTGAGCTCCCTCTGGACCCTATATTACTATAAATACTGTAGCTGAGCTCCCTCTGGACCCTGTATTACTATAAATACTGTAGCTGAGCTCCCTCTGGACCCTATATTACTATAAATACTGTAGCTGAGCTCCCTCTGGACCCTATATTACTATAAATACTGTAGCTGAGCTCCCTCTGGACCCTGTATTACTATAAATACTGTAGCTGAGCTCCCTCTGGACCCTGTATTACTATAAATACTGTAGCTGAGCTCCCTCTGGACCCTGTATTACTATAAATACTGTAGCTGAGCTCCCTCTGGACCCTGTATTACTATAAATACTGTAGCTGAGCTCTCTCTGGACCCTGTATTACTATAAATACTGTAGCTGAGCTCCCTCTGGACCCTGTATTACTATAAATACTGTAGCTGAGCTCCCTCTGGACCCTGTATTACTATAAATACTGTAGCTGAGCTCTCTCTGGACCCTGTATTACTATAAATACTGTAGCTGAGCTCCCTCTGTACCCTGTATTACTATAAATACTGTAGCTGAGCTCCCTCTGGACCCTGTATTACTATAAATACTGTAGCTGAGCTCCCTCTGGACCCTGTATTACTATAAATACTGTAGCTGAGCTCCCTCTGGACCCTGTATTACTATAAATACTGTAGCTGAGCTCCCTCTGGACCCTGTATTACTATAAATACTGTAGCTGAGCTCCCTCTGGACCCTGTATTACTATAAATACTGTAGCTGAGCTCCCTCTGGACCCTATATTACTATAAATACTGTAGCTGAGCTCCCTCAGCTGCCTATATTGCAAAGGTGAGGAAGGGGAGCTGAGCTCCAGAGGGCTCTGACAGAATTTAAACTCTGCACAATACCATACAATGATGGAAAGTCCAAGGAAATTCTGCAGTTATAAGTTTTTTTAGGGTTAAATAAATGCAACGTGTAATTGTGTTTAGTAATTTATTTCATAATCAAGCAGTCCTAGTGCTAGGACCTAGCAGCTTCCGTTCGGTCTTTGTGTACTTTTGTGTTCCGTTTTATAGGATGCATCTTTATTTCTGCTGTAGATGAGGACTCTGTTTTGATGGTGTGGAACAGCACCCTCCCCCTGGAAGTCAAGGACTTGACTCGGCACTGTGAGCTGAGGGAGGAGATCACAGCCAAGATGAGAGAACAGCTCTTCGACTGAAGCTGCTTTGCACTACATCCCACCTCCCCCAACTTCAAAAACAGCCTTGTATGGTCTAGGGAGGTTTCCAGAAAGCAGATTTAAGGCCTGTTCACACCAAGAATTATAAGCACAATTATAACTGTATCTTTGTAAAAATCGTTCTCACTTTAATTAATGGTGCTGTTCACGTATTAACTATGATGACAATGACAGGTTGAACGATATCATTGGGATCACTTTCAGAGCGATTTTATAAACTTTAAAAAACATTAACCGTTTTCAGACATGACCTCTGGATTGTCAGCCAATCACAATTTATTAGAATTTATAGGATGTCACTTTCTGTTAGTTGTTAGAATAGTGTCATTCAAATGTTGCTCTTCAGTGTGCATGCTCATCACATCATAGTTATAGTTGCTGTTTTTGTCCTTGGTGTGAACAGACTTCAGGTCAGTTAGCTGGATATGTTAACTCCGAGCAAGTTGTAAACGTCCTAAAAGGGAGAGCCCTGTGGCTTTGTTTTCCTAGAGGAATGAAGCCATGAGACTCTTTCATTAGGTTAGATTTGTGACTCACTCTGAGTTAACCTATCTGGACTAATCGCTACACCACTTTCTTGGAATATCCCCTGATGGTCAGGGACAGTTGTTTATACACCACAGTATATTTTTTCCAAAGTGTAATGGGGGGAGGAAAGGGAGTATGGAAAATATGAACATAACCAAGGGAAATGATATGGTGTTGTTTTTATTTATGAGGCTTTATTTTTCTCAATGAACACAGATTTTGAAGTGTTAATCTTCAGCTATGTTCTCCTCCATGCAAATTGTTGTTTTTTTTTTCAGTCTGGATTATGTGAATGTATTGTTTGGGTGCATTTTTTGTATAATTATTCAAAAGGGATGACAGATTTTAACTGATTATTTATGCTGGATTCTCCTAGCACTTAAAATCAAACTGAAACCCCTTTTTGCTACCTTTTGACATTATCAATTTTATTTATTAAAATGTCTGATGCTATCCGAGTACTGACTGTAATGCGAGAGATCTGTGACCTTGTAGACCTCTATATAGCACATTTGCAGTGTTGGGTTTCATTCCTGTTTGAGAGCATTGGGCTTCTTTTACCAACCATTTTACCACGGTGAAGAAATTTGTTGTTAACAACAAACATTTGCTGCTGATTCCAGCAACGATAACTATAACTTTTGCAGTTGTAAAACATTACAAGATTTAAGGCTTATACGTGAGACCTCAAAAACAAGAAATGTTTGGTTAAACATTGGTAAATGGGGCCCTTTAACAGTATTTGCGAGTCAACCATGGAACAAGGGCAACGTTTCAGCCGCCACAGCAGGCGGCACCATCAATATTGCGTAGCCGACTTAATTATGGTTGATCAGCAGAAGAAACGCATTGCCCGCCCCTTTGTGTACCATGTGATGCAAACAGTCATTCAGAGATTCGTCTACGCAAGTTACACTAAACGCAATGATAGCTAGCCTCTGGGTCTGGGGTTTGGCCGACCTAGTTCAACACAGTAGAGGTTACATCACGAAAGTCGTTTCTTGACAGACAGGTGACATACAGAGAGAGAAAGTGGGAAATACTTGCGAATTGCATACTGTCATAGTGGCATGACATACTTAAAGGCTGAGTGCATCTAAACGAGCTATCCCTACAGTGACTCGACGGAATAATATAGCTACTTGCTAGCTAGCGAGCTAACGTTACCGAAGTGCTGGTGGAAAAAACAACCTGCCAATTGGTCCTATCCCGGACAAACCAGTAAGTGACATTACTTGTGACACGGACTCAAATGAAGTTCATCGTCAGCGTTCGCTTAAGTTTTCTATATTTGTACTGTACATCTGAATTAATGTCAAAGTTTGAAACTGCCACGATGGTTTGGTGTTTTTAACCTATAGCTGCGGCTGCTAATGTTAGCCGCTCCTAAGGTTAGCCAGTGGTTTTCCATTCCACTCGTATGAATTTCTCACCCCCGTCCATAGGCCCCTATAGGATTACCAGACCACCTCCACCCACTTGTTGAGCTTGGAGGTGTAGCGCTAGATGAACTTGCACCGAATTTGTAGCGTGGTGTTTTCAACAACGCGCAAATCCACAGCGTCATAGCAGAGAGTGTTGAGGAAATCTAAGATCTTTGGTCATAATGTGCTTTTGAAATTTCCCCCAGACCTTGACATAAATATGTCCTGCTGCACATGCACAGCTGCCGCGAGGGTACTACTTCATACAGCACAGAAAGGTAAGTGCGCAACTTTTATTGAAGTTGACTTGAATGTTCATTCATTTCAGTGGTGTGTACGTGACGAGGAAACCTGGAATTGAATCATAGACAGGAGAAGAACGGATTGAATGGATTTTCCCCGTTTCCGCCTAATGAAGTTACATTAGCTTGTTACATCACTTCTTGACAATATCAAAATGAGTCGGATAATTTACATTGTTACTTCATTGTTCTGTCGGAACCTAGTACGAATACAGCCTATTAGTTCACATGGTTTTAGAAATATACACGTATTCAACAGTGCTATAATAACGTCTCTGTGTGTGACATAATAAGGTCAGGGGTGTTATGAAATTGTTAACTCGAAAGAAGGGAGACCCTCACATAACACCTCAGGCGATGCCTCTCCTCTCTACACAAGTTTGAGCATATAGCCAAGGCCCTCGACTGAATCATCACGTACAGATATGGCATACATAAATCATCTCCAACCCAGACCCTGAAAACAACCACAATGTTCTTATTTTTACAATTAAGAGAAGCAAATGGAAACTGGTACTAAAACTAACATAAAAATAGTACAGTGCAGTAAGCTGTCAGTTTTGAGGGATGGCTCGGTATAGCTGCACACCTGTTATTGTATAGGCTACACACCTATAGTACTACACACATAGTCACACGTTTTTATCTGTGCCACTTTTGTTGACAGTGGTGTTTGTAAAGTTTTTGCATCATGCTTAATGTAGCCCTGGGTAATGACCTAATTTTAGACTGTAAGGATAATTTCACACAAGTAGGATTTAAGCCCTTGAGATTACCCTGTTTGAGTGCATCAAAATATGTGGCTATGAGGGATAATAGTGCGTGAGTGTGTGTTACATTAAATAGTAATAACTGCATCTGGACAATTGAGAAATGTAAAAATAATGTATGTCTGCATAAAGCACAGCAGAGAAGTGTAAAAATACTTTAACGTCTGTACAAAGCAGTACAGTACAAATGTCATGTTGGGAAAAGTGCATTAATAAAAGGAATTTGAAATATAGTCAGTTTTTCTTTTAAACGTAAGTACATAACTTTTGTAAAGAGCTGAACAGGTTAAACGTATTTAACTTGGGTAATGCTTCAGAAGTGGCAACATCCCTGATATTTCCAAATGCAATGTGGTCATAATTGTTTACCTAGTTCACAATCTGAAATGTTTACTACAGTATATTCACTATATAGTGCAAAGTGTTGGAAACTCAAACCGTACTGCATGACATTAGAAGAATGTGTGATATGCAAAAACATTGCTGAATGTTGTGATAACGTTATCTGTTGTGATAAAATAGCCATATAACAAGCATGCAGTTTTAGCATCTTTCAGCTTTGACTTCACTGCGAGGTCCCAGACAGTGAGCAGCCTATGCCATGGACAGGGTCATCAAATGTAGCAGGCCTCCATCTGATTTGCCACATGTTCTGATATGACGCAAATGAATGTATGGGTTATAGAAATGTACCATTTGTCACATTTATGCCATGTTTTGCGATATTCAATGTTGTGATGTTGCAACATTTCCTACATGTTGTGCAATCCTGGTGTGTTTGTATTGCATCGCTGTTTGTGCTGTCTGGAGTAAGTCGAAGTGTCTCTTGTAGCAGGATTCTCCAGCACAAGGGTTCAGTTGTTTGCATTGAGCAGGCCAGCGTCTCGGGAAGTCCACCTACCTCCCCACGTGCGCGTCAGGTCATTCTCGGAAACAGTTGTGTGTTTCGCAGCAAAAGATGGTACACCCAAGGACAGCTCAAGTGATGGGGGAAAGGTATGTGTTTCTCTCACGTCATCAAGGTTATCCATAGGGCTGGGCGATATATCAATATTATCGTAATATCAATATATTTTTGAAGGAGATATGTATTTGACACAATATCACCATATCGATATATTTTTGATGCTGCAATATCACTTTATCAAAACCACTTATTCTAATGTGTTCACTAGGCTGCACAATATATCGAAAATATCGTGATATCGCAACATACAGTATCGTGATACACATATCGCAAAACACGGCTTAACTGGAATACATGGGACGTTACTGTGAAACAGCTTGCAGTAATGTCGCATTTATTCCAGTTAAGCCATGTTTCCACATTGAGAAATCAAATGTCTTATGAGAGTGTTACTGCCCTTGATATCCACCCTCCAGGCTGCGCACTGGCTGTGGCCTAGCGGTGAAGATTAAGCAGAAAGATGTTAAAACTATATTTAAATATGTGTTTATTTATCTCAAAACATATCGTCATTGCAACATTCAGCAATGTTACCGCATATCGAACATTTTTCAAATATCGTGCAACCCTAGTGTTCAAACTGTTCAGACAGCTGGAGCTTTTTTGGATTGCTCAGCTGTGCCTCTTTTTCATTTGCACAGCTCTTTTAGAGCAGTCATAACATGAAACACTTTGCTCATTCTGTTTTTGAAATATCGATATATATCATATATTGCCAGTCAGCGCAGAAATAACATGATATCAGTTTTGGTCCATATCACCCAGCCCTAGTTATTCATGTTTGTCTATCTATTCTATCTGTCTGTCGTGGGTGGTGGGAATAATGGCTCAGTAAAGGTACTGATGGTATTACTTTGGTTCTGTAATTTCACTTGTCCTTTTTACCCCCAGAAAAGTATGACCGATGGGGGAGGAAAAAGGTTGTCTGGCTCGGGTGGTTCTGGCAAGGGAGGCAGTCAGCTGCGATGCCCTAAGTGTGGAGATCCCTGCACTCACGTGGAGACCTTTGTCTGTAAGTGACACTGACATCAAAGATTCATTTAGATGTCTGTTTAGTAGCAGAATGGCAGCGGGTGTTTGGAAAGTGTGTGCCCTTGAGAATAAAAAAAAAAGGAGGAAAAAAAATCCTGTTTAATGGTGTTGTTATCCAGGAGGGATATTCCTAAAAAACAGCTTTAGTCACTCACTTTAGCTGGGTATGTTAACTCTGGGCAGGTGGTAAAACTCCTGGTAGAGTGGTCTTATGGCTTCATATCCCCAGTAAAACAAAAACATGGGGCTTTTCTATTGGGTGGTTTACCATTTACTTTTAAGTTGAATTCTATAGGTCAGTCAGGAAACCACATATTTGGAAAACCCAGCAAGAGTCCAGATGACCTCACCTGTTTCTGATCACATCTGTCAGCCAAAATTGTAGATGTCTGTATTTCCAGTGTCAGTTGCCACTGTCATAATTGCCACTGCCACTTATCCTTTAAACAGTAGATATAGGGTTGTATGATGTGGTAGGGCTAGAATGTTTTCAGTCAGATGTTTTTAAGTTCTAATAGTAATAACACGAACAATATTTATAATAAATAGTGAAAACCTTAAAAACTTTGATCACTTCTGTGTGCTTCTGAAACAGTTCTGCAACAGACTAGTTTTTGTTTTTGGCTAAAGAGATTTTATTTTTTCTTTCTATGTCAGCTTCGACACGGTTTGTTAAATGTGAAAAATGCCACCACTTCTTTGTGGTGCTATCAGAGACTGACTCCAAGAAAGGTCTGAACAAGGAGGCAGAGTCTGCAGCCGAAGCTGTCAAACTGGCCTTCGCACAGAAGCCACCTCCACCCCCCAAGAAGGTAAGCTGTTGGCTCAGATCATTCACATTTTATTATATCACAGGGGGTTAAGGAATAACATTGGTTGTTGTTTTTATTCTGTTGTCATCTCATTGTTATTTAAAACTTGATTTCTCTTAATTATTTCAGAAGACAGGTCCGTGCCTATCCCAGTCTCTTACCTAGACATTTCAGTGACAGGTTCCATCAGTTCAGCCATCTATCGTAGCTCAGATCTTTTTTTTTTTTCTTTCTTCATTGATTATTTTATAAACAGATCTATGCCTACCTCGATAAGTATGTTGTTGGCCAGTCGTATGCTAAGAAAGTCTTGGCAGTGGCTGTGTACAACCACTACAAGAGGATCTACAACAACATACCCGCAGGAGGCAGACAGCAGGTGGAGGTGGAGAAGCAGAACTCCCTCACTCCACGGGGTGGGTAGAGCTTTTTTTTCCACATGTAAACACAGGCTTACGACCAGAGGTGGACGTCCCGGCTTCAGAAAGTAAAAGTCCTACCACAGACTCATTCAAGCCACTTTACTGAACAAGCTGATTTATGATGAGCTAATTAGTGGAATCACCTGTGTTAAGAGCACAAGCAGAAGAAATATGTGGCAGGACTTTTACGTTCTCTTCCTGGTGTGTCCACCCCTGCTTACTACACTGCTGTTAGCCCATTATGGTAATGCAACACTTGAAGGAGAAATCCGGTGTAAAATGAACTTGGGGAGAATTGCAACATAAGTGTGCCTGAATGTTTGTTGGAAAGCAACGTTGTGTTAGTCTGGTGCATTCTAAACTAGACTTCTTTAGGGAAATGCTTGCAATTGGTGTGCTCTAAGGCATTGCGCCAGGTGAAAAGAAATACCTCTTTTTAGACCATTAGCAATGCTGACAGTAGCCAGCAATTTCATTAGTAGTACAGAATAGTAGTACAAACTCCTTTTCATGTTGCGATATACCCCAAGTTCACTTCACACCAGAATTTCTCCTTTTAATGATCCAAGACAACTGTAAAGATTCCCCACATCTCTGTACTGAAGTGTGATTGGTCTGTAGCGTTTGGCATTTGTCCAATGGAGTGATGCCAGGTAGGCCATGTTACCCAAGGGGCAGCTACTCGCACCCACCTGTCCCCCGACCCCTGATCAGACATTATTGATGGGTATCTTCTCTCATGTTACTGATGGGTTTTTGGTGTACGTCTGTAGTTTCAGTAGCCGTGATAAAGATAACTCTCATCCTCTCTCTGTAGAGCTAGAGATGAGAAGACGGGAGGATGAATACAGGTTCACAAGTAAGTGTTACGCTAATGCCACCTCACATATGCTGTTTGTATATTTCTTCATATATTGTTTATATCCATCACATATTGTTCTTTATCGTCAGTAGTCTGCGCCATTCCATTCCAGTCACTGCAGTTCATTTCCCTCCCTTCCCTGTGTCTCTTTCCCATTTTATAATTGTTCTTATTTTGGTTCTTTTTGTTATTTTTGTTGCTGTACAAATGCCAAATATTACAGACACGTCTGTGAGCATTTACAGTCACAAACACAGGAAAAGTTCAAATGATATGTTTTGGTATTTGAGTTGGCTGGCTGGGCTTAGATCATTAATGGTCCTGAATAGTCATCCTTCAGATCATCAGTCAGTTAATATGTTTTGTTTGTGCTTGCTAACTATGAGTTCTCATTGCTTTTGAGGTATTCAAAGTGACAAATTCAAAATATTTCCTAGAAGGAAAAAATGGTGGCTCATTTGTTGCTAGACAACATGATCAGGATTATGTAGTTTTAAAGGAGAACTTTTAAACCTATATTTACCGTTAGTCTACTTGTCTGTCTGCAGCTGTAAAAGCAAAGCTATTAGGGCAGATTTCTGTCGTTGAAGTACACAGCAATTATGTGAAGCTAAAGAGGCTGCATTTGTCCTTGTAAGTTCTCTGCAACACTACAGGAACCTCTTCGAGATAACACTATGCCTCTTATACTCAGCAGTGGTAAAGGAACTAGATAAAACAAGTTCATGCCATCCCGTTCTTATGTGGACTTACGCCACATCCGTCGAAGTACAAAAGAATTAATTGTTGATTTTGAATCTGTTTCTATTCCAATTTTACAATCAACTTCGTATGCCTCTACCGTCTCTTAACTAGTGTAAATCAAATAGCTTTTTTTTTTTTTTTTTAGCTTTTGACTACAGATGGTACATGAATACCTGTAACGTTAGAATATATATGGTTTAAGTGTGAAGTTCTCCTTTAATGTAAGGTAAGGTCTAATGTCACATTTTCGTAGCCTTGAGGTTTGACTGAAAAGGCCACACTTCTGTAGATCTGGAACAGGTCAGAAGGGCATTCAAGACATAAACTATGGCTTTAGATAGGAAAGGTAAAGGGTTGAGACGGTTTGCTCATGCTGTGACCTACTGCGTGTATAGAAACTTAAATGTGTCCCAGTGACCTATATAGTCGGTCTGGAGTTGCACGTTCTGTCCCCCTCCCTGCTTCTCATTCAGCAGCTCTCCCATGGACCCTCTGTGGGAGGTTATATATAAAACTTGGACATGCACCCAGTGGAGTCGCATGCATTTGGGCTGCCAGGCAACTGGGTCTAGAAAACTAGGTTGGCCTTATGACATAATACCAGACAGGCAGCATTGCATCAGAATCCTTCGACCCAGTCAGCTGGTATTAGGTGCATCAAAAAGAAGCTGTGGGTACACTTTATTTTATGGGCCCTGTTACAGTGTATCTACATCATGAAGTACAGTGTAACAAAGTTTGTTACAATATGTAACATTATGTACTTATATTTTTGGGTTAGGGTATGGGTTAGGATCTGATATGTACATACAGTGTAAATGAAACTGTTACCAAAGCAGTTACATAAACCAGTACAATTTAAGAGACATTAGTAGAAACATCCTGATACTGCTGAAACAATAACCAGATTTCTATTGAACTGTGTTCAATAGAAATCTTTTAGTTATTCAAGTAAGGCAGTCCTGTTAGAAAAACACCGGAAATTTGCAGTCCAAAGCGGTGGCTTTTGCGCATATTGTTAGGCCTCATTACTGTGCACATAGCTGATGCAAATAAGGTCAACGGAAACCTAACTAATGTTGTGACTATTTAACTAACACCCATGAAGTTGACCCTGCGCAAATGCATGGAGATGAATGTGTTTGCTGTTTTGCTGAACTCATGCAGAACCGTGCACTTGGGTTACTGGGAAGACAGCCAGATGATTAGTGTATTTTATCAGCTGTGGTGTAATGTTGGCCTGACCTACTTCTGGGATTGCATAGTGTTGCAGCCAACCATACCAATGGCATATTTACCCTGAAATATTCAGATAGGGCAGGTATTTTTGCAACAGTACAGTGAGCTAAAAAGAGATTGTGCTTTACCACAAGTATCCCTAACGTTGGATAGTATTTGGGTGTTTGAACGACATGCTTGGTTGCAATGACTTGCTACGGGCTTTCGAAGTCATTTTCTCCTGTTTGGTAGGCATGTTCAAAGAGTTACCCAATCAGTAATAATAAACTTTAAATAAAATAAAACCCTGATGAGGACATTGGAAAGAGTCACCCTCTCAGCTGCAACACACACACACACACTATTGCTTACTCGGTTCTTCACTGCATATCTGTAGCTTGATTTGTGTCCTCTATCGTATGTGGCTTTGGATAAAAGTCTGCTAAATGTAATGTAATAAATGCAAAATTCCTTGAACCTTGTGTCTTAGTAGTTTGTTGTCCTTGGTCTCCCAGAGCTGCTTCAGATCGCTGGGATCAGTCCCCATGGCAATGCGCTGGGCGCCTCCGTGCAGCAGCAGGCCACTCAGCAGAGCCCTCAGGAGAAAAGGGGCGGGGAGGTGCTAGACTCCGCCCACGCCGACATCAAACTGGAGAAGAGCAACATCGTACTGCTGGGCCCCACTGGTTCAGGTCAGTGTGGAATTGTAGCTGGACACATACCCGCACACACACACACACACACACACACACACACACACATACATAGAGGCGGACATCCCGGGTTGAGAAAGTAAGTCCTGCCACATATTTGTTCCAGCCTATTCACTTAACCAGCTGATCCTAGTTAGCACACCTCTGTAGCTAGGGGGATGAGCTAATTAGTAAAATCACCTGTGTTAAGAGCTCTAGCAGAAGGAGAATATATGGCAAGACTTTTACTTTCTTAAGGCGTTTTGTCTGCCTCTACACATATGCACACACATATACACACACACACACACACACACGTACACGGGTTCCCACATCTCTGTCCAGTAAAATCTTCTCTGAACATATAGTATTACATTACATTACATTACACTTAGCAGACGCTTTTATCCAAAGCGACTTACAAAAGGAGGACATAATAGCAAACAGATGTGTAAAGAACATCGAAAGTACCTATGTAAAGAGATGGTTAGTAGAATTGTTATCTCCTTATAATATAATTGTTGTCTCCTCCCTTTTGTGCTGTAAACAAAATCAAACAAGAGTTTTGCACTGTAAACACTTAAACCTGGAAATAAAGAGTACAGATTAATTGATATATTGTACGGTTGCTTATACTGAAATTGATGGGAAAATCTGGGAATTTCAAGTTTGACTTTCAGAGCCCTGTTGATAAATCTCTGACTATTGTTTTGTTAGAAATGGGAGTTGCTGCCAATTCTGCTCTCTACAAATGAAACAGGTCACTGATAAACAAGTGCTCTGACGACAACATACCAACGGTATGACACAGCAAGTCAACATTACCTACTTGCTTACCTTATTTACGGACCTTTTCTTATCTGCAGGTAAAACTCTACTGGCTCAGACGTTGGCCAAATGCCTGGATGTTCCCTTTGCCATCTGCGACTGCACAACTCTGACTCAGGCTGGCTATGTGGGTGAGGACATCGAGTCAGTCATCGCCAAACTGCTGCAGGATGCCAACTACTCTGTGGAGAAAGCCCAGCAAGGTAACGGTGACTTTTGCATGCGCAGTCTTGTTCAACCTTGGTGAGTTTTTTTTTTTTTTTTTTAGCATGCAGCTGAATCCTTGGCAGAGGTGTCCATCTTGGCTTCAGCAAGTGGAAAAAAACCCTGCTGTGTATTCCTTCTGTCTGTGTACCTAACACAGTTGATTTCACTTACTAGCTGATGTACCTGTCTGATTGTCAAAGGAGCTAAGTTGTAAGCAACTGGACGACTTCTTGGAGCTTGAAGACGTTTCACCTTTCATCCAAAAGGCCTCTTCAGTTCAGAACTGAAGGATGAAAGATGAAACGTCTTCAAGCTCCAAGAAGAAGTCCAGTTGCTTACAACAGCTCGTTTGACTACCATGACCTGGATGAATGAGAATCTACACACACACACACACATCATCTTTTACACACCCCTCATCTCACAATCACCTTTTGCACACACCTCATCTCACAATCATATTTCACACTCCCTTCATCTTACACATAATCTTACACACACA
This sequence comes from Coilia nasus, assembly GCA_027475355.1. Classification (NCBI taxonomy): domain Eukaryota; kingdom Metazoa; phylum Chordata; class Actinopteri; order Clupeiformes; family Engraulidae; genus Coilia; species Coilia nasus. The sequence goes on from CM050208.1 coordinate 26,579,874, forward strand.
CCTCATCTCAAAAATCATATGTCACACACACCTCATCTTACATATTATATTTTACACACACTTCTTATCTCACACATCATCACCTTTCATACACCCTTCTGTTTTGGAGCTATTTTGGAAGGGACCTCTAAACAAAATGCCACTCAGTGCCTTTAATGGGACTCTGTGACTTTGACAAACTCAGTCCCATGAACCCGTGCAGTCTTTCAAGGTGATGATAGACTGGACAACGTTTTAAGCAGTGTTGCTGGGCACCGTTAATAACGGATGACTTTGGCCACGTTTCCATTGATTTATGGCAACATATTACTATCAGCAGACCTTAAAACATCAGCAGGTGACTTGTCTCGATTGTTTAATCAGAACATTGGGACGTTATAATGTTTTTGGTCCGTAACATCGCCTCAAAAAGTTGCCACATGTAATGTTGCCTTCGAGCAACTGTTTCCACATAGTAATGAGTCTGACGGTCTCGCTCTTGGCAGGCATAGTCTTCTTGGATGAAGTGGACAAGATCGGGAGTGTTCCTGGGATCCATCAGCTGAGAGATGTGGGAGGGGAAGGAGTACAGCAGGTCAGAATCCCACTGCCTTAAATGCCGACACTGGTTGGCTCGATGCCATTGCAAGAGTGATGTGTGTACAACCTCTGTGAACTCCTGAGATCTATGGCCTCATATTGTCTGCCTTTACGCGTCTTGTCACGCATAACCTTTGCTCTAAACGTACTACATGGCAGTGTTGCAGAAAGTTTTATTGAACTGAAGTGGCTGCTATCGCAGTGTTAGGAGGTCTGATATTTCTTAATAACAAGGCCGTTGTTATGTACAAGATTATTGTTATCATTATTATTACATTACACTTAGCTGACGCTCTTATCCAGAGCGACTTAGTTATTTACAAGGTTTCAGTTACAGTCCCAAGATGCTACTGTGAAGAAACCGTGAAGGAAAATGTACTTTCTGATTCACGTATTTCGTATCACTCCACAAGGTATCCCAAGGAAATCCGTTGCTAACCATCATCAGCTAACCTGTTGGCTGGGTGATCTGTAGAACATTGCTATTAAATTTGAATAAGCTACAGACCTATTTTTGCACAGAATGAAGTATTGATCTTAAACATAAAAATGACTGCAAAAACAGTATTTTGTTGTCAGGGTATCTCTTTAACAGGCAGCCATATAGTATACAGTATAGTAAGCAAGATAAAGTTGAACTAATGCTCACCGTACATTACTCCTTAGTATGAAGGGTCGGGTGCATCGATGACGTCACATTGTCACACAGCAGGACACTCATACCAGATGTCATGTCCTCTTCTCTCTCTCCCTCTCCTCCTCCGTAGGGTTTGTTGAAGCTGCTGGAGGGCACGATAGTGAACGTCCCTGAGAAGAACTCCAGGAAGCTGCGGGGGGAGACTGTGCAGGTGGACACCACCAACATCCTCTTTGTGGCCTCTGGAGCCTTCAACGGCCTCGACCGCATCATCAGCAGAAGGAAAAATGAAAAGGTCAGTCAAGGAAAGTCAATATCATATCATGTGTTCTTATTATTTTTAGTTAAATAGGTTTAGTTGTTAAGTTAGCTGATTGTTCATATTTTGGTGTTTTATGTCACTGTGTCTGTTAAATACCATAACTGGAACGGGAAGGAAAGTTCACACCTTTATATCTTCAAAAGCAGGTAGAACCAATGTACAAAAATAGATTGATGCTTATGTTTTTTAGTAGATGTTTTTTTTTCCCAAGGCGATGTAAAATACTAAAACATCACATTATAAACAAAAATACTTTGCATACATTTTAGATATAAATAGCTAAGTAAAAATAAAAGTGTAACTTGCTAGTCAGGAACATAATTATTCCACATCATTGCACAATAAATGATCATACTTGTAAATAAATCAATAACTAAATAACTTAATAAATAATTGTGTCGTTGTTCAGGCATACCCATTAATAATAACAGTAATAATAATAATACATTTTATTTGTAACACCCCTTTCATGACACCTGAGGTTACTATATCAATAGAAATACAAAATCTTGTTATTGCCCCATTCTCCAGTTATACCCTTTTTAAAACCCTCACTTACACTGCAGTAATACACCTGTGTTCCCTCCGCAGTACCTGGGCTTCGGGACGCCGTCTAACCTGGGCAAAGGGCGTCGGGCGGCAGCGGCGGCGGACCTGGCGAACACCACGGGCGGTGGGGAGATGGACGCGGTCGCTGAGATGGAGGAGAAGGACCGCCTGCTGAGGCACGTGGAGGCGCGCGACCTCATCGAGTTCGGCATGATCCCTGAGTTTGTGGGCCGGCTGCCCGTGGTGGTGCCCCTGCACAGCCTGGACGAGGACACGCTGGTGCGCATCCTCACCGAACCCCGAAACGCCGTGGTACCCCAGTACCAGGCTCTCTTCAGCATGGACAAGGTAAACAACCCCAGGGTCATGCCCTCTTTAGCATGGACAAGGTAACCAACCCCAGGGTCATGCCCTTTTTAGCATAGACAAGGTAACCAACCCCAGGGTCATGCCCTCTTCAGCATAGACAAGGTAAACAACCTCTGGGTCATGCCCTTTTTAGCATAGACAAGGTAAACAACCCCAACCCCAGGGTCATGCCCTCTTTAGCATGGACAAGGTAACCAACCCCAGTACCAGGCCCTCTTCAGCATGGACAAGGTAACCAACCCCAGGGTCATGCCCTTTTTAGCATAGACAAGGTAACCAACCTCAGGGTCATGCCCTCTTCAGCATAGACAAGGTAAACAACCTCTGGGTCATGCCCTTTTTAGCATGGACAAGGTAACCAACCCCAGTACCAGGCCCTCTTCAGCATGGACAAGGTAACCAACCCCAGTAGCAGGACCGATTTAACATGGACAAGGTAACCAACCCCAGGGTCATGCCCTTTTTAACATGGACAAGGTAACCAACCCCAGGGTCATGCCCTTTTTAGCATGGACAAGGTAACCAACCCCAGGGTCATGCCCTTTTTAGCATGGAGAAGGTAAACAACCCCAGGGTCATGCCCTTTTTAGCATGGACAAGGTAACCAACCCCAGTACCAGGCCCTCTTCAGCATGGACAAGGTAACCAACCCCAGTACCAGGCCCTCTTTAGCATGGACAAGGTAACCAACCCCAGGGTGATGCCCTTTTTAGCATGGACAAGGTAACCAACCCTAGCCTGGTAAACCCGCCCCTTGTACTTAATTTCATTTTGTACAGAGGGTCTGGACCGGAATCTCTTGAGGGTCATTTAGCAAGTCCCAGCAAGACCGATCCAATCAGCGAACAGAGAGCGTGTTCGTTAGCCGTGACGTTGACCTTGTGTGCTACATTTGAATTGTAGTGTATAGGTAGGCTAATTGCATACGTGACGACCAGGCGTTAGCGATTGGGTAAAGGCAGAGGCACTTTTTTAAAACTTCAGCAGAGTCCACACCTCCAACAAATCGTTTTTGACGGTCTCTGTTCCAGACCCTCTGTACAAAATGAAATGAAGTACGAGGGGCTGGTTTACCAGGCTAAACCAACCCCAGGGTCATGCCCTTTTTAGCATGGACAAGGTAACCAACCCCAGTACCAGGCCCTTTTTAGCATGGACAAGGTAAACAACCCCTGACCACCACTTGGTTATCGCATTGCAAGACAGTTTTATGCCCAGGGCCACTTTAATCCATAATCTGGCCCTAATCACGTGTGTGCTTCTATTAGCCTATTTGAGCTGTTATGTGAAAAGATGAAAGTGGCAGGTTAAGATATGCCTTTATTTTCTCTTTAAGATAGAAAAAATGTCTAGGGGGTGTGAGAGATACACATGCAGTTTAAATCACATTTACTTATTTACTCACTTGCGTATACATAGACAGACCATTGCCCCCACCCCTATTAATTTGTACCACCTCTGCATACACAATATTTTCCGGTTACTTTTTTAGTGTATCTATATGTAACAACATTATGTCGTTAAACTGAATATACCTAACACTGACCCTAACCCTATGGTACAATGTAAGTACATAATGTTACATATTGTTACACACTTTGTTACACTGTACCTAATTGATGTAACAGGAACCATAAAATAAAGTGTAACCTATACTCATCCACAACATATGATGTTCTTTTCCTTCCCCAGTGTGATCTGAACGTCACCCCAGACGCCCTAAGAGCCATCGCCCGACTCGCTCTGGAGAGGAAGACAGGGGCCCGTGGGCTCAGATCCATCATGGTAAACACATGTTTACCTCACACAACTCCACCCACACACACACACAAACCATATCATACTTTACATGTGTCTGGAACTTTCATTTTTACATTACACTTAGCAGACACTTCCACTTACAATAGAGGACACAGTTATGTGAAGGAGTACAGAATTTTTAGGAGAGATGAGTAGATAACCATTCTACTACTATTTATCATCCATTTAATCTATATCTATTTTTAAAATACGTCTATCATCTATTTAATTTATATTTATAATGTAGTTATCATGTATTTAATCTACTTGCATTCTATTTATTCAACAGTTGTATTCTACGTCGATCCTATTTGGAACTCTATATTTATAAAGGCCTATATCTTACACCAGTAACATCTAGGAAAATGTACCTGTGAAATATCTACACTTACAATTACAGGAGAAACTGCTGCTGGAGCCCATGTTTGAAGTACCCCATTCTGACATCATCGCTGTGGAGCTAAACAAAGAAGTTGTTCAAGGAAAGATCGAGCCTCTGTACATCAGGCAAGTCACTCTGAAATAAGCCTATGTGTCTAATTGTAGCCTTTCACTTTGTGCAGAGAACCTGGATACTCTCCATAGGCAAATGTTTTATCAGTGGGTGCATACTGTGTGTGAACTGGTTAGCCTATCTGTTTTCTATTCTTATTCTTATATATACTGGTTCTTCTTGTGCATCTGTGGGCTGTATAGTGACAATAAACACTTCTACTTCTTCTGCTTCTTCTAACTCTGAAACTAATGGCCCTGCCTTCAACCAAGGCTGTCTGAATGTAGCCTATGTTCTGAAATGTAATGCTTAAGTTCAGTGCCACAGCTTTCAGCCCTCCCATCAAGCTACATAGCCCTCCCTCTATTTGGTGATTGGTTGCTAGAATTTCTAGTTTTGAAATCCAAATTCTTTGGACAGTACCCCTGCAAAGCACTGTAGTGAAATACAATATGGAGTGGAGGTACTACTATAGTGGCCCTAGCCTGGCTAGTTTTAACTCACACAATTTGGACAGGGGTGGATGTGATGGAAGCTTCAACTGAAAACCCCTGTGAATAGAATAGAATGAGAATTGAACTGGATTGAAGAGAATAGAATAGAAGAAAAGAGACGTCTTTATTGTCACTATACAAATACAGACAGATATCATTTGGAGCAAGACAACAACTTCATAGAGTAGAAAATAGTAGATGAAAGCAGTTAAATACGATTAAAAGAAAATAACTAAAACAAAAGATTAAAGTGGTTGTTAATTGCGGTTTCGTCCCCAGAGCGCCGGCCAAGGAGGCTGCGGAGGAGGAGTACGACTCGGGGGTGGAGGAGGAGAACTGGCCCAGACAGGCAGACGCCGCCAAGAACTGATCGCCCCAGCCGTCAGTCATTTCCAGAATTATTGTCGAATTAAAACAGTCAGTTGTAGTACACCGTCATGGAGATGAGGTCTGGATCCCTGTTCCTGATCTTGTCTTGCTGATCCTCTGCAGATAGACTTGAAGAAGACGATAGTTAATGCGAGAGAACCCTACTCTTTCGAGCAATCACGAACAACCTTCTTCAGTTCGACGTCTTCTCCAGTCCCACATTATCCGGATTATTGGACTTGTTAGAAAAAAAAAAAAAAAGCACATTGACTATATTCTGTTCAATCTTTGGAGATTGTTGACATTTTTATCTGTGTAAAGATAATTTTCTTCGTGGGTATTTTGATCCTTTCCTGTCTGGTGTGTTGCGACAGCAGTAAAGGAAAGAAATCGCCCTAAATGGGGATCATATGATACACTTGAAGGCATAGGGTAGGAAAGGAATGTTTTAAACGTAGTGTTTCCTTGTTAAATGATAACATACTACTACCACGTCCCTCTTTTTTCACTGGGACGTAATATTCCAGAAACGCATCATAATTGTGATGTTATACTTCCCTTACCATTTTAAAAATGGTGCATGGAATCTAAAGCTGTGCTGCTCAGTAGAGTTGCTGTTGTCCAGGCTGTCTTCTGAGAACATATCACACCAAAACCAGCAAGGAAATAATACATAAATAATGAATGACCTTTTTTTTTTTTTTTTTTTTTTTAATGAATTGAGGGAAAAAACAGGATTCTGTTCGAAATGCGTCCTTTTGAGTCTCTGTGGTTCAACTGTACCTGTCGGAGAAGCAGAAGGAGCTGAAGGTGTCTGTTGTACTACACTGTAAAAACTGCTGCGTAGAACCATCAAATAAATAAATTTGAAACAATAATTAAAAAAACACTAAGGCAGTGTGCTGCATGGGTCTTTCTATGTTGGTGTAACTTACCAATGCCATGTACTGAACATTATAAATGGCATTGTTAAGTTACACCAATGTAAAAAGATCCACTCAGGACCTCGTCTTATTTTATTTCATTTTTTTTAAAGTTGGCTCTGTGCAGCACTTTCTAAAGTGTATAATCCAACATCCAATCTCATAAGAGCTTTTAACTACCTTTTGTTATGGAAAACAACACACCAATAATTTCATTTCAAAGTGCAGTACATGGTGTGTTTTATTTCCTCTATGCTTTCTTTTTTTTTTTTTTTTAGATCCTGCTGCTTTTTGTTCTCACTCAGAGGTCAACACAACCTATAAGCCCTTAAGTTTGAACATGCAAAGAATTTATAGGTATAATTGTTTAAATACGTAAATAAACAAAAATGTATATCTGTAGCTGTTGTCTTGTTTTATGCGGAGATGTAAGAGGAGATATATACCTGCATTATTTTTAACTGATCCTAAAATATATCACCGTTTTGAATCACAGTCACTTAGTGTGGTTACATGCAAAAAACGTTTGATTTTAGTCCGATTATTTATTTACTGTAATTATATATATTACTCTATTTACCCTATTAATATTATATCATAAATTGAATAATTTTGGAATTCTGACATTTTTTCATTTCTTGGCATGTAAACTGGAGTATTCCAAATTCTGCAGTTAATCTTGCAATTTTTGCTTTAATCAGGTGTACATGTAACTGCGCTGAGTAACTGAACGTAGTTGAGTAACAATATGCTAGCAACCAGTGATGGGCAACCTAAATTCAGAGGCTACAATCACACATATTTGTTCAAGATGTTCACTAAATCAGCCGATTCTAATTAGCACTACTCTTCAGCCAGGTAGAGGAGTAAATGTACGTTTAAATATGGTGTTAGGCTAAAACAAAACCCTTGCATAAATGGAAAAGCATTGGTTTCATAATGGACTTGTACTTGTAAACAAGTCCCATTAATCACGCATGAGTCAGCGTGTGTAAGCCAGGGGTCATAACAGCTTTATGTCTGACACACTGCACCTTGAGCACAGATCATCCAGCCTGACAGACACACACACTGCTGTCTCACTCCACAAACTGTCAGCAACCCTGCCCAGCTTCAGCGTATCAGAATCTTATCACATCAGTGTTTGTAAGTATGTTGTGTGTAGTGAACTAAGTATGTTTTGTGTAGTGTACCTGGAGTAATTGGTTTGATATGAACACAAACTGTAGATAGATATGTAGCTCAACACATGCATTTTGAAGTTTCAGGGCAGTGATTGTAAGTGTACAGATGCTCTTTTACATTGTCTAAATAGTTTAATTAAGATTGGTAGATGTTACACATCTTTCTATGATACACTTGCACAGAGATATGAAGGAGAATATGCACCATATGTGCTGGACACATAAAAGATTAGCATAGCCTAATTACAGCAGGATAAAGCTACAACTCATAGTATTACAAGCGCAGGGTAAACTTCGCCTCTTCAGTGACAATAACAACTGTCAACCCACATTATGAACATGCTAGCTGATTGTCGTCCAATGTGCTCCTCAGTAAAGCTATTGATAACCTGTTGAGGAGAGGGTTCATGGGGGGCTAAAACTGTTGTATATCTGTTGTTTGTGTTGTTTATATCCTGTTATTTTATTTGTTTGTTTATATCCTGTCTTATGTAGTAGTAAGCGGTCTGTCTAACTAACGAACTCACCGGAGGTCTTGCTTTGACAGCATGAGTAGCTTTGAGGACCTTCCCTTCAAGATACCCATGGGTGCCCTAGACGAGCCTCTGGAAGAGATTCGAGAGGTCACCACTCCTGAAATAAACATTCCAGACTGTCTCCAGATACTAAATGACACAAAGGTTGGCTCTAATAACACATACTGTGTTTTAGAGATGCTTTCTGGAAGCAATATATCTAAATTCACCTACATATGTGCATACTGTACTACATATGTGCTTTGACAACAGTTTCCATTTCAAATGTTATGCTCACGTGCTGTATAGGATGATTATCTTGGATCAGCACTGACAGGGACATTTTAGGACTGTATGATATCAGTATTGATGGCACGGGCCCTCCAAAATTGTATTCTGTAAAAGGGCCCAACATTTTTAGTGCCAACCCTGTCTGTTCACAAGGCACATTTCAGTTTTAGTTTGTATAACTACTACTGCATTAGTCTGTATTTGCAAAGTTATGGCTGCTATATTGCACACAGTTTTTGGAGCCATGACTTCCCACACAGCAAAGCCCAGAGGTAGCCCACACAGTCCACTTACAGTTGGCCCACATAGCACAATGAACTACGGTCCATTAGTATGCCACCTCTGGTAGTCACTAGTGAATTTGGACACTAGTGTGATTTGGACATTGGTTCTGTCACCACATGTACTATATGTGACCGACCACGGCAAAACCAGCTACAAGTCGTCCCAGAGGCATTTTAAGTTGTTCACAGATTGTGAAAGTGTAGTTTCTAAGCTTTCCAATGATTCTTTCACATGGAAATTAGATAATATTTGAAGAATTTGTGGCCATTTGAAAGCATGCACATCTTAAAACACAAAACTAAGAGAAGTCCTCTTGAAGACTGCCTCACTCTAGGGCTGTGAGGCAGAATGGTGGCCATTTGCATGGCATTAAGATAAGCCCTCCCCCCTACAGAATGTCACTGACGTGTGGTATTATTATGTTTCATATTATATGTGTTCTCTCACAGTATGACTTCACTCTGGAGCTCTGGGTGCTGAGTCGTTTTCAAGGGTCCCATGGTGACTCCTCTAGTGCGGAGGATTCATCTGGCGTCGTTCCCTCCTGTCCTCCTCACCACATGATGTTCAGCAGCCCGCAGGAGTGTCGCAAGTCCAGACTCAGGCGCAATGAGAACTGGGAGTCGTCACGGCGACGCACCCGTAGCCTCAGTCAGGGTGCTTCTGACGCAAACAAAAAATACCAACCAGCCCAGCAGCAGCAGCATCGCTCTGTCAAGTTCCTCATGGCAGACTCCGAGTTTGATGCCGGCGGATACTCGGAAGATGACGAAGGTTCGTCCACGGACGACAACGCTGCAGTTCTCTACCCCTTCTGCCATTGTGGGGAGAGGCCACGCAGCTCGGGATCCAGGCTGAAGGACATCCATCCGAGCTCCTCTCCGCATATATCCAGACAGGCATCCCCACGGAACATGTTGCGTCCCCGGAGATCCACGTCCGTCAGCCAGGACATTCAGCTGGTGCCACAGCGGACGGCCAGCCCACAGAGCCACAGCCCGCGGGGTTCCAAGAAGAGGTGTGCCACCCCGAGCTCCAGTGGGTGGAGGCATTCGTTCAACCAGCAGACGCCAGCGATGGTGAAGGCCACCTTCACTCTGGTGCAGCCCAGGCCTTCCTCTGCTGGGAATGTGTCCTCTCCCAGAAGTCAGAGAGCCAACGCACAGGTATGCACTGCACAGGTACTACTTTTAGGGGCAACTGTGGCCTAATGGTTTGGGAGCCTACATTCACAGAAGATCTGTGGTTAGTTCAAGATGTCTGGAACAACCTACCAGCCGAGTTCCTTCAACAACTATATGCAAGTATACCTACATATCTGTTCTAATGGTTAGAAACCCTAATGGTTACAAAAAGGTTGGTCTTGAAATTGTCAGGTCGCAGGTTCAAATTCTGTTTCTGTAGAAAGAGTGTGGGTGGGGGAGTAAATAACTAGTGCTGCACTGAACCCCTCATCCATGGCTGAAGTGTCCTTTTTGCAAGGCATCTAACCACACATTGCTCCGGGGCCTGTAACCAGGGATTGTACCCTGTAAGATAACTAAGTCGCTCTGGATAAGAGCGTCAGCTAGACAGACCTAGCCTGTTTCATTAGGGATCAGGGACTGGGATGACATGCAGTTTGGTAATAAAAAAGTATGAATGTCTTCAGAGGAATCAGCGATGCAAAACATCACATGGACGAACCTCAGGGCAGGACTCTTCAGCAGAGCTGCTGTCTGCTCTGAGTCAGGACGAGAAGGAGTTGCTGGACGCCGTGACCGAACGAGGCTACTCTCTACGCACGGCCATCATTGCAATGCAGAGGACTGGTCTTCGCAAACCAGAACAGGTCAGATGCGTCAGTGGTCAGTCAGTGTTATATTATGCAGTGATCAAAGGAGCTAAGTTGTAAGCAATTAGACTTCTTTTTGGAGCTTCAAGACATTTCACCTTTCATTGAAAAGGCTTCGTCAATTCAGGACCTGAAGATGGGAAACCAGGAGCTATATCTCTGGATCACTGGAGGTGGAGCTGGTCTGCAGCTCCTGAAGAAGCCTTTGGATGAAATGTTTGGTGTAATTGGTTGATCATACATTGAACTATAATCCTGCAAAATCCCTGACATTGTGTGCTAATATATGATTTGGAATATGTGTATTGTAGCTTCAGAATCCATCACTGAGTCTACAATGCAGTTACTCAGTTGCACTCAAATGTATTATAACAGAGAAGTAATGTTCTAGTTCACATTGTATTTGTCTTACACACCTTCTAATCTGATGAAAAATGCCTTGTCTGCAGATTCTGAGGTACCTGGTGGCCTGCAAACGACTGTCTGGCATGGGCTACGAGCAGGCCCAGGTGGAGGAGGCTTTGGAGATGTTTCAGAACAGTGAAAGCAAGGTGACCACTTCTACTAAGAGTTAGGGCCCATTTCCACCGCACTCTCTGCGTGTTCAGCGCGTGGCCGTATTCTGTCCGTATTCATTTAGAATGCACGTTAGCAGATGAGACCATTCCCACCGCAAGCGTGTTCTGAGCGTATTCTGTCCCCATACAAACCTATTGTATATGCCCACGCACTGAACACGGCTACGCGCTGAACGAGGCGGTGGAAATGAGCCCTTAGAGAACTAGAGGGGTGGAGATCCCCGCTTCAGGAAGTTAAAATCACACCACTTTCTTTTTTGTTTCAACCATTTCCTAAACCAGCTGATGAGTACACAAATCAGACAGGTAGATCAGCTAATTACTTATAATCACCTGTGTTAAGTGCACAGACAGAAGCAATACATGGTAAGGTTTTTATTTATTTATTTATGGAGGCAGCAATCCTGTCCTAAGTGCTTGCTGTGTGCTGTCTTTACTGTACACTGGGCAATAGTCTAGGGTAGAGAAGAGACCCATCAGCTGTCTGGAACTGTGTTCCAGTGTTGTAGCTGTGTAGTTAATTGACTTTTCATTGTGATTACAATTATTGCATCTGAGTTATGTGCATATGACAACTATTCTATTTTGCAAGGACTATAAGGCCTTTAATCTGGGTTGTTTACTAGTTTAAACAGACACACACCATAAATGGGGACATTGAGAAGAAAGGGAAATTACATTACATTTAGCTGACACTCTTATCCAGAGAGACTTACAGTGAATTAGCTACAAGGACAGTTGTATAGGGATGAGTACATGACGTTCGGTCAGTGTAGCCCTTTTTTCAGCTTACTAAAAGAACATCCGCAACAATTCAAATCTATGGGAAAAATGTGTATGATGACAACAGTTAATAGATTTATCAGACATGCATATCATATGCAAATGCACTGTCTTAACTTTGGAGTGTGAACTAAAATGTAATTTTTCAATTAAATTGAAATTAGCAGAGGGGCGATAAGCTTACTTTCCCTCCCTGTTCACTTCTCCACCTCCTTTTTTCCCCTATGGGTACGGGAATTGAACCTGTGACCCTCTGATCCCAAAATCAACTCCGTAACCATTAGGTCACAGCTGCCTCGCAAAGATCACACAGCTCCATCACAAAGACCTACTAGCTAACAGAAACATTCACTATTTATTTACTCTAAATAAATGATGTTGTGTAAATTAAGTGATTTTGGAAATCTGACATTTTTACTAGTGTATTTCAGGACTTAAACTAAAATATTCCAAATTCTGCTGTTAACAATCCAATTGTTGCTTTAATCAGGTTGCTCTGCAGTGCAGACTCTGCACATGTAACTGCACTAACCGTTTCTGTGTGACACTGTCTGTTTCCCCCCTCCAGGCTACAGAGTTCCTGCGGCTGCTGACCCAGTTCAGGGAGATGGGCTTCCAGCAGAACGCCATTAAGGAGGTGCTGCTGGTGCACGGCAACCACCGCGAGAGGGCCCTGGAGGAGCTCATGATGGGCACCTCATAGGGGCGCCCCCTGGAGGACAATATTACTTACTACACCAGTTTTATATTTGTCTCAGAAATACAGATCTCACCAAAGAGCTAAAAACATATATTAGCTCTGTGGAGCTCACTGACATCAGCGCTACCTAGAGGACAATATCACTTACTACAGCAGTCTTATCTTCATCTCTCAGAAATACAGATCTTACTGACACCAGTGCTACCTAGAGGACAATGTCTTCCTGCAACAGTTGTATCTTCATTTCTCAGAAATACAGAAGATCGTACTGGCTTCTGGGGGGTATTCCAGGTGGGTGGTTGAGTGACTTAACCCAGCTAAGGTAACTCAGAGTAAGTGGTAAATCTTCAAATAAAAGAGACATAGCAGAAAGAGTCCAGCAAAACAAAGTCAAAGTGCTCTCTATTAGAAGATTTACCGCTTGCATATATACCCAGCTAAGTTACCAAACCTGCTTTCAGGAGCACCACCCCTATACTGACCTTGAGAACATATGAAAAGGGCAGATCTTACTGAATTGTTTTTTTCTAACACCTCCTTTGGACAAAAGGGTATACTTGTTAAATATTTGTTTCTGAAAGATAAAAATCTAGATAATTCTAAGAAGTTCATATTTTCCTCTGGGTGCCACGGCAGGAGCTGAACACACACACACACACACGCTTTTGATTAGTTGTTACTGTGGACTAAAACAGCCTCCCCCCTTTCAGAAATACCGTTCCAATACGACTGAACAAGTACACACAGAGGATATGACTGCATGTAGAATATATATCCGTTAATCATTACACTTTACAAGGCTGGAATTAATACATATGCTCACTTGGGAAAAATGATGCAAATACAGTAGGTATAAACTCTGTCTGCTTTGTTTGTTGTTTTCCAAAACAATTAAACAGCAAATGATGTACAGAACATTCAGAACATCACACACCTCCATTTTTGTGCTAAACAGAGTGTGAAGCTAGACCATATTAATGAAGTAGGATGGTGAAGATCCTGTAAGCGTCCTAAAAGCCAGTGTGACACTTGAACCTAATTCTGGCTGCAACAGAAAGCATATGCAGAGAAGCTGAAAGAGGAGTAACTTGTGCCCTGTTGATTTAGTAATCAGGGCGAGAGGCAATGGTGGGAAAAAATAAAACAGGAACAGGGTCAAATGCTTGAACACAAAGCATTTATTGCAAGTTGCTTCTCCCTGTATTTCCATGAGTCGAAAACATCCAACACAACAGCTTTGCAAACTCTTGTAGGTGTTTTCTATGTGCCTGCTGATAGTGATAGAAAACATGGCTTAGTTGATTCCTGGCCTTAGCAGCAGGGGGCACTGGCGCTGGTGTCATTTACACAGTAAGAATCTTTAAAAAATATATAACAGTACAATTCTAGTGGAGCACAAAATACAAATATACAGAACACTGTGCAGAAAAGGCCTCCCTCATAATTCCCTCACTAAAACACACACAGACAGTCATAGCGGAGCTAAAATGCTAAAAGACTAAAGCTAAATATATGTACACACACATACACCATTCAAAAGCTTTTAAAGTAAATATACATTCAGCAGAATCATGTAGATAGCTTTCATTTTCCTTCAAAGCTGGGTAGATCATTACAAATGGCAGTCAGAGAGAGTCTCTTCAGCTGTCAATGTGTGATGGTGGAGTTCAGGGATCCTTTCTGGTGGGCTGACTTAGAGGCGCTGGAGAGTTCGCGCTGAATGAAGATGGAAAGGGAGTAAGTTTTAAACATTCCTAAAAAAATGCATCCTACTGCAATAAGATTCTTAAATTTGGCATTATGTCCTATAGAGCCCGACATTCCTCAGAACTTTCATCCTGGAAACATTTCCTTCCCACCACTGTGATACCACACAGCCATAATGATTATAATCATTGAATTTACACATGCGTCATTTCAGGTCTGTAATGCCCAACTGTATGTAGATCATTTAAAGAATGTAAACAAAAACAAAACTTCTGCCTTCCCAAGGGATTTCAAGTGACATATATGAAACCGTAGATATGGATCTAGAAAGCGACATTTAACTAGTGGTGACGATTTCTTAACAAATTTTATAAGTCTTCTAGAAAGGAACAAACGAGAGATGAAACTGACTGTAAATAGATCCAGCTTGCCTGACCCTCTTAACAGCACAGTCCATGACAAAACAGTTTCCTCTGATTTTAAACTTGCAAAGTATCCCTTTCAACGGTAAACACAAAAACAATGAACATTCAATTTCATTCCCAAACTACTTCCACTATATTTAAAATTTTGAGCGCTAAAACCGGAAATTGTTTGGGAATAAATAAAGTCATTAATCAAACAGTTCCGAAACTGTCCGTACGTGTCCATGACAAGTATTCTGCAATAGGACCACAACTGCCTTGAAGATTCATTTAATCAGTAATAGCATCAAGTATGAAGGAAGGAAATCTTAAAGGGTCCAACTACTTATACCACTGGAAGAAACAATGTCAGAGGAAAAAGACAACAAAAGTGCAATTCAAACAGAGGTATTTGTTAAGCTCATGTGAAGTTAGAGCATTAGAGGCAAGTTTACAAACCACAGTCCAAACAAACAAATAGGCCAACTTCTCAAACACCAGCGGGGTAATGCTACTGAGGTATTTAAGTGACAAAGCTGGTTAATTTAACCCAGAGGTAGTCGTACACCTGATAAAGGGAGAGCCCACTGGCATTTCTTTAGTTAAGAGAAAGAAGCCCTGGGGCCTTCTACTACCAGGTTTACAACTGCCTCTGGATTAACTAAACAAGGGTCATCACTTAACTACCTTTGTTGTAATATACTCCTAGAGAGTCTCTAAGAAAGTTTTCATGTGTGCATCTGTAATGATTCTGTTATTCCCTTCTGTAAAACAAACCAAAAGAGCCAGAAGAACAGAAGCCATTTCGTGGGAAAGAGTTATAGAGAGAGAACTCTCTGTGGTGTTAGTGCTTATCATGCAGTAACCGCAGTATATACAAACCTTATCATGGTAGACTCAAGGTTGATACAATCCCTCTAGAAACAGAATGTAAACTGTCACTTACCATATTTAAGGCTGCTTATTAACCAAAATAATACTTAACTAGTATTCACCTACATAAAACTCATACAACGGCTTTTAAAAAAAGAGTAACTGCACCTGCTAACTACACACACACACACACACACACACACTTCATGTTTTTGGGAGGGGGGAAAAAAACCATGTAAACTAGGTGGGGAGGATAAAGGACTTAAGGGGGGTAGCTGGACATGTTGGAGGCATTGCCATCTAGCTGTGACTAGAGGTATGCATCACTTATGGTGTCTCTCGGTACACGTTGTTGTCACGAGCTGTCATAATATGTCATGGCGCATTTGAAACTGTAGAGGGTGCAGCGAGCCATTTTAAGCTCTAAAATGCCACAAAATTATCAACAGTAATTGTGTTCATGTTTCTCACTAACTCACTTCACAACTTGAACACAGCATATTTTAGGGTGCAGTTACTCTTCAACGATCCCGTTTACATGGAGTGAGGAAACATGGCCTCCACTACCAGCCAATCAACGCGGCAATGTTGTCCCTTATGTTTTTTTTCTTTTTTTTCGGTTCCAGTATTTATACATTATCATGTGAGAAGACTGACATCCAACACTAACATTTACATCTGACACGACTTGCTAAAGCAATTATTTAAGACAACTTTACAGCAGCCTAGACACTCAAGTTGGAATGATGGGTGCAAAAACCTTTTTTTTGCTTCGTTACAAAACTACACAATGAGACTGCAGAGCTGGGCTAGACTGCAAAAGCCCTCTGCTGACAAGAAGTTTTGTTCTTGTTTTGTTCTTGTATCTGGTCTTTTAGCCCTGCCTACTTATCCAACTTTTGTGTGTGTAACTTGTGACACCACATCTACACAATGGTGGGCAACCTGGTGGGCAATCCAGTACCACACATGTTTTCCAGCCGTTCACTAAATCAGCTGATTCTAATTAGCACAGCTCTTCAGCCAATTAGAGGAGTTAATTACTGAAATGACCTGTATTGAGTGCACAGGTAGAACCAGATGATTTGGAATATGTGGTTTTGGATTGTAGCTTTTAAATCCAGGTTGCCTATGAATAAATCTACATCACACCTTTAATGGAGCACAACTGCTGGTGTTGGTGCAGTATAACCTACATAGTCCAGGCCCTTTATGTTTACACAACAAACTGCACAAGCAGAAGTAATCACATCTTAATATAATAATAATAATAATAATAATAAAAAGGCATAATTACCGCAAATTCAGAGTATGTGCTGGCTACAGAGTTAATGCTGTAGTTCTTCTGGGGACTGGCCGCCATGGTCCTGAGGGAGCCTGTGAGATGCGAGATGTTCTCCTTGTTCCTCTCCAGCCCCAGGGGAGTGCGACCACGGCCAGGGGTGCGCAGCGCGAGGCCGCCCTGTGGTTCACACGGATGAATTAAGCACACCACCTGGCCCCTACCGAGGTAAACCCCATCGCCGCCCAATATGGTCACATGCAGATGTGTCAAACCTGGGTTCAGAAAGTAAAAACCCTGCCATGTTTTCCTTCTAACACAGGTGAATTCACTGAGCAGCTGATCTACCTGTCTTGAGTGCTCATTACGATCAGCTGATTCAGAGCTGGTTGGATCAAATTTGTGGCATGAGTTTTTACTTTCTGAACCCGGGACGGACACCTCTGGTCACATCTGTGATTACGGGTGCTTTTACACCAATGGCAGTTGGTGCGCACCAGACATTCCATTCGGACCAAAAGCTCATAGCTCGGTTCGCTTTTGTTGGTGTGCAAGTACCTGGGTGCACACTAAATCAATCGGCCTGAGACCTCCAAAAAGAGGTTGATTCTGCACCAACAAACTATTCAAAATCCACTATGGGTAGCGAACATAAATATTGATGAGGAAACATCAAACAAACCAATTTGGGTTAATTTTCTGATGTGAAAGAGAACCACACCACAGTCTGTATGCTACATAGTATCAATTTTACTGCCTGGTCCGGGCCAAATAATTACTAGTGGTGTGAAAGCGCCCTATGTTACTGCTGGCAATTTAGTGATAGCTCACCTTGTTTGCAGGCAATGCTACTGCTCAGCTGACAGTTTGGTGATGGCCTACCTTGTGTGCAGACATAGGTGGTCTCAGAACTGGAGACTGGCAGACAGGGCCTCCATACGCAGAGCGAAGTGTGGTGTTAGGGGTGGACATGGTGGACGTAGTGTTCATCTACACGGAGAACACGTTATTGCTAATCTGCTTTGAATGAGAGTGGCAGGATTGTCACATGATCCCAAGCAAGTGTGTAAATGGGCTACTTACTTTGCGTGTTTTTCCTGGTGTGGGGGTGCCGGCCATTCTTCTTTTGCTGGGTGTCCTCACGATTGTCCCATAAAGCATATCCTCTTCGATCTGTTTGCTCTTTTTCATTTGCTATATTACAGAAGGACAACAAAACAGTTCGTAAAATGTTTCAGTAGGTGGCAGTAATGGGCTACCTAGCGTCAGAAACTACATTCCAGTACCACATATTTGTTTCAGCTATTTACTACATCAGTTGATTCCAATTAGCACAACAGGCAGGTACACTAAAAGTGTACGTGGGTAACTGTGGGCTAGTGGTAAGGGAGTTGGTCTTGCAATCGAAAGGTTGCTGGTTCAAATCCCGCCCTACCCATAGTTGAGATGCCCTTGAGCAAGGCATCTAACCCCACACTGCTCCAGGGACTGTAACTGAAACCCTGTAAATATCTGTAAGTCGCTCTGGATAAGAGCGTCAGCTAAGTGTAATGTAAATGTAAAAATGTAAATGTAAACATTTGGGATTCAGCTCTGGAGCGCGTTTTGGACTCGTACCCTCTCGAGCTTCTCCCGCTCCCTCTCCTCGCGATACAGCTCCCACTGCTCCTGAACATACTCCAGGAACTTCTGCCCATTCACCTGGAAGTCCCGTCCTTGCTCCTGCTCCCATTGGTCAATTTGTGCTTTCAGGCTCTTCTCCAACTGGGGTAAGATACAGTTACCGTTATAGTATCTAGCAGATGCTTTTCTCCAAAAGTGATGACAACACTAGAAAATGTCAATTTCCAAACAAAATATACTTATATACTTATATAGAAAAACATTATATTAAAATATAATATAATACTTTGTGGAGTATAATCAAATCACAACACACTTATATAATTTAATACAGTAAAGTAAATTTTCTCTGAAAATTTAAATATATGTCCGATAACTAACCAAGTATAAACCAAAAAGATGTGTTTTTAAAGGTCTTTTAAAAATGACTACGCTAAACTAGAGAGTTTCAGCACAGACTTTACTAAATGTTGGTTCATGGCGAATTAAAGTTCTTCTTACACCATCACCAGCACTACTGTGACACACTTTAGAGTTTGTGTGCCCCTCTGCACACTGAATAAGCAGCAAACATCATAATTTTAAAGGATTCTAACTTATGATAAACAGCGTAACAAATTTATTGAGCATGCCATTTTGAAGTACAAAAAGTAGGCTATGTAATAACATTTAATGGAATAAACCATTGTGTGCAGGCTCACCTTCGGCAGACTCTTCTGTAGATCAGCACGCTGTTTCTCCTCTTTAAGGAGATTCCCTCCTCTATTATTAAATCTGGATGGGTCAGTTGCCTTTTTCTGTGGAGAAAAAAAATAAAATAAAAAATGACAGGTTAATACACTGATGTTAGGGGCAGCCATCTTGTGCTGAGGTATGTGTAATTCCTATGTCCTAAGTAGACCAGGTGAACGTGGGACTCACCTCCAGTGCCTGGTACAAAGTCCAATTCTGTTCCCACTGCTGCACGCCAGTGTAGAGCTCCTTGTGGGCCTCATGGTGCTTCCTCAGGTTCTCCATCTCTGCCTCATGCAGACTCAAAAGCTCCTCGCTGAAATCCTCTACCAAGAACAGAGGAAGTTATATATATTTAAAAAAAAAAAAAAAACACCTGAAGCACAGTTTAGAAAACATTTCCTGTTGAAATGCATTTGCCATTGGTGTATGTGTATACCACAATATGTATTTTTGACCATGTTACCCAGCCCTAATTTTAGGAGTGTTGCACATAATTTTAAGATTGACAGTCATACTTATAAATCTGGGGTTATTGTTCTTTCAAATGAATGCTTTTGCACTGAGCAAAGAACCTAAGCAAATACATCTTAAAACACAATACTGAAGTGATACTGACACACTGCTCCAAAACAACTTAACACTGGTAGAATTTTACACACTGCTATGAGCTACTGTATTACCCAGTTGCAAACATAAGACTGACTCAAGTAATTAACTACATAAACATTTAAATCTACCAGATCACTGTGCAAGACTACATTTGCAACCAGAGGGGAAACAACCTGGCTTGAGAAATTAAAAATGTCCTGCCATGTATTCCTGCCGCATGTGCTCTTATAACACAGGGGATGTCACCACTTAGCTTTTACCTGCATGGCTGTTTCAGTAAATATGTTTCTGTGAACAAATATGTATGCATGTGTGAACAAATACGTATGTGGCAGAACCTTTACTTTCTGAACCAGGAAATGCCCACCTCTGGTGAGAATGTGAAACTGCCCGTGTAGCGAGTCCATTAATCTGATGGACACCTTGAAAGCAACATGAATATCAAATCAACTTCTCTTCCAGTCCGGCGGCTTACCACTGAAGTATGGGGTGAAAGCTTGTCTCTGCTGATGACTGTAGAAGCACATGTTCCAGTACTGGACGATCTCCTCTCGGATGGACTGAATGAAATTCTGTATGTTCTGAATCTTCAGCTCCTCCAGACGCTGAACCTCAGTTGACAACTGGTGTGCAAGTAAAATTAAATAAAAAGAATAAATTAACAGATTACACAAATCATTGCTGTTAATTATGTATGCTACTCCTTCAATTAACAACATTATAGTGAAGGATGTGTTGATATACCAAGGCAGTAACTTAACATCTGTTGGCTAATGGAAAATATTATATTCATTACTTATATATTTATTTATTTATTTATTACTATTCAAGTAAAAATTATCGGAAGCAACTTGTTTGATGTCCATCTCTGGTTATACTAACAAACGTTGTGTTGTGTTGTGTTGTGTTGTGTTGATGCCGATGCCGCTCTGGACTCACGGCTTCTCTGTTCCTCTTCCTGGATGCGGTCATGTGCTCCTGTAGCCCCTCCCTCTCCTCGGCAGGGATCTGCAGTCTGTCCCACAGCTCCTGGATGCGGGCGCGGTAGGAACCGCAAAGAACCTCGTTCTCTGCCCTGCGGCTCTCCAACTGTACAAGAAGACAATCAGGGGCCCCACTGTAAGTCAAAATTTCCCAGACTTTTCCCATGCCTAAAAAGAAGAATTTCCTTTACCTTCTGACAATTTTTTTTACAATATACCATCTGAGTTGTAAATGCAAAAAACAAGGTGTTTCAAAGCAAGGTGTTTTTAGAGTAGGAAAGGGATAATGGGCTTGGAAAAACCGAAAACTACTCAGGAAAGGCATGACAACACCCGATGAAAAGCAAGAAAAAAATTCTGGGGACTACATACGATTACCACAATTCCCCATTATTCCCTAACTTGGTCCACAAAATTATCAAATTCCCTGACTTTCCATTTCCATAACAGACTTTTGAAATTCCATGATTTCCCAGAAATTCCATGACCAGTGGGAACCCTGGACAATACGCAACTGCATCTGATAATCTGATCATCAGATTCATCTGTAGCACGTCATTCAATTTAATTTAAACCAAAGCACTCTGTCAGGAATAAAAAAAAGACACATTCCTGTGCAATCCCCAAAAAGCAATGTGACTCAACATTTTACATTAACACAGTCATTTAATGATTTTAATCAAAGTGCACGTGTTGGTTTGTTTCATCACATTATTGTCATATAATATTAACTCAATAGTTTGTGGTCTACCTGAAAGCATCACATTTACTGGTCTGCAGCGTCAGTAAGGCTTGGGTTTGAAGGGATACTTAATATTTTGACCTTTGATAGTAATTTATGTGGACACACCCAATGATTCATTTACACTACCTCATAGCTTGAATCACGCAGGCCTGACTCAGTAAATAAAACACATTTGAATTTGGTGGGTGTTTGCCAGACCAGGTCTTTCCTTTAAATGAGACATTGAGACACATCTTTATCCAGTGTCCTCCAAGGTGTCAGCAAAAAAAAAAAAGATATTAAAAAAAAAAAAAAAAAAAAAAGTTTCAAAACACAAACGCATGAAGCATGTAATATTAGCACAGACTTAACACCCAGACACTCCAAATGTGAAGACAGACAAAGAGGCACAAAACAAGGGGAAAAAATGAAAATATATACGGGATAAAAAAGCATTACACGAAGCAATGGCACTGCTGCCATAAACTGTATGCAAGTCCTACCTGACTAAGCAGCAGCTGAAGAGCGGCGATGTTGTCGGTCGAGAGACAGAAAGCGTCCTCATCCTCGCACACAACGTCCCGCTCGAAGCTGGTGTCCGGCTCCTGCTCCAGGTCCTCCATGCAGGAGATGATCTGTGTCTTAATGCTCACAAACTCTGCATGGCGGCGGTTCTAGGGTAAACACGAGACCAAACCCGAGAGTTTTCAAGCAAAGCCAAACTTACTGTGAAACACACGTCACCCCACAGATTTCAGGTTGTCACCTACCTTTACTTCACATCTAGTTTAAGTTATGTTTATATTTTCTTTCTAAAAGGGTTGTGTTATATTTTAAAATGTTAAGGTATTTAAAACTAAATTTAAAACATTTAACTATGGGCACTTTCAGACTTCTAGTTCGATTGCTTTGGTCCGCACTAGTCAGAAAAATGTTACAATGTAGCAAACAGACGTGGGTACGGTTTGCTTTCACATATGCATAGTTCTAAACTAACCAAAATAGACAGCGAAGATCATCGCCACCGCAAACGGACTAAAACGCGCCACTTTCGATAATAATAATGCACTAAACTCTACTGTTCCGTCCAATTTGGTTTGGTTGCTTTCACACCAGAGGAACCGTACCAAACTAGGGCAGATGAAGCAGTCCGAGACCACCCTTTTTCAGCGGTCTCGGACCGGTTGATTTGGTGCGCACCAAAGTACCGAGATTGCATTCACACCAACGAAAACGAACCGTACTAAGAACTTTTGGTTCAAATGGGACGTTTGGTGCACAACAAATGCTGTCAGTGTGAAAGCACCCTATAATGTAGTGTTTTTTTAGTATTGTACTTTTATGGAAAAAAAAAAAAAAAAAAAAAAAACGAAAAAGCTTCTGCCAAGTATTATAAACTGTACCACAATGTAATTATGATTATTATGAGGTTGTTTCCTATGAACTGTATTTGAATATTTACTCTCTCAGCTCGGAGACCGTCGAGGTGACCACGATATCCATCCAGGTCTTGTGCGGAGGGAACGGAGTCCATGTCAATGGCGTACAGGCTCGAGCACAGGATGTCACACAGGTCCTTGTCCTGTTCTCGGAGCTCCTTCAGGTCTTTGATCCTCTGGGTCTTCTCCTGGATCATGGCCTTCAAACAGGTCCGCATGTCCTTCTCCAGCTGCAGCATAGTAGAGCCCTCCTCTGGCTAAACGCACACAAAACACTAAAGTTCAGGCATACAGACATCAAAAGTTAAGTCCGATTTCCCCCCATGTGCTTTAAAGTTAAGGCGGACCATGGATACAAAATGTGTCCAAAATCCCACCCTTTCCTCTGTTGGTGACTTCTGAATGGTACGTCATATCAAGATGATACACATATCACTGTAAAGTGCAACCTAAGCTTTCCGATGGTATGTAGTGGTCATCTATGCATTTAAGTGTTGACGAGGAAAAAAAATGAATTTCATTAAAAATAAATAGTTATATGAACACTACTGGTGTTCTTCAGGCAGACGAAATGCTCTTTGAGTCTGTGTGATACACTGACAGCAAGCACCTTGTGCAGGCTCATTGGGAGAAGAACTGTATACAATGTTTCACATACTACAGTGCCCAATGTTGAGCAGATGTGGACATTGTTACAAGGTGAAATTAGGCATCACGTTGGCAAAAACTACATGCTGTACTTTCCGTGCGTGACTACTGTAAGGGTGTCAGCTCAAAGCACTGCGGCACCGCCCATGCCATGACCTGTTGTACTAAACACATTAGCATCAAGTAAACAGGATGCATTTTAGTCCCACCCTACTTACATAATCCGTGAAGAACAGTAAAAAGCCGTTAAACTCCACAATTCACAAAAAAAAAAAAAAAAAAAAACTGACGTCAGAGGTCTTTAAAGCTTTGCAATAAGGTATTTCTAAGGCAGGTCTAAGTTAGTATCAACTCGCAGTGTAGAGAACAAATGGCAAAGCACTGCTACGCTGGTTACAACAACTCACAGATGAGCACCAACAAATCATTGGTTCTTTTGAGGCTTTGCTAAAACTCAACTTCAAATGTCTAATCGCACAGCAAACTGAGCCCAAAAACGTAACATCCTTGATAGAGTGAATTACCTAAAAAAAAGCTAACATAACATGATTTATGGAGCACATGACCGGGGAGAGAGAGAGAGCGCTGCATAGCCTACTTGAAATGACTAATGGCGCACATGACGCACAGAAAGAGAGAGACAGAGAGAGAGAGAGAGACAGAGACAGAGATAGAGAGAGCAAGAGAGAGAGCTGCATAACCTACTTGAAAGGATGCCAGGCGGAGCTCCTTGCACAGCACATCCAGGTCTTTCTGACACGTCTCAATGCTGTCCAGCAACCTCTTCCGCAGTCCCTCCTCCTCAGCGATCATCATATCTAACAGGTTCTGCAAACATCACCCACAGATTCTCTCGTCAAAACTCATTTTTAACAGAATCTGCTCCTTCTGAGAGTCAGCGAGTTGTGTGGAATAAAGAAGCATTCAGCACTAGTGGAAAAAAAACATCCCAAGCCTACATTGTGAATGACAAGCCAAATCAACTCAGTATGCTTGCTCACACACTGAGACTGAATCTTGGGAAAGTCAGTAAAATGGCTGTCATTACATTTCAGAATGCAGTCTGATTTTATGTTTAAACAGCAGGAACACTGTGTCCCATAAACTGGCCAGCAGCCAGGCCACAGTACAGGTAGAGCGGACACAATGTCATCAAAAAGTTCTAAATGTGAGCTGTGTTGCTGAAACATTAATATTAACATAAATGCAGACATTACAGTCACTTATTCTGGTCGGTATTCCACCTGGTAATCAAATTGTGACTTGTTTTGGTTGACTTGTAATTACTCACTTTGACGTGCATGTGAACCGCATCTACTCTCTGTAGTCGCTGGTCCTCAGGAATACCGATCTCCTCCCAGATATCCTTCAAGTGGTTCAGAGCCCTATTCAGGCAAGCCACCGACTCTGATGCATGCACCTCACTGCAAACCGACCAAACCAGTTCAGGGAAGGGCATTTTTGTTCTCAGAATTCTATGCGAAACTTCGCATGAGATCAATAGCAACTTTTAAGAGACTGTTTTACAATGAACAGCAGTTTAATGTAACAGTTAACAGTTTTTTTAAACCTCAAATGCACCTGACACTTAAGGCATGTTAGGTTGATGTCTAACCTTGGTATGTCTTTAAACTGACCCACAAAGTTGGTGAATTCGTTTATTTTAGCAATCAAGCCTAAATAACACCTCGCAGTAGAGTATGATGACTAACTAACATCAGTGTCACCAATTCTTCTCTGCAACTGCAGCTTAGCTGCTACAGATAATTCAATATTACGACAGATCACTCCGGTTAAGGACAGTTGCACATCAAGACAAAAACCCCTTTAAGCAAACGTGACCTTAATGGGATGATGTTCTCAATTAGCTAATATGACATTGCTGATTTGCTTCAAGAATAGTAACACTATTACAAAGACAATTTTCTTTGGTTAACATTAGCTAACTATACGTTACCAAAGTATGCTAGCTATCTATCGCTAGTTATGCTAAGTTGGTGATACGTTATAGTAAATCTAATCTAGTTACAGTAACGTTACAGAAATTAAGCTTGTTACCCACCTCTTCCTCATGTTTCCGAAGTAAGTACCCCTTATGTATCTTAACTTATTAATAACGGTACATCGAATTAACAAATATTGCTATGTGGCCGTACAAATAACCGCAACGCAAATGAAAACGGCACTGTCCTCAGCTACCTACAGATTCAAATTTTGCACTGGAAACCCGTTCGCACATCTGATTGGCTATAAGGCAGCTATTTAAACTCGTTGTAGTTTTCAGGGTAATATATTGGTTAGATTTTCAGAGGAGGGCGGGTCTATGTGACGTCACGCATACTTTCTTCTGTTCGATTAAATGATTGGCCAGGCTGAATTGTTTTGGTAAATTTAAGTAACGCCAGAATAACGTATTTTAATAATTCATAAAAAACAAAAGCAGATTTAGCATTGTTTCTATTCCGACATGCACCGTTTACAAACTTATTGCCTAAGTTTTATTGATTATATTCATTAAAGGCAATAAATAACTCACACACTCCTTGTACACTTTTTGAGGGAGAGAGAGGGATAGATAGATAGATAGATAGATAGATAGATAGATAGATAGATAGATAGATAGATAGATAGATAGATAGATAGATAGATAGATAGATAGATAGATAGATAGATAGATAGATAGATAGATAGATAGATAGATAGATAGATAATTCATCCCAAGGCCAAATTACAGCACTCAGAAGTTTATGCACAACATATAACACACTACAGACATCAATGTGTGAGTTGTACCCATTCCAATTACCCATAACACATCTCATATGCTTCAGTGCAGATAAAAGCCCATTAGGGCACAGTCCCAGAGGTGGACATTACGAAGGTGGTTCCACATTTAGTCAACTGGCCTATTAGCTTGTAGTTGAAGATAAACGGACTGAATTCACAAATTAAAAAAATATATATAACAAAACATACTATAGAGCACTATAAGAATCTTATAGTATTTTGGGACATTTTGTTATAAAAATATTGTAGGAATACTTCAGATTCTACAGAATATTGTAATATTTTGGGAGATTTTGCTATAGCACTAGAAGAGTGTAGTACAGGAACACTGTAGGGAGGGAAAAAATCTAGAAGTGTTATACAGGTGTGGTAGCAGTGCTAGGCCTATAGAACAACATAGAGATATGTTATAGGCATTATACATATAGAGATCTTATAAGATTGCTACATGATCTCATGAGGGAATATACCACAGTGTGTATAACAATGTTTGTAGTCCAAAATACTCCAGTGTTCATCTGTGCTTTCTTCTGGCAAATGTTCTCTGTAGTACCTCTCCGCTGAACTGATAGGTCAGTTTTTTCTTGATCTTCTGAATTTCTCCAGTTTTCCCATAATTCCTCAGTGCCCTGGCCATCTTTTGGTAGGTCATTGTTTTGCGGTTGCCCTTCTGAATGCCCCAGTGGTAGGCCAGAGTGTCCTTGTGTTTGGAGGAGAACTGGAAGACCCCTTGCTCTCTGTCCACCCACCAGATGCTGTCCTTCATGTCCCCACTACTTAGCAAGTTCAGCAGGAACTGGTACAGTCGCACTTTCTTGTTGTTCCCTGAAAATATTGTTGTTGTTTTTTTTTATTTCAAATCCACACATATGTTTAGCAGGGCAGAGTGCTTCACTTTGTTTTTTGGCTAGATTATATTATGATTTAACAGTTCTATCAGGAAATTAAAAAAAAAAGCCAAAACCTTCTGCCTGTGCTCTATTCTTTTATAGCCGGTCTACCGGTCTGATGATTTTTGTGTTCATTAGGATCAGCTGGTTCAGAAAATCATTGATTTAAATATGGTTTTCATTTTCTGAAGGCCGGATTTCAACCTCTGTTCAGCACTGCAGACTGTTTTACTTTGTTATCATGATTTCACAGTTTTATTAAACTTTTTTGGATCATTTGTCATTGTATGGTATAGTGTGAGAACTTACTAGGTTCAGGTTGACAGCGTTGGGCATGGTTCTCCAAATGATCCTCTTCTGTTTCAGACACCTCTAAAGGCGGGCTTTGATCTCTTGTGTCATCTTCATGTGAGCTGTATTCGGCAGCAGGTGAGCGCTGGTAATAAAAGCACTGCAAAGAACAGGGCATCTGTGAACAAGAAAGCTTACATTTTGTTTATTATACAGGAAAGTATTAAAAGTAACAGTTTAGTTATAGCTGAGACGGGCCTGACTCATAACAAAGCAGACATTAATGACAAAGACAGTGGCACTTACATAGGACATTAACATAAACCAGACACAGATAACGTAGACAGCAATAGACATTACATATGTTACATAAACACACAGATATATGCAACAATTTATGAGTGCAGGTGTAACTGTTGGCAAGGTGTAATCTGTATGTGTTTTTGAAGGCTGTGATAGATTGTGATAGGGATGTCATTTCAAACTTTAGTCCCTGTTACAGTATATCTATTTCATGAACTACAGTATAACAAAGTTTGTAACAATATGTAATGTTATGATCTTACACTGTACCATACAGTTCGAATTAGAGTTAGTGTTCGTACTGTAAAAATGAAGTGCTACCTTGTACTGTGCGTTTTGTAAAGGGAGTCACCATAGACAAATCTGGAAACATATTTCCTCTTATTCTGAGAGACTAATACAGTACAGTACACATCTAATCACCAATAAACATAATTGTTTATAACACTTGAACTTTACAAAGATTTGCTATTTACAAAATATTATATTTTGCAAGTCTGGATTAATATACAAGAATACATTTTAGGTTCAGGTTTTTGCGTTTTTATTTAGGATTTTAGTGTGGGTTTTCCTTATTGTTTAATAAGTTCCTTGGTACATTAGCCCAAGACAACATGCCAACCCACAGAAACACAAAGGGAGTTATTCTCATAAATGTCAATGCACGTGAATTTCCTTTTTTGTGAACACTCAGATCACCACAAGAGATTTCCAAAAAGAGGAAGTATCAGTGTGGTGTACGTGAACACTATATGGCTGTTTTCAAATTATGCATTTTGCTTAAAAAAGTTTTTATCCGAATGAAATGACCCAAAAATATGTAGTGGTAAGTATAAGTGGTATCTTTTTAAGTTTGAATTCTGTAAATGCTTAGGAAAGGTTCGTCAGTGCTTTCTTTCAAAGCTTATTTAGCAAAGAGGCAAGAGGACACCCCCACCACCAACAACAAAAAAAACAACAACACCTGCCTTCCCCTAAGTGTAATTGGATTCAGATTTGTCTATTTTTCTATTTCAGATTATCTATTTGCTGTTGTCTTGTCCTAAGCCTTTATGAATTATTTTTTATGACCTTCCTTGGGTCAAGGTAAAGTTGATAGTAAAAGGAGATCATAGTGGATCCTGTTGTCAATGGAGGCCAAAAGCAATTCTAGCAATAATATCTAAAATTTGTGCTTTTATTCTCTGAACTGTGCTTGCACATATTTTACTGTGTAATATTCCGCTTGTAGTAAACAACATGGTTACAGCATGATAGCCTTGACGGTGACCATGTCTTTTTGATCATACTTGAATAGTCCACCCTCAGTATAAATGTTTTGCCAATGCCCAACAGTCCTACACCTAGTCCCCTAACCACCCTAATCCCCTAACCCTAACCTAGTCCCCTAACCTAGTCCCCTAACCTAGTCCCCTAACCCTAACCCTAACCTAGTGCCCTAACCCTAACCTAGTCCCCTAACCCTAACCTTGTGCCCTAACCCTAACCTAGTCCCCTAACCACCCTAGTGCCTGAACCCTAACCTAGTCTCCTAAACCTAACCTAGCGCCCTAACCCTAACCTAGTGCCCTAACTCTAACCTAGTCATACTGCCAAAGACTGCATAGTATACTGAAGTTGAGAAAGATAGTTTTTTATACAACGATGGGCTTCTTTTATACAGAAGATACAATCCAAAACTACGTATTAGTTCTAACCATTCACTAAGTCAGCTGATTGCAATGAGCACAACTCTTCATTTTTTGAACAGTGCTTCTCCAAATACTGCATGACCTGTCTTTCTAATTTAAAATTCCAATTAATACTACACAAATGACCCTTTTTATACTTAAGGTATTTGCTGCTTTTATGTGGCAATGTCATGTTGGTTATGAGGTCTTACCTGTGGAGAAATGTCCACAGAATGTCTATCAAAAATTGGATCTACGGGGTGATGCAGAGGTTTAACATCGCCATAGTAACATGGAGCAGGGTGGAGCTCAGTAAAGTAGCATCCATTAGGAACATCTCCGTCCTTTTGCTGGAGAAGAGCAGGGTGGCACTCCCACCCATTCTGTACTAAAGGACAGATGAAGGAGATTGAGAGAGAGAGAGAGAGAGAGAGAGGGAGAGGTTCTGATATAAAAACTTAAACTCATGGCAGACCTTGTCTTGTCTTGTGTCAAGATTCCTGTTAACCACTACGTTGCCCTTTTATGCACTCATAGTATTGGCATTGTACTCCAATTTTGTGGACCTACCTCCATTGCCATATTCCTCAGAGCTGGGATAGAAGTAAAACTCATGAGTGGGGTGATGCATATCAGGGTCATAAGACAGCATGTCTGAAGACTACAAGAAAAACACCAACTGCACCATTAAAAGTCATCACAAACACAAACCTACAGATTCACAATGCTTGATTTAGCTAATATGAAGCTCATAGCTGAATGTGAATATATCAATAAACCAAATTTAAAAATCAGTCCGTTTATGATCCAAAAAAGATATGATTGTATAATACTGAAATTAAAGACAGAAATAAAACACTTCAAATTATATTGTAATACAGCAATTCAAAACTTACAGATGTGATAACACTGCTTTCCATTTTGTTCTTCTAGAGTCTAGACGTTCAGATGTAAAAATCCTGTGCAATGATTTTTCTTTTTTGCCGATAGATAATTAGCATACAGACTGTAATAGAAAAAGGTCGCAAAGTTGAAAAATCTAATTTAATCTATTCTAGAAGTAATCCAAATTAAGCAAAAACTACTGTGCTAAGATGACCTACCAGTTGTCACAAGTTCCCGAGTGTGGTTTTGAAATGGTGACGGTGCACAGCTCGTGTCATTTTGGTGCTGGCCTATGTCATGTGATCAATCTATCAGATTACATGAGTCAGATAATGTGCTTTAACCAAGTTTTTAAATCCCTGTAAAGATATTCATTCATAGGATATTCATAAAATAACATAAACGTACTATTGTTAATGTATTGCCTGTATTTCACTTAAGATAAGATAACCAGTAAAGGAATCATTTATTATATTTTAGATGGGCTATATCTGGGGTATAGGGGTATATTTTAGATACAGTAGTTTTGAAATAAGTACATCAAAGCTGATTAAAAATTCCCAACTCTCCCCTAAGCATATTATGTAGAACTTAAGTATAAAGACTTCAAATGTTATGCAAACAATCCAGAAATCCACCATTGTTGGCGGGGACAAAGAGCCTACCAAAAGTGAAGTATGGGAAGTGACTTGTTCCTGTTTTTGATCAAACCAAAGGTCTGGATCATCACCATTGGGGAAGTGGTGACAGTTTCAGTATTGATGTGGCTACATAAGTCCAGAAACAAAGCTAGTGTCAGAGATTCTACTCTTGTGTACTCCCCTTGCTTCACTAAAACAGTTAATTACGTAAGTTGGTTTTCATCCAACGTGTTTTTGCATCAGTTATGCAAAATTATTTCTACAATTTAAATTATTAGGCTTAGCCTGAACATGCCCTTAAGTTTTAGGCCGAGAAGACGAATGTACATTGAAAGTGTTTTCAAATGAGGATTTTATATTAGAATAACTAAAATGTACATGAATAAGTTGGATGAAAACACGGTTATTGTCTGAGTTGTCTAACCTCTCCCTCTTGTGTTTTGTGGTGTGCGTGAACTTGATGTCACTCTATAAGTCTCCATCACTTTTCAATCTTTCATTTTCAATTTGTTTTACAATGTTGGCCTGTTAATAAAGACACCCAAAGCTAAATGCATTTATAGTTCACTTCTGGGATAATTTTAGTCAACAGATGGTTATTGTGAAGTTGGTTATATCTGAAAATTCTGCCCCCGTGTCAAGTAGAGATTCTGAAAAGTGTCATCCTCACATGAAAGTATGGCAGACTGGCCTTGTGAAAAGGCAAGAGAGACAGCTGCTTGTTGGAAGCACAGTGCTTTGTCGAAGCTGGTGTGCAGTGGCCTCATGGCTGACAAACCTTAAAGGTCTCATTGCACCGTTTTTTCATTCATTTTGTGGTCTGGTCTCTAGCATTCATCAATGGTCTGTGAGTCAGTTGTAGTGAAAGAAATTCTTTAGTGCTCCTGTTACCGGCTGTTCTAGTTTGGTGGAGGAGATGAAGGGAGAATGACAAGTTCTTGGCTATGCTAGTCACAGGCTACAATCATTCAAAGCCCATTTGGTCATAGCACACCAAATAAAAGATTAAACATTCTAAACAAACACACATACTTGCTTATATTTCGCTAAGTAATTGTGTGCTGCAACGAGACTCCTCCAGGAATCAGAACTGTGGCATGGCTTTTTCTATTTAACAAACTTATGTCACTTTGTTGGCTTTTTCCTAATTTGCTAATTTTTCTGCCTATTTTCTTTCACTGACTAATGGAGACAATCGGGGTGGAAGAACATTTTCACGTGCAGCATGCATATGCAACTCGGAGTGACCTGTCGTATTTCAAAAAGAGCCAGTACTAAACGGTTTCTCACGAAATGAGACCTTTAAACTGCAGGAGTGTCAAGTACACTGTTCAATCGACTTTGCCTGGAACCAACACGTTTTGAAGTAGTTTTAAAGTACAGTTATTTTACTAGTAATAGCCTATGTCTGTAAATCAAGGAAAAACGTTATGAGGTGATTAATGGTGTATTGTTTTTTGTGGTCTTCTAAGATGAAAGGTCATACAGTAATCACACAGCAGTACTACTATTAATTTTGGTCCTTATGAAGGAATACAAATTATTGATTTGTCTTACTGAAGCTTGGCTCTTAAAGTCACCCTTCCCCCAACCCCCCATCTATCGGTATGCTGATTGGGGCTTTGGCATGTTGTTATATGTTGTGTCCTTCCATAGCTGTAGCTTCATTTGTGTCCTCCATTGTAAGTTGCTTTGGACCTAGTCAGTGTAATGTAGCGCAATGTAATGTGTGTGGGGGTGTGTAGGTGTGGGTGTGGGTGGAAGGGTGGGGGCTTGCGGTAGTGTGTATGTGTGTGTGTGTGTGGGGGGGGGGGGGGGGTGGATGTCTGTATGTGTGTGTGTGTGTGAGAGAGAGAGAGAGAGACCACCAGCCACTTGCTCAGCTAACTCCTAAGCAGATTTTTTCACTTCAAATGTCATTAACGATAGATACACCAATAGCCAATAGCTGGCCTTTAGCTTTCCTGGCAAGCCTGTCCATTCCTGCCATCCAAGAGTGAAGCTCCTGATTGGTGGCCTGTCGTACAGGCTACAAACACCTTCCCAGAAGCCCTCAGAGGTGTCTCTGTGACTGATGGGATACGAGCACTGGCTGTCTGCCACTGAACAGGGCCTCGGATCAGCTGATACACCCATTCTGTCCTTCTCTCTGTTTTACTTTCTTTCTCTAAATCTCCCTGTATCTTTTATTGACACAAAAACACCCACACAGATACACATGTGCATGAGACACACACACACACACACACACACACACACACACACACACACACACACACACACACACACACACACACACACACATACACACACAGACACACATTTGTGTTTTATGTTCTGGAAAACCCAGAATATTATCCAAGGGGTGCCCCTTCAGTGGACGTCCTATCATCTCTGGCACTCTGGGACAACCCCTGAGACACACACAGTCTCTCTCACTAGACCTCCACCAGATAAACACACACACACACACACACACACACACACACACACACACACACACACACACACACACACACACACACACACACACACACACACACACACACACACACACACACACACACACACACACACACAGTTAATATTGCAGTAAATTTCAAGCCCATGTTTACAGCATGAAAAGAAATAATAGTCTGACCACTATAATCAATTACAAAAACAAAACACTGAACGATGGGATTTAAACATCACAGATTACTAACAGACAGATGCCATTTTAGGTATAGTTGGCTAAACATCTGTGCACGTAGCTCCATCTACTGTTGGAATGGAATACTCCAAAGGTTCATTAGAGCTTTGACATATACTGTAGGCTTACAACACCACATATTTGACGGAATGTATCTAGATCTTAACTTGCCAGTGACCGAAAGTTGCTTTATCATACATGCTTTATTTAATGAAGAATGGTAGCTGATTTGGTCCTAGGATGTGTACAGGGCTTTATAAAAAGGCCATAGTAAGTCATCCTAATGTTGGTTCCATCAGGGAGCTCTATAAGAGACCGTGGTATAACCTGCAGTGCCCCTTTTACAGCCATAATCTCATAACCTACTTTTCGAAAACAGAAAAGGTGTATGCTGGGCTATATGTCATGGTACAGTATATTTGATTGATGGCTTGCAGAAGATATTTGCCGTCTGTCATATTAAAATGAAAACATTTTTATTTTTAAATAGCCTATTCCAACTTTACAAATTACGTATTTGTCTATTTTTACATAACGGTGTGATTTCAAAAGTAGACATTGATCTATGAAGGCATTCGAAATATTTTGCATGTTAACGTGGATACATGTAGTCAGATGTTCGCAACTGGCTGTCCGGACGAATCCGAAGAGGTTTCATCAGCTGTTCCCTCGCAGTATTGGTCAGCATCAGATGCGAGCCTGCATCAGCAGCAGCTCAGGTGGTGAGAGAGCGAAAAAAACATGTCTGTCTCAATTTAGACAACAAAAACCTTTTTTGCAATACCGTGCTAAAATGTCTGAAATGAAATGGGTCTTACAAGCCAACTAATCGATGCCTTTTTCGGCAATGCGTCGGGGGGTGTTTGGGAGACAGTAATTTCTGTCCCGGGATAAAATTGCTGCCGCGGCAAGTAGGCTACATCTAAACCCGGGATCTCAAGCGGACTGTGAACATGGCTACCATGAGGATATTAACAGCTGCCGGACTCTTCTTGGCCTTCTGTGCGCTGGGACTGTTGACAATGGCCATAAGCACAGACTACTGGTACGAGACGGATGCCAGACGGCACAGAGAACGATGCAAAAAATACGCTAGCAAAAGGATCGACCCTGGATATATTTACATTTCAAATCAAAACCTCCCTTTGCGGATGCATCCAAATGGAAATGGTGTTGAACGGACGAAGACCACCGAGGGGGCTCTTTTGCGGGTGAGACGGGAATCCCTAGCCCCAGCTGCAGGGATAGAATCCCGTTGCAGTCGGCGTTTCAACTCGACTGTAACCGGCTTGTGGAGGAAATGTCACCGGGAGGGTTTTGATTTAGAGAACGAGGATCTTATATTCAAAGGTAGGGCATGAAATTGTTTATTGTCTCTAATCCCGTGTCCATTGCAAATCACGTCAAGAGATTATTTAAACAACACCGTTACGCTCCAGTTAATTCATGTTCAGACCACAACTATAGGCTTAGCTATGTACTGTACTGTCTGGCCTGTTGTGGATTGGTTCCATGTTTTGTTTTCATGTGTTTTTTTTTACAGTTTGTGTGTGTGTGTGTGTGTGTGTGTGCGTGTGTGTGTGTGTGTGTGTGTGTGTGTGTGTAACATCTCGTGTTAGGGCCAATGAACCAATTATTAAAGTTCATATTACTAACGGGGACGTTGGACGCTATCCAAGGTCCTGATTTCTGATAGTGGCATGGTTTTGAAATAAACGTTCGATTGCCAACTGTTTTAGTGAGAGGGAAAACAACATAGGGCATTTACACACACACACACACACACACACACACACACACACACACACACACACACACACACACACACACACACACACACACACAGGTAATGCAAAACTTAGACTTTGAGCAGGATTGTCAGAGTAGCACCAAAGGTCAGTCCTCACCCAGGCCCATTGGGCATTTAGACACAGACAGGGCCCACAGCCATAGTTAGCACGTGTTGATTTAGGCCAATTTATATGTCACATTAGAAATTATATTCATGTTTACATTTCACACGCCCACAAACCAGAGAAATAAACTGCTCTAAACTGCTCGCTATTATGGGTACACTGTGTCATTGTTGGTACTCTTAAAGTTAGTACGCTGAAAGTTATTATGCGGTAGCCTGTTTGTATAGTCTCTCGGAGATTGGCATTTAAGAAACTAGTAATAAACAAAACAATGTGCAGTGAAACATCCATTTTTTTAGCTAAAATGATATTAAAATATTAAAATACTTTACTTTACACTTTATTTTACTGTCCCTGTTACACCAAGGCACAGTGTAACAAAATTGTGTAACAATATGTAACATTATGCACTTACACTGTACCATTGGGTTAGGGTTAGGGCTAGTGTTAGGTATGTACAGTGTAAGTACATAATATTACATGTTGTTACATGTAGATACACTCACAAAAGGAATTGTAAAATAAAGTATTAGCAAATACTTAATCTAGGGTGACCAGATCTGTGAGATGAAAACAGAGAACATTTACCTGAAACGCCAGGGGCATTACTAGAGACCTTACCAGGTAACTTCAATACATCTTTTGCTACAAAAACCAGATACAAAGTGGGTGTATGCATAGACCCCCACAAACAGGAACTGTCCCTGAAAAATGGAAACATCTGTCTGGTCACCCCAATGTAATCGCCCCGTGACACCATTAGATGTCCTGCTAATACTTTGGCCTATTGCCACTGAAACCAAAATATGGAATATTTTCTGGGTTACACTTTATTTTACGATCCCTGTCGCAGTGTATATATCATGAAGAACAATGTAACAAAGTGTGGAACAACATGTAACATTAGGTGCTTACACTGTAGTATATGGTAAGGGTAAGAATTAATGTTACTGTTAGGTATGTACAGTGTAAGTACGTAATGTTACATGTTGTTACATATAGATATACTGTTAAAGGGACAGTTGAAATAAAGTGTTACTGTTTTCTGAAATATGTTCTTACAAATCATTAAGCATTATGAATTGAAATGTCTGTTTAATTACTAAAGTAATACCTTCATTTTGAATGCACAGTAGCTACTAAATGGAAGGGTGAGGGGGAAATGGGTCTGAAATATGAGAGAAAACTAAATAAAACTGGGAGAGTTGGCAGCTACAAACACAGGTGACATTGCAAGATGTGGAAAGAGCAGTTGGCACATGTGCAGAACAATTAATGGATAAGCAAAGATTTACAAACAGGACTCATTTCACTCTTGATGTGCACTTACAGTGAGTGTATATGTGAACCAGTTACAGTGAATGCATTTATAGACAAATAAGCTAGAGTTACTACTTAGACCAGTTACAGTGAGTCCCTATTCAGAACAGTTTCAGTGAGATATAATGACCAGTGGGATGACACACACTCTCTGTCTTGCAGGGTTAATTCAGCGCTGCACTCCAGTGAAGTACTACTACTCCTCAGCAAGCATTCCTCGGGACCTGCCAATCAACATCACAAAGACCATACGCCAGGATGAGTGGCATGCCCTGCGTAAGTTCTTGTTGGGGGGGGGTAATACTACAAAGGTGGTGAAGTGGCAAAACTTGTTTATTTAACCTAGAGTTAACTTGTTAACCTGATAGAAGAAGAGCCCCTTGGCATTTGTTTAGTTAAAGCAACACTAAGCAGTTTTTTCAGCCTTAAAATTATGTTTCCAAAATCGTTTCAGTGGTTCATTAACTTGTAACAGAGTGAAAGGCACTTCTAAATTTGCTTTGCCGCCCAGTGTGGGGTACACCGCACTAGGTAAGTTTGGGGGACTGGGCCGTCTCTCTGTAGTTTGAATGAGGGACAGTTCCACTTCCAACCTGTAGGGCGACCGAAGAGGAAAACTACTTAGTGTTGCTTTAAGAGAATAAAGCCCTGAGCTCTTCTATAGTAACAGGTTTACGACTACCTCTGGATTAACTAAATAAGGTTATCACCTAACCACCTATGCTGTATACCGGGAGGGTGGGGAAAGTTCGTATTTTACTGTTGCTAGACAAACATACGCTTTTCGCTATAGCCTATTATCAGTGTGTAATGATCATGGCCTAGGGCCAAAAGGCATATGTTTTTTGCAGACATGATCCAAAAAACTCAACTTACAAAGACAACTAGAGTGTTTTTTCCAATATGCTTTGGAGTTTATTAAAGCCTTCACCCATAGACAAACTACATTTAATAGCCAAGCACGCCTCTTTGGTTTTTAGTGTTATTGTGTACATGTGACTACAAATACAATTTTAGTGATTTTTTTATATGCATGACCATTCTGTAACATGTGATACTGACCCAACTTAAAATACTGCATAAACCTTTTTTTATTTGGTTTAACTTGCACTATTTTTCTTGCACTATTTTTCATTATAAGTATCATTAACATATGATACCTATTTTAAGGTAAACCATTGCAAAAAGATCAGTGCAGCATATTGATCCAAGTATCCCTTTTTAGAGTCTACGGATGCAGTTTTTAGTATTATTTTACAAACATTACCGCAAATACAATTTTTACTGTTATTTCATATACATGACCACAGCAACCAGCAGCATATAGATAACTTGAGCTGTCTTGCTATATAATACAATGTGTTGTTATTGTTGTTGCTGTCTTCATGAGCTGTAGCACAACTGGTCTACATAAGGATTGAATGCATTTTAAAAAAATGATAACTAAATATTCTCTCTCTCTGCAGATTTGCAGCGAATGACTGCTGGCTTCATAGGAATGGCTGTGTCTATCATCCTGTTTGGCTGGATGGTGGGACTGCTGGGCTGCTGTAAAGAGAATGAGCTGATGCAGTACGTGGCAGGGCTGCTGTTTTTAATGGGAGGTATGTGTGTGGTTTTAATAGGAGGTTTCTATTTGAAGTTCATACAGAGCGCCATGCAATGCAGCAGACGTAC
Organism: Coilia nasus; assembly: GCA_027475355.1. Classification (NCBI taxonomy): domain Eukaryota; kingdom Metazoa; phylum Chordata; class Actinopteri; order Clupeiformes; family Engraulidae; genus Coilia; species Coilia nasus. The sequence goes on from CM050208.1 coordinate 26,618,678, forward strand.
CAATAGAGGGCGCTGTGGTATTGGAATTAAACACTACTGATAAGACTAAATCCCCTCGTACGTAAATCCAGTGCTATCTAAGCTTCATATCTGAGTGAATTGAAAAGCATTTATTTTTCCGTTTGTTTGTTTGTAATTTTATTTAAAGGTTGCCTAGAGAAGTCTAAAAGGCTCATTTATTTTTTGATAGAAGTGTAACTAAATGGGTCCAGATAAATAGATAATAGCCAGTGTTTAAAGCGTACCTTGCAATATTAATTTTACAGTTCCAGTTCTTTTGAGACACTTAAATAAATGAACATACTTCAGTTATCCATAATACACAGGTTTTGTCACACTTTCTATCTCTGTTCAGCTTTGGTCTAAAATTAAGTTGTTTTTTATTGTTAAATTGTTTACCTCCCACAGTCTGCCCTCACAGGGCCATAAGAGGGGTAGAAGGTGTTTGAGATTGAAGATCAAAAATAAAGAATCAAATTGATTGGGTTGAAACTCTACCACATGCAAAACCATTGTGGTGTTTCTTTAATGGCAAAATAATGTAGCCACTGTAGCTTAAGGACTGTACTGTAGGTCATAGTGACAAAGGGAGGAAAAGTGTGGGAAATCTAATAATGTGTTTACAGGCAGCTGCAAAATAGTAATTGTTTACATTTTAGTTTTACAGTCCCTGTTACAGTGTTCCCACATGAAGAAGTACAGCGTAGCAAAGTTTGTAACAACATGTAACATGATGTACAGTACTGACACTGCACCATAGAGTTGGGAAATGGTTAAGGTTAGGATTAGGGTTAGGGTTAGTGTTAGGCATGCACAGTGCAAGTACATAATATTACATGTAATTACATTAAAATACACTGTATTGCAATCTAATTTAGTAGAATGTCGAAAGCACAGTGTGCAAAACTTTGTAGAAGCCGGTATGCGGATCCCGTAAGACTGCTGAAGTGTAACGAGACCCTCTCTTTGAACGCAGGGACGTGCTGCATCATCTCGCTGTGTACGTGTGTGGCCGGGATCAACTTCCAGCTGTCGCGCTACCCCCGCTACGTGTACGGGCTGCCCGAGGACATCGGCCACGGCTACGGCTGGTCCATGTTCAGCGCCTGGGGGGGTCTGGGGCTCACCCTGCTGGCCGGCTTCCTGTGCACGCTGGCCCCCTCCCTGCACACCCCCCAGGCCAGCAGCGGTAGCAGTGGTGGTGGTGGTGGTGGTGGTGGTGGCACACTCACACACAAGCACAGGCAGGAGAACGGCATCGTGTGACAAAGACACATTCTGTTCTGTGCCACCGCTCTCCACCTGGACACAACCTGGCAGAAGAGCTAACGCATCTCAGTGGGACCTTCATGCTTATAAATGACGGAGGAATTAAATAAAAATGAACTGGAGCGTGGGGTGGGATGGGGTGTGGTGGGTGTGGGTGTGGGGTGGGGGGGAATCCAAAGCACCAGGGCCATGTGGCCATCCCCGCTGCCTATGAAAGGCAATGACCCCCTCCTCCCTCCCTCCTCCTCTCCCCCTCCTCTCCCTCCACCCCCTGAGCAAAACAGACAAACTGACAGACCGACTTTCACTCACTCAGACATGGAGGAAGGCAGAATGGCTGGGCTCACAGTGTGTTCACTGGGACTCTGGGTTTGGCAAAGTGATGTTTCACTGACGATGTTACAATGGTGCTCTTTCTCTGTCTCTCTGTCTCTTTCTCTCCTTCGCTCTCTCTCTCTCTCTCTTTCTCTCTCGGGTCCCCCTTCCCTCCCCAATGCCCCCCTCCCCTCCTCTGTTTCACTCATTTGTCAAGTCATCCTTTCTTCTTCATTTGTCTCCTCTGTCCCAGAGGGCATCAAGCAGGGATCTGTTGTAGGAAGTAACAGTTTAGCATTTTTAGTTCAGTGATTTGTTCTTCAAACACTTAAGGATAAGGCACACAGTTAGGCATTACTTAAGCGTTAACAGACAGTTAATCATTATGAAGCATTGTTATACTGTAATATTAATAAGTTAGATTAAATCAGTTTCAGTCAGTCAGTTAAATCAAGATTAAATCCGTATTTAATAAAGAAATACTTTGTTTTGCATAACAAAGTTAGTGACATCATTTTTAGTTCATTATAATTCTACATTGAATTCATTACAAACTGATCCTTATGAATCATACATTACTTCTGTAAAACTGGATAGTAACTGTATCCTTAATTATTTAGACATAACTGATTTGGTATAAGGTAATTCATCATTAAAAATGAGGGAAATACAATGATAAAACAAGTGTTGACCTTCTTAATACCGTACAACAGCATGGTTTCTTTATTTTCAATAAGCACTTATTAATGTTAGAACAATGATGAATGTCGGTTAATGCCTAAATAATACCTAATTGTGCACCTTATTATGAAGCGTTACCTTTTTATCTGTGTTTTTGTTGCCTGTTGTTTATGGGGAAAAACACTCTCAGTTGTCTTCCTGTATTGTCATCCTATTTTTTCCTACACTTTTAAAAAGACTGGATGAAAATAATTAAGAGCACAAAAAGGATAATTGAGACTGAAAATACTGAAAATACTGAAAATACGAAGTAAGCATCATAAATACATACTTGTCTGTTCATTTCTAATGCAATGTGTGTAAATGTAACTGTTTATATGATGGTTTTTGTTTTTAGAGTGTATGTACAGTATTGTGATGCAGGGTCAGGAATGGTTCTGATGGCACAAACATTGGCCCATTGGTTTGGGAAAAAAAACAAACAAAATTAAATCAAGGTCTTTAATAAAATGGTCCTCTGCATATTTTGTGATGTCTTTTTGGCCTTTAATGTGATAGGACAGCAGAGAGTTACAGGAAATGAGTGGGAGAGGAAGCGAGAGATAGGATAGGATCATGAAATGACCTCGGGTCAGACTTGAACTCGCCTCCCTGGCTTTATAGTATGGTCACCTTATTGTTCTTTTTTAAATATGGTCCCTAAAATGGAATAAAAAAAGAGAATGGCTGTTCCATTTTCAGGCAAATGCTTAAAAAACAAAATATTAAAAAGTAGTTGATTGCAGGCCCTGTAAACGTTGAGGAATATACCACTTATTGTGCTTCTATACTTCTAAATCATCATAACTATTTACAGAGCTCTTCAGTTTAAATTCTAATTAGGAGCCCTTACTTTTAAAAAGCTGGGAAACTGATTGCTTCAAAAAAAAACAAAAAACAAAAAAAAAAGCCGTTTTACGTGAACAGAACAAGCAATTGGAGGTTGAGCTTACATGCAATTACTGTACTTTAAGTATAGTGCATTTGTACTACAGAGAATTTCTCTTTCACCTGCCAAGGTATTGCAAGTTAAGCACACTTCAGTTTTTTAGTTCATAAGACCCATGTTGTCACGTTTTGCTGGCTAATCTATCAGTTCCTTAAACCTGGAATCTCTAGTTACATATACATATTTCAGCAGCCATTTGACCTGGGTAAAACCAGGCAAACCAATGAGAAAACAGACTTAAGTGGACTGGGAAAGTTGAGCTTACAAGCAGTGATGGGCAATCTTACCTGGCTGCAATCCAGTACCACGTATTTGTTCCAGCCATTCGCTAAGTTAACTGTTTTTAATTAGTACACTTGCTTATACAAAAGGTAGTGAAAGTTAGTGACAAAAAGTAGAGAAATTACCTGTATTCATGGCACAGGTACAGCCAGGGGATTTGGAATATGTGGCACTGGATTGTAGCTTCTCAATCCATTGCTTACTGTATAAGGTATTGCTGAGAGCACATATTTTTCAGGCCTGGTAATGAACCCACTAATAGGTATAAATAAAATGTGATCATACATCATGTTGTTCAAAGATATTCCCAAACATGTACATTTTAAGAGCTATATACATCTCGCACTATTGTATTATCAAAATGACAGAGTTCAACTAACGTTTTACCAATACGCAATGAGTGTGTGCTTTTCAATCTACCCTATGACATAGTGAACTGTAGTGATCTTTTCTATGAAATTTCATTCTGCAAGAAGAAAAACTCTTAGTTTTCTCTCATTTGACTTCAGTTTTGTTGGCAACCATTTTGGAGTTTGGGTTGTGCTCTTGCAGTGTGGTCTGTATAATGACCATCATGCTTACTGAAAGATTTCTTAGGCCATATCCAGGCACTTGGAAGCATGTTTTGTGTTGCTGTTGGTGGTGTATTTTGTAAGCTTAGAGTAAGTATAACAATGATGTAGAATATTCCTATATGCCTTTCAGTGTTCCAGTAGATGTTTTGTCCAGTTTGTGCCAGTAATTTCTACTGATGTGTCAATATTACTGAGCAGCTGGTGACAAATTATGCTTTGATAAAAGCTGTGTGGTGTAAAAGAAGACTGGCAGGAAATGAGGAACATTTTCATGATGAAAAGTAAGACAGTCAGACTGACAGACGTGATTCTGGGCAGAGCTCAGAAGACTAGGCGTTGGGCCCATTGAAACATGCGTTCAGCTTGACTTTGACTTGGAGCCCAAAAGATAATTTGTGCTCTGTCAGTCTGACACTTTTACTCTGTCATATTTTCTTTAAAGTATTTTTTTTGCCTTTTTGGGGCAGGACAGTGAAGATTGTGACAGGGAGAAAGATATGTGGTAGCATTGGGAAATTACCACAGACCAGATTTAAACCTGGGTCCCCGTGGGCAGATGCCTGTTAACAGTCGGGTGCTCTAACCTCTGCGCCCCCTTCTTGCTGTCTTGTGTGAGTTTATTATCATACCATCTCCTCACCAAAGACCAACAGAGATGAGGATATCACCACAGTGAATAACCCAGACCCAGCGGCGCCACTAGACATTACAGGCCCCCTGAAAGAAAAAAAAATAGTTCGGAGGCCAACCCCAACCATATCATAGCCCTCTGTGGGACCCTGTGAAGCTCTGGGCCCCCTGAATTGTCCTGATCTCCCCCTGCTTAGTGGTGTCCCTGCCCAGACCAAAAAAATCAGATGAAATTGTTGATATCTATACTTTCTGAGCAGATGCCATCTAAATAGCAATCAAACAGTAAGTGTGATTTGTAAATCCTTCAACCTTTTCTTTTACAATCCATTCTTTTACAAGGTGAATAGTAAAACGTCCCTGTGAAACTACTAGAAGTATAACAACAGGATCAGCAGAGCTCCACCCGTCCATCCATCACTGTTTATTTATTCGGTGGAAGAGCTCTTTAGTCTCCATTAAATCTCGCTGACACCAGCTTAGCAGACAGAACAGCGCTGTCTTTTTCTTTTCTCTCTAACTGCAAGGATGTTTCTCGTCTCCCAGGCTGACAGCGTTCCTGAAAAATAAACATTTCGAACATTTATTTTTACATCACTTTGGCACTGCTGAATGTAAGACTAGTGCTCTTAAATGTCTTTCCCGTATTCAGCGGATTAACAAAATACATAAACATGTGGCATTTGTAAAAATACATGAACATGTGCCATTTGTACAAGAAATAACTCATCCCAGGCCTGGCCTCTCTCTTGCATTGGTGAAACCCAGGGGTGTCAGGGTGGGGGTAGGGGGGGGGGGGGGGGTGGAGTTGAACTGATTACCCATGGTCTTAATTGCAGCAGTTACCCTATAAGTTCAGATTTATGAGAAATGTAGAAAGGAAGGGGGCCCTACAGAGGCAGCTTGTGTGTATGGCCCCCAGAGATTGGACTGCTTGTGCATGGGCCACAGAGTTAAGTGCTGTGGCCATCAGGAAGGCAGTAAGCTGCTTCTGTTCCCTCACAGAAATTCCCATTTCCCAACAGAAGTGATCCTGGTCAGACATGTGGACGACAGTGGCTCAGGAGGTAAAGGAGTCCACCAGAAATCGGAGGCGTTGCTGGTCTAAATCCAACACCTCCTGACTACGTCAAAGTGTCATTGAGAAAGACACTGAACCCCCGAACTGCTTCCGATGACTTGGGTAGCGCCTTTCGTGGCAACGTTTGACCGTTGTCTGTGAGTTTGTGTATCAATGTGAGGCATTAGCTACTGTTCCCTGCTCTGGGTCTTCCACAATCAGCTTAGAATAGAATAGAATAGAATAGAATAGAATAGAATAGAATAGAATAGAATAGAATAGAATAGAATGTCTTTTATTGTCACTATACACATGTACAATGAGAGAAGCAGCTCCTTCTCCAGTACAGACATGTATGTCAAAAGTATCCAGCTTGATCCTGTGAGTGACCCATGTCTAATCAGCATTTTGGATTCAAACTGCTGCAAAATAAAGAGCAAAAAAAGCATAACTGTGAAATGCAGAACATCACCTTCTAGACACTTGTAGTTATGGATCATTAGCAGTTATCATTGGGGCATGTAAGGCAGTGAAAAACTGTAAAGCTTCAGCTTTGAGTATATGGAAATGCTGTCTATTTACCATTTACCATACAAAGTCAGCTCCATATCATTTTTGTTAAAAAAAATGTGAGAAAACTCTGCAAGTTTACAAATATGTTTACAACTGTATTTAATTGTATTCAGTGAAATCATGGAGAAAAACATGTTTCTGCATGGGATTGCACATGGAAAACAAGAAGTCACAAGGAAGACGCAAAACAGCCTTATCGGCTATGAGGTTGATGTAACTTGGACTAGCGCACATAAATTAATGTGTCAGACTAAGTCTGTCATGTGTCAGAAGGGCGCGTTCTAGACCTCGACCTTCTGCCACGACATTTTTGGCATACCAAGGAGCTAGCATAAGTACATTAACCAGGAGCCCATGCAGCCAGAGATTTTGGGCCCTAAAAAAAGAATACCATTTTAGTCCCTGTTTTTATTAATTATTAACAGTATGCATAGTGTCCTCAAAAAGCATTATGCAGGGCCCTTACCCATATTGATTTAGTCACATTTAACTTGTTTCTTAAGTCCCGTGTGTTCACTGTGTATGAGTCACATTTCTGTATTTCACCAGTTTTAACTAAACCAACAAAATGAACATGAAGCTGCCAATGACTGCGGTGAGGAGATTTTATTGTCTTGAGTCACCCCTCCGCCTCCTCCTCCACACTCCTCCTCCTCCACACTCCTCCACACTCCTCATTCTACAGCACGTGCTAATTAAGACAAATAGCAGGTCTCACAGGTCCTGTGAGGACAATTTTGTAGCTGAAAAAAAAAAACCTAAAGTATTGCTGTAGATGAGCCAATCAGACGCAGCTGATGGTAAAGAACAAACTCAAGGATAGCTAGATCTGTGTGATTGTATTCATCATTTGTCATATATGTGGGCATTAGGTTTTTGAAGGAATGTTTCACAGCAAATGTAGTGTCAGGTTTAAAGTTTTGTGAGACATGGATGGAAAGCAGAAAGGTTTGCTTACATTCTTTTCCTCCTGTGGTCTTTCCTGTGTATTTCATGTTTACTGGAAGATAAACAGAATTAGAAAAGAGCAATAAAAAAAAGTCTACAAACAAGTGCAAACACATCAGGAGCTTAGGTGTGATAATTTAACTCTATTTTGAACTCTTATTTAAAAAATGCATTCGCAACATCTAGTATTTGATATTTGTTCTCAATCTCAGTTATATTTATGTAACCAACATTCAGGTTTCATCGTGGTGTGAAATACTGTAAGGGATGCAACTCATTTTAGCTCATATATAAAGAAAATGTGTTTTCCTTACGGAGAAACAGCACAGAGATCTTTATTCTACTTTCAAGCTTTCTACTTTTGGCTTATTCATTTAAGGGAAACTATTTCTTCTTGTGGCGAAAGGGTGAAACATGACCCACCATCGACACAGTAAGTAACAATTTTCTAAATGTCTTCATTTTTGTTTTGCATTTGGCCTTTATCCCAGTACAGGAATGTGTTGGTTTTTTCCCCCAATGGTCTGTCTCTACCTCAGTCACATCCTGTAACTGCCTAAAGATATAGGCACTACGCATACTGTGACTATACAGTACCTTGCTTCATACCGATGATTAAACTCACCACTCCAAAAACACATCATTGGACGTTTTTATTTTACTGAACACTGTAAAAAGTCTCTCATTTTTTATCAAATGTTTACTTTAAGAAAAAAAAGAGAAAGTTGCTCACCCTAAGCGGTGTGAAATGAGAGAGAATGAGGTTTGGCATGCGGAGGTGGCTAAGCTGGGGCGGATCACTTGAGGGGCGCGCGGCGGCAGCGCTGTGTTTGGATAGGGGTCCCACGGGGGAAGAGGGGCTCTCAGGCAAAAGCTCAGACAGAGGAAATCGCACTCAGTCAGCCCGGCCCGGCCCACCCCAGCCCGGCCCGGCCCGGCCGGCATGCCGACACAATGGATCTGCTCTCCATCTTACCCAGAAGGCAAAGGGGCATTGGGGCTGTTTGGGGTTTGTGCATGCTTTTGCTGTGTGTTACTTTTGTGAGCTGAATGTTCACTGTTTCACCACATAGGGTGCGAGTTACATTGTTTTGTTCCCCACATAGTGAATATAGTACATAGTGAACAAGTGAATATTTTGGACACAGCATTAGTTTTTGCTCAAGAAGTGATGCTGAACTCGGATCACTTTATTCTTATATTCTGTTCACTAGACCTGACAAGTTCTTTGTTTATCCACTAACCGAATCCATTTGTATCTGTGCAGGATATAATAAACATATGATACAAAACATGTCACGATTATTTTTTCACAAAATATTATTCACACTCTGAGATTTGTTCATTTGTAAATAATTATTTGGTTTAATTTATTCCAGATGAAGGAGAAAGAGGAGATTGGGCTGGCGGAACTCTGCGGAAGCTCGGATGTCTGCACAGGGACTCCCCCGACAGAGGAAGCCACTTTTAGCAGTTTGGTTGCAGATACTGTTTGGCTCTCCAAATGTTGACAAAACGTGTTGTTTACACACACTCTCTCTCTCTCTCACACACACACACACACGCACACACACACTCTCTGCCTCTCTCTCATTCTCTTTCTCACACACAAACGCACACATACACAGATACACAAACTCTCTCTGTCTTGCTCTCTCTCTCTCTCTCTCTCTCTCTCTATCCCTCTCTTTCTCTCTCTTCCCCTCTCTGTCTGTTCTTCTCTCTTTATATTATATGTGTTTGAAATGTATATTTGTGTGTGTGTGTGTGTGTGTGTGTGTGTGTGTGTGTGTGTGTGTGTGTGTGTGTGTGTGTGTGTGTAGGTGTGGGATATGTCCTAACCCACACCCAAAACTAAGCTGTTCTTTTCATTGTTTATTTATAAGGAGGAGATTCCAGGAAGGCAGACAGATATCCTGCAGGCCTTCAGTGAGATGTTAGCGGAAATTAAGCACATGCGGAACAGATGATGCTGAGATAGCAAAAAGCTGCAAAAAAAAGGTCTTAGAGTCAGCGTGATGAGAAATATAAAGCACAGTAGCAGTTTATTTTCAATAGATTACTTTAAGAACATGACACTTTTTAAATCACATTTGTGTAGAAAGGGAAAATAATATACCCTAGGGCTTGCATGAGTGAAATAGGAAGGGCAGATGGCTCCTTTGGTTAAAGTAAGGACTAGTTTCGTGGTACAGGAAAAGCATCAGAAGGACTTTTTGGTAACACATTTTGAGTGTTCGAGTCCTTCCTATTTGTCAAATCATCCACGTTAGTAGCAATTAGAAGGACAACCGGTATAATTGTTATGCCAAGAAAGATGAGTTCCAGAAGTTTTGTAACAAAGAAAACGGGAAACCAGCTCCATATGGACAAACCACAGACGCCATTGAATGAGAGCCAGACCTAGTTACAAAAAAAGTGCTGTTAGCAAGTTCACTGCTCAGACTGGAGACAGTTAATGGCCGCTACTTATTAGAGGTGGTCTGGAGGCTGGCTGGTTCACACATCAGCCTGTCACTAATATTGAGGAATATAGAGCAAAATCAATGGTTCTCCTTTCACATTGGTGTATATAAGTAGTAATGTTTAACTTAGGGATACGCCATGTGGCTAAGGAAATTCCAAGATCTGACCTAGTCAACTTAGGAAGAAAGAGCGTGTCAGTTGCGCTCACACATGGAGATCCACCGCACCACAAGCAATCAAAAATGGAATTCCATGGAATAACTTAAGAGGGAGACTGGAATGCTATACGGTTAAAACGCAGCATGACAGTGGAGAGGAGGTCCTTCAAGACAAGTGGCCAAAGATGAAGACTGCAAAAGAATGTGCTTAAAATTAATAAACACTTCAGTACTGTCTTTGCAGGACGAAGTGGGCTATATCAGGTGGACCACTAATAAAGATCACTACGAATCATATTTCACATGTCACACATTTTCATGACAGAAAATCAAAAAGATTAAGCTATGAGCAACTAAAAAAAGCACACAGTCAGCGCATGGCAGAACAAAACTGAAAGAAATGATAAGTAACCAGTACAACGAATGGCAACAAATAGTGGTTCTTGAAACAAGCAGAGAAACAAAGCAATGCACAACTGTAAATTTACAACAATGTAGAAACTTAGTTATATATAAAAAGATGAACGTTAAGAGTAGACTACACCTTTGATTCGTACAGTCACTGCCTCTTCCACTACTATACATTCATATATTCATTCTTTAATCTACTTAACCTTGTCCCATGACTCCGAATAATCAACGAGATGAGTTCATGTTTATCCTTCAGTCCAGAAGAGATGTCCAGGGTTTCTTGTAGCGTGCTTCTGACGTTGTGCACCGGATTAAGAAAATTTCTTGCAAATTCGTCTTCTTCTCTTTGCTCAGCCTCCTGACTTTGTTTGAATTTCACCTCTAGTTCCATGAGGGACTTTTCAACATTGACGAACGCCTCACTTATTTGAACAATCTCTCTCCTGAGGTATTTGCCATAGCTGTCTTCGCCTTCCAAATCGAATGATATAGTTTTTCCAATACTTTCCAAAAGCCTTGCCGCGTCTTCAACTTGCTGTTTGACAATAATCAAATCCTCTCGGATAACAGAATCTCGGTCCTCTTCCACAGGACAAGGTTTGCGGTCATACCATCTGAAGAGCATTTGACATTTCTCAGGATCATCAGTTTCGTCATATTCACCATCAGGAACGTAAAAGTGATGAAAAGTTCCATTCGATATCTCAGGTTGCAACGGTCCTCGAAAAACAGCGGCATAAAATGGCAATGAAATCAACCCAAATATCAGCGCTAGTACCTGGGAAGCCATCGCGTGACCGCACTACACAGTTGCGCGTTGACTGAACTGTGCTCGCTCTCTCACTTGTCCAGAGTGATGAAGGCGCAGTGGCCCTCAGTCTGTCTCAGCCACAACCTTCCCTGAAATCAATCCAAGCCGGCCCAAGCTACACCGACACAACCTGCACAAATGTTTTCACATGTAGCACTTTGTCATTCACACTGTTCACTGTAGGCTATTTTGACAATAAATATGCCTATAATAATGAAAGTAAATTTATAACAACAGGTCGCATTTGCCTTCCATATAACGTAATTGATCAGTGGAATGTGGTCTTCCATAGGCAAGAAATAACCATAAATACATTAGTCTAATTTTTTGAGATTAGATTAGTCTGAGAATAAAGCATGTTGAAAGTCTGAGATTAAAGCATGTTGAAAAATAAAGTGCAAAAACAAGACCACAGATGTCATAACCATTCACACCCATGGAAAATGGAATCAATTATGATCCCATGCATATGTTCCTAGTTTAAAATTGGCCCAAGTACTTATGATACTGTCATGTCAGTCATTTCCTGTGTTATTGGGGTAAAAAATGAGCTGAGGGTGATAGCTTCAAAAGCTATTATCACACAAGGAACACATGGGAACATTGTACTAAAGTAAGATGAATGTTTACTTACACAGATCAGGGAATGGATACGAAGAATGCCAATGGCTCTACTAGGGCATGTAGTTGTCAAAGTGCGGGGCAGGGCCCACTAGTGGAGAAAAAAGACATGACAGGTGGGGTGCAACAAAGAGGACGAAATCTGTCCTTTTTTCATCTCACCACAAACAAAATACACTTGAAGTTCACCAGACAGTAGTAGAAAATTAACTGGGACAAGAGATTGTGGTGAGACTACTAATGACTTTTGACTACTAATGTTCAATGTTAGATGGCAACAAGCATGGAGAGCTAGGCTTCAGGAAGTAGAAACCCTACCACATATTTGATCCAACCATTTTCTAAACCAACTGATCCTAATAAGCACACTAATCATCAAACAGGTAGATCAGCTAATTAGTCAAATCACCTGTGTTAAGTGCACTGGCAGAAGCAATACATGGCAGGTATTTTACTTCCTGAAGCTGGCATCTCCACATTTGGGTGGCATAGAGACATAGGGATATATCCTGACTTAAATCTAAACCTAAACAGTGTTTCCTCCAAAGGCCTTGGTAGTAATGTTTACATAGCTGGCAGGTTGGATTTGAGGAGGTGATTTCAGGGAGGCCAAATGAGAGGTTGGTGTATATATCATGTTTTTGCGACGACGTGAGCTGATTCGATACACTGTACATATCCAAACCAGCCTGCATTGCATTGCAGTGTATATGCTGTGCAAGGTCTGCTGTGGGTCAGGCCTGGTGGTTTTACTTTTGGGGCCCTGCCCTGGTCCCCCTCACCCTCTGGTCCCCCTCACCCTCTGGCCCCCTGGGCCTGGTTGGCACCTTGGCTTTACACACACACACACACACACACACACACACACACACACACACACACACACACACACACACACACACACACACACACTTTTAAATTGTAACTAAGTGTAAGATTAGTTAATGTTTGTTTGTGAACATCAGCATTTCTGTATAAACAGGATAGAGGGTTAACGAGGGTCAGGAACACTTGAAGCAGTCGTCTACAGAGAATTTTCTAAGTGTCAGGGCATCAAATGCGGAGGATTTTAAATGAGCAATTCTCCACGGCAGTTATGGATAATACATTGCGAACCTTCCAGGCTTGGGACTATGTGGTGTTTTCCTGCCTGTTCGTTGTTTCCTCTGGCATCGGGGTTTTCTTTGCAGTAAAGGAACGAAAGAAGTCCTCGTCCAAGGAGTTTTTGGTTGGGGGGCGACAGATGTCGTTTGGTCCAGTAGCGCTCTCCCTTACTGCCAGCTTCATGTCTGCAGTGACGGTGTTGGGTGCCCCCTCAGACGTGTACCGCTTTGGGGCGTCCTTCGCCATTTTTGGGGTAGCCTACACCTTTGTGGTGATCTTCACTGCGGAGCTCTTCCTGCCTGTCTTCTACAGGTCTGGGATAACAAGCACGTACGAGGTACACCTCTGTTTTTTAAAGTTTGGTAACATCTTTTTAATGGGCCCTTTTACAGTGTAAATATATATTACAACATTTAATACTAAGGCCCTTTTACAGTGTAAATACAGGTTACAACATTTAATATTAAGGCCCTTTTACAGTGTAAATACATGTTACAACATTTAATGATAAATGCTTACACTGTACCTAACACTAACCATAACCATAATCCTAACCCAATGGTACAGCATAAATACACAATGTTACATATTGTTACAAACTTTGTTCCACTGTACTTCATCATGTAGGTACACTGTAACAGCTAAATACTGTTGTAATGTCTCCACCTGTTTGTCTACGTCTTTTATATGATAGTTATTGTTACAGTTTAATGCACTGTAGTAGCAATGCAATTTTGGTGTATAGGTGTATGTAGAATGACAATAAAGACTATGTATGTATGTGTGTATGTGTGTATGTATGTATGTATGTATGTATGTATGTATGTATGTATGTATGTATGTATGTATGTATCTGTCTGTCTGTCTGTCTGTCTGTCTGTCTGTCTGTCTGTCTGTCTGTCTGTCTGTCTGTCTGTCTATCTATCTATCTATCTGATCTGTGCTTTCACTTAGTTGCTTTGTGTTATTAATCATGTATTTCATCATGTCCTGCTTTGGTGGTAGTACCTTGAGCTGCGATTCTGCAGGGGAGTCCAAATAGCTGCCACCATCATTTACATGATACAAACAGTGAGTGTGCTACATACAAAATGTACGCTTTTTTTATTGTGTGACTGACAGAGGAATTGTAAAGGTGCTATATGTACGTAACGTATGGCAAAATAAAATAGTTCTGGTTTGCCACACCAGACACCAAGGCAAGATGCTAAATGGAAGTACTGAGTTCACTGACAACAGCACAGGCAGAATATTTTGCATTTTAAAACATAATTTACTGCCCGCAAACTCTGTTTCTGTTTTGATTTTGTGCTTTTCCTTGTGCATCTGGTTGACACTGGTGACAGCTGGAAAAACATACTCATGCCTGTCAACATCACTTAATATTATCACATGACAAATTGTTTTAGACATTTAGAAAATGTTTGCTCTGTTTAAAATTTGATTTCAGATACTGTATACCGGAATTGTTGTTTATGCTCCCGCCCTAGCGCTAAATCAAGGTAATTTCACAATTTCTATGTTGTTAGATATTGTCATTCTTTCATTCAGTGTCATAGCATGGCTTAGGGCACAGTTTTATGCTTACTCTTTTTTTAACCCTCCGCAGTGACTGGCTTTGATCTGTGGGCCTCCATATATGCGACTGGAATCGTATGCACATTCTATTGCACCCTGGTGAGTCGTTCACAACAGTCAGCCCTATTTAAAACTCCTTTAACCAGTTTGACATGCTGGCACTGCATAACACTTTATGATGAAATATTATGTACTTACAGTGCACATACCTAACACTGACCCTTACCCTAATGCTATGGTACCCTAACCCTAGCATGCCTCAACACTTTCAACCAGCCGCCCTATAGCATCTGAGCACAGAAAGGAAGGTATATATTTTTACCACTTTCAGACCGAATGTTACCTTGTAGCAACATTCGTATTTACTCAAAATTGACACAAGCACAAGTCTTTCTTTGGTATGACGAACTGAGAGACGACATTATATTAACTTTACTGGGTCTTTAATTAGGGTCCAAATGTGCGCAGGCCTGTGGTTCTGTGTAGCCCTTTAGCGGTCACCATACTGCCGGTGGAATGACTCACTGTGAATGAAACAAATGTAACTATAACGTTACTACTACATTACTACGATATTACAGAGAGTCTTTAGTAACACATTATAACTTGGCTATTGCCACTCTGGTAACAACAAAGTTATAATAGTGGGTGTCTCTTAAAGGGTTAATGAAGAAGATAATGGGGATGTATAGCTTTTACTCTCAGATAATATATATTGCAACTTAACAGCAACAAATTGTTGGTGCCCAAAAGTAAGCACCTTCCCCTAACTAGTATGTATGTTGTGGCAGTACTCTGGATTACCTTACATTACTTTACATTACATTACATTTTGGAGACACTTTTATGCAAAGCAACTTACAATAGATTACTACCAGTATCAGTAAACACACAAGGCTGAGCTCAGCACACGAGGCCGTACTCATTAGTAGATCTCCCAGAGTGCCTGTGAAGATTCTCATTCATCCAGGTCACGGTAGTCATTCTCTGGATCACGTGATCCTAATGACTCTCACTCCAATTCACACATTGACATGTTAATGGGTGATTCATGTGACCTTTTTGTCACATGATAACGGTTGTGGTCTACAGCTCACAGGTCCATGTCCAGTGATCCAGTGAGCCCTTGGTTCTCCACCATCAGGTCAGAACTGAGGAAGCCTTTTAGATGAAAGCTGAAATGTTTTCAAGCTCCAAACAAGAAGTCTAGTTGCTTACAACTTAGCTCTTTTGACTACACTTCCCAAAGCTCTTTGGGAAATGACCCACAGTCTGTCCATTAGATAAGGGTAAGGTTGGCTGGTGAATTTGGTCGAAGCAGAAGCCAGGTCTGGCTTCACAGATCCAGGCCTGTCTCTTTCCTCCCAGTCCGACCCTACATCCTTCGTCGTACTACAGCTATATATAGTTGTGCACACAAGAGCTGATGCAACTCCTAACTTCACCGGGTGGCGTCTCACACAGACCCATCGAGTTTCTTGCCAGGGTTGTTTCAGATGTGCACAGCTGGGACGTATAACCCCATGCATATCCACGGTACAGTCACTAACTGTTGGACAAAGCATTTCTAATCTATTCCATAATTTATCTTGCTTTGAAGGCATATGTGTAAGGGTGTACTGTTACACTAATGTAAAGGGAATGTTGGGAGGATTAAGGTTCTAAAAAAGGTTAGGGGTCCATAGGATTTGATGTGGAATTTTTGAATATTACATTGTTCTACAACACATTCTTTTTTATTGATTATTAAAAAAAACTCCCTTAAAGGTTAATTCTGAGTGAAGTGACTGTGTGACCAAACCACTTTAAAGTCATCCACATACCTACTGGATGCTAAAAAATAACAGCATTTGTTGACGCGTCTCCTATTTCTGTTGGCCCTGGGGCAGGGTGGCCTAAAAGCGGTGGTGTGGACAGATGCCTTCCAGATGGTAGTCATGGTGGTGGGCTTCCTGGTGGTGCTGGTCCAGGGAGTGACACAGACAGGGGGGCTGATGGCGGTGTGGGAGACCGCTCGCAATGGACAAAGGCTGGATGTGTTTGAGTAAGCCTGGCTAACTGTCTGACAACACCCCGCCATCATCATCATGTTAACAGTCTCCATCTGTCATGCCTGTAGCTCTCTTTTTAGTCAGCACTTTAAATGAAAGTTTGAAGGTCAACTACATACATTTATAATGTATAAATATAGATTTATAGTGTTCAAAGGCACAAGGTTTTCACTCATCTGTCACACCATACTGGTTAATTCCAGTATATAAACCACCTGGTTAGACTTTATTTGATGGTGTCTGTGTTACAGTGTCAGAGTTACAGTGTATTTACGTAATTAGGTACAGTGGTACTAATGTTGTACTTACATAATGTATTTTGTGACAACAAGAGAGATTCGTTATTTATCCCGAAGTAAATTATGCTTTTATTTATTAATGTAATCAATTAATCAATTTAATTCATTTAATGGTAATTTAAGCATTATGCTTTTAGACAAAGCATAATGTAAAACACAGTGTTGTTCTCTGTGTACACAGCTTTGACCCTGCCCCCCTGAGGCGCCACACCTTCTGGACCATCTCTATCGGGGGAACCTTCACCTGGCTCGGCATCTACGGGGTTAACCAGTCCACCATCCAGCGCTGCATCTCCTGCAAGACAGAGATGCACGCACGCCTGTAAGAACACTGGCCCTCCACACACACACATGCACACCCACACACACACACACACACACACACACACACTCGGGGCTCGGCATCTACGGGGTTCACCAGTCCACCATCCAGCACTGCATCTCCTGCAAGACAGAAATGCATGCACGCCTGTAAGAGCACTGGCCCTGCTCTCTCTCTCTCACACACACACACACACACACACACACACACACACACACACACACACACACACACACACACACACACACACACACACACACACACCTTAAACTTTAAAACCCCTTTGGAGTGACAGTTACTCAGTCAGGAAAGGGGATAAAGGTAAAGGAGTCCCCTACACATTGAAGGGTTCCACACATCGAATTCCACTCCTCCTGACTAAGTCGAAGTGATGTACTGTAAATGCATACAAATACAATTTGTACAATTTATCTATGTGGGTGGTGTTTTCAAAGGGCCCCGTGTCAAGGTTGGACATCCAGAATCGCCCTACACACACACACACACACACACACACACACACACACACACACACACACACACACACACACACACACACATTGACACTACTGTATGAAACAAAAAGGACGTCATGATGTAAGGAATCTGTTAGCATACAAAAAACCCTTCTGAGAGAGACAGGGACAGACAGGGATGTTTGTGTGATGGTGTGTGTGAAGTGAAGCATAAATAATAAGTGTGGGTGTATGTGTTTGTGTGTGTGTGTGTGTTTGTGTGTGTGTGTTTGTGTGTGTGTGTGTGTGTGTCTACATTCTCCCTGTGTGTGCCAGAGCCTTGTACTTTAACCTGCTGGGCTTACTGGTTATCCTGGCATGTGCCGTGCTCTCGGGCCTCATCATGTATGCGTACTACGAAAGCTGTGACCCTTGGACCGCACACCTGGTGCAGGCCCCAGACCAGGTACCCTAGTGCGCACACCAGTTCGTATACCAGTGTTAGTATGCTTTGAATACATTGGTAACTTTTTCATTTAACAGTTCTTTTTACAGTGTACCTAAATGTTACAACATGTAGTATTATGTACTTACACTGTACATACCTAACACTAGCCCTTATCGTAACTGTAAAACCTAACCCTATGGTACAGTTTTAGCGCATAATGCTACATGTTTGTTACCCACTTTGTTACTCTGTACCTTATGATGTAGATATACTGTAAAAGGGGCAGTAAAATAAAGTGTAAACAAAAGTAAATATACAAATTGTGCTAAATTATGTTACGTTACATTACATTAGATTTAGCGGACGTTTTATCCAAAACGACTCAAAATAGAGAACTCAAAGACATAAAGCCTGGTTGCCTAATTGTTTCAAACGAGTAACTTAACCTCTCATGCTTCTCTGCAGCTCATGCCGTACTTTGTGATGGATATTCTGGGGAAGTATCCCGGTCTGCCAGGGCTTTTTGTTGCCTGTGCTTTCAGCGGAACTCTGAGGTTTGGAACGCACCCGTATTTATCTTTTCACAATGGCAGAAGAAACACATCAGATTCTTCAAGCAGCCTTTTTTAATCAGCAAAGTCATGTTATGATTAAAACAAAATGGTGTGATAGCAAATGTTACAGCTTTATATTCATCAATCATTTCATCGGATCTTGTGTTGTCCCAATCTGGAACAATCTGGAACATATAAAATACATGAAATATTCCTATATTATATTCGATGAGAATTCATTAGGAACAAAGGTGACACTATTTACATAGCCCTCTAGATGGCTCTATGGACGGTTAACAGGTGCCGAGACTAACCATCTGTTGAATCTCTGTGTTCTTGTTAAGGTTGTGGTTTGGGGATACGTCAGTACATAATAAACAAAATGAAATTGACTTTCAACAAACCATCTGTAACGTCTCAGTGGCTAGACTATTCAAATAAAGAATAACTGGAGTAAAAGATAAAATAATGTAAAACTTTGAAGAAATGTATAAAACAAAACACCTCAATATCATCTATATATAATCAATCTAGCCAGCACACTGACTTTTTAATTTCAAATTTGAAGTGTGTTTATTATAAAACTCATCTTCCCGTGAACATGTTGTAGCACTGTGGCAGCCAGTATAAATGCTCTGGCCACAGTCATGTATGAGGACTTCGTCAGCCAGTGCTGTGGGAACCTCTCCAACCGGGCAGCTGCTTGGATTAGCAAGGGCCTGTGTAAGGAAAATATTTTTTTAACCTCATTAAATAAATATTGAATTATATTAGTC
This sequence comes from Coilia nasus, assembly GCA_027475355.1. NCBI lineage: Eukaryota > Metazoa > Chordata > Actinopteri > Clupeiformes > Engraulidae > Coilia > Coilia nasus. The sequence continues at coordinate 26,638,053 of CM050208.1, forward strand.
CAATGTTAACACTTTATTTTACTTTTCCCTTTCCCTTACAGTGTATCTAAATGTAACAACATGTAATGTTATGTACTTACACTGTACATACTTAACACTAACCCTAACCCTTACCCTAACCCTATGGAACAGTGTAAATGTCTAATTTTACATATTTTACATATTGTATTACTAAGTTTACATATTGTATTACACACATATTTTACACATGTTGTAACATTGTAATTCATAATGTAAATACACTGTAACATGGGTTGTAAAAATAAAGTGTTACCAAATTGGAATTATATTAAACCAATACATAAACCTCATGCAGTCTTAACCTGCAAAAGGACATGAAAAGGTGTCAGTACCAGTGTAATCAACGCTAATGTAATCACTGAATACTGCTGTAATCCAGTGTCTGTTTATCATAAATTCACCCTTATGACGAAGTTGCAGTGAATTCATTAACCCTGAACTTGCAGGCATATTATGGAAATATTGCTTGATTATTCTGTGTAGCTCGCATGAGCATTACAACAATATTGCACACAGAGAGAATGTAAGTAGCATTTACTCTCGTCTCCACAGGCATTGTGTTTGGAGTCTGTTGCACTTCGATGGCAATCGCAGCGTCTTACATGGGAGGCATTGTTCAGGTGAAATCTTTAATCATATAACCAATAGCAGCATTTAAGCCAGTACATCTGTCTTTTACCGACTTATTATTTCTTCACTGACTTATACTTATAATTATATAATATATAATTATATTTTGTGAATGGTGTTGACTTTGTCTTTCAGAAGCAAATAATAAGACATTATTATAATATGTATGTAATATTTATATATGGTTTTAGGAGAAACAATACATAAATCAGTAAGATCTACCCTTTGTCTCATACTTCTTGAATTAAACTGTTAGGATGCCTTGTAAGAAACAGAGTCCAGTAAAGGTCCATATAAGTCCAGTCTAAGCCAATCTCAGCTTAAGATCTTAAATTACACACACTGTCCTTTTTCCTAAGAGGATTTAAGGAGAAACAAGTCAGGCATTAATAAGATGTTATTTATTTCTGAGAGATAAAGATGCTTTTGCAAGAAGTTATATTGTCCTCTGGGATACACCATGTCCCTGTGTAAAATGTGGCCTTTTACTTGACACATAGCTCAGGTCGGAGGTCTGTAGCTGCTGCTGTGTCTATTTCTTTTTCCCCTCTTATTTTCCTCTCTCTCTCTATCTCTCTACCTCTCTCTCTCTTTTGCTCTCTGTCTCCTGTTTTCAATCTATCTCTTGATGTCTCTCATTTGCTCTCTTCCTCTCTTTTGCTTACTCTCTATCTCTTGCTTTTCTCCCCACCCTCTCTGCTGCACTGTCTCTCTGCCTCTCCCCCTCCTCTCTCTCTCTCTCTCTCTCTCTCTCTCTCTCTCTCTCTTTGTCTCTCAGGCAGCGCTAAGCATCCATGGTATGTGTGGAGGGCCCATGCTTGGGCTGTTTTCTCTGGGCATTCTATTCCCCTGCACCAACTCCAAGGTCAGTCTCATGCTCTGCACCGTCCATCGTCCATGCTGATACACATCACCTATGATGGAGGCAATGTTTACCTCAGCTATATTAGCTGTAAAAAAAAAAAACCAAAATAACAAGAACAATGACAATAACAACAATAGCTCATAATTGCATATGTAAATGTGTATGTAATGTAATATGTAATATAAAAAGCAATATTTTATAGCAATATTGGATACAGCAATATAATATTTGTTTTGAAATATTAACAGAACAGACCTCTAAAACCCCCTTAAGAGAAAAAGATACAAATCAGCTTAATATAAGATCCCATTCCTGTCTGTAAGAGAAAATAATGACAATTCTAAGAAGCAATATTTTCCATTAGGTTGATACATATCGATGAACCGATGAACAGCAAACAACATCTAACGCTGTGCCCAATCTTTAAGTGATGCCATATGGGCAATGGTACTGAGGCCTCTAAGAATGTTAAACCACTAATAATTCATTGAGTGCAGTCCTACAGCAAGCTTATGACCTGCGTCAACAAACCTGGCTTAATTGAGCAGTCTGATGTTATACACCATTATGTGATGCCCATCAGTGGGCCTTATAGAGCAAAAAGACAAATGTGAATGTCAGATGTTTCCAAGTAAGGACTACTTATTCAAATAACTGAAAATGCACATTAATGAGCTGGATGCAAACCAGACTACTGTTGGTCCAAATGCTGACAACCCCATGCCTCTGTATCACCGCCCATACCAACATAATGGGAAACAGCTTCTTTCCCCAAGCAGTTCGGTTTTTGAATAACCTTTAATGCAAACTTGCACACCACACTTGCTGCACTTTATGCACTTTACTGTATGTGCCTTGTCTACACTTTAGACACTGTTTTAACCATTTGTATTACTAGCGAAGCATTGTTTTGTCTCACTATGTACTTTGTATATGGCTGAAATGGTAATAAAGCCCACCTGACTCGCCTGTCTCACCTGCAGGGAGCAGCCGTTGGCCTCATGGCGGGCATCGCTCTCTCCTTCTGGGTTGGGATCGGGGCCTTCCTCCACCCCGCCTCCACCCTCAGCACCCACCCCCTGCCCCTCAGCCTGGAGGGCTGCCCAGCCAACATGTCCATCCCCACCTTAGCCATCAACACAACCACCATGGCACCACTCATCAGCAGCCCTGCACCTCTAACTACAGATGGGTATGTGTGTGGTAACTATCAGAGGCAGACATCCTGGTTTCAATAAGTAAAAGTCCCGCTGCCACATATTTGTTCCGGCCAATTTACTGAAGCAGCTGATCCTCATTTGCACATCTCCTCATCAGCCAGGCAGAAGGAATACGTGACAGGAATGTTTCTGTCCTTTTCTGTCCAGTTAGAGTTAGACTAACTGTGAGATAAAGTAAGTCAGAGTAGCCTAACACTCATCTGATTCCACATTTCTCTAGAGAACTAGCCTACTGGCATCTCTTTAGGATATTGTTATTAGGCTATGGTCATCCTTGTAATGAATGAATAAAACACTAAACTACTATGTAACTCTTTGGATGATAACAGGTAATCAAGATGAGGTGCACATATACACGCTTAAACACACTGAACATCAAATGCCTAAACTCTCCCGCACATAATTTGTGTGTGTGTGTGTGTGTGTGTGTGTATGTGTGTGTATGTGTATGCCTGTGTGTGTGTGTGTGTGTGTGTGTGTGTGTGTGTGTGTGTGTGTGTGTGTGTGTGTGTGTGAGTGTGTGTGTGTATGTGTGTGTGTGTGTATGTGTATGCCTGTGTGTGTGTGTGTGTGTGTGTGTGTGTGTGTGTGCGTGTGTGTGTGCGTGCATGTGTATGCCTGTGTGTGTGTGTTTCCTCAGGTCTGTTCTGGAGTCGTGGTACTCTATCTCCTACCTGTATTACAGTGCAGTGGGATACATTAGCACCGTGGTTGCTGGACTGGCCATCGCCTTTCTTACAGGTGCATGAGGTTACACTTTATTTGACCGGCCCTGTTACACTTTATTTGACTGGCCCTGTTACACTTTATTTGACTGGCCCTGTTACACTTTATTTGACTGGCCCTGTTACACTTTATTTGACTGGCCCTGTTACACTTTATTTGACTGGCCCTGTTACACTTTATTTGACTGGCCCTGTTACAGTGCATCTACACATCATGAAGTACAGTGTACCAAAGTTTGTAACAGCACATAACTTATGTAGTTACACTGGAGGGTAAGGGCGAGGATTAGGATTAGTATTAGGTAGGTACAGTGTAAGTACAGAAATGTAGGATACACAAAGATGCACTGTAAATGGCATTATATATTATTATATATTATATACCGTGAAAAAAAGTGTTTGAGGTTATACGCAAAGCAGAGTACCAGTACAGTGACTCTTTATTTTAATAGTGTGTGTTGGTAATATAAAACATTTAGAGTTTTAAACTATGGACATCCCGCAGTTAAATATTCATCACTGACAGAAAATAGTGTAGAGTTTTAATATAATGAAAATGAAACCAGCACACATGTAACAACAAGTAATATTCTGTACCTACAGTCAGGCCCATAGACAGGATTTTAAAACTACTGAGGTCTGTGATCTGTACGCGAACCACAGGCCAAAATTCTTTCGACATATTTAAATGAGGGGGTGAATTACACGTCACACAAGAGCGCTATTGCTCATATGTTATAGTCTTTGTCTTCTCTTGCTCTCTCACGCACACAAGATCCAGACGCAGAGGACCCAATCCCACCAAGACCCTCTTACCCTTTCTAATATCACAGTTATCAATGGGAAACATAAGTTGAAACTTTCCACTCCATTGCTTTGGAATGATTTATTTCTAAAATCACAAACAAGGTACAACTGTACTGCTTCAAAAATGAACATTTTATTAGCTTTATGAAAGTGTGCTGATGGTTATCATGAAAAACCACTTGATGGAAACAGGTTGTCCAGAAATGGTCAGGATTTCACGTTCATTATGTATAACATACAAAACATGTATGATTTCAATCAATTTAACATCACAAATAATAAATCTACAGTTTACAATCAGCTTCACTAAGTAATGCCCAATTACATGGAGTCATTGGACATATTCATAGAAATGACACACAAAATTGCTATATGATGTTATAAAACTACCACAAACTTTGTGTTATGGACTCTGAGAGTAGCAAACTCTAGATCAAGATCTGTCTTTTTTTGTTAGTAGCAGTCAAAATGTTGCCCTATTTTCTGTCTAATTAATACACTTGGGGCATATGCAGTCTGCAGAGCTCCTCTATTTTCTAGTTAGTTGCCTTGGACCTGTAAGATTATTTTTGGATGTGTGCGCCTTCACACTGTTCCATTTTGTTCTGTAGTTACCGTCCAACAAATAAAACAAAGAATGTTTTTGCTCAATCAGCTGGTATGTTGGGAGTTGACTCGTGTGTTTAATTTTTCGTCTCCGGTGTCAGGCGGTGCCGACCCCAGGGAGGTGAAGCCCGGACTCATCCGACCCGTGTGTGACCTCTGCTGCTGCTTCTCCTCGAGGCTGCGCCGGCTCTGCTGGTGTGGCGTCGACCACGAGCAGGACAAACTGGTCAGATCCCCCCCCCCCCCCCCCCCCCCACCCATCCCCCATCCTCTCACACACTCCACCCCTTCCAGTACAGGGAACACATCATCCATTGCGCTAACACTTTATTTGGACAGTCCACTCACAGACACTTTACAGATGATTTGTTGAAATTCAGTTTCATTTAGTTTATTGATTACTAATTATCACCTTAATCAAACCAACCCCTAACCTTAACCTTAACAAGACACAGAGTTTCAACAAATTGCTTGTTAATAGTCTCAACATCTGTAGGTGGTTTAGAGAGCCGTCTATTGGACTATCTAAATAAAGTGTGATCAACATTGCTTCTTAGACTTGTGTTTTAGAAAATAATAACATCTTTTATTTAAAAAAAATCTTCTAAGGGGGTTGTGGGAGAAACAGTTCAAAATTCAGTTAGATCAGGCCTTTGTCTCATACGTCTTAAATTAAACCTCTAAGAAACAGCATCCAGTGAATCCTGATTTACTGTAAGTCCACACTAATTTCAACTTAATAACTCATAATAGTCTTGTGCTATTGCTTTTCTCCCAAAGAGATTAAGAATAAAATGGACCAGGAGTCAATAAGATGTTATTTTATTTCTAAGATACATAGAAGAGACTGTGTTACAATGTAGTATTTTCCTCTGGGTTAGTCAGCCATCCCTCAGTCTTACAGTATCATATCTGGTACGTCAATGGTGGAAATAAATGGGCTACAGTTACATGTTCTTCTGACATTTTTCCAAAAGATATTTAAAGATGCATCTCTTGAGTTTCTACTTAGTGGAATAACTGCCGGCCACCTGCCACTATAGTCTATTTTTAGTTAGGGCTGTCTATTTGTTTTCAAGTATGGCGTTCTAATCATTTATTGAGGAGAAGATTATTCATGGTTCTGACTATTATTGGTTAATTCAATTTAGGCTTGTACTTTCTTCCCCTAAAATGTTTGTTATACAGTATTTTAGACAAGTGTTTTTGTTTATAATGTGGTGTTTTAGTACAGTATTGCATGTCACTTTTGAAAAAAAAAATTGGCAAGGAGTCATTAATGTAACAGAAATGTAATTGATTCCTTCAGAGATTCCGCATGTCAGAGATATGATGAATTGTCTTGTGTGTCAACAGGATTTGGGGAGCACGGAGCTCGCAGAAGACAAGTGTCCAACCTATGACTCTTCAACCTTCAACATGCAGGAGACAGCCTATGCTAATCGTGGTTTTGTAAAAGACGCATAAGCATAATGTTTTCAGAATTATATTATTTTACTTGTTGGTAGGCAAGACAATGCATGTTTATTTATAAAGGACGGCAGCATAGCGCAATTCTACTTTACATAGTACATTATAATTTAAAAGCTTTTAATGAAACAGTAAAGGCATATATAATACTGTATTCAGGTAGTGAATTTGCATGAAATACATGGTGAGTAAAGACCATCCTGGTAATACTTTAGGTTACAGTTAATTTTGCTGTCTTTGTTACATCAATCAGGTATGGTGTAACAAAATGTGTAACAACATGTAACATTATGTACTTACACAACCAAAGGGTTAGTCTTAGAGATGGGTTAGATATTTACAGTGTAATTACATAGTGTTACATAGTGTTTTAGATACACTAAAAAAGGAACGATAAGTGTTGCCATACATACCTAACACTTATCCTAATCCTAACACTTATGTTTACCCTAAGGTACAGTGTAAGTGCATAAAGTCACATGTTGTTACACACTTTGTTACACTGTACTTCATGATGTAGATACACTATAAGAGGGACAGTAAAATAAAGTGTGAAAAAAAAATCAGAAGTGGTTCTGTTTAGAATTAAAATCAGAGATGGTTCTGTTAAGGATTAAAATCAGATATGGTTCGGTTGAGGATTAAAGTCACAGGCGGTTCTACGAAGGATTAAAATCACAGTGCATGGAGTCAAACCCTACAGCACAGACACATTTTACTGTCTGCTCCTTTACCAAGTATGACCCAAAGTTTGCTTCAAAACTAGGATCAATTTGCAGAATGTGCTTGTACTAATTTAACCGTGGAACTCCTTGGGAGAGGAGAATGTAGTATTGAAATGTTATTTTTAGGTACTGTAAAGATCCTAGTGATGGTGAATGTTTTTGAACATTTTTGAATGTTTTTAAAAACATTAAGTGACCATTAAAAACCTTTACATAACCATTAAAAACATGTCTGATATCTTATGAGAAATAAACTGTTGTTTGATGCCATTTCACTATATGGTTTATGATGTTCTTTGCTATCGTGTTGACATCAATACTTTTCAGACCTGCATGGAAAACACAAAGCGACTTCAAAAAACACCACAGCTATTTCTTGCTGGACTTGTGGTTGACCTATTCCTAATGACCTTCTAGTTGCTTGGTACAACACAATACAGCCCCTCCTCAGAAAACCTGCAAGATGCAGATCAGATACAGTCAGAGGCAGTTTTTGCACTTATTCAAATTAAAAGGCTGTTATCGCCATCCCCACCCACTGCCCTGTCACTTCCTTGCTTTGATCTAGCATTCTTTTGTCAGCGTCTAATGTTAGATATTCAAATTGTGTTGTGTTTATCATTGTTGTCTCTTTAGTTTCCCCCGTAGACAGACACATCTGACAGGAAGAGTATTAAACGCTTCATTATATCGTTTCTCTTCTCCAGACAAACTTCGTATGCCATAAATAAACTCCAGTTTTGATGGAGACGGATGTAGATTTTGTTTTCTAATTGCGACACAGGAGAGGATGCGTGCCGACAGAGGGAAATTATGTTCAAAAGATTGTTTTGAAAGGTAAAGGCACGTCGAAACAAGCAATCTCAAAGGCGGGTCGCTTCGAAAGGCATCGAGCCCATTATTTGAGTGACTTGTAATCTTGAGTTGCCAATCAAAGCAGCGCCATGAAATACACAAGCTTATAGGCCTCCGTAAAAGACACCTTGCGTCATGAATTGCAGATAGATAAAGTATAGTTGAAATATAGTGTATTTATCAAGTGCAGTTTGCTGAAACGTGTACAGCCCATCCACGTGTACAGCCCATCCTAATTGTCAATGTCATCACAGATAAAATATTGAGGACATGATAACAGAAAAACAGATTGATTCTTTGAATAACATAAATAGGCTATCTCTGAATTAAAAAAATTAAAATAATTATGATGCCATCAAAACACTGCCTACTGTACGTCCGCAATGAGCATGGAGTACTCCAACACTGGAATTACAAAGAGGAAGGTTTGAGTCACTTTTTCTATTTCTAGAGTTCTTGCTTAGATTGATGTAACATGCAACTGCCATGTATCATACCTACTTATGCTGTAAATGTCTCAAGGTCGTGTTATAATTACATCAGGGTACAATCATACATTAACAAGCACAGAAACAATTAATTACATGTACAGTTATAGGCCTATATGTAGCTGTAAAGGGCTCGAGAAAGTGCGACCAAGCAGAAAAACAAATCAAACACACAAGGCTTTTTCGAATCTTGGACAATTTACAGGAGTTCTACCGGGTGTAGAGTGTGAAGTTTCTCTGGTGCTCTTTGGCTGAGGGATCCCAGATGTAGAAAGTGCAAAAACATCTTAGGAACTCAACCCCAATAGCCACAAAACATGAATTAAAGGCTTTTTTACTTGTATGCTCTTGAGTACTTCATTTTTAACTTTCTACATAGTTATGTTAGGGAAATGCAATTTACACAAACCAAACCAACATGATATATTTTGCTGGTAAGCACACAATTTACCATTCTGTTCACTGAGCCATAGTATTTTAGTTACAGTATAATAAAATAATGAACAAGTTTTTGGATGAAATGTTGGATAATGGATGAAGTTGTTGTATGCCATTTTTTAAATTTGTTCTAGCACACTGAGTCTTATGCGTTACACCTTCGCAATGGTAGAGCGATGCCCGCCTGTGTCATCATGTTAACCTGTAGCTCATCAAGAATATCTCTCAGACCTCAAAATCAGATGGCAAAGCCTGAGGCACCAGCCAGTCAGGGAGCAAAACAGCATAGCAGCCTGTGGCCTCGCAGTAGTTTTACAACCCTGTCCATTTTCACAGTTTATGTAAGTACTGAACACTGTTTACATTGCTCCAGATGGTCCAGACCTCAGTGCTACCCTCAGGTAAAGTATCCACTGCTAGGGTGTTGGGGCGGGGGGGTTTGGTGGAGGGTGGGGGGTTGATTTGAAGGGTTAAGATGGTTGTTGGGGTGTAGTATCAAGCTCGCCGATAGGGGGATAAACAGGTCTCTTGTCCCGGGCCCATGGAAGGGGGGGGGGGGGGGGGGGGGGGCGGGCAGAACTGGTCCTTGCTTAAATTATGGAATATGGAGGGTGTTGCCCCATCAGATTATCTTGTCCCGGGCCCAGCCAAGACTATCAGTGGGCCTTGTCCCGGACCCTGACCTTACCACAACTATCACAACCACCACCACTCGGATACACCCTTGCCCTTGCGCTCTACAGCCATGGCTGTCAGCTATAACACCCAGTTGTGTGTTCTATGGCCATCGGGGATGGGACGTCAGCCATAGGAGAAGGGGGCAGTCAGCCATAGGAGATGAGGCATCAGCCATAGGAGATGGGGCATCAGCCATAGGAGATGGGGCATCAGCCATAGGAGAGGGGGCATCAGCCATAGGAGATGGGGCATCAGCCATAGGAGAGGGGGCAGTCAGCCATAGGAGATGAGGCATCAGCCATAGGAGATGGGGCATCAGCCATAGGAGAGGGGGCAGTCAGCCATAGGAGAAGGGGCAGTCAGCCATAGGAGATGGGGCAGTCAGCCATAGGAGATGGGGCATCAGCCATAGTGGCAGATCTTGAAGCACTCCATGCAGATGTCCAGGCACTGCACGGGCTCGCAGCAGGGCTCCAGCATGACGGCGTGGCAGTTGTCGTAGCAGTGCATGGGGCAGTGCAGGTCCTCCGCGGGGGTGTCCTGGAGCGCCTCGCAGCACCGCTCGCACCCCTCGCAGCAGCGCCCGCAGCAGGCCCACAGGCAGGAGCAGCACAGCTGCAGCAGCGCAGCGGCCAGGGAGCCGCACTCGCAGGACAGGCAGGCCAGCAGCATGGACGCGCAGCAGCCATCTGAAAAACAAGCAGTCAAGGAGTCAAGTTTCATTCAATTCGAGTTTCATTTTATTCAGGTTTATTCAAAGGGTATCCAGGACAGGCAGGCCAGCAGCAGGGAGGGACAACAGCAATCTGAAACAAGAAGGTAAAGATTGATTTTTTACTGTATTTTATGTATTTATTTATATTATGTATTTGTAGTTTATTCAAAGACTCGGGTAGATTTATTGTCACATACATTGAAATACTGAGAGTAAGACATGTAGGAAGGTGCAGCAGCTGTCTGAAACAAGAATGTAAGGATTCAAGGAATTTTATTTTTAGTTTTATTTATTTGGGAAGGCACACTGGCAGGACAGGCAGGCCAGCAGCAGGGCCGCCCAGCAGCCGTCTGAAAAACAAGGAGTTAAAGCAACACAAAGCAGTTTTTTCAACCTTAAAATAATATCTCAAAAATCGTTTCAGTGGTTCATCAACTTGTAACTAGGTGAAAGGCCCTTCTGAATTTGCTTTGCCCGCCTCCATGGGCTATAACCACACTAAGGAAGTTTGGAGGAGTGGGCTGTCTCTCTGTAGTTTGAATAAGAGACAATCCAGCTTCCAACTTGTAGGGTGACTGAAGACCAAAACTATTTAGTGTTGCTTTAAGGGTTCAAGGAGTTTTATTTTATTTTTATGTATACAAGTTTATTCAAGGATTTGGGTAGATTTATTGTCACATACATTGAAATACTGAGAGTAAGACATATTGGGAGGCACAGCAGCTGTCTGAAACAAGAAGGTCAGGATTCAGGGAATTTAAATTTTGTATGTATTTTATTTACGTTTACTCAAGGATTGAGGTAGATTTATAGTCACATACATTGAAATACTGACAGTAAGACATGTAAGGAGGCGCAGCAGGATTTAAGGAAGTTTATTTTTAGTTTTATTTATTTTATTCAAACCTAATCAGGGATTCAGAGAGATTTATTGTCACATACACAGAAATACTGAGACTAAGACATGTAGCAAAAGTGATCCTACTATCGGCATAGTGCCTATTATCAGCCATTTCTGTTGCTGTTCCACTGTTGCTGCTGGTGATAAAGAACTTATTCCCATGAAAATAGACAATTTCCGCTCCCATAAACCTTTGGTTTGAGTAAACGAACTTATAATGGCCGGGTTTCCCAGTTAAGAACCTTCTTAACGAACCTTCTAATCTTTGGTAATATGCTCCCACCTGAAGTTCTGGTATAACATGTGGCGTCCGACTGAACTCATCAATGCTAAGAAGCATTTTGGGAAACGTGGTTGTTTTCCTACGGGAGTCTTACTAAGGGTCTAAAGAAGTTCTTAACGCTAAGAACTTCTTAACTGCATCTGGGAAACCCGGCCAATGTTTGTTTTAAACTTTTAAATGATGTCGGATCCAAATGTCTCTCACCACCTGGCCAATAATAGACTTGCTTACTCTAGTGAAACTGCATCCTGTTAGTCAGCCTACCCTGTGCATAAATGTGTATGTGTGTGGGTTTGTGGGAGAGTGGGAGGGGGCCAGTGTTGGGTTGGGGGCACACTGCTGTATCCAAGACAGGCAGGCCGGGAAGAGGGAGGCACCCTAACCCTAACCAACAGGAGCAGCAGCAACAGGAGGAGAAGAAGGAGGAGAAGGAGAGGGAAGACTCGTGAATGTCAGCAGGAAATGCTGTGATTTATGCCATCCTTTTGGATTTACACATGAGTATGAAGCGTGACTAATGTAGCACACAAAACGAGATCAGAAAACCCTTCAGATTTGACCAGATGTGTGAAGGACAGCTAGTGGTTATGGGTGTTATGGGTTATGTGTGTGTGTGTGTGTGTGTGTGTGTGTGTGTGTGTGTGTGTGTGTGTGTGTGTGTGTGTGTGTGTGTGTGTGCGCGTGTGTGTGTGTGTGTTTGTGTGTGTGTGCGTGCCATATTTTTATTCTAATAATAATTAAACATTTTTAACATGCGCAGGCATTATGCAAAGAAGAAATGTTACTGCCCAGTCCATAAGCTTAGCTGTTTGAGTCAGATAGCTTTATACCTGTTGGACACCTTTATACCTTATTCCTTATACATACTTGACTTTAAATGTTCTAAATGTTTGCATATTGTACTATATTTACAGATTTCTCAGATTAATGTGTTACAGTCTCCACTTTCATAAAAGAACTGTACCCTTTATGTACTGGACATCGCACTAAAAATTTTAATTTTAAAAACTTTGTCACTAATGAAAACCATTTGGCCTTCCTGGGAACCATCTCTACACTCTCATTGCCTTTATAAACATAGGGGATGCCCACACACACACACACACACACACACACACACACACACACACACGTCACTCTACACTCTCATTGCCCTTACAAACATAGGAGATCAGACAGCAAGCATATAGCATTTCAGACAGCAAGCATTCCTATGGGCAAACTAGGGAAATGTGGCTTACCTTGAGATGGGGGTCTTTCAGACTTGTGGGAGCCCCGGCTCACAGCGTCTTTTCCTCCCCCCTCCCCGCTCTGTCTGCACCGCGAATGATTAGAGCCGTGATGGGCACCATCAAAGGCACAAGATGGCTTCTGGTTTAGCTCCCTGCCAGGAAGTGATGTTTGGAGCATTGTTTGCATTGGCTGGGACTCCAGCTGTGAACCTTCATTCTGCACTTCCTGTTTGACACACTGGCTTGTGATTACACCGATATCCCTCGGCTCTCCAGAGGAGTTTGGTCCACTGACACAGGAAGGCTTTCCTGTGAGATTAAAAAGCAAATGACAAAATGTTTTGGGTTACACTTTAACAAACACAGTGTAACAAAGATTGTAATAATAAGTAACATTATGTATTTACACTGTACCACAGGCTTAGGGTTAGTCCGCAAAATACATTATATAAGTACAACACTAGTACATGATATAACATATTGTTACACAGGTTGTACCACTGTACCTAATGAGGTAGATACACTATAACACCGACACTGTAAAATAAAGTGCTACCACGTTTGTTTCTTGTATAGCAAGTGAAGATACAAACTGCACTGAAAATAGAGGCATCTCAGACTGACTGTTGCTGAATAATGCCCCTTAAAACATCTCAGTTCACCAAATCTCAGCAATGTAAAATGATTGCCTTAATTTAAAATTGGTAACACTCTATTTTTAATTGTTTCTTTTACAGCCTAAATGTAACAGCATGTAATATTGTGTACTTACATTGTACATACCTCTAATCCAGATCTTAGGTTGACACTAATCCTATACTACAGTGTAAGAACATAATGTTACATATTGTTACAAACTTTGTTACACTGTAATTTATGATGTAGATACACTGTAACATACTGTAAAATATGTGTAACCTTAAATTCATTACTATTTATTTATTCATTGTTCTGTCACACCATAATAAATCACTTGTTGGTAATTGAAAACTAATGAAAATGTGCTTCAGTACTACAAATGTTATTTTTATGTGAAGTTTAAAATTTTCTTCGAAATGCAAGATGAAGACACGTGTTCTTACCCAATTGCTGAAGTATTTCCCGCTTGTCTTCTCCAGGATTTAGGTGGCTTACTACTAAAGTGGCTCCTTTTGATACAATCATTCTCAGACAGTGACAAAACACATGTCTCAGGCTAATCCGTTAGCCCCTACAGGTGAAAGCTCACGTCTCACACATGGTGTTTACTCTAGTTAGACTCCAACTGTGTTGATGGAAAAATGTCCAGTCCTGCTTGCTTGACCGGAAAACACCTTCATCTTTGATATTACAATTTGTCATACGGTTCATAAAACGGATACATTATTCTTGGTTCTAAAGTGCCACTGTGCATCGTAATGAATGTATATGGCCCTCACAGGCCAAACACTTGTGCTCTTAAGTAGGTTCGCTGACGCACAGTCACACGGAGGGAAATATAAATACGACATTTCACAACCGGTTGTCACCTTTCTATTGGTACTAGTCATCCTTGGGCATTTTCACACGGGATATGGAGCCGCAGTGCAGGAACCACGAGAAGGGACGTTCTGTTATTGATTTGTAATCAGATAACAATCATTTTAGTCTATTGTGAATAAGTAATGCCCAGCTGGATTTGGAGCTGGTACTCAATACGTCTGTGTCTCCTGAACTCCTGAGGTAAAGGTTGGGCACAGGAAAGGCATACGCTCACAGCACTGTGTCAGTCTGTTGTGAATCATCTCGCACAATGAAGACACATATCCCACTGACATGCTGTGGAAGACGCCATCGGTATGGCCCATATACTAGAGCGGTTGTTAAGCGCCGTGTTTTACCATTGCTGACCTCCGTCTGAACCTTTTTCCCCTGTTTGCATGAACAATGGTAAATATTTATCACACCAGTAGTGAAGCTAATCCTATTATATTGATATATTCAATTTTCTTTGTATGACAAGCTGCATATGTTTGTAATTATAGTCCCTTCCTTCGAATTTGAAGAAGGCTGTGAGAATATACATTGAGAGTTGTTTACGATACATAAGATAATACCACGCATCTTCAAAGGGAGGTGGGGTCGATCAGGAATGGGGAAAATAGGATGTCATAACATTAACGGCCATCTGTTTCTCCACTAACAATGTTTTTATCAACATTTTTATTTCAGATTTGTCAGGAAAGCAGTTGTACAGTCAGGCTGAATGGAAATGTTATATGATGACAGGAGAAAGATTTATATTAGCTTTGGCATGTCCTTGACCAACGCAAATATGAAAGATGCCCACTCTTGCGGAGAGAGGACTGTGTAAAACAACAGTCAGAAGTAAATGATGCCCACTCTTGCAGCTCAACTGAAGTTCAAGTCAAGACCAACATCTAATCATCTGGAAACACTAATGTGTACAAACAGAGAGAGAGAGAGAGAGAGAGAGAGAGAGAGAGAGAGAGAGAGAGACACAGAGAGAGAGAGAGAGAGAGAGAGAGAGAGAGAGAGAGAGAGAGAGAGAGAGAGAGAGAGAGAGAGAGAGCACTCATAGAGTACATGCACAATACTGCTTTACCAAAATAAAGTGGAAGGATTTGTTTTACTTCATGTGTACACCATCAATGTTGTTAAAGAGATGAACTTATATTTAGTCTGTGTACAACAAAGAACTGTCCATACATTTCGGAGAAACTGTGAGCTTACTGTATATCTAATTTATATTTGTTTAGACTCTAGATAAAACATCAGAGATACAGCCATGTCAGAAATGACTAATGTCAAAATACATAAAAGTATGAAATTGAAACAACAATGACATGCACTGGATACTCTCCTGTAATGCAGACAAAGTGCTGTCAAAGTGTTGTGCTTTCACAAACGTCTCGTCACACATCTGCATTGATGCACTTCAAAGCAAAATGGCTCCATAAAAAATAAGCTGTTGATGTCTAGCGCCTTCTACAAAAGTCAGTCAATAAACATGCACATTTGAAGGGTAATCAAAAGTTCCCTCTGCCTAAAAAAATCAAAGCCAATGCAGAAACACTAGCAGTTACTGACTTTAAGTCACTCTAAGTACTCTAAACAAAGGAAGATGAAAAGATATTATTGTGAGTTGTTCTTTAGAATGTCACATGATTGTCATCAGTGTCTTGCTGAACAGTTTTGACATTAAATAAGTCTTTAGTTGTGGCTTGTCATATTGAATGTGATGTGGTAAGACTGCAGTAATACTGTGGTAAGGCTTTCTTGAGGGATTTATTGGCCATTGCTTTTCACTTACTGGAACACCAAACATTTACTCTGTTTCAGTAAATCCAATGAAATATTATTTTTTCCATGTTTGAGTGAAACCCTTTGCCTTGATGTAGTGAAAATAGAATCGAAGCTGAGTTTTATTTCTAGGTGAGTTTTTATTTTACATAACATCAGAAGTGACATTGTAGAGTAATATAAGGCTGGTCACATTTAAACATTTGTCCTTTACAAACATCACAGCTGTGCTTAGTACTTTCACCCATGACATGGTCTACATTACAGTTTGTTACACTTTATATTACTGTCCCTGTTACATCAGTTAGATCAAATGTAACAAAGTGTGTAACCATGTGTAACATTAGGTACTTACACTGTACCATAGGGTTAGGGTTGGTCTTAGGTATGTACAGTGTACCAGTGTACAGTAAGTACATAATATTAAATGCTGTAACATCTACATATACACAAAAAAGCAACCATAAAAAAGTGTTATCTTACAGTTTAGTGAACTGCACCAATAATAGCCAGCAAAGTAAAACTGAGAGAAAGCTACCACAGCTTCCCCAACTAATGTTTAACCCACCTTATGTAAACATGTGTATGAACATGTGTATCCTAGTGTGTGTGTGTGTGTGTGTATGTATTTGTGTGTGTGCGCGTGCATGTGCGAGTAGGAATGTGTGTGGATCTCAATGATGTGTGTGTGCACACTGTGTGCATGTGTGTGTGTGTGTGTGTGTGTGTGTGTGTGTGTGTGTGTGTGTGTGTGTGTGTGTGTGTGTGTGTGTGTGTGAGCATGCGTGTGTGTGTGTGAGCATGCGTGTGTGTGCAAGTATGAATGCTGTGGATCTTAATAATGTGTGTGTGTGCACACTGTGTGCATGTGTGGTTCTTAATATGGGCATGGGGTTCATAATAGTGTATGTGTGCAATACACTGTATCTGTCTCGTCTCTACTGTTTTTAAACAGTTGCGTGTGTCACCAATTGTTCCCGGTGAAATGTTGTTTAGTCTCACTATGTACTATGTGTATGGCTGAAACGACAATAAAGACCTACTGAACTTGACTTGACATTGTGTGGGTGACTGTGCTTGTGTCTGGTCCCATGCACACAACAAAGACATCACTATGGCCGCTGTGGTCTGGTTGTGGTAGGTAGACCATCTATCAATTATGAGTTCAGCCAGAGTTACTTGAAAATACTGAGCAATTTAATATTGCATTACTAATGTAGGAGTGTGGTGTCAGGTAAAAAAAAAAGTTTACCAACATGTAATTGGACCAAAAGAATGGTAACTTTTTTGATACCCCACCCATAGAGACTTTACAGCTGATTTGTCAAAATTCAACTTCATTTTTGTTTTGTTTTACTGATATATTACCTTAACCAAACCCAACCCCTAACCCTAACAAGACAAAGAGTTTCAACATATTTCTTCAATAGTCTAAGCATCTGTAAAGAATCTACAGGACCATCCAAATAAAGCGTGACCCAGTTGTACATCATTATCTTCACTTCCTGCTAGTGTAAATGGCGAACTACGGTATTATTTCCAGCCTTTGTAATCCCTGTAACACCTGTTCTGACCAGAGCAAATGTATCTCATATACGTGTGTTTATCAGGGAGACTAAACAGATTACAGACAATATATACAAGATTCTGCAGCAAACAGTTCTCGCATACCATGGCCCTGGGCAGCATGTGTGAAGGGCAACAGTGGCTGAGGAGGTAAAAAGACATTGGAGCATTGCTGACTAGATCCTCCCGACTAGATCGGGATGTCCGTCAGCAAGACGCTGGACCCCAAACTGCCCCCGATGAGCTTAGCTTCACATTAATGCCTCTTATTCACACACCTTGTGTGGCAGCTTTTGGCTATCGGTGTGTGAATAAGAGGCATTACTGTGAAGTGCTCTGGAAAAATGCGCTATACAATCCATTTACCACATCACTCCTATCCTCCATTAACCTTCAATAACAATACTGGCCTCCTGTTCAATACCATATTCAATTCAAAATACTACTACTACTACTACTTGTTTTCAAGGTTAACTAATCTTTGAATCCCACATCAACCCTGTGCTCTATCGCGTGCTCAGGGAACACATGGCAGGATTTTTGCTTTCTCAAGTCGGTTTGGTTTGTTCACCCCTAAAAATGAGCCCAGTCCAAGCGGAGGAAAGCCATAATACATCAGAATAAAAACCTGGATAAAATCAAAGACATGACTGGTGGCTATGTTGAACAGAATAACTCAGTTGGCTTGTTCTAGATTCTGTGGTTCAGGGCTTGCTTCCTCCTGCTCCTCATGGCGAGCAGAACGGGTGCTCTGCATCTGGGTTGCAGGCTCCTTTCTGACAAGTTCAGCTCTAAAATGACATTGAGGTTTGGCACAACTGTGAAATTGAAATCATGTAATCCCATCATACTGAAAATACAAAAAAACTGAAGCACAGAGCCATGTTTTGGACTGTTCATGACATGACACTTGAGAAATAGCTAAAGCTAAACCACCATAAAGACATTCATACAGTGCATTGCCTTATTTTATTTTTTTAAAGTTAGTTCCATGCTTTATATTTTACAGTGCACAGCACCTAAATTCACATGGCATTTTTGAGTTGTAATCTTGTCAGCAACAAATGCATCACACATTAACGAGACTTTAGTCAAACATTGCTTTGGCTGCATCAGCAATGTGATGCAAGGTTATGTATTGGCCTGAAGATGAGGAACATGGCTGCCCTGTAAACATAATGTACAGACTAATGACAAGGAAGGGTGGATAGATATAGAGATATAGAGGGGGGGGGGGGCAGAGAGCGAGAGAGACAGCGAGAGAGGGAGAGAGCGAAAGAGAGAGGGAGAGAGAGAGCGAGAGAGAGAGGGAGAGAGAGAGGGAGAGAGAGAGAGAGAGAGAGAGAGAGAGAGAGAGAGAGAGAGAGAGAGAGAGAGGGAAAGAAAGTGGGAGAGAGAATGGGAGAAGGCGGGTGGGAGAGAGAGAGCAAGATATATATATAGATAGAGAGGGAGAGAGAAAGAAAGAGAGAGAGAATGGGAGGGTGTTAATTGTTAATAATAAATACAGTAACTTACAGCTGCCTGTTGGTGGAGACGTAGCCCATATCATCCTGAGTGTTATGTGATGTGTTTGGTGGGCTAGGTCCATCAGGAGTTTTTGTGTTTAGATTTTTCAACCCAGGTGAGCTGTTGCCCAGTAGGGTTGAGTTCTCCAGCACAGGTGAGCTGTTGCCCAGTAGGGTTGAGTTCTCCAACACAGGTGAGCTGTTGGCCAGTAGGGTGGAGTTCTCCAACACAGGTGATTTCTTGCCCAGTGGGGTTGAGTTCTCCATCAGCAGAAGGCTAGGGTCCACTGATGGTCTCTGGTGCAAGGGAGGAACTTAAATAAACATCAAACCTGCATTGTGTTACAATATATTACCATTTTCTAAAATTGTAAACATCCCAATAAAAAAATGTTTTGTTACCTGTCCTCTTGCATTTAGACCACCTCTGCTTCCCAGGCTAAAAAAAAAAATCATGCTTCATTGTTAAGTGCTCCCATTTCACCATTTCTATAAATGCTATATACGTTATTCTATGACCCATAATTGCTGCCAGTGGATGTTATTCTAGTACTGGAGAAATGCATGTACAGTACAATGATATTAAAGCATGCAAATTGATGTTTGAAAAGTACTATGGCACATAAGTGTAGGCAGAAGTGGGCTGGGGTGCCCACCCACTTGTCAGTCAGGCCCGCTCAATCAGAAGGCTCCCTTTGTTTGATTGATTGTTTTATTAACCTATGTGTTTAAAAGGGCCCACCCTTTTTATGATTTCTGGCTGCACTCCTGGACCCAAAGTGTAATTTTTACCTGGTTATCTTTTGCGACCTGCGCTTGTGGTACTCCTCCTCATCCACTGTCCATACAGCGCCCTTCACGTTCTCCACTCGCACAAAACACTTGTGCAGGCTCAGGTTGTGGCGGACTGCATTCTATGTGCAGTTAAAAAAATAATAAATAAATAAAAAACAAAATAACAACAACAACAACAGCAATAAGAAGAAGAAGAAGAAGAAGAAAAAGAAGAAGAAGAAGAAGATGAAGAAGAATACTACTACTACTACTACTACTACTACTACTACTACTACTACTAATAATAATAATAATAATAATAATAATAATAATAATAATAATAATTAAGCACTTTGAGAAGTCGGTTTGCATATTTTAAAAAATGTTACATTTGTCACCCTAAAAACACTGTCCTCTCCACTTTGTGTGAAAGCGTTTGTGTACTCTAATTAAGGTAACCTTTAACACATGTGAAAAGGCCGGTTGTGGTTGTGATTTGATGATCTGCCATCTGCTGGCCTCTCTAGGGTTTTCACCCCTGCCAAGTATTTTGCCATGAAGACAAGGTCTCATTGGAAGAAGATTAAAGCCAAACTTGCACAACCATTTCTAAAGTCTGGACCGCTGTGCTCGACTACAAAATAGGCCTGTTAAATGAGCAGAAGAGGCACACAAACACCAGTAATTTGCTCCCAAAAAAATCTTTGTGTACAAGTATAAATATTTTTTTCTAGGGAGCAAATTGCTGGTTTTCCCGATTTTATTGTATCCACTCACTTTTTAAACATTTCGCAAGATGCAATAAAACCAACCTTCCATGTGGCCGCATTGCGCCTGAAAAAGGCAAACGTGCGTGTGAACCAGTGGTAAATTTCCCTCAGTGTTAGTCGCATGTCAGATGCTTCAACTATAGCCTGAAACAGAGTCAAATAAAGAAACAGCACGACGGTTTTATTCACATCAGAGTCAACATTCCAATTACCTGTTAGCTGCGAAGTTTTAAGAGGCATGTTAGGTGATCACTGTTTATTTGTTAGGTGATGTCTGTTTGTTTGTCTGTTTGTTTGTTGTGCCCACCTGTCTTATGAGAGCTGCATATGTGAACGGAGGACGGATGTCTGCATTCTTGTACAACTCATAATCAGGAGACAGGTCTAGATAGAGTAAAAAAACACTGAGCATACTAATAATTATTGACTTATTATTGACATAGTAATAATATTTGACTTATTACTGACAGTCATAATTATTGACTTATTACTGACATAGTAATAATTATGTACGTATTACTGACATAGTAATAGTTATTGACTTATCACTGACATAGTAATAATTATTCACTTATTACTGACATAGTAATAATTATTGCTGCAGTTTTAGTATTGCTGCTGGAAGTTTGGAGAGCACTGGAAATATGGATCTTTCGAAAAATCATGAGCAACTTCTCAGCTTAAACAGTCATATGAATGTGAGTTATACAGTATGTTAAATAAATATATATTTAAAGCAACACTAAGTAATTTTTATAAACCTTAAAATAATGTTTCCAAAATTGTTTCAGTGGTTCATTAACTTGTAACTGTGTGAAAGGCCCTTTTGCTAGCCTCCATGGACTATAACCGCATTAATAAAATAAGTAATAAATACGTAATAATAAAAATAAGTTTGGAGGAGCGGGCTGTCTTTCTGTAGTTTGAATAAAAGACAATTCCCCTTCCAACCTGTAGGGCGACCGAAGACAAAAACTACTTAGCGAGCACTGGAAATACGGAAATCTTTTGAAAAATCATGAGTGGCTTTTTAACTTAAACAGTGAACAGTGAAACAGTCATTATACAGTATGTTAAATAATTATACATTGAAACCAAAAGCAAAAAAGATTGAATAAGCACAGTCACGAGTATGTGCGGCCTCCCTACCTGCACACAGAGGAGTGTGGTAGCCCCTGTGTTGGCCCCTGTGGTGGCCCCTGGTGTGGCCGCGTGTGGGTCGCGTGGTGGACCGCAGCGGTGCTCCAGCGTTGGGTGGTGGGGTGCAGGGGGTCGGGGGTGATGGGGTGCAGGGGGTCGGGGGTGATGGGGTGCAGGGGGTCGGGGGCGTACTGAGGGGCCGAGGTTCAGCGTGTGGGCCGTCTGACAGGTGCACTGTAGCTGCCTTCATGTTTGAGTTTAAATGTATCTGCATAGAGGCACGGCAAGTTTTTTTCATACATAGAGGGAGTTCAATGTGCTTCACAAAAAGTAGTCATTTATTGTGCAGTGGAATATATTATTTCTGTTTCTGACTATTACTATCCTCTGTATGTTAGGGTGTTATACTTTAATACCTATCCCTCTAAAATGTTTCTTAGTCAGCATTTAAAAATTTTAGCCAAGTATTTTTTGTTCATACATGTAATGTAGTGTTTTAGTGTCACATTTGGAAAAAAAAAAATCATCGTCACATCGTTAAATGTCTTCTATAAGAGATTCAAAAAGAGGAGTCAAAAATGGGCATCCCCCTATGGGTAGTTGCATTGAAACCCAAGCTTTTACAAAAGTAATCCTGTGAATGAACAAGCATAGTCTCAAGCTAGAAGCATTTTAAAATCTCATTTACTTATAAAATCAAATCAAATAAAAAAACAGTCTTATAAATTACATTTAGTATTTTTCTGCATTTGGACTCCTGAATTGTGTTCTTGTGGCTCCGGCCAGCACTCACCGCAGAGGGGAAGGTGTGGGGCTCGCACTGCTGCGGGTGCAGGTGCAGGTGCAGGTGGGACATCATGGCCTGCAGTCGCTGCTGCTCCTTGGAGAGCTATAGGAGTTCAGACAGCATGAATTACACATACAACATATAATGACTTTACAGGGGATAACCAGTTGAGTGCCCTAAATAGTTAACCTGGGTAGAGTAATAATCAGTGGGTCACCGCTTACACATAACAGGGAAACAGTGAGATACTATTTGGGTCTACCTGGAGAGTAGCCCTCCTTTTGTAAGTCGCTTTGGATAAAAGTGTCTGCTAAGTGTAGTGTAATGTAATGTAAAGTAATGTAATGAGTATATGTGGGCCTACCTGGTGTTTGTAGTTTGGGCCTACCTGGAGAGAGTATTTGGGCTTACCTGAAGAGTATATGTAGGCCTACTTGGACAGTGTATTTGGCCTACCTAGAGGCTGTATTTGGGCCTACCTAGAGACTATATACGGGCCTACCTGGAGAGCTAGCTGTTCCACTACCTGCTTCTGGACCCGACACTGGGCGGTGCTCTTGTCATCAAGCACATGCTCACTGCTCAGGTGCCTGTGGACACAGTTGAGAACTTCACTCCAATCATTTCAGCAACACTGTGTAGTGGAATATTTTTTTTTAAATTAATGGCCGCAAATAACCTCTCAAACAAAATGTTCTCAACCACATCATTCAGAAAGTGGTGGAGACGGTTGAAAAATCTTACTTGAGAAAGTCTTCCAAGTCTTCACACACCGTTTCACAGGCTGGCCATCGGCACATGCCGTACCCATAGAGAGAGCGCACATCCACTTCCAGGCCCCTGCCATCACTGATCACATCACATGATGCTTTAGACGTCCAATCAAAAACCAACATGCACATCAATAAAAACACAGCAGCTGAAAAAAGTACACCAAAGATTCGACGTCTTTTTCATCCTTGAGCATAAAGACCAGTGATGGGCAACCTGGATTCAGAAGCTACAATCTAGTGCCACATAATCCAAATCACCTGGTTCTACCTGTGCGTGCAATACAGGTGATTTTATCCCACAGTACATTATGTGCTTATATGTATATTACTGCCTATATTAGGTGCCTATATGTATATTGTTGTCTGTATTGTACAATAAGAGTCCACATATTTCTATTGTCTGGTATATTTATTGTATATTTTATTGTATGTATACTACTGCATGTTTATATGTTGGGTGTATAGGGAGCTAACGTCTACCGGAGTCAAATTCCTTGTATACATAAGTGTACTTGGTCAATAAAACTGATTCTGATTCTTATTGTAATATTTACCTCCTCTACCTGGCTGAAGTTGAGCTGTGCTAATTACAACAACCCAATTTGGTGAATTCATTTGAACAAATAAGAGGTGCTGGACTATAGTTTCCAAAGCCAGTTTACCCATCACTGACTGATAGACATATTTAATTTGAAGTCATTTTCATTTGAAGAAAGAGGTTAATTATTACTACTATGTCAACTTACCATTGAGTATGTTTTAGACCAATGGAAGCCCCTGTGGAGATGGTGGGATCAGTGCCTGTGGTGGGCGACCTCTTGGCTTTCTTTGCTGTTGTGCCTCCACATGTCTGCTCCAACCACCTCCTCTGGCTGTCAAGGAGACCTAGTCCTGTGGGTGTCACCAAATGGGCTTACACTTAAATGTATGGTCCACAGTCACAATCCTGTTACTTCACTAAAGAAGTTGACATGAATGAACATGAATATATTTTACTTAGTAAGTAAAATATATTTATCATTACACATGGTCTCCCATAAGTCTGAATTTACTGGCGTTTCATATATTTCCTGTTGCGTTGCAGGTAACCCATGTCTCTAACTAGAGAGTTCAAGTTATTATGCTGGTTAATTTGAATATGAAGGATCATTTGAACACATCATGAAACAAACTTTGGAAACATTATTTAACTAATTTTGGGATTACTTTGTAATTTTATAGTTCTGCCCCTATGCGTCCAACCTTATGGGACTCCCGCTAGTGTACATTCAGCTGTTTGATGTGACACACATAAACGTCCGCATGAGAAAAGAACCGTACCCAGTGGTATAGTCGGGGACAGTAGACCAGTCTGTTGCAGTGTGAATAGATAGTCTTGCCGCCGGACTGGTTTCATCAGTGCAGTGTTCTGCAGAGAAGTCACCTGATTAGAATACGTTTGTAGACAAAACAGTCATTATGTGGGCTTGCTACCTAGCAAAGCCCACATATTGTTCTTTCCCCGTTTATTCTTATTTTTATGATTTTTCAACACCCAAATTTTGCCTCCGCTACTAGTCCTCAGGCTTTCGAGATAGAGACGCCGTTCAAACTCTAAAACGACCGGCCCGGTTTGGAGATGGTACCTTACATTCGGATTTTCCGTATCTCTTGTCGTTCGTCCGTTATTGTCGTTTTTCTGTCGTTTTTTGTCCCATTGAAATGAATGGTGGAATGTTCAGGCTGATGATGTCACAGTACAGTGCTCCACTCTAGCAGCCAGAGTGAGCTCTGCCCTCACTCTAACCTCCACTCGCTTTTTAAGTGATTAAAACTGAACCGCTTCACCTATCAACTTGATTTAAACTTTGTCATAGAGGTCTGGGATCTGACTTTAACCTGTGTAATTTTCATGTGCCAACTATTTAAACTGTTTGAGATAGAGCAGTTTAAAAATGGTGTCAGAAAGTCTATGGGATTTTGCCATATATTTTATTATCTTACTGTAACAGGTCAGGGTGCATGTCTGACATTTTGAATGATAAAAACTGAACCGCTTAACCTACAAACTTGATTTAAACTTTGGCAGAGAGGTCTGGGATCTGACTTTAACCTGTGTAATTTTCATGTGGCTGCTATGTAAACTCTTTGAGACAGGACAGTTTAAAAATGAGGCAGCAAATATTGAGGCCAGTTACTGCTGGACCAACTGCCATTTTTTGAATTTGGAATGTTCAGGAATAGAACTCTCAAGTGATGTCATAATACCCCTGCCATGGCCTGCCTAATGTATTGCAATGGGTTTCTATTGAGGCTGTTTAGTGTATTGAGTCTATTGAGCTATTAAAAACCAATAAGACAGATCTCTCCTCTGAGCTGTGGTAGGTGTAAAGGGAGCGACAGCAAGATTTAACCAAAGCTGATAACAATAGCCCTATTCACCTTAACCAACTGCCATTTTTCTACATTTGGAATGTCAAGCAATAGAACTCTCAAGTATTGTCATAACACCCAAACACATTAACTGAGTTAGCCGAGTGACGCTGTTAGCGCAGTTAGCTACTTAGCATTGTTAGCATAGTTAGCATTGTTAGCATTGTTAGCAATATTGCTAGACACATTTGCTGAGCTTGCCGGGTAACACAGTTAGCATAGTTAGCACTGTTAGCATAATTAGCATAGTTAGCATTGTTAGCAATATTGCTAAAAACATTAGCCTCTGATCATCAGATGAGAGAACTGAGTAATGTTGTTACCACAGTTAGCTAGTTAGCCTTGTTAGCATTATTAGCATTAGCAAGCCCACATTTAGCATTTTCTGCGGGAATGCAATCTAGTTTATTGTGCAGTGGAATAGATTATTTATGTTTCTGGCTACTATCCTCTGTATGTTAGCCTTTTATACTTTTCCTCCCTAAAATATTTGTTAATCAGTGTTTTAAAATTTTACCCAAGTATTTTTTGTTCATAATGTATTGTTTTAGTATCAGATGTTGCATTTGAAAAAAAAAAAACATGATGATTTCACCAGAGATGTTCTTAATAGAAGGGAGATAGGGATCTAGCAGTTTTCCCATTCTCTAAAATATAATATAAACTAATTTTGTTAGCCTGTATGTAATATCAGCTTTAGTATCAGCTTTTTAATGTCTTTTACTGTTAAAACATATAGTTTTGTAATCTTACAGTCATCTTATTTTTCTGTATGAATATGCCCATATGATCTATATAACGGTCAGATCAAATTTTGTGGCAGCCTGTATTCACACCTCTACTTACAAGTTATAAAAAAGCACAACCAACCTCCATCTCCATCTTGCCTTTACTGTCTGACTGTTGGTGTTGTAGAAGACTTTGCTTCACATGTTCTTGATGTCTCTTGTAGTAGGACTGCAGACGTGAAGGGAGAGGGTAATATGGAAAGACATGAGCCTCTTATAAGCAGAGGAGGACATCCCAGGATTAGAAAGTAAAAAACAGTCTTGCCACATATTTGTTTCAACCAATCCACTGAACCAGCTCCTCTTAATTAGCACAACTCTTTAGCCAGATAGATGAGCTAATTAGTAAAATCACCTGTGTCAGAGCACAGGCAGGAAGAATACACATCAGGACTTTTTACTTTCTTTTCTGCTTACAACTTACCACCCAGTCAAAATACAAGCCCTACTAATAATAAGTAACAAGGTTAGATTTTTTTGTCAGTGGTACAACTGAGAAGTATGCCACAATTTCTCATAATACAGAGAGGAGGAGATGTTGCTCCTATGAAGTACCTGCTGGAGGATGAGGGCACGCTTCTGTTGAGCCAACATCTGGAGCTGCTGGTTGATGGTCTGAGATCCTATCATGGCCACCAACATAGACCTTCAAAGATGAAAGAGATTTCAGAGAAAACACAAGACAGATAAATATTGTGGCCACATTATACCATCCATGGAATCTGCCATAAAGATCGACTGTGTTGCTGGTTGTCTGGTTTTAGCTGTCTCATGTTGTTGTGTGCCTTATTTTGTGTGCATGACTAGCTTTAAACCTCTGCTTGAAGTGGAATTGGGCATAATAATAAATTATTATTATTATACCATAGACGCCTCAAATGTATCTGTATAAGTTACACTATCTATACTTACAAAAACATGTTTTATCAAAAAAGGCAATGCATTATCAGTCTTATATAAAGGAAAGATACAAAAAATGACTTCTTAAGTAATTGAAAGAATGCAAGAATTAACAAACAAATTAATTTTACAAAGATATATTAACATATTTTGCTATTTTGCTATGAAAACAAATTCAATGTTTGAACTACATGAGGCATAGATTGCCCCTAAAGAAAAGAGAGGGAATCTGTTCTTGGACCTGTTCAAATTATATGTTGTAATAATATGAATTATGTATTTGTACAAATTGCCTACACATGAAAACAGAGATTAATATTTCATAAACATAAGTTGACTACTACAAAAAACAGTACCAAGTCCTGTATGCAGTTTATCAACATTCATTGAAATTACTTCATACTTGGTTATTCTACATATATTATTTTTTTTACAGTAACAGTAAACAGTAAAAGAAACTAAATGCGTGCAAAGGATGCAATGACATATTACAAGTGTCAAAACATAATTTCAGTTCTCCGGATTTTACTTTATTTAATCTTTAATCTTTACAAAACATAAAGATCAAAACTTAACTAAAACAAAAATAATGATTATTCTAATTTTAGGACAATAGTTGTTTAAATATCAGAGAAAACAAAAACAGTATATTGAATGTGCTAAAATTATGACAAATAACATAAAAATGTAAAACCTTTAAATTGTGTAATTATGAAACAATTTCAAGAAAGTAAAGAGTGTGAATAATAAGGTATAAGAAGGCGGCATAATTCATATTAAGTCGGATGAGGTGTAAATGAGCAGACGGAAGCCCTACCTGGATCAGCGACGCGTGGATGGGACGGTAATGTGCTGAAACCCAGAGCTGTCTTGATCACAGCAGACCAGAGGTGTGTCTTCCTTCCCTACACCTGAGTCTTATACCACCTTCTGCATACTGACGACACACTCCGCTATTTTGGCAAACTCAAACCCAATCACATAGCTCCTGGCTCCTGAGGAGCATTTAATATAAACACAGTCTGTCTGTTCTGTGACAATAAATAAATGTCCCTCTGTCACCACATCATCCACATGCACAAATTAGCAGTGTCTGGGAGACAGCTTTGATGCTAGGACAGGTTCTCCGTCACCTGACAGAAATTAATGAAGTAATCAAACCCACTATGCCTCACACACACTCACACATCCATGTTATTAAAAGGTATGGTGGATATATCACTGTGTCACACAGACATTTCTGACAATTTAGATGCAATGTATAAATAAATTAGTTTGTAATTTAACAAAAAAGGGCATATGGCTTTTAGAAAGGGAATATTCTTGGAGCCACTACATTTCAAGTTTCAAAACCCTTTGATTTGTCTGTTTGTCCATTTATGTGCAATAGTTCATAAATAAACTGTAATGGTTGAAACACACCTTCTCTATGCTGCACATTAATACTGTGCTCCACATTTAATATTATTCAGGAATAATTAACAATAACTCAGTGCAGTAATACTACTCAAGACTCCTTTCTTTTGCAGTACCCAATAATGGAATATATTGGATACAATCCAACATTTCTTCTGAATGTTTAGAGATTTAAAAAGACACATCTTGTTAATTTGTACTTAGTTGATTAATTACCTCTCATTTATTTTGCAGTAAAGTAGCTTCATTGTTTTTCATTATTACCAGCCTATGAAATTTATATTTTTTCTGAAAATGTTTTAGTTATATTTTAAAATTTCGCCAAGGATGTTTGTTTATAATGTGGTGTTTTTAGTATGGTAACAGCAACATAAATATAAACATAAACATAAACACAAACATACACACAATAAACTGCAAATCTTCATTGTTTTTCTTTTTTTGCAAATAAATTCTGTAATTACTACATACGCCTAAACAAATTAATATTTATATAAATTGCATATATTTGTTAGCTATATTTGATATATTACATATTACATATGTGCCCCATATGGTTTGTGATAGAAACTCCTAATGAAGTATGTAACATTAAATACAATAAAATACTTGTATATCCTTTTAATAATAAATACCATTAGTGAGACGCATGTGAGATAGAGAGCCATTTGAATATTTCTATACAGATGTGACACCATCTTCTGAAAGGAGCCGCACTGCCGCTTGCATAAATACATTATGCACAAAAGCAAACACCTTGAAGTCAACAAGCTGTCAAATGCTTTATCAAAGAGCTCTTTCTTTGTGTTTCTTTTTTTTTCTCCCAAAGCCTTTTCACTTGCATTGCTGTCATGATACCTACATGTGATGCAGATCACTAATTTAAACAAATCATGTGGCCTTTTAATTATTTAAAAGCCTAAAAGCCAATCTGTGTACAAAGCTGCATTTAATCCCGTGGAAATGTCAACAGTGCGACAGGAAAACAACAAAACAGCAATGGGTTTAGCTGAAGATCACTGCATGTGCCCACAATATACACACTCATGAAAAAACTGGAATCACTAGGTGTTATTTCTAGATGTTGGCAGTGTTCTAAACATGGATAAGTGATGTTTTGTCAGTGAGTGTTGACTACCTCGAACATGAGACTGCCTTGAGTTGCCACTAGAGGGCAGAATTTGTCCTTGTTCGACTGTTGTGCGAGGCGACCTCTGCAGGGCCCCTGAGTGGCCTACATGTCAACTGATGCTGTTCCACACCTAACGATATCTGCCTAAAAGTGACACATACTTACAGATGATCAGTGAGTAAACATCCTGCCATGTATTGGTTCTACCTCACATAAACAAGGTGGTTTCACTAATTTGTTTGTCTACCTGGCTTAAGAGTGGTGCTAATTAGAATCAGCTGGTTTTGTGAATGGCTGGAACAAATATGTTGTATAGCCTTTACTTTCGGAAGCCGAATTACCCATTCTCGCAGATGATATATGAAATATTATACATGATATAAATCAAATTTTTAATGGTGCCATACAAAAAAATCTGGAAAACAGGATTTTCACCTGATTTAGAGATAAAAAAACACACATAACGTAAGAAGATCCAGGCATACAATTTTATGATTACAGTATTCATTTTGTTTTTTAGTATTTACTGTTTTCTTTCTCTGTGACTGCCACAGTGTAAGATGGCATCTAATTTAACAGGCATCTCCATATAAGCCTGCAAGTAAGAGAAGGCGTTGTGCTGCGTTGCCAGATCTGGCTGAGTTGACATTTAAACTAAAGGTTGTTGAGGTCTGTGTTGCCAAGTCTCTATACCCTATAGGGCTGAGTGAATTTTTAACTGAATACACCACATATTATAATTAGTGAACTTGCTGTAACTAAATTATTTTTAGCACCATTTCATAATACTTCACTGTTGCTATCCGCTCTTTCCAGGATACATTTATTACGCTTTCCATTGTCACCAAAGATGTTTCACAAAGGCTTTAGGATGATATTTACAGTGGTCTGAAATTAGCTTGCATAGCTGTGGTCTGTTTTTTTGGGCAACTATTTATAGTGCTGACAGTCCACAATGTCCACTGTAACTCGACTCCATCTGTCAAGTCACTCTCACACCAGGGCTGGAGACAAAGTTGGGGCAGAGTCCATCTTTACCCTTTTACGTTGTTCGAGCCAACCAAGGGCCCTGATGGAGCCAGCGAGACCAGCAGGAGGACCTCCAGCACCAGCCGGCTTCTCCGACTACCTGGCTCCCCCCGGGCCTTGGTTCCTGGGTGTGGAGGACAGGGAGGAGGAGGAGGAGGATGAAGATGTGGAGATCCGTGGTGGTATCAGGCCAAAGAGCTCCCCTCTGCCCAGGAGAAGGACCTCCGAGTCAGCCTTGGACGACTGCCATGAGCAGCTACCCCCTCCCTCTGCCACCCGGAGGGTGTCCTTCGCTGACTCCCGTGGGCTAACTCTGGTGTCCGTCAGGTGGTTCGGTAGCAGCAGCAACGGCTGGGATGTGACCGGTCCTTCAGGTGGCCTTCCAGGCGGCGGGGAACCTGAAGGTCTGCTGGAGGAGTACTTCCTGAGCCCTGTGTTTGCCAGCCCTCTCCCCCACGAGGAGCTCCAGAGCAGGGTTCAGGAGCAGAAGCTGGAGCTGGAGAGTCTCACGTTACTCCCAGGAACGACCACGCTGAGGGGGGTGGTACGGGTGCTAAACATATGCTACAGCAAGACCGTGTACGTGCGTGCGTCGCTGGACTGCTGGAAGAGTCACTTTGACCTGCTGGCTGAATACGTCCCCGAGTCTACAGAGGACAGGACAGACTGTTTTTCGTTCAAGCACACGCTAGTGCCCCAGGCCAGCGATGACGGCGCCAGGCTGGACTTTTGCCTGCGATACGAGACGGACCTGGGCACTTTCTGGGCTAACAACGGTGGACATAATTATGTAGTGTTCTGCCACAAAAAAACACACGGGCCTACACAAATGGACACTTGCCCAAAGGAGGGTAGACTTGTGAAGAAAAGCTGTCTGAAGACTGTAAGGTATGGAGCTGTTACCCTCCAGGGCAGGTGTCTAGTGTATTCATTTCAACAGCTGTGTCAAAGCACATGCACTGAGGGGGGGTAATATGGGGTAATTGTCTGTAAATGTCAATCATAAGCCAAATGTTTGTTCATTTTTACATACACATTATGTACACAATTCACAAATGTAATAGTTCAGACTACACATTTTAGATACAAATGGATGATTATATCTCCATGTGTCATAAAACCGTTTTTTATTTTATTATTGTTCGTGTACGTTAGCTGAGTATGTTTTGTTCATAATTTGGTACTTATAGTGTTGTCAGAACTTCAGAGAAAAGCATCTGCCAAACACAATGTGGCAATGTTCTAGTCAAATGTTTAAAAACTGTGTAAAAAAAGATGTTCCATTATTCGCAAGAGAAGGTGAAAACTGAAGAAAAAGTCGTTTCTAAAGTTTTAAATGTCAAAGTTTAACTAAGGATTTAGCTACACTCTTTTGGATGATGAAACTTTTAAATAAGTGTGGACACATTCATGGGTGTAATATTTGTTTGACATTAACTTTGACTTAACTGAACAGGATTCAGTGAATATTTACAACATCATGTTGCACCAATGTTAATGTGCAGTTATAATTTATCACATCTTCTTTCCGTAGCAAATTTTCCAGTATGAATCCAAACACAAATGAAATCCCAGGTGAGGTTTGTATGATATAAATACAAGTTGGTGATATTTTTGCATGATGACTAAAATGGAATCACACCACAAAAAACAACCCAGGAATGACTTAGCACATGTGTGTATATTGTATGACTGGTTAACGTAAACCACATTTATTAAGTATTCAGTATATTTTTGGGGAATTATTTTGTTTACACTATATTTTACGGTCTGTTACAGTGTATCTACATCATGGAGTACAGTGTAACAAAGTGTGAAATAACCTGTAACATTATGTACTTACACTGTACCATAGGGTTAGGGTAAGGGGTGGGATTAGGGTTAGTATTAGGTACATATAGTGTTTCTATATATTTATATTCTATTTAACTGCTTCTATCTATTGCTTTCTGCCCTGTGTATCTGTTAGCCTG
Organism: Coilia nasus; assembly: GCA_027475355.1. Classification (NCBI taxonomy): domain Eukaryota; kingdom Metazoa; phylum Chordata; class Actinopteri; order Clupeiformes; family Engraulidae; genus Coilia; species Coilia nasus. The sequence goes on from CM050208.1 coordinate 26,670,962, forward strand.
CTGTGAACAACATCTCACTGTACTTGCTGTCTCGATCTACTTCTACTACATCTAAGTACATAATATTACATGTTGTCACATTTAGACACACTTTAAAAGGGGCCGTTAAAGTAAAGTTATGTCATTATTTTTTAATAACGCACTTGTATGGTCTCACTGCACTGTATGTGTTTCCAGATGGATTCAGTCCTGGCGATGATTCCTGTGTCAAACAGCATCTGGACACACCATCAGAAGCACAACACAAAACTGAGCAGAGGGAGAAATTAATGGTGAGCTGGCTTTTACCCTTGTACATTACATTATATTACACTATGCAGATGGTCTTCCACTGGGGTGACCATGGGTGGTGGGCTGGGATGGACCCCCCCACAAAACACCCAGGAAAAAAGCTCTGCCCACCCTGACAAATGTTCCGTCCATCCAAAAAAAAAAAAATGTCCCCCCGGGCTAAGCCAAATGCCCACCCACACGTAACATTCTGGCTGCTGATGACCCTGCTGTCATAGCAAGTGCTTGCTTGTTCCACCATTGTGATTCCTAGATGGAGCACAATATTACTGCCTACTACACCAATGTTCTTCTATGAAACTCACTAATGCTTATATATAATTTAATCTTGGTGAAATGCATTATGACCAAGTCAGATATGTTTGTGAGACTACATACAGTAGCGTTACTCTTTGAGAGCCAGTCCACTGAGCTGAGTCACTGACATGTTATCAGATACACTAGTCACAAGAGCATGTGGTACACGTGTTTGAGCTGACATGCCTGATTTATATATTCTGTGAAACATCACACTGTAACCCTTTTGGTAGTCCTTAAAGGGTGCTATATGTAAGAAATGTACAGCAAGTATTCATAACAAGGCCCTGATATGTTACCAGCAACTAGGGAAATATATTAAATTTAAATACTGATTTCACTGACAATAATAACATGACCAGACGATGTTGTGTTTTTGCCTCTTGCCTCTAGAGAGAGAACTACGCTTTATGTACAGTGATTTGAATTTGATTGCACAACCAGTTTTGTGCTTAAAAATTGTTTTACACGTCCACGACTGTGTCTAAGACTGATGCTGATGATTTTTTTTTTGATGGTTGACAGGAGGAGAGGAAACAAAACCATCGACGAAGAAGACGGCGACGAGCCGTAAAACTAGCCCTGGCGCAGGACTACTTTGCCAACAAAGATACAGAGGACAAACGCAATGGGCCAGAAGGCATGCGTCAGCCATTACAGCCTCACATCAACAACCCCCATCTTCAGAATGAACTGTCCAGTGATGACATAACTTTGGAGAAACCATCTGAAATGGCAGGAGCATTAGAATCACACTCAGCGCATGATGAAACCACATCACCACATGAACAAGGTGCAGAAATTTGCAGCCAACCTTCATCAAGCTCCCACACAGGCTTTACAAGTCAAAAGTACCCTGATATTGTTCCTTGTCTTCTTGGAGCAAGTGAAATGGATTTGGACTCAAAAGACAGTGACTTAAAGGCCATCACAAAACAGGAAGACATGGGTACAAAAACAGTGGGTAAGAGATCTTCAGCACAATCAGAATTTGGAGAAACTAACAGCAAGTTTAACAAAACTGATGCATCACTTGGGGGAAGTATTGCAGAAACATTCCAGGAAAGCAGCGAAAAAGACAATACAAATCTGAATCATGGCAATCCTTATAGCTTTGAGACTGTTGTGGTTCCTCTGTATCATGAAGTATTCACCAGGATGGACACCAAAAGAAAACGGGTGAATGAAAGGGAGTTAAAAGATTACTCAAAATCTGACAAACAGGGTGACCCAAAGACCTTTACTGATACACAGAATAGTGGTCCCCTTGTGACAAAGACTGTGTCAAATATCTCAGAGCATAAAATCATAAACGATACACTGCCAACAAGTGATAAGGAATACACAGATTTAGCTCAAAAAGAGGATGTAATCTGCCTTACGAAGATGACAGAGCTACGCCAAGACATTGCATGCGCTGACAGTGGAAGCCAACAAAACTGTTCATTTGAAGGACTCCAAAACATGGGTGACCCTATGCAGTCACCTGACACAAACAAGGACATGGTGGACCCACCTCTGACTGACCTTACCCAGGGCCATCAAAGAGTCACACCGGTGACTTGTCATACATCAGACACAGATACAGAGCATTACCATGAATTAAAATGTACCATGAACATAACATACGGTCATAACGTCACCCCTTCTGGGAGCGTTAATTGTGAGGTGAAAAAAACAAACATGGAGGTCCTGCCACACAATTCACAAGACGATTCAGAGGAGCAGCGCATCGTGCCCATGGTTAACAGTCTTCTACAGACTCATTTCCCCCAAACAGCTGAAGGTGCAGCTGTCCCTCCAGAGGACGATAGCAACACTGACGGTACTAATGAGGATCCTAACCCTCTACTAGTGGCCCTGTCTGACAACTCCACAGTTATGTGTGATATGCAAAACACTGAGCTGGAAAATGTACATACACAAACCCCAGAGGATTCTGAGGAAATTCGAATGTTAACTGCAGATGAACCCGGAAGTGCTTTTTATTTTCCAAAGCCCACAGTTCGAGAGCCTCCTGATGTGGTAGTAACTTTACAGGACAACCATCTGACCCAGGTAGAAATTTCACACGTCCCACCCAAACAGATCCTTGACAAAGCACCAGGCCAAACTGCTGAAGAAACCCAACAGATTACATCTACAATCGCACCAAACAAGCCGAATGTCTCCATGGAAACATCTGGAACAGTACAGAGATGCGATGAAGGAGAAGGCGGTGACAGTAGAGAGCCGTGCCTTTTTGTGAGTGAAAAAGAGGATGTACCACACACAAGATCACAGTCATCTTCTCTGGAGTCATCTTGCCCCTGTAAAGAGAATGAGAATACCACTACAGATCTATTTACAACACTTCCAGTCTTTATCACGTCTGAAGATACCCAAGGTAACGTGGAGATGACTGAAATAAACAAAAAGAATAACAACGGAGAAATTCAAAATCAATTGCACAAGTCTGAGAGCAGAAAAGATGAAAAAACTGAACTAACTGCCCCCAAAGATTGCAGACAGCCTTTTGAAGGCCAGAATGCCGATCATATTATTGAGAAGAATTTGATAGATTTGGACAGCAAATCCATAGAAATAACAAATTCTTTGAGTTGTAATATTTGTCCAGAGACCTCAGTCCTCCTTTCCAGACATGGTGAGAAGGACCAAGGTCTGGCACCAACCTCAAAGACATATAAGGCAATAGGGTCCCAGACTCTAGGAATGACAAATGGGCCAGAAGGCATGCATCAGTCATTACATCCTCACATTAACAACCCCCATCTTCAGAACGAACGCTCCAGTGATGACATAACTTTGGAGAAACCAGCTGAAATGGCAGGAGCATCAGTATCACACTCAGCTCACAATGAAATCACATCACCACATGAAGCAGGTGCAGACATTTGCAGCCAACCATCATCAAGCTCCTACAAAGGCTTTACAAGTGAAAAGTACCCTGATATTGTTCCTTGTCTTCTTGAAGCAAGTGAAATGCATTTGGTCTCAAAAGACCGTGACTTAAAGGCCATCACAAAACAGGAAGACACGGGTGCAAAAACAATAGGTGAGAGTGCTTCAACACAGTCAGAATTTGGAGAACCTGACAGAAAGTTTAACAAAAAGACAGACAAGGAATCGGTGGAAGAAAGAATAACTGATGCATCACAAAATTCCCAACGTTTTCGTATCTCGGACACAGAGAGCAGAATCGACAGAAAACGGAAGATGATGGAAGATGACAATGGACCATCGAGCCCAGATCTTGGCCTAGTAAGTATGGAAAAAAGAAGCCACCTTAATACCAAAGACACTGGCAGGAAAATAAAATACGCCACAAATTATAACAATTTGCCAGCCAACCTTCAAGAGAGTTCAGGTGAAGAAAATTCTGGACATATGTCCCAAACTAAAAATGATATGTTCAGCAAAAGGATAGAGGACTTCCCTCAACCAGCTACTAATCCTGATATCTTAATTACAGACACCAACCAGGAAATATCTCATAGTCATCTTCCTCTTGCCCAAGTGTCAGATACCACACACATGCCAAATGAAAATGCAATCCAGTGTGACGATGAAAACACTCTACTAAAATCTGAGGACTTGGAACAGTCTGACAATGCCCTTGTCCCTGCAACACAAAACTGTATAAGAGCATCAGGATATGACACTCTTCAACTGACTGTTGCAGACCAGACACCAGAAAATATACCAATGCTGCCCTGCACAAGAGAAGACAGTGCACATACCCCACATGAACAATCCAGTGCACCTGTACTCTTCACAGTGCTCAAAGAGAGCCAAGGTGAGATGAAGCTGGCTGAATTAGATGAGGATATTATTGATGAGAAAACAGAAACACTCCGAAATCTACAGACATGTGAGACAAGCAGAGATGATGAGGAGACAATAATGACTGTCCCCAATGAGACTAAACTGTCTGACAGAGGACAAAAAAACCCAACTCGTGATTATTGTGAGGAAAACTCGGAGCAACTGGAGAGCAGTTTTAAAGACATAAATGACCAAAACTCCATTTTGCCAGCCAACCCTCTGGAGAGCTCTGAAGTCCCTTTTGCTACACATGGTGACAAGGACCCAGCACTGACACTGACCTCAAACAAAGATGAAACAACATGGCTTCAACTCCAAAAAGTGACAAATAACCAACTACTGCATGTCTCAGACACAGAGAACAGAATGGAGGAGAAACATGATCAAGATGGCAATGGCCTATCTAACGCAGATTCTGACACAAGATCTATGCAAACAGGGAGCAACCTAGATACCAAACACACAAATAATGAAGGAGAGCAATATTCTGGACTTATGTCCGAAACTATAAACGATACATTCAGTGAAAGGCAAGGGGAATTTTCTCAACCAGCCACCAAACCTGGCATCCTAATTTCAAACCACAGCCCGGATAATTATCACAGTCATCTTCCCCTGGCCCAAACATCAGATACCACACACACATCTAATGAAACTGAATCAGGAACAAAACTTGGTCAAAATATGTCTGTGCAGTTATGCACGAAAGATGAAGAAATGACAAGCATCACGCCTGAAGAACTTAAAACATCAGCTATCTCCACAGGGTGCACAAACAACCAAAATAAACAAAACAAATGCGAAGCTAAAGAAGAGACTAAGCCAATAAATGAATTATTCAATGGTGTCAGTTCAACTAATGCAGCCAGTGAACAGTCTTCCACAGGCCAGTGTGATGGGCAGGAAGAAACTGTAGATGACTTAAGGCAGCAGCCATTAAATGATATCACAATGACATCACATTCTGCAAATTCCTTTTACCTTACGCAGATGAAACTTCTGACACTTACACCAGCACCGACCCAGCCGGGTGACACTAGGGCTGTGCAAGGAGGCAGTGAGGAGACGGATATATGTGAAGAATCAAACACAGAACACTATGCTGAACCATCTACTGAACTGGGTGAAGATGTGTATGATGGAGAACAACAGACTGACACACAGGATGCTGTGATAGTACCTGAATGCGGTGATGCAGCAGATGACGCAACGGTGTCTTCTACAGGCAACAGTAGGATAAGTAGTACTGAGGTCATGATTGGTGAGGCTGACATCTGCATTGACAACATGACAGCGTGGATTGGTCAAAAAGAGACTGATATGAACATAGACCTGGTCATGACACACAATGAAAGTCCGTTTCAGCTAGTTGAAGGAGGATTTGAAAGTATGGAGGAAGTCACTGAGGAAGTGGCAAGAAGGAGTGAGTTGGCAAAAAATGAAGATGAAGTATACCAAGACCACACAGAGCATGGTGACTGGGCCTACAGTTATTGCAGTGCCAACTCAGTTTGGCTTTCAAAAAAAGTCAATCATGTCTCTGAGTCATTAATGGAGAAGGTAAGCATCACAGCCAGAGAACCCGTCAGACAAGCAGTGGAGGAAGACAGTGATGTTACAGGAAGCGGACAAGGGAAAAATACGATGGGAAATGGCCAATCAGAGGAACTACCTGTCAAACGTTTCATTTTTGGTGTGGAGGCTGCAATCATTCAAGTGAAGGATATGAGATATGAGTCAGAAGAAGCCTTTCAGGCATTTGGACAAACCGGAGGAACACCTGAGGACGAAGAGGAAGCAGGATTGAAAGAAAGTTCTTTCAGAGTTGATGAAAAGAGGGGTTCTGAATCTGACAGTGACGCTGATAATGCATCAGAATCTCTGTCCGATGATGAGATGGAACTCTACATGCATGCCTTGAGAGCGTCCCAAAAGTCATTAGTCAAAGATGCAACATGCTCTGGGAAGAGAGACTCATCCATCCCTGTTTTCAAAAGGCCATCCATAAGTAAGGCCAGCAAGGCATTGCCATCCATTACTGAATCTGTAGACGAAGAGGATCGACTCCCTGATGTGCAGACGTCTGAACAAAACATTAACCATCATCTGCTTGGACAGATAGCGCCCCCTGCCTGTGAGAATGTGGTAGACACCACTGAAGAGAATTGGACTCGGTGGACAGAATGCCTCTCTTTTGAAAATGTCTCTAGGGTGTTTGTGTGCATGTTGTTGTTTGTGATCTTCATGGTTACAACATATTATTATGATTTTTTGGCTTGCCTTGTTCTTTACGTTCTCACCGCATACTGGCTATGTTGTCAAAGTGAGACCCCACAAGTGAAATAGAATAATTTACTATAGAAATTGTTTTACATTAAACTGCTATCCCTTTGATTTATCATTAAACTTTTCCATAATCTATACATCAATTTCTGGGTTTTATTGGTAGCTGTGAGACTGATTATGTTTTAATACCGTGTCTGGTAATGTTATGGTATCATTCTCCTAAATGTGCTGTAAGTTTTACTGCACTGACACAAAGCAGAAATGTGTTTGTGTTGCTATATATTTATCACTTAACTCAGCTCTCGGATGCAAAATATACAGATTAAAAATAGAGATAAAATAAAATCCCAAGAAATGACATTTTATTAAAAGGGAAGTCTTCAAAAGATCATCATTAGTTTGGTAGTAAGCCATTGGAAGTAAGCCATGTAAAGCTTTTAATTAATAATGATTGAGGGAATGTGCTTTTAAATAGTTGAAGGTACAGTGTTCATTCATACAGCTTTACTGGACTTCTGTAGTGGCACAGTGGCACCAAGAAGAGCGGATACACTATATGCACACTGCTAAATATGCTTGACAAACTATAGGGAGGGAAAGTGGAACACAGCGATCCTAGCGGTGGCGTTCCTATCCCCAGAGCGATCCTATTAAAAATCCCATAGACCGATCTTTAAAAAAATCCCACAAAGGTATGACACGGAACTTGTGCACCAGACATATTTTTCAGGCTTTATATGGGGACTATCTACTAACTGTGAAAGTATTGTGTGAAATTTCGTCCTATTTTAAAAAATCTAAATTGTGCCTAACTTGTCATAAACTGACTACAACTTTGAGTCGCTCCCGTTACGTCAGTAAACACAAGTTCACCATGCTGTAATTCGTAACTGATTGCAACCACGGAGAAACAAATGAATGCCAGTTTTCACATTTCATAAAGATTCCATAAAGCTACGGTTGTGGATTCTTATAATCAGATGAGTTTCATGTACACAATCGTTGGATTTCACTTACTTCTCTCGCCGGCAGCTAACTGTTAGATTTGGGCAGGCGCCAGATTTTGCGGTGACGTCATACACGCGCCTATCGTTCAGTGTAGTCCTTTATCAGCTTTTTAATTAACATTAAAAACAATTCAGATTAGTGAAAAAAATAAAGTATGGCCACCTGAATCGATAGAACTGCCCAGCATGCATATCATATGAAAGCCACTATCTTAACTTTGGAGTGTGAGCCGAAATGTAATTTTTTGAAGAAAAAATCCCATTCATTTCGACAGAGGTGGGGAACGCAACCAGCAGGGGGCGATGAGATTACTTTCCCTCCCTATACCCTTAACATTAAAGGAGAACTTCGGTGTAAAATGAAAATTGGCATGTTAAAACATCATACCGAGTTGGTATGTGTACTGAGGAGCAAAATTGATTTAGCCTGTGGCATTCAGAGTTTAACTATTTTTTATAGTTTGACCCAGAAGGCTAACAATGGAAGTGGTAGGTGCCCTTAGACGAAGCATGACTACTACGCTATTTTTAAACCATTAAAACAGTTCGAAGAAACTCCACATTCCATTGGTAGTACAACAAAGGCTCTGGCATTCAAAACGAACCACTGAGAATATTGTAAATGTACACAACGTTTATTTAAAAAGCTGTTCTTACATGCAGTCGTTTGCAGTTGTTTCTCGTTGCCGCCATGATGAAAGTCCAAACAAGTTGATTGTACTACCTCTCCTCCTATTCTTCCTGCTGGTTCGTGTTCGTCAATCGACCTGTGCAGACTTTCATCATGGCGGCGACGAGAAACTACAGCAAGGTACTGCTTGTCAAAACTGTTTTATTAATAAATGTTGTGTACACTTACAAAGTTCTCAGTGCCTCGTTTTTAATGTCAGGGCCTTTGTTGTACTACCAATGGAGTGTGGAGTTTCTTCGTAGCCGTCATGCTTCGTCTAAGGGCACCTACCACTTCCATTGTTAGCCTTCTGGGACAAACGATAAAAAATAGTTAAACTCTGAATGCAACAGGCTAAATGAATTTTGCTCCTCCGTACACATACCAACTCAGTATGATGTTTTAACATGCCAATTTTCATTTTACACCGAAGTTCTCCTTTAAACGACCACAGAAATTCGAGTAAGTGCCATTTTGTAATATCACAAGGTGTGTAAATGCCATTTATGTGTGTGTGCCTTCCACTACAGCTACAGAGTGTGTGTAAGTTGATTCAACTGTCTTTTTCAAATCCGGATCCAGGGTGAGTGTCATGTCTGAGTGAGCAGCTGTGTTCCATTCTGGAACACATGGCAGAGCAGAGGGTAACGACATAAGCCGAGTAAATCTCTAGGTGACCTACTAGCCACAAAGGACGTCTGCAAAGTTAAAAACAAACAATAGAACACTACATTGGTTCGCTCCAACCCCTACAAAGCACTTCTTTGGAGCCCATTTCCAAACAGAATTACCACATAGGAAAAGATCACTTCTTATAAGTCTTGTCTTTCTCTAAATAAAATCTCATTGACTTATGATCTGACTTACTTTGGACTTCATGGTATCAGGCTTCACTGGACATCGTTTCTTAAAAGTTTCATTTAAGAAGTATGAAACAAATGTCTTTTCGCCTAAATCCCCCTTGGAAGAAAAGCATTAAAATCAGCTTCATACAATAGCTTATTAGGTTATGATATTTCTAGGAAGTAATGTTTTCCTCTGGATCATTTTCAACTAGTGTCATCTCATTACATTAGGAGAGAAAAAGAAAGAAAAACACCCACACACACAAATTTAAGACATTTTTCTACAAAATGTATTTGAAAGTATACCCATTGCATGTCAAGATGAATCTTGGATGCAGAAAGTTACAGATTTCAGAGTTCAACCGTTCAGATCAGTATAAAACAACAAAGCAGTGACTGGCAAATTCATCTGGTGCCATCATCATTCTCGCTCAGTAATAAACCATACATATACTATTTTCAATGCTTTTTTTGTATCAGGTATATTATCCTACAATTGAATGTACACATCCCTGAAAATTAAAAATTCTGTAAAAAGATACTCATTATGGAAAAAAACAAAACTACACAGATTTTGACATATATATATTTTATATATCTAGGTAGATAAATACAAACATTTGGGAAGTAGGCCACTGTGGAAAGTTTTATCTAGCTCAGGTCTGGTAAATCTCTAACCTATGAAACTCAGGTAACCTTATAATATCATGTGGTCTAGCATTTGTCCAGACACAAAAGAATATAATTTTAGGTTTAATTTTTTTTTTTTGGTTACTTGTGAAAGATGCACTCTCGCTTTTTTTTATAACTATAGTGGTGATTAGTACTTATTTAATGAAAAAAGTTAAACACCCTCTGTTTAAAAAGTCATGACCATAGAGATAAAACACACACGCGCACACACATTTTAGCTGCACGACAAAAAAAAAAAAAAAAAAAAAAAAGGCAAAAAGAAAAATTTCACCATGGACATGAAAAGCAACCGTAATGTCAGGTGCCGTAATGCCAACTGGGTTCTGCAGTAATAACTTAAACGGTTTGTGGGAAATGCAGTGAGAAACTCTCCATTAGTTAGCCCTATTAGAGTTACGCATTTGTGGCCAGAACATTGCACAGGTCGTAGCACCAGTAAAAAGACACACACACTCACACACCACGCCGGATGTGAAGGAACTCACATTTGTGTACAGTATACATACTACAAAATAAACAGACAGAGAGGTCACACTGAGTACCAGCAATGAGGAAAATAAATTAGTGTTGGTAGACTTACAGGATTATTTACAGATAGTTAAATACTCAGCTACTGCATGGAAAGTCGGTGATGATAGGAGTGCATGGCATGATGGGAAATGGAGTTTTTGTTTTGCAGCAGCAGCCTTTTTGCAGCACATGAGAAAGGGACCCTCCAGCTGATTCCCAGCAGATCAGAGAGAAAACAAAACAAAACAAAAACAACCGTTGAAAATGCTCAACACCTACAACTGAGCCCTTGCCTTGGGGCCACTTAGTCCTGGGGGGTTTGCTGGGATTTGGATGCCTGAGAGATCCTATAGTAAGAGGCACACGCAGAAGTCTCGATCTATGTCACAGAAGTTGCATAAAGGCTCGACCACAACCCAGCTCGTGTGGACGAGGACAACGGAGGCTGCCAAAGCTTGGCGATGCGGTTTTGCCCCTTTCTTCTCAGAGATGGTCTCCTCCATGCCAGGGATTAGGGATCATCTGTGAGTTAGGATGCCATTGCCTACAGGAGAATAAAACCACACCATTAGAGACATTAAAGACTCACCCTTGGACAAAAAACAAGGCAATGTTTCGACCATAAGGTCTTTGATTTTTCTTTAGACGGGGCTCACCAGCTGTGTCTGCTGCCGCAGGAGGGGTCGAGGGAGAGTCTCTCCGTGGACCTGCACGGCGTCCCCTCTTCGACCTGCGGCTCGGGACCCAGGACCTGCGTGATGCGCGCGCCGCTGTGACGGCGCGCGGCCACAAGGGGCATCCTGGAACCTGTGCTCTGCCAAACACACACACACACACACACACACACACACACACACACACACACACACACACACAACAATACTGTCACTTCACTGCCAGAAACAACTCTGAAGCAGACCACAGGGCTATTCCACAAAGCAGGTTTAGTCCATTACCTGGGTATGTTAACTCAGAGCCAGGGGTAAATCTACTAATAGAAGGTGCATATGGCTTTGTTTTGCTACAAGAATGAAGCCATAAGACCAATCTTTTAGGTGGCTTACCACTTTGAGTTACATACGCTGGGTTAGTCACTAAACCAGCTAGTTGAAATACCCCCCATCCCACCCAGTCCAAATGCTGCATGTATGCAGCACTGCTGGGTAAGATATCTTTGCCAAGATGGCAGACTCCTCACTTGAAGCACGGGGGGTAAAATAAGTTCACATCTTGCCTAACTCTGCAGCAGGCAACAAATAAAGAAACTTCCCCCCAAAAGTGGTGTCCTTTTTTAACATCAGTAGTAGTAGTAGTAGTAGTAGAGTTGACAACAAAGATCTTGCATGCCAGTCTTGGGGGATGTTCACACTGCCAAGCTTTTTTTGCCTCTGAGAAGCAATGTTAGCATTCGGAAACCTAAGTGCTTGTTGAAGAGGTCAAGTTTTTTTGATGTTGTTGCTAATCAATAAAAGTCCATTATTTTTATTGATGCCAAGCGAGTCATTGCTGTAACTATGCAATGATGCAATGTTTTGGCGTAAAAAAAACAGCAAAGCACGTCACAACAGTCAATGTGCTTCCCAGCCGCATCGTTCAATAGGAAAACAATTCAATTTGCTGTGCCTGCCGGCAACAAACATGGCAGTGTGAACAGCCCTTAAGGTTTTAAAAAAAAATAAAAATAAAATAAATAAATAAATAATAATAAAAAAAAACATACAAAACTCACCTATTGAACCGTTGGCTTTAGATTCAGCTTCCATGGATGAAATCAATTCTTTTTTATCATCGACAGTGTTTCTCCGTGCCAAAGCTGGCTTCTGTCGTCCACATTTGGCTACGCTGCTGGTACTGTGCGTGCACAGGAGGAAAACAAGAGTATTCGTTTACACATCCTGACATTGTCAAAGGCCAATCACATCCAACATCTGGAGCCGTCTTTAGGTGTTCTCACACACACTCTTTCTTCATTACTGTCATCACTGGACAAAACAAATGAAGCTTCAGCAGATAAGTTTCCAGGGTAGTGAAGGGAAATTGTGGGCGGAATACACTTGGTTTGTACTGAAGTACTTGAGACAACTGGCTACGTGATTACTGTGATATGCAGTCTGGCTAGGTCTTTTTCTGGTTGTTTTTTTTTTTTTTGTAAGTGGGTCTTCATGCACTCGTCTCCCCCCAGGCAAGGGGAGCGTGAACTCCTCCCAGGAAGGACAGGTGGCTCTACCTTGCTGCGCTGTGTGCGCTGCTATTGGACGATATGCTGGACTCAGACACGCATCGCCGGCGCGGCTCCAGTGACCTAGTGACCCCCAGCTCCTGCTTGATGACGAAGCCATTGTACAGCCCTGAAATACAGAGGTACAACTGTTAAAACATATATATCAATACACCCAAAATACAGAAAAATAACAGTAAAAAAAAACATTAAAAGTATACCTAATATATTGAACAATAACAGTAAAACACCAAAATGTGTTCACCCCTTTTCTGGGGTTAAACCTTGTGTGTGAAAGCAGGCAAAGCAGGTTTCTTTTCTGCTGGAAATACCTCTTTTGTGTTGTGAACACTACTGCAACCAGTCATGGGCAATATGGCTTTCGAAGCTACAATCCAGTACCACATATATGTTACAGCCATTCACCAAATGAGCTGATTCTAATTAGCACAGCCCACTATCAGCCAGGTAGAGGAGTTATTTATTGAAATCACCTGCATTAACAGCACAGGTAGAGCCTGGTGATTTGGAATATTGTACTGGATTAGAACTGAATCGCAATTGCCCATCATTGTTTGCAACCACTTTCAAACCAAACATACGTAATTTCTTTGACATGCAACATGGGGACATACCAGTGTCCAGGCGTTTGATGGGAGACTCCTCGTCGTCGGCCAGGCCGTCGCTGCTGGCGCTGTGCGTGCGCTTCCTGGGCTGGAGCAGGGTCTCTAGTCTGGGGATGACCACCGAGAGGAAGGTGGTGGTGCCCAGCTGAGGGCCTTTGATGGGGCTCTTTGGCGGCTTCTGTGGGCTGACGCTCTTTGACTTGCGGAAGAGGACGGCCGTGCGGCGGTTGACGGGAGTGGTGGGCTCGGCGAGCGTGGACGTGGCAACTAGACTCAGACCGTCGGCGGGGAGCAGCAGGTCGGGGCTGTCCGCTTTGACTGCTGAGGTATCGTCTTCTCCTTCCAGTGTGTCTGGTGCCACCGAGCTCTCGTCGGGAGTGGCTTCTACCTGATTCAGTGTCGGGAGCTCGGACTGACTCACTGAGATCTCGATCTGAGGTAAGCTTTCGGAAGACTCCAGTCTTGGAGGTACAGAATGGTCTTCTGCAAGAAAGTAGTCAACATACAAAAGGATGTCAGAAGAAACATCTGCATTCCTACTATTTGTTGTGAAACAGTTTAGGTCTGTAAATGTATGAAGATTCTTGCACACTGCCCCAACAAAATGCCAACAAACTACAACAAACACCAACAGTTGGGTCAGTGTAGACCATCAGTCTGTGTTTGTTTGGTCTTGTTGGATGTTAGCTAGCAGGTAAAAAAGCTAAATGTTTCAGGTTCAGGTGTCTGGACAGTGTGGAACGGGCAGTTTTTTCCCTGAACATTCTTAACACTACCCATTCTAAAGACTGCCACCTGCCAGGTGCAAACTGGTGCAGGTGCAAACTCTGGAATGTTGTTTTTTGTTGGAGCAGTGCGGAAGCAGGCTAAAAAAAAGGTTAAGTTTTAGAGAGCATGTTTTATCATTTTAATATTGAAATATTTATTCAAGGTTAAGGTTTTTGATTCAGTATCATCTGTTACTGCTCAACCTAAAACACCACAGTGCACAGTGTTAAAGCATAACGCCTCCAGATACGCACCTTGAACCTGTGTGACTGGTTCTGCGGGGAGCTCCTTTGAGTCCTCCGCCGGTTTCGGGTTGTTGTCAGCAGGAGGAGGAGGAGAAGGAGAAGGAGGAGGAGGAGAAGGAGGAGGGGCAGACTGGCTGGTCATGTTCATCTCGCTGCGGACGTCGTTGATGGTCTTCTTGAGCAGCTTGAGGCGTTTGTTGCGTGACGGGCTGGACTTCATGCTGCTGAGGAGGTCCAGGTGGTCCAGAAGTTGCTTCAGCTGTTCCTCTCGGGACATGTGCTTACGGACCACCGGGTTTAGCAGACGGTCCACTGACAAGGATGAGAACGAAATAATAAGTGAGATATGTGAGCAACAAAGGATTTTCTCAAGCATTGTTCTTACACAAAATCTCAAATAATAAAACAAAAAGCTTATTTCCATTGTGGTCTTTGGGTCTGGTGGGTGTGGGGGGCAGAGCAGAACTGTGAAAGCAATAAATTACCACAATAGTGCATACCGTAATACATATGGTAAATTACCTGCTTGTCTAACTTTTCACCTTTAACATTTTAACACAGTTTTCATAACACATGTGCACATATCCATACAAACCCCTTAAGGTAAGTCTGAGGTTGATAAAATAGCTTTTATCTTGTTTACACTAACAAACTACTAGAGAAGTGCGAAAGAACTAAGATGAAACCAGCTTGTGTCAGTAGACACTTTTAAGGCTTTGATTGTGGACATAATTTAAGTACATTGTTCTCATTTTAGGTGACTGTTTGACCTGCTGTGATTTGTTTTCTTCTGTCTTTTAAAATATTTTTCCCCTCAATTTTTCACTTGTGTTTGCCGTCACTTGTTACTTTTATTGTTGTGTGTTATCTGAATCATTTTTTTAAAGTATATTTTTTTGGCCTTTTTGTGCCTTTATTGGATAGGATAGTGAAGAATGGGACAGGAAGTGAGTGGGAAAGAGAGATGGGGTAGGGTTGGGAAATGACCCAGGTCGGACTCGACACCCCCCATCTGAATCATTTTTAATTCTATGAACAGAACCTCGAGACATTGCTGTAAGAAAGAGCTTAATGTTTAATTTTCCATGAGAAAAAAAAAAAAGATGAATAATCTTTTCTTACCGTCATCCCATGAGAAGGCCGACTGTGGCTCCTGCTTGGGTGGCTCGGGTAGGTGCAGTCCGCTGGGGAAGTCGAAGCCGATCCTCTCCGCGTCTCGACGGGCCTTCCTGAGGATGACGCCGCCGTGGTCCCGCAGCCGCACGCCGGCGCGGTAGAAGTAGTCGTCCTTGTTGTTGTATTTCAAGCAGTTTGCCACGATGAGGTTGAAGTCGTCTTCGAACTCGTCGAGGTTTCTGTAACCGTGAGCGTCGATGCGTTTCCTCATGGTGGAGAAGTCCATCGGGTGCGTGATGACGTCCAAATAATCCGGAACCTGAAGTCAAAGCAAATACAGCCATTCATTGTTTCCTGTCTGTCCTCTATACAACACCACATTGTATTTATATAGCTCCTTTCAATACACCCAAAGCCCTGAGCTCTTCAACCACCCTAACAACATATCCCTCCCTCCTTTGCCAAGTTATCCCAATTGAACACCAAAATTAGACTTAGGCTTAAACTAAGGTAATGACATTATAAGAATATGTACAACAACAGATACATCATCAGTTGCTTTCTATTCATACCAGATGGAAAGCTTAAAAACAAACCCAATGCAAAGGACTAATATGAATACCGGTAATTCTGGAGTGATATCTTTCTCAACCATAATCCTGCACCTCTGCAGACAGCACCAAATTCCCTGCAGGAATTACTGCAGTCTAACTCTACAGACAGGCCAAGTGAAGAGAATGAGGAGTCGGGATCACATGTCCAAACTCAGTCACACAACTTTATCTTACCTGACTTTTTTTATTATTATTTCTTCTCAGAATGTGTCCTAAAACAAAACTCTACACTCCACCCGGTGTCATGGGGAGGCTAATCAGGACTTACTCTAAAGCCTGACAGACAAGACACATGACACAAACTGACAGCCTTACAAATTTAGCAACTCCTGGCATAAAAACAGAAAGTCTATATTCTCCCAGTCTGCCTTGGAGGGTTGAACCTGAGACATGCGAAAGGCGGGCTGGCTGGCTGGCATGCTAACCATGAGGCTAACTGTTATGGGTGCTAGTCCCATGACCAGCGTGGCCTGAGGGAGTGGGGTTTTATCTAGCTTGCACACCACTTGCCCCACTGGCCTAGATTTGCATCCACCCACCCACCCCCCGACCCGACCCAACCGCCTCAGCTCAGAGTGGGGTAGGAAGGACACCCCCTGCTCTCCTCTAACCGGTCCACCATGTGGCAGGAACATGGGGCCTTTGGGACATGCGAAAACAGGCATACTGCAAAGGCCAAGTCACCGCTGCTGCTGTTTTTAAGCACTTGTGCAGCCATCTGAGAAGCAAACTCAGTGACCTAGGTTACATTAATTCCTCCATTCTTTACTGCCAGGCTGGGTCACACAACCTGCCCTCTGGGCTCGGGCTAAGAACATTACCCACTGTGGGAGGGGAGCCAATCACAAGGCTAAAAGGGCCAACCCCACTCACTCCCATGACGGCTGGTCTGCATCATGCCCAAAGCACGATAAGCATCAAGTGAATAAATAAGTGACTACAGAGTAAAATGGTTTTTAAAGTGTTAATTATGATACTATTCAGACACAGACCGGTATCATTTAGATTAAGCATAACACTACATCACAGTAGGGAGAGAATGCCTGCTGCTTTTCTGAATGGTTGCACAATTAGCTTCTGCAGCAGCCAGTCTGCAAAATGAACATGATATTAAATATTTACGCTATGAATTGTATAATGAAAGACATACATAATGAAATACATATGCTTGTGTTACAAGACAAATGAACAGGAAATATTATCCTTGACAAGGACCTAATCATTAACCTTTAAAAGTTAGCCTTTATCAAATATCTCTGTCCAACCTTCCTCGGTGTGGTGTTTATGTTATTTGGCTCATCGTAACCCGTCCTTCATAGCGGTCTACCTGACATATCAATTTCTCTCTGGCACTCTGCCTAGTGGGCCAGCATCTGTGTTGACAATCAGTCTGGTTACATGCAAACTAAACACTGGATTTTTACATAATATAATTCTATTTATTCTTCAGTTTAATAATGTCACAAATTTATCAATTTTGGAATTCTGACATTTTAACTAGTTCTCTGAGCATGAAAACTGCAGTATTCAAAACTCTGCGGTTAAAGTTCTTATTGCATTGTTTTTTCATTAATTTTGCGGTGGTCTCTAGCATCAATGAATGCCCTCTCAGCCGGTTTTAGTGAAAAAAAAAAAGCTTTAGTGCTCCTGTTACAGGCTGTTTCATAACACACCAGATAGAAGATTTAAACATTCTAAACAAACACACACACTTAACTATATTTTGCTAAGTAAATGTGTGCTGCAATGAGACTCCTCCGGTAATCACAACTGTGACATGGCTTTTTGCATTTAACAAACTTACGTCACTTTGTCTGCCTTTTCCTGATTCGCTCGCTTTTCCTCCCATTTTTTTCATTGACTAATGGAGGCAATCGGGGTAGACGAACATTTTCACGTGCAGCATGCATATGCAACTAGGAGTTTTTAAAAAGAGCAAGTACTAGATGGTTTCTTGTGGAATGAGACCTTAGATAATTCAACTGTTGCTTTAAATCAGACTGTTCTGCCCATGTAACTGCACTAACTGAATCTAGAGTTTGTGGGCGCTGTTAAATGATGTTGCCAGTAGAGGACCTGAGAGGCGCTAGCCTCTCTGACCAGACACACTAGCAGACACTGATGTGTCTGTCCTCTTGCTGAATTGTGTAACGCGGCCTCTTTATTCCTCTTTCTGTTCTGGTTAGAGCTGGTTTGTGCGGCTCTAAAAAAGGGAGTAGTAGTACGTAGCGTCTGGTAAAATGTACACTTCATCTTCATTTTTTTGTTGCATTTAATGCATGCAATGATTGTCATTTGTAAGAACAAGAAACTGGTGACGTCTGCTGGAAGGAGGGATTTTGATTAGCCACATAGAGGCTGCAAAGAAACGCCTTGAATCTGGTGCTCCAGAGACTAACATCATATAAAAGAGGCCAGTTTTGTTGATTATTCACCACAACTGGTGCCAGTTATGCCAAGGTCATTGCAAAAAGGAAGGGCAATCAGGATTTTAAAATTACACTGCTGTATTTAGAACACAGAACTGACAGCTACTGATAATAGGCCTTTGTAAATGTTTTTGTGGATACTTTATTAAAACACAGGAAAAGTAGTCATTTACAACGCTAACATGGATGCTATATTCCTGATAAATCTCAAGTGACTTCAAACCTTTGAACAGTAGTGTACATTTAAGTGCCAAAATATCTTTGAATTTTAAACTACGTTTACTCAACGGCACTTCCTCAAACAGACTGGAAGCTAGCATCATTGCACCATCTACCGTGCCTGTGTTCTAATGTGCATTGCCTTTTGATGAAATGTGTGAAATGTGTGTACAACTCACTCAAACCAGAGGGAGTAGCAAAAGGGCTGAAGATAAGCACTTTCACAAAGACTGCACCTACATGCTGTTGTGCAGTATTGCAAAAAACAGAAAATACCCACCTCTTTGACGCTGACAGGCTGAGCAAAGATCCTGGCCTGGTCCTTCTCTTTGAGCTGTTCCAGAGCGGCCCTCAGGAGAATTGTGAATGGAGTCAGCTGCATCTCAAGCACGGACTGCTGAAGCCTCATCTGCAAGAGGGGGTAATGGAGTGCTTACAATAGTCCTGGCAAGACATTAATTAACTGCAGCATGACTGCTCAAGTGAGTGTAGGTAATATCCAAGTACATTAGATGGAGAAACCCCTGCTGATCCCTATAAGAAGGTGTAATGGTGGATGACTTGCATACCCTGAATGATCAGTGTATGTCATTGTGATGTTGCTTCTCTAAAACCAACACAGCGATTAAACAACACAAAAACAGCACTGGCAACATGGGCAGTTGCTAATCAACAAGGTGCATGTGGTGGCACTGTTACCTCCTCTCTCTTGAGTTTCTCTCGCTTGCGAATCAGCTCCAGCAGCAGGCGAGCACGCTCCAGGTCATGGCGCAAGCGGTGCCACTCCTTCAACTGCTCTTTGCGGACATGACAATCCTTCTCAATGCGCTCCTGCTGGGAAACAAAGATAAGTGCACAGGCGCACTGAGTATGGCAAGATCCTCGTCCAACTGATTGCTGACACAGGTGTCCTGTATCAAGTGTTGCAGTTAAACCCTATGCATTGGAACTTTTTGCAATCATATTTACTCTAATTGAAAAAGGTCAAAAGGACTATAAGCTTCCACACACAAACTGATTTGAACTCACAGGCTCTGGTGGTTTCTGAGGCTGCACAGCTGTGTGTAGGCGTCTGATGAGGGGCACGCCGTTCCTGGCTTGTCTCTTCAGCATCCAGTAGCTGAGGACACCCTCCACAAACGCCCTCTTCCTCTGGACCGACACTTGATTTAAGATGGTGTCGAAGCTGAAACACCAGGAAGTGAAGAACGTCAGGTGAATAATAGCAGACAGATGAGCATTTCTGTACCTACATTTTCAAAACGAATTCAAACCAATCGTGCAATTAATGCATCTGGTTATAACAATGCAACACACTGACAATAGCATGGATAACCACGATTCTACCTATTCATCATACAGTGACAGCAAATCCACTGACCATTTTATTTTTCTCTGAAGTGTTGTTACATTTTAAAATTTAGCTAGATATGTTTGTTTATGATGTGTTGTTAATATTGCACATCACTTTGGAAAAGAGCATCTGCCAAATATCATAAACTTAAACTGCTATCCAAAGCACAGTGCATGAATAGCTTTAAAGCCAAAGCAGTTACCTTGTTTGAGTAATACTAGGCACAGACACAGGCGGGACCACAGCTGCCGGTTCAGGCTCTGTTGTTTTCTTGACCTTTTTCTGCACGCGTTTCAATTTCCTTGTACCCTTTGCGTCCTTTTTGTGGTCGTTTGTGGTTGACTCCTCGTCGTAAATCCCCAGCGGCCTCCTGGTGCAACCGTTGGGAGTGTGTGTCCCGCAGTAGGCCGTCTTCTTCACCGAGAACGAAGGAGCGCCCTCTTTGGTCTCCTCTTTGACCAGCTCCATCTTCATGTAAAGCCCCGCCTTCTGGGCGCAGCTCACGTGGAAGGCAGTGTAGCAGTTGGCCCTGTCGCACTGGATACACGCCCCCACGCTCTTCTCCTTGCAGAGGTAGCACGTCAGCTTCCAGCGGGCCGGGGGGATGTTGGCCACGCCGTCGATGGGCTCGATGAAGACCGTGTTGGTGAAGCCGACCTCGGGGAGCCAGAGGGCGCACACCACGTGACCCCAGCGGTCGTCGTCGGTCTTCTTGAGGGCGCCGCCTTTGTTGGGGCAGAAGACGCACTCGCCCGGCTGAGAGGGCAGCTGCATGCAGTGACGACAGAGCCACTGGCCCTCGGGGATGTAGGGCACGCCGTAGCACTCCTGGTGCACGGCCAGGTTGCACATGTCGCAGAAGAGGATGACGTTGCTGTTTTGACACTCGCCGTCCATGCAGATGCAGCAGACGGCGTCTTCGTCGATCAGCGACTGCGGGTCCGGCTTGCCCTGGGTGTCGGAGAAGGACTCCTTCTCGAATCGGTCCATGAGGAACTCGAAGACGTTCTGGGAGACCGGGCTGAAGCCCTCGGCTCTTCTCTTCTCGTTCACCAGCTCCAACCAGGCGTAGTCCTCTTCGTCCATGTCGTACTCCACCTCCTCGTCCAGCTCCTCCAAAGTCTTCTCCATGAAGGTGTAGTAGCACGACGGCCTTCTCGGAACCAGCGGGAGATTGTATTCCACAGTGCGAATCTTCGCTTCAGGCAACGCGCTTCCCTGCACAGGCGTCGTACCCTGCGCGTTCGTCAAGGCGGCAGCAGTTTTTTTCTCTTGGTTGATTTTAAGGCGTGCGGAACGCACCAAGACCTGCTGCGGCTTCTCATTGTTCTCCTTGTTGCTGTTGCACTCGTTGATCTCTTGCGCTACGGGGTCGTCGTCGTTGATCACGTCGAGCTTGTCGTAGATGCTGATCCGGTGCACCCTGCCGTCCACCTCCAGCTCCACCATGCGCTGAGCTTGTGCGTATGTCAGAGTTTCCCGATTGCGAGACGGTTTAATGGGCGATGGAGGCCTCTGTGGGGAAGATTTGTGATGTCGGGCCTTTTTCTTCATTTTTAGCACCCCAGATGTCTACACATAAAAAAGAGACACATGTTATCTTTTTAAACTTTTAGAATTATTTTATGATTATTATCTATTATGATCAACCAGAACAGGAAACGTTTACAAGAACATGCATAAAGCTTAGCAGCACTGGAGACAATGAAGTACAGGATAACATGCCACTTCAAGTGACTGATCTCAAAGAAGCTAAAGCATATGAATAAATTAATCAAATTATTCTGCTGGGGTCGATATTGCTTTTTACCATTAGACTAACATTTAGCAAGAACAAGAAAGTCAATTCGCACACCAATGCAATGCGGTCTATTGATGTCTATTGCTTTTAATTCATAACCGTTTCATTCTATCCATATGCCACCAGCAGGTTAATCCCCATTTAATTCACCCCAACACTCACACATCCATATCATGTACGACAGAACTACAATTGACTTCTGAGACTGAAATGGCCTTATCAAAACACAGCTATATAAGGACTTGGTACACATGACGCTTAAAAAATGTTGATCACGGGCCAGTGCGCAGCAGTTGTTTAACACTGTTTAAGAAAAGGCAACAAAAGCTTCAAGTTGCTACATGAATATCGGTCAACAAGGGCGTGTTTAAACTGCAATGGGGCGTGGTTAACCTCCGAGTATGTCCTGTAGCAGAGAATTTCTGAAGTCATGAGCTAGCTGACGACCAGCTAGCAATCAGAGGGGGGTTGTCTGCCTTCCTATTCTAACACGAATGGCTAAAGCCACTTCTCCATGAGCCGAATACCTCAAATCGATGGGGTTATAGCCCACTTACTATGCAGAATGTACGTTAGTCCTTTACAAAAATCACAACCAGTATCCTAGCTATAATAACGTTATTTGACAACAATGCTGCCACCCGTCTTATCAAACAACCGAAATACATTCACTAGGAAAAGGATTAATGCCATAACAAAAGTCATTAGATTAGTCGACTCGGCAACTAAACGAACACAACAACATGGCCAAGAATTCGCCCAAAACATGTTAACTTTGGATTAGTTTAGATTAATATAATACGAAAATATTTAAGCGAGAAATAACTACCGACAGCCAAACCCATACAGTTGCTATAACTGGCTTTGCGGATAGCCATCAAGTAGATTCCGCATAGCCGTTGCTAGCTGGCTAGCTTCAAACTATAACATCATTTATGGACATACGAGTACACTATTATAAGAACACGAGTACGCGTGTGATTTAAAGGCGTCCATGTTAACCAGCAGTCGACATAATACAGAATACCACGGGTTAATAAAAAATATACACACCGTAGTACTTTGAGACCTTCCGCTCGAGTGGCTAAAGCAGGCTACGCTAGCTACCACAAGCTACTGTATTGAAGTAGCCAAGGCCTCCAAAACAGCAGTGATTTCCTTCTGTATCGGCGCATCCAACGGGAGCTGCTCGTGCTTGAGACAAAATTTTGAAGGATACACAATAGTATCCAAGACAACCTTTGAGATTCTATTTTCAATCCGTATCCAAACTTTGATTTTTCATTGAAAAAAATCAATTGACGGCGATCTTCTAGGTTAAAAAAACACTATTAGCAGCAGCGTCTTGCTAGCAGGCAAGCTGACACGCTAGCTAGCACTTTTTCCTCAAAACAACACAATGCGGCTGTGCTGATCAGGTGACGAGAATCGTGCTTGGGTTGGTTTCCGGGTTAAAAAAAAAAAACCCACAATGTTGTACCACAGTAAAAGTTTCTGTTTTTGTCTGGTGATTTTTTGTTTAAAAACTGCAATGACTCCATCAAAGACATTTAAGATCTCAAAGGTTTTCACATAGTAGAACAATTATCAAATAAAATATGCCATGAATATATAAGCATCACTTTTAATAGCCTTTGTAATATGTTTTTAGGTTTATCTGAAAGTGCACTAAGTGTTTAGGCAAATCAATTACTTTAAAAGTTTAAAATAGAAAACCAGGTTTAATATTCTACAGATTGCAATACATAGCTTGCAGAAAATTCATATAGCATACCACTGAAATGCAATATCCTCCCAAAAACATATAAAACAAACTACCCAAAAATAACAAACAACCCTTTTCAAATTTTGTCACCATTCCTATTATAGAAGGGGAGATGTAGGTTCATCTAGCGAATGCATGTCAATATGGTATTCTATGACAGTTTGTTCCAGTAAACGAAGATTAACTTGACTGCCAAAATAGAGAAAGGTGGTATGGGCTGAGTGGGTGCAAAGTGCTTTAAATTGCATCTTCATCACTTGTCCACAGTTTTTCATTTTTATTTATTCCCCTTTAGGTTTGCCTCTTTAGTTCTAATTTTGATTATGCACTTCTTTTATATATTTGCCCTCTTTTATGTTTCTTGTTTTTACAGACGTTTGTTGGCACTCTTTTGAGATTGTGCTATCTATATTTCTTCAATAATAAAAATATTACTGTAACACATCCTACTTTTATTTTGACACATCAAAGATAAAGATGGGTTAAAAGTTGACATCTGTGTTTGCTGTGACCATAGATTGAACGAGGGACCGCTTCAATTCGCCGTTGAGTACAACTTTGGCCTATTTGCACATAGATTTATACCTAAAGTTCGTTTTTTATCACAGGAGTGTACCAGTGCAGAATGCCAGGAAAGGGTCCATGCCCCTTGATACTGGTTCGTCCATCCCGCAGTAGTGTTGATGACAAGTTGGTAGTGCTTGTTGAGAAACTGCCACCCAGACTGGCTGTCACTGTACATGCTCTACTTCACTCCGAAGACGGTGATTTTTGGGAGGCGTTTGGACATTATGTCAGCGACGACAGGGGATGTGTTGATGGTAGGTCTATGGCTGTATGTTTTTTTAGATTTGTATATTGCCGTTGGCACAAGTATTTTGAAAACATTCTTCAACATTAATGGTTAGTAAACATTGTTCCTACATTTAGTTACCAAAGATGCTAGCACTGGAGGGTCCTACGACGGTGTCGAGCCAATGGGTCTCATGTGGAGCATGAAACCAATCCCTGGAAGCAGGCCCGGTCTCAGGTGAGGTAAACTCACTTAATGTCTTAGTTTTCTAATTTTCTCATAAAACTGCTATTGTTGTGCTTTAGGTTTCTTGGTTTGCCTATGCCAGATTACGGAAGAAGGATGTGCACACTCCATGGAGTGTCCACATTTCAGTCTACCAACAGCACATGGACGGAGGGTTTAAAGACACGGTGCCTCTGGCGTGCGCTGTGGCTGAACGCTGGTTCATGGCCCCTGGAGTCCAGAGGGTTAACATCACTGAGAATGGGATTAAAGGAACTCTGTTTTTGCCTCCAGGTGAATATGCATTCAGTGCATTAGGTAGTGTAGATGTATAAATTAGGCTCTTACCCTTTATGAGCTTGGGGGTATTCCAAGGAAGTGGTTAGTAGCTAACCCATTTGGGTTAACTTAAAGTAAGTGGTAGTAAGTAAAGTATACTTACAAAAGTAAGTAACATATACTTCCACTAGGGGAATAAACCTATATATGACCTTTCTATAAGGAGGTTTACAGAGACGCTCTGTGTTAACATACCAATATAAGTGACTAAACCTGCTTTCTAGAATACCTCTAGATCTCACAAAATGCACGAAGGCAATCACAACATTCTGTCTCTCACCAACTCAGTCTGTTTTGCTGGACTGTCTTGTCTTAACCAACACAAACCCTTCATTACAGTGGGTTAAAAATACAAGATAGAAACAAGGTATTATTATTTATTATTAAAATGGCTTTAAAAAGCAGTATACATTATATAGGCTAAAAAGAAACTAAAATGGCATTAATAATGGAATTGGTCGATGTGGACAGATTCCCAGCCCAATTGCTATTAATATTCCCAATAAACTTATCTGCAGGTCCTGGCCCTTTCCCTGGTCTGCTGGATCTGTGGGGTGGCGGTGGGGGCTTAGTGGAGTACCGCTCAGCGCTGCTTGCGTCACACGGCTATGTTTCTCTAGCCCTCGACTACATGACCCCTAAGATCACTGGCGATACCGCACAGCATGTTGGCAATGACTACTTTGAGGTAACGGTTTCGACAGATTTTGTGGCTGTCTCTTTTTATATGTGTTATATATTTTCCCCTCTCATTGTCTGTCATTAGTCAATTTCCATTTCACTTCACTTGCATCAGTTAATTGCATTGATAGCGGTATGGCCTAACTAGATGGCCATCAGCAACCGTTTTAGACAGCAAAGATTAATGCGCATTTCAGGTGTTTCCAAGTGAGGATTTCCTATTCGAATAACTAAACTGTGCATTAACAAGCTGGATGGAAACCCGGTTACTGTCATCACATTAACATTATTTTTAGTGACTGTAAGTGTCCTCAGAGGAACTGGTTAGAAATGGTTTGAAACACACACAGCAGACCGCGCCCTGTTTTAGTTCACATTTTTATTTCTTTTTTTTTTACAACATTACACTCTGTGACCTTGGTCAGAGTTATAAATTGCCAAACACCTGTCTGCTTGTGCAATCACCTCCATTGGGGTCAAATTCCAGTAAACTCTGAGTCTGACCCATTTTCCCTAGTTAACATTTTGAGTGAATGTGCAGGCTGTCTCAGTGACAACATAGACATTGACTGAGTGAAAAATAATGCGTTTTTATGTTAGTTGCAATTTGACCCATCTTCTCCAGCTGACATTTTGAGGGAGCATACAGGCTGTCTCAATGACAAGATAGACACTGACTAAAACAGTGAGATAATTTAAACTTAATTGTTTCTATATGTTGTATATGGCATGTGTTAGTTATTTATTTATTTGTGTGTGTGTGTGTGTGTGTTTGTATTTTTCAGGCAGCGTTCAGAGTGTTGCAGGAGCACCCTCTGGTGTCCAGTGAGAGGATTGCAATGTTGGGCCTGTCATTTGGGACCTCCGTTGCTCTTGGCATGGCCGTGTATTCCAAAGTCATAAAGGTACCTCACCGTCTTTTTAAACCGAGGTCAGTACTTTATGTAGTGGATAAGATGGTGTGCTTGTACATTTAGAGCTTGACCCATGACCCATGGAAGGGGTCTCAGCTTCTACCTGTCTCTTTGTCTCTTTCTCAGCCAAAGTGCCTGGTGTGTGTGAGTGGGAGCCACATCATGCCTGTCAACGGATCCCTATCGGATGTCTTCGCTGAGATTAAGAAGTACCTATTCCCATCTAAGCCCACACATTAGCACACGCCATGCTCAGAAGTGGAGAGGCCAGCTTCAGAGAGTTAAAAAACCTACTATGTATCCATAGACTCCTTCTGACCCTGCACTTAACACTGGTGAAGCAGGGGAGCAGCAGGGGAGGAATTCTGGGCGCTATGAAACAATAGTTTTGGGCCCCAGTATTTTATATTAATATAATAATCATACAATTATTTTTGTTCTCACAGGGCCTCCTAATAATGCTGGGCCCTCAGAATCATTCTGATGTTTCCCTCACTGGCTATGCCCATGTCACTTACTAGCTGATCTATCTGTCAGACTGATGCTTTATGTGCTCATCAGGACCAGCTGGTTCAGATAGCAGATGAAATGTGGCAGGGGTTTTACTCTTTTTAAAGCTGGGAGCCCCACCTTTGGCCATGCTCATAGATCAGGCACTTTTAAGTAGTTAATGTATGTACCTAATGTATGTTCCTAACGTATGCACCTAATGCATCTACCTAATGTATGTACCTAATGCATCTACCTCATGTATGTACCTAATGTAACGTCAGGGGCAGATGTCTGGCAACAGAATTCTGTTACTGAAGTGCAGCATCGCTCTCATCCCTCAAGCTGCTCTTGTTTTTAAAATCTTTCTTCAGAAACGTCCGAAACACTCGCTTTGATGAGGAGAATAGGGTAATATGGCGTGATCTGCTTTTACCCATTCCCGATGACCCTTCCAAGAAAGTTGATGTGAGTTCAAAATCAGTTTTTTTATATTGACAATATAAAAGTTTATCTTTAACAACTTTAATGGATCAAATTAAAGTGCAGATTTACTACACATGGGGAATAAACAGCTGGCAGTGACACTTTATTGAAATGTTGTATTTTAGAGTGTATCTACGAATGTACCAACACATACCATTATGTACTTACACTGTACATACCTAACACTAACCCTAACCCCTATGGTACAGTGTAACCACATGTTACATATTGTTACACACTTTGTTACACTGCACTTCATGATGTAGATACACTGTAACAGGGAGAATAAAATAAAGTGAAACTTAATGGGCAATCTGTCGCTGAAAACCAACAGCAAGCTTTACTTGGAACAGGCTGTAGTCGTTGCAGGCATCCACTGTCTAACAATCCTCTCTGATTCCTTCACAGGTTGGTCAGATACAGTGTCCTGTCCTACTCGTAGTCGGAGAAGATGACCAGAACTGGCCAGCCTCTGAGTCTGCAGAGGACGTATGTTGCTTTTTTGCACTCACACACTAATAAGAGGGAACTCATATTGTTGGCAAAGCTTTTGTTTATTAGAGTAGAAACAGTCTGTACTTGATCTGTTCTTGTTATTTTCAGAGTAACTTGAGAGCTGGCCAAATATTTAATTGATTTTACAAGTGGAATAAGGCAGCAATATATGTATGTATATATATATGTATGTATATATATATGTATGTATATATATATATATATATATATATATATATATATATATATATATATATATATATATATATATATATATATATATATATACAAATAAAAATAAGAAAAAGTTATACATGTGTAGTGTGACCTTTTCCCCTCCCTCAATTAGCAAAGCATTTTACAAAATAACACAAAAGCACTTGAAGAATCTTAAGTGCCTCAGGGCCAAAAGATTAAAATTCGGTTGCACTTTCTTTTACGGTCCTGTTACTGTGCATCTATATCATGGGGTACAGTGTAACAAAGTGTGTAACAACATGAAACATTATGTATTTACACCGTACCATATGGTTAGGGTGTTAGGTACAGTGTAAGTACATTATGTTACAGATACACTGTAAAGGGGACTGTAAAAAAGTGCTACCAACCTGGAGTTGGACTGTGTGGTGCGTTTATGTTATTTCAAAGTTGTATGCCAGTAGCCAGCTCCTCACTAACCTTGTTTGTGCGGGACACTTTTAGTGTCTCAAAGCTTCCAACAATGTCAAAGGTAGTTGTAGTGCACACTGAAACTACACTACATTACACTTAGCAGGCACTTTTATCCAAAGCGACTTACAAAAGGAGGACATAATACGCTAACAGAGGTGTAGAGGAACACAGAGTAAACAGACTACACACACACACACACACACACAAGGAGATACATGTGCCTTTAGTAAGTTTCCCGGAGCAGGAACACTTCAGACACACACTAACCCTACACACAGACACTCATACAAGCACGAGGCACCTGTGTAAAGAGCTGTTTAGTAGAGATTAGCTTTGTTAGGAAGGTAAAGCAGTCTCGGAAAAGAAGGGTTTTCACAAGCTTTTTAAAGGTCAAGAGGGATGCCACCGCTCTTGTAGCGACTGGGAGTTTGTTCTACGATTGAGGGACAATGACAGAGAAAAGTTTGTGCAAGAAAGAAAGTGCAGTTAGGATTTTTGATTAGTTGATTTCCTATTTTGAGAATTGTACCTGTTTAGATGAAGCAGATGATGGAGCGAGCTGGGAACGGCGATCTGCTGACCGTAGCATCCTACCCCAACACCGGTCACCTGATAGAGCCTCCTTATACCCCACACGTGCGCAGCAGCAACTTTATGGTGGCCTCGTCAAGGACAAAGGGTAAACGCCATTAAATTCCAGTAAAGATGTCTGTATCACTTTATTAAGGGTAAACTTTGTGTAATAATCCCAGTACATATGTGAGTAGCACTTTCATTTAACAGTCCCTTTTGTAGTTTATCTACATGTAACAACATGCAGTGTTTCGTACTTACACTGTACATACTTAAAAATAACATTTATTGTAACCCTGACCCTAACCCAAAGGCCACTGTAAGTACACAAAGTTACATGTTGTGTCACACTTTATTACACTGTACTTCACAATGGAGGTATGCTCTAACGGGGAGCATTACAATAAAGGTTTTGCACTTTTTTTTTTTTTTTTATAAAAGAAATGACAAGTGACACCAACAACAAATAACAGTTTGGAAAAAGGAAGTATATGAACAAAGTCTGTTAAAACAAGAACACTGTCAAAGCCTGGCACAAGCTGACCTAGTTAAAGCACTTGTAGTTTGTTTCCCTTAGTTGAAAATCAAAATCATGTTCTGTTCTGCTTGTAAAATAACCCAAAGAAATAGGTATTGTAGATGAAAGAGATTATCATGAAAATTCCTTGTGGGTTTTTTGTCCTACTTAAATGATGAAACTCGAATGAATGATACAGAACTTCATGTTGGTATAAAAGGCATTATCTAGAGGTCTTCGTGTTTCAGATAAGCCATTTCTGATTCTTATAAAGTCAACTACAAGTCAAGTTATTATTTGCTTTTCCTACAACTTGGATAAGCGACGAGACTTTTGTCCAGGTATTGCAGAAGGAAGAGATTGTGATGAAGCTTCTTTGTGTCGCTGTTTCAGTTGTTGCTCTGTGGGGAGGGCAGACTGTGCCACACTGCCAGGCTCAAGAGGATGCCTGGCAGAAGACCCTGGCCTTTCTGGAGAAGCATCTCTACAGCACGCGTGAATGACAGGCTAACCTAACTAACACCTCTCCAAAGGGAAAGTCATGGAAAAGGACTTAAAGTCCTCTACTTAGCACCAGCAATGGACATGATTTCTGTCAACACTATTGTCAACACTAAGAAAATCATCTATTCCAAAGAAAACAAGTCTATACCAATCAGAAATTTATCTGGGCATTTTTTACTGTACGTCTTGTATGACGAAATGATAACTCTAATACACTTCTTATCTTCAACAATGCAACACTTGAACCAATGATCATAGCTGCAGACAGGGGTGGGCGGGAGTGGGTCTGTGCCAATCCCACTTGTCAGTCATGCACACCCAATCAGAAGGCTGCCTTTGTTTGATTGACTGTTTACTAGCGACATGTTTTGCACACATTCCACCTTTTCACCTTCCAAAAGCAGATTCTGTGCTGAACTGTACAAACGATGTTAGTCATCCAGCTGTGTCATGCTGTGCTGTGTCGCACTTGCCATGTCATGAAGAACTGTGCGTGTGCAGTTCAAATAAGCCCATATAAGCCCAAAAGGCTTACAAGCTTTATTTTGATACACCACCAAATACATCCAGCTATTTTAATCAGGTTTTCGTAGTCATTTCAGCTATGTATTTGTTTTATCACTCTGTGACCTCAGAAAACAGCGCTATGGATTGATTCACACCAGATTTATCCTTTAAGCTATTGAGGAGCTGTTTAATGTGGTTTCCTCGGGTTAATTAGAACAGCTTCTTCATGTGTATGTGTATGTTTTATGTCCTGTGCCTTGAAAGTGCTTTTTTTTAATTGTTCTCATTTTATTATATGTTTATTATTATTTAATTTGTTAAGATGATTTTGTATAGAAATGCTTATGCTACACAATCTATATGTTGTGCCTTGTAATTGAATGCAAATGCATAAGTGACCAAAGTTAATAATAGCACAGAATAAATGAAAATAAACATATGTATGATCTACAAATGCCCAGTTCAGACACTGCTTTTATTCATTTTAAATGATGCATGGATCCTGAAATGTTTTCAGAATACCACGATAGAGCCAGATTCTCTCTGGGGAGAGAAGGGCTCCAAGTCAAATGGACAATCCCTTTTGAAGTATGCATTTGACTCAAATACAGTTTCACTTAGCACTTAGCTTACTCAGTTATTACTCATTATCTTGTCATGGCATATTAAAAATGAAAAAAAAAAAAAAAAACAATCAAAGTATTTAAAAAAATGTCAATAGTAATTTCTAATTTACCTGAATTTCAGCAAATTCAACCAATAATTTGTGTGTGTGTCTGTGTCTGTGTGTGTGTGCGCATGCACAAGCATGTGTGTGTGTCAGTGGGATACACTGAAGATTTAAAGGGTTTCCACACACACAAACACACACACACACACACACACACACACAATGCATTTTTGTGAAATGTGAGTGACATAGCCTGGAGAAAGTGCCTCGACCGTAAAGACCTCAGAATGTTCTGGGAGAAGTATGGGAGTATAACGAGCAGCAATGCATGTGTCAGCTCCCTCAGTAAATTCCAGGCTTTGCCCTTGAGCAAGGCATTCTGCGTCTGTTAGGGACTCTCCACAAAAGTGCAGAAACCGGCAGTGCATATGCAAAAGGATTTGTACATTTCCATGCAAACATGTTGTAACACATGGGACAGTTTGATGTTCTTATACAACCAAGCTAGGGACACCATCAGAATCTAATTTAATTTAAATTAATCTCGCACCTTAATGGCCTTGCTGCTTAATTTCGCAGGCAACTTTTTTAATGTCAGTAAAAGTCTGGAAGTCTTGAAAAAAATTCGGGCCGTATGAGAGAGTATAATTATGGGCTTTCTTGTTATTATTGATAATATTAATAGTGTCCTCATAGCGACCCTGTCATTGCTGGGCTCTTAGAATCATCCTAAAAATAACTTCACTAATTGGTGAAGTACTTTCATAGTCCAAAAAGCTGTTTTGTTCTGCATGAATTTGTGTTAAGCAGTGCTTTCTTTAATTATATGTTACCTGCTGATGTGTGCGATGGTATGATTTTAAACTTGACAGAGATAATGCTTACAGGATGGTACAGTTGCAAAAGTGCTCCACTCAGTTTTGGTTGCACAGCTATTATTAGTAAAATCAAAGCAGCAAAGTCATAATGTCTTGACCACTTTTTAAATGGTGCACAAACAACGTTTAACTTACTCTGGCCTTAGTCAAGTTTTTTTTTTTTTTTTTGAAAGATGACATTTTGAGGACATCACATAATGTTTGTTTTACACATTTGCCTGATCCTGTACCTGATAAATGGATGTATTTGAAGTTGGATGGATTTGCAGGCATGGAGCCCTGTTGACTTTTGTACGGTGTCTATTTGTGCCTCCTTCACGCTGCATATTTACTCATCCGTCTCCTTTACCTGCGGCACATTTCCAAGGGAGAGCTTAGAGGAGCCGCAGTGGCAGTACCTGTCCTGTCCGCAAGCAAGCGAGCGAGCGAACGAACACACACATCTCCCCGCGCCTGCAGCCCCATGCTGCTTTCGCTGTGGCATGACAAGCATAAATCAGTCCTGGATGAAACCTAATCCTCATTTTCCAAACACCCCAGGGCAGCCAGCGCTTTTCTCTCTCCTCTCTCTCTCACTCTGGGAATCTCAGGTGTGTCTTTACATGCTGAAACACTGCAGCACCATTATCTCACACACACACACACACGCACACATACACACACACTGCTGCAGGGGGTAGGGGCCAGGCGTTGAGCCGCTGCCATTCTGTGCTGGAAAGAGATCCACTTTTCTAACGAGTTGTGTGCGCACCACCAACCCATGCAGGGCAGGGACCTTCCTTTGCTAATCGGGACCTTTTGACTTTTTGCTCAGATTGTGAGTACCTGTTTGAGCTGTTAATATTCCCCCTTTTTATCGATGACTGACTGACAACTGTCTTTTGATGTTGGTGTGGGGTTAGTAAATGGTGTCTGATAATTAGTAGTTTGCAGCGAATAAAGATGTGACACACTGATAGAGAGCTGGTGGTTGTTTTTGCGGGTTTGAGGTTTGATCAGTGAATTAAGTCAGTAGCTGTTTTGAGTATACTTCTCACACCGAGGACAGCATAGTTGTGGCTTTTGCATACTCTACAGAGAGTATGAAAGTGCTGTATCAATGCACTCTATTTTCCATTTAGGCTGCTATTACTCTGGTACTATCCACACAGGTGTTTTAAAAAGTTTATGTCCTGGGAGGACAAAAAGAAAGCTATTTGACGTTTCAAATTTCCATGTAATGTGTTTTATTGCTGTAACGCTGAGGTTGTGGGCAGATCTGAGAGACTACTATGTTTAGTATTCAAGGCTGAAGAGTGTTTATTTGTCAATATACCATACCATACAAGTAGTACTGAAATGGCCTCTCCCTTGTGCTTGTCCTTGGTGCTCTAAAGGAACAGTAATATAAAAACACTACATTTGCATACACACTAGGAAGCAGTAGTAACCAGTAAGCAAGGCAGTTAGCACTGGCCCTCAGGAGCAGTATGGATGTTTGTGGATTGTGTGCTGTACATTTCAGGAACTTCCCCTGAGTATTATGTGTGGTTCAGAGGTGCACAATGCTAATCGGTGGTTGTGCAGGCAAAGTTCAGGTTACTGTTTCTCTCTCTTGTGAGAAGCAAGTTTTCTTTCACACGTGTCCTTTTTTCACTACTGTGGAAATCTGAGGACAGTTCAGTAAGATGTTTTTTTTTAACAGCCAACACTGTGGAGTGTTGTATAGTGTGGAGACAAAATTCTACACGCCGTTCAAAAATGTTGTATAAATCATTGAATTATTGCAACTGTCTGGATGTATGTATAGATGTTATTGCAATACATCATTGCTACTTATGTCAAATACAGATGCTGTAAACCTTGCAGATGTTTAATATGTATCAGTGAAGTACAGTGTACAGCAAAGTGCACTCTGACAATGATGGAAGATCTGGCGGTAATTATATTATTGATTACACCAAGATGTTTTTGGTTGGAATTGGGTGTTTGTGGCAAAACTGCACTGATTTCACTATAGGTCAGTTTAGTTTTGCTAACTGTAGAATTTCTCTATGCTACAGATAATAGCTATAAGAATAGTGATGAAGATAAGTAGTTAATATTACGTTGAGAAGCTAACATTTTCATTATTATGCTGGCTGTATTGAAAATAAGTTTCTATTTTCTTGTGTCTCTCTCTCCTTGTGCCCTTCCTGTTTTTCTGACTTTAGCTCCACAATGATTACTCTGGGTTCCATACTATTCCTGCTTACCTGTAAGTCATTTTATATGCTTTGTTTCAATGTGTATGCGTAATTTGCATTAGGCCAGCTGTTTTTGTATATGCAACAATCTGCAGAAAGATTTGTATTTGGCTTTGGCTAATAGTAAAATAGCTCTGACATGTCCCTCCATGATGTTCTGAGGATGAGGATATGCAATTATCTGCAAGTAGCCACATTTTTAACCTGC
This sequence comes from Coilia nasus, assembly GCA_027475355.1. Classification (NCBI taxonomy): domain Eukaryota; kingdom Metazoa; phylum Chordata; class Actinopteri; order Clupeiformes; family Engraulidae; genus Coilia; species Coilia nasus. Next base: position 26,705,717 of record CM050208.1, read on the forward strand.
TGACACTGGCTCACTCATTATTTGCATATTGCTAATAGTTGTCAGTTGTCTCAAATATGTTAGCAACACTGCTGTTAACCGGGTATTATCCTGTTAGATGATGATTTCTCATTTTAGGCATTACAGTTTATGTGCTGCAATTGTGTTTAAGTAATGTATCTTTTACCATAGGTTCAGGAACCTTCAGAGGTCTCTTATAACAGTGTGGATGAAACATGGTCATTTGTGGTTCTTCTGATAATCATATAATACCTGGTCATTTAGGTATCATTACTACATGAAAGAGGACTGTGATGTTTGTTGTCTTTTATCCAACTTTTATCCATCTTTTAACCTCTGATTTGAGAGTAGGCTGCAACCTTTTTTGGGGCTCTTTTACTTTGGATAACAGTCCCTGCCCATGAACACTTGCCTCACTCTTTCAATGCACCATTTCCTCTTTCTGACAGCCGTGTCTCTCTCTCTCTGATGTTGACTGATTGTGTTTAGGCTTCGCCACTCCTCTTCTCTGTCAGGATGAGTGTGACGACAACTCCTGTCACCCTCAGCTGGGCGACCTGATGGTGGGCCGCTCTGCTCAGCTCTCCGCCACCTCCACCTGTGGTCTCGCCGGGCCGCAGAACTACTGCATCCTGGGATACCTGGAGGTTAGGACATTGCACAGACAGATTTTAGAGGGAGAAATTTTCCACTTATCACTCAGATTGGATAAAGTACTCTGTCACTCAGGAATTACACGGCGAATGGTGTTTAATGCCTGAGGAATGTTTTTAAGGTCACGGGAAGAGAAGTACAGGCAGCTGAACTACCTTTCCTCACCTTTTCTCTCCATCTTGTTTGTTCACGTCCCATATCTTTATTGGATCTTTGTCAAGGTGCAGCATGACAAAAAACAGAATCGTAATCCATTTTGGCTGATTTGGTACAAACACCCACCTCTAGTTATATGAATAGGCCTGATGCTCTTAGCTATTTTGGCTGATTAGGTACAAACACCCACCCCTAGTTATATGAATAGACCTGATGCTCTCAGCTAGGGAAACACCATAAAACAGTCACATTTTTCAAAAAGTATGTGTCACGGCAGGCAGATTCATTCTGAGGTGTAACACGAGCGGCCCGGGGTGGTGAAGCACTTACATGTAAATGTTTGCCTCAGATTGCGAAGCTTGCAGGGAGCATTTACCATACAATGATGTGCAACATTAAACCATCTCTGCCATCGTTGTATGAGTGAGTGTGTGAATGGGTGAATGTCAGGCATTGCACTGTAAAGTACTGTGGGTCGCTCTGCTGAGTGGGAAAAGCAGCATATAAATGCAGTCCCTATTACCATTTACCATCTTTAAAGGAAGCACGCTAACTGGTCTAATCTGATTCAGTGATTTATGCTAAGCTAATAGATAAAGTGCTAATGCCAGATCCGGAGATAGGCTGAATGGATTCAAAAATGGTAAAACTCAACTGTAAGGGAGCTGGAAAAGGTGCTTATTTCCCCCAAAAATGTAGTGTTCCTTTAAAAGTGAAAAGCAAGTATTAGAGGGCATTAGTTGTTTCCCTTTTTTGCGCCAAAGTTGTCTGGCTAACTCCTGCAAGCGTGATGCATTCTGCAGGCATGTCCTGATCTGCCACACTTATAGGTCATTACTCTGCCTCTCTCTGCCCCAGCTCCAATGCTCATTTACGCCCACTTGCTCTCTGAACCCCCACCCAACCCAACCCCCCCTTACCCGCTCACTCACTCACTCACTCACTCACTCACTCACTCACATGTGGTATGTAGGTGTGTCTCTCTCTGAACACACAAATTCATTCATCAGTCATGCCTGTCATATTTTTCTTGGCTTCAGGCAATGGTGATCAGTAGTTTGTTTGTTGGCAAACAGCATCACTAGGAAAGAAAAGTCTCAACCCTTTTCTGTCAAGAATTAGTTCACTCTCAGATAGTCATGCTTGCACACGTTCCTGCATTTTCACACTGAATCATACAACATCTAGAATTCATCATTGGTTAACCGCTTGCTGTCTAAAAGCATGGTACCTTGGCAATTCATCTTCCTAAAGTGAATGGACTTCCTTGACCACTATCTTCCACAGAATTTGCTCAGATTTATTCTCAAGGTCCAATGAAACAATCTAAATGTTAATGCTAATATTTTAAAACAAAAAAGATTTTTTTGCACAAATAATTCACTACTCAAAGCTTCAAATGCACTTGAGTCTGCTTTCATTTTTTAACCTATTAACAAATACCAGATAGGAAAATATTGGTGAAAAAAATGTTTTCTTTAAAAAACCTGCATAAGTAGGGTTTAAAAACATTTTTTTTTGTAAGAATGGTAGATGAATGCCCCATGTACGTTTGTGTTTTGCCCCAATACATGCCCTCAAGTATGCCATTTTCTGTGTTTGCAGGGTGAGCAGAAATGCTTCCTCTGTGATTCCAGAAACCCTTACAATCGCTACCACAATCCCAACAGCCATCGCATCGAAAACGTCATCACAGCCTTCGAGGGGTCGGAGCGGAAGATGAAGTGGTGGCAGTCCGAAAACGGTATCTATCTATCTATCTATCTATCTATCTATCTATCTATCTATCTATCTATCTATCTATCTATCTATCTATCTATCTATCTATCTATCTATCTATCTATCTATCTATCTATCTATCTATCTATCTGTCTGTCTGTCTGTCTGTCTGTCTGTCTGTCTGTCTGTCTGTCTGTCTGTCTGTCTGTCTGTCTGTCTGTGTAAAATGGAAAATTTTACCAAGTTTGTATTTTCTTTAGGTGTTCACAGAGTCAGCATAAGACTGGACCTGGAAACAGTGTTCCAGTTTAGCCACCTTGTGCTGACTTTTAAGGTACTCATGGACTTATTGTTTGATTATATGAATATGATTATGGATGTGAATATGAATGTAAGTATTAATAGTGTTCTATTACCTTTACCCTCACTGGAGCAGCAAAGCAAAGAATCATCGATTACCCTTTATTGTAATGGTCCCTGTTCCAGTGTATCTACATCATGATGTACAGTGTAACAAAGTGTGTAACAACTTGTAACATTATGTACTTACAATCTACTATAGGGTTAGGATAAGGGTAAAGATTAGGTCCAGTGTTAGGTATGTACAGTGTTACTACATAGTATAAACAAAACCTGTGAGCTCCAGTAACAGCACCTGATCTCTACAGACACACAGCTTTCGTCACACACATTCACACACACACACTCATTTACACCACAGATCCACATAATGTACATTTACACACCTTAACATATGCATGACACCACATTTACATACACATCCACACACACACACACTCTCTTTCCTCACACACATCCACACACACACACTCATTTACACCACAAATACATATAATATAATATACATTTACACACCTTAACATATACACGACACCACATTTACATACACAACCACACACACACGCACTCTCTTTCCTCACACACATCCACACACACTCATTTACGCCACAGATTCACATAATATAAGAGTACACACCTAAACATATGCATGACACCACATTTACATACACAATCACACAAGCACTTTCCTCACACACATCCACACACCACATTTACATCCATGTCCACAATTACACCCATCCCTACACACAATCCCTCTCACTTTCTTCATTCAACCGCTAGAGCTTTCGTCCGGCTGCCATGCTGGTGGAACGGTCTAAGGATTTTGGGCAGACCTGGAAGGTGTTCCGCTACTTTGCGGAGGACTGTCCGACCTCCTTCCCCGGCGTGTCTGAGGGGGATGCGGAGAGCCTGCAGGACGTCATCTGCGAGAGTCGCTACTCTGGCCCCGAACCCTCCACAGACGGAGAGGTACAAATAGTTACTACACTACTACTACTTTTATTATTATTATTATTATTATTATTATTATTATTATTATTATTATTATTATCATCATCATCATCATCATCATCATCATCATCATCATCATCATCATCATCATCATCATTATTATTATTATTATTATTATTATTATTATTATTATTATTATTATTATTATCATTATTATTATCATCATTCATAAAATAATAATTATAACAATAATAATAATAATAATAATAGTATTACTATTGTTGTTGTCAGAATTGACAAAACAACTGAATAGTTACTGAAAGAAAATCTTTTGTAGGTTGTGCTGAAAGCTTTGGATCCCAGGTTTAATATAGATGACCCATATGATCCTAAAATACAAGGTAATGTTTGCACTACACCACTATGCACACTGGAATGTGTAATCATCATCTTACAGTTATCATTTGAGAGTGCTCTTGTGATCTATCTATCTGTTTGTCTCTCTATCCACCTAACCATCCACTCATCCATCCATCCATCCATCCATCCATCCATCCATCCATCCATCCATCCATCCATCCATCCATCCATCCATCCATCCATCCATCCATCCATCCATCCATCCATCCATCCATCCATCCATCCACCTTGCTTTTTGGCTTGTTTTGTTTGCAGTAGCAGTAAACCAATGGTTGAACAGACCACGTTTTCTCTTGTTGTTTTAGAGCTTATCACTATTACCAACCTGCGGGTGAACTTCACGCGCCTGCTGACTCTGGGCGACACGTTGTTGACCCGTCGGCGTAGGAACCCCCAGGACAAGTACTACTACGCCCTGTACGAGATGGTGGTGAGGGGCAGCTGCTTCTGCAATGGCCACGCCAGCCAGTGCATGCCCGTGGACAACGCCCGCGGAGACGTCTTCAGTGAGCCGGGCATGGTGAGTGAAGGACCCGTTGGTGAAGAAGGCTGACGTATGCCAATTTTTTTCTAGGTGCTTGTAGCGGGAGCGAACATAAAGGGAAGAGAAACTGCACACTGTTATGCTGTATTTCAACATTTATTATTTAACTACAGACAACGTTTTTAGCCCATTTTCTACAGAGGGTCTGGCATTGCTTTCTTTGACATTGCTGTATTAGGTAGAATTTTTGCCTAGCCAATCAGCGAACAGAGGGAGTGTTTGTGAGTGTTAACATTGACTTTGTGTGTTACATTTGAATTGTTGTGCATAGGCAGGCTAATTGCAAAGGCCATGACCAGACGTTAGCGATTGGGTAAAGGCAGAGCCACTTGTTTGAAACTTCAGCAGAGCCCACACCTCCAAGAAGAAGTCGTTTCTCAATGCAGCACTGCCAGACCCTCTGTACAAAATGAAATGAAGTATGAGGGACTGGTTTACCTAGCCTTCATTTCAACACTAGAATTACTAGAACAGGTTAATCATCTTTGTGTGTGTATGTGTGTGTATGTGTGTGTGTGTGTGTGTGTGTGTGTGTGTGTGTGTGTGTGTGTATGTGTGTGTGTGTTTGTGATTCACCAGGTGCATGGTCGGTGTGTATGTCAGCACCACACGGTTGGTGTCAACTGTGAGAGATGTGAAGACTTTTACAATGACGCCCCCTGGAGGCCAGCTGGAGCTAATGATCCCCAAGCCTGCAGAAGTACTGTTATCTATCTATCTATCTATCTATCTATCTATCTATCTATCTATCTATCTATCTATCTATCTATCTATCTATCTATCTATCTATCTATCTATCTATCTATCTATCTATCTATCTGTCTGTCTGTCTGTCTGTCTGTCTGTCTGTCTGTCTGTCTGTCTGTCTGTCTGTCTGTCTGTGATGGGGTGTAGGGGGGATATCAGAGGTATTGCGTCACTGATCATTTGGGACTTTGCTATCAGTTACATCAATTCTTAACAGCACAACAAGTTCACCTTCATCAAACAGTCTTTGTAAAACTTTGCACCCTACATGCAAATCTCTAATGTTGTTGCAGCATGCTGTTACATGTAGATACACTGTAACAAGGACCAAAATGAAGTGTTACACATGTTAAAAACAGTAAAACATGTAAAAGGTCTAATGATACATCTTCATGATACATCTTCACTAGGCTGCCTCTCTAGGGTGCAACTGTCATGGCCACTCCGAGATGTGTCACTTTGACATGAAACACTTTATGGCCATTATTTTTTGTCCTTGTGGTTTTTAACATGAAGCACATTGAATGAGAGCTATGCATGATAATGTGCTATTAAAATAAATTGGAACTTGAATTTGAACTGTAGGGTGCTAGGTGTAATATAATGTAATGTAATGGATTTGAACTGTAGGGTGCAACTGTCATGGCCACTCCGAGACCTGCCACTTCAACATGGAGCGCTTCCTGGCCAGCGGGGAGGTGAGCGGAGGGGTGTGTGAAGACTGCCGCAACAACCGCGTGGGGGCGCAGTGCGAGCAGTGCCAGCCATACTTCTACCTGGACCCCAGCAAGGCCGCGGAGGACCCCGACGCCTGCATTCGTGAGTCTCCCTCGGCACGCTCAGACACGCTCGTGCGTCTGTCATTCGTTCCCACTGTGATCTCACTCTGGGTTTTTATTGTGCGTTTTCAGACCCCTCGGGACAAATGTCAGTTAGGATTTACAGTGTCCCCTGTTCAGATTTCCAGTGAATTTGACACTTTGTGAACACGTCAACATGTAAGACGCAGCTTTAAAAAAGATGAATAGAAACAGTAATACACGATCATTACAACATGGCATGTTATGTTATGGCAACACTTAAGTTGTCATGGTAACACTAAAGGAACACTGAAGTCAACTTTGTCTTTGAAGGAAACTAAATATTGTAAATACTAAAAAAAATGTGTATCTGAATAACATGCCTTTCTGGCTCCACAAGTAATCTCAGAGGAAAATATTACTTCTTAAAATTGTATTGACCTTGTCTTTTTAGAGAGACTTTTATCTTTTTCTCCATTGGGGGTTGTAGGAGACGCAATTTTGAATTTTGTAAGAACTTCCCTTTGTTTCATACTTCTTAAATGAAACTTCTGAGAAACAGTGTCCAATTAAGCCTTATGCATATTAGTCCAAGTTCAACTTAGGACCTTAAAATAGACTTCTGCTAGAAGTTCATTGGAGGAAAATTTAGATGTTGATGTGAATGTGCTTGCATGTGAAATGTGCTTTTGATACAAAATTTGATATAGGTCTTGTGTCTTAAGGTGCTGTTTGTGTGTGTGTGTGGTTGTGGGTGTGGTTGCATGCAGTGGTTAGATTGGGTTTTGTAAGGAGGACGAGCCCTTCTTTACTTACAGTGGTCAATATCTCCCTGTATTGTATTACTATAAATACTGTAGCAGAGGGAGCTTAACTCCGGCTGGCTGTATTGCTGAGCTGAGGAGGGGGAGCTGAGCTCCGGAAGGCTCCGGTCCAATTTAAACTCGTGCGTGTGCGTGTATGTGTATATACAGTATGTGCTGCTTCTGAACACATGAACTTCCTAACAAAATAAAAAATAAAATAAAGTTTTAAATAAATTTTAAATAAGCCTTTAACTTGCTCCAGCATGTAACTGTGACCCTACCGGCTCGCTGGACAATGGGCTGTGTGACGGCGTGACGGGCCGGTGTGTGTGCAAGGAGAACGTGGAGGGGGAGAGGTGCGACCGCTGCAAACACGGCTTCTACGGCCTACGCCAGGAGGACCCTAGTGGCTGCCAGTGTGAGGAGACACACACACACACACACACACACACACACACGCACACACACACACACACACAGGCACACACACACATCTAATACAGACACCCTCGTAAGCCAAACATATCACATACACACACACACGCACACACACACATGCACACACACTCACACATGCACAAACACACACACACAGGTACCCACACTCACACACGCGCACACACACACACACACACAACTTTCATCATCGTATTACTGATTATATATAAACACCTGAGCAAAGCCCAGGGCGGTATACTACAAAGGTGGTTAAGTAATAAACCTGTTAGCAAAGGAGCCCAGGGCTTCACTGTCTTAACTAAACAAATGCTAGTAGGCTCTTCTTTTATCAGGTTTACGACTACCTCTGGCTTAAATAAATCATCTTTGGCACTAAACAACCTTTGTAGTATTGCCTGCCCAGTTCCACAATCTTATTTCTAAAATTGTTTTCCTTTTCTCCTAGTTTGTCCGTGTAACTTACTCGGCAGTGTCACCACACCACACCCTTGTGACCAGATCACAGGCCAGTGCCTCTGTCAGAGTTTTGCAACAGGACCTTACTGTGACCAGTGTCTGGTAGGACTCATTTCACCACAAGAAATTATATTCAGTCAGTTTTTTAAAGGTGCCATATGTAGGATTGTGATCAAAACTGGTACTGCCATCAAATTAGGGCTGCTCAATTAATCGAATTCTAATCGTGATAACGATTTCAGGGCCAAACGATCTAAAAAAATAAATAAAATCGAGGGCAACAATGTTTTTGTCCTAATTATTTTCTACTGTTTGTACTGTACATTAGATGTATACATTAGACATTTCTACTGTTTGTACATTAGACATCAAAGGAGACTTACTAATGTTTACGAAGAAAGGTATTAGGGAAAATCCGAAGGTACAAGAATGTTTTTTCGAAATGTTTTTGAATACATTTTCAATAAATGAAGCATGTTACTGAGGAAAACAAAATAATCGTTTGAATAATCGTGATTTCAGTTTTGGCCTAAAGAATCGTTCAGATTTTTTCCATAATCGAGCAGCCTTACATCAAATTGACTTTTAGCATTGCAAGTGTTATTCCTCTCTAGATAAGAAGCAAAATCGAAAATAGGATTTATTTTAAAATACAAATATTCTGGCTATGCTGCTATTATCGGTAAAATCAGTACTTCAATTTATCATATTTCCTTAATCTTTAATGACATAACAGGTAAATTTACCATACATTTCTTACGTATAGCACCTTTAAGTTTTGATATGATTTAATCTGGGTAAACTTTGCATTGGTAACTGTGATTGCTTACCCAGTTGTATTGTTTCCATATCTGTAGCCAGGCTATTGGGGTCTGGGAAACACTGTGTACAGCTGTCTGCCTTGCGACTGTGACATCGGAGGATCCACCAATAATGTGTAAGTGTACATGAACATTTGTAATGTTTGTAACTGCTATCATAACCAAAGCAAACATATAAACCTAAGGTACATCCTGGAAACTCTCGTGTCAGTTGTACAATATTCTGTAAATGATTTCACAGAAATATATATATAACATTTAAATTTTGTATGCATGTGCGTGCATGTTTGGTGCCTGTGCCTGTGTGTGTGTGTATATGTGTGTCTGTGGGCCTGTATACGTGTGTGTGTGTGTATCTGTGTGTATTTGTGTGCCTGTGTGTGTGTGTGTGTGTGTGTGTGTGTGTGTGTGTGTGTGTGTGTGTGTGTGTGTGTGTGTGTGTGTGTGTGTGTGTGTATCTTTGTGTGTGCATCTGTGTGTGTGCGTGTTTGTTGGCCTTTGTGTGTATGTATTGTAGGTGCTCTGGTGACGATGGCCAGTGTCCGTGCCGCCTCAACATGGTGGGCCTTCGCTGCACTGAGCCGGCCCCTGGGCACTACCTGGCCCCCCTGGACTACTACATCTACGAGGCCGAGGACGCAGCACTACTCGTCAGCAGCGCCTCTTCACTGGTGAGGAAGAGGAAATGATGAAGCAGTCATTTTGATATAGAACTAGTGAGCCAGCCAAACAAAAGCAAACATACCCGATTATTATTATTATTATTATTATTATTGTTGTTGTTGTTGTTGTTATTGTTATTATTATTATTAGTAGTAGTAGTAGAAGTAGTCGTAGTAGTAGTAGTAGTAATAATAGTAGCTGTAGTAGTAGCAGTAGTAGAAGTTGAGTATTAGTAGTAGTAATAGTGCTATGGCCTCCATAACAGTAGTAGTAGTAAATATTGTAACTATGTTCCACCTACCACTGTGGACTATTTTTACTTACATTTGGCTGGAACAAATATGTGGTACTGGTGTGTAATAAAGACAGGTTGTGTATGACTGCTTTAAAACATTATAGTATTTAATAACACAACCCTGACATTGTTATTACCATGAGTTGAGTTTGTGCCAGTACTGTGCCGTGTGCTGTGATATATATATATATAACTAATCACCAGAGCGCTGTCTCACTGTCTGTGAAGGTTAATCCACCCACTGCTCCTCCCACCACTCCTGAGCTTCCTAAATGTGAACAGTACTACCGCGAACAAGGATACGACTTCATTCTCGTGGATGGACAGTACGTGCTGACCAAGAGAGAGAAAAGGGCTGCTCGTGAACGGAGACAAGACCAGGTGGAGATCTAGAAAAATGATTTGGTTTTCGGAATAATAGCATGGATTTACCAACAGACATCTAAAATCCTCTCTAGGAGAAAAAGACACAAATTTGTTTAATATACGATCTTTTTTATTACTGAAAGGAAAACTCAAGACATTTCTAAAGGTGATGATACACGGGACAACTTTTTCAGCAATGTTGCTGGGCAACAACTTGATTGGCTGCTAATTTTCAGATGGGATGATCACCAAAAGTTGGCTGCTGCTGATCTAAGTTCACCTGATAAAACATGTAGCCTAATATGAGTAATAAAGTGCCCAAATCACATCTGTCTGTATCGTTGCTCGGCAACATTACTCAAAAAGTTGCCCAGTGTATCATCATCGTTTGGATACAAGCCTATGTAACTTGTACTGGCATTTAACTCAGTTCCCATTGTCCCTCTCATAATCTCATCCGTATATTCCTGTTAGCCCTGTCTAGAACCTTCTTTATATGGGTCTTGTGTCTTAAGGCACTCTTTGTGTGTGTGTGTGTGTGTGTGTATGTGTGTATGTGTGTGTGTGGGAGGGTGGGTGTGGGTATGTGTGTGTCTATGTGTGCTACCTCGCCACACGTTAAGTTTCTTACGAAAAAAATGTTCTTGGAAATTTTAATGGAATATTCATGGTCTCATCCGTGTATTCCCGTTAGCCCGCTCCAACCCTGCAGGTGGTTCCGAGAGAGCACCATCCGGAGTTCCCCGTCACGTGGACCGGACTGGGATTCATGAGAGCCCAGCAGGGGGCCATCCTTAGGTTCACCGTCAACAACATCCCAGCCTCCCTCCAGTACCACCTCGTCATCCACTATGAACCAGAGGTATTCGGTTATCTTGAGCTTTTATTTAGGGTTTGGAGGGTGGCAACCTAAATAAGAGATAAAGCTCTTAAAACAACACTAAGTAGTTTTTCGTAGTTTTCGTCTTTGGTCACCCGACAGGTTGAAAGTGGAATTGTCTCTCATTCGAACTACAGGGAGACAGTCCGCTCCTTCAAACTTAATTACTGTGATTGTAGCCCATGGAGAGTGGCAAAGCGAATTCAGAAGTGCCTTTCACCCTGTTACAAGTTAATGAACCACTTCAATGATTTTGGTTAGGGTTAGATTTTAAGGTCGAAAAACTAGTTAGTGTTGCTTTAAGGAGGTTTTAGTTTGTGGAACCTTTTTCTTTTGTGTAAGACTTTCTCGTATTGTGTTCTGTTCTTTTTAGTCCCCAGATGACTGGATTGCCACTGTTAGAATTGTGCCTTCAGGTCCCCTGGACTTTGGAAGGTGCCAAAACGATCCGTCCGCTGAAATGGACCTCACACTCCCAGGTTCCAAAAGGTGATGTTGAATACACCTTAGTGTTTTGCCTTCGGGCAGGGTTTTTTTGGGTCCTATATAAGAATATAATTTTGAGAGTGCAGTGCCCATGGGGACCCAGATTCAAATTCAATCTGCGGCCATTTTCCAACCTGGTCCACTTACTTCCTGTCTCCATCTTCACTATCCTGTCTAAATAAAAAGGCCAAAAAATGCTTTATATATATTAATATTAATATTGTGCTCAGGGCCCTCTGTCCATGCTGGGTCCTTACGATGACTCTGATATTCCCCACATTTTAAAGACACATTGTGTAATTTTTGAAGTTGCTTATTTACAAACAAATGCTTGAACTGAAGGGTTCTTACAAATCTTGAACTTGTCATTTATGTATACATAAAGTTGGTTAGCTCAATGCACGATGCCATGTTGCACCACCATTTTGAGACTATATAGGCACCACCTGGGGACAATACTAGGAAAAATACAGCTTTTGTGTTTCCCATTGTGATGCACAACCTCACCACTAGATGGGGTGGTAATGGGAGAAAATCTTACACAGGCTAGCTTTAAAGCAACACTAAAGCACTTTTTCTCTTCAGTCACCCCACAGGTTGGAAGCAGAATTGTCTTTCTTACATCTCATTCGAACTACAGATTTAGCCTGGTAAACCAGCCCCTCGTACTTCATTTCATTTTGTACAGAGGGTCTGGACCAGACACCTTCAGAAACGATTTCTTCCTGGAGGTGTGGACTCAAACAAGCCTCTGCTTTTACCCAATCGCTTACGCCTGGTCGTCATGTATACCTACCTATGCACTACAATTCAAATGTAGCACACAAGGTCGTCACTGCTAACGAACACACCCACTGTTCGCTGATTGGATCAGCCTTGCTGTGGCCGACTAAATGACCCTCAAGAGATTCCGGTCCAGATCCTCTGTACAAAATGAAATTAAGTACAAGGGGCGGGTTTACCAGGCTAGATCAGAGCGACCTGCTTCTGCAATATTGCTTAGTGTGGTTATAGCCCACGGAGGGCTGTAAAGCGAATTTAGAAGTGCTGTTCACCTGTTACAGTTCATGAACCATTGAAATGATTTGGATTTATTTTAAGGTTGAAAAAACTACTTAGTGTTGCTTTCAGATAAAACTCTGATTGGTCTGTACAGGGTGGCCATTTTGGAAGACACCGTGTGTCTGGAAGCTGGCGTACCATACTCTGTGGATGTCGCTCTACGCAAGGCATCCAATCCAGAGTCACCGTCTGACATATACATTCTTATTGACTCTGTGAGTTTGGTTTCTGATTTTCAATTCTCTCTTGTCTGTTTTCCCCACTTTTTATACACGTAAATCTCACTTTGCATATCACTCTTGCACAACCTCAATGGTCACGTATGGCTCGATGGATACAGTCTCCTGTACTATTTAACTTTTGATCCCCTGTTACGAACATACTCACACACTCACTAACTCACTGGTTCACTCACTCACTCAACTCACTCATTCAACTCACTCACTCACTGACTCAACCACTCACTCACTTACTTATTCAATCACTCACTCACTTACTTACTCACTCACTCACTCACTCACTCAAAGGAGTAATTGTATGCTGATGGCTGGAAATTTTAAGTACAGTAGGTAGGTTTAGGTATGCAAGGCATGATATTGTATGTCGTTCTCCCATAGCTGGCCTTATTCCCATGCCAAGGCAGATATCTCTCTGTCTGTCTGTCTGTCTGTCTGTCTGTCTGTCTGTCTGTCTGTCTGTCTGTCTGTCTGTCTGTCTGTCTGTCTGTCTGTCTGTCTGTCTTAAAGATTTAAGCACATTCTGATGGCTGGAAATTGTACAGGTTTAGGCATGCGAGGCACATGACATTACATTTGTCCTCCCACAGCTGGGCCTGATCCCGCAGGTGGACTCTCCTGAGGGGGGCGGCTCTGGCCCTGACTCTGGTATTGGCTCTAGCTGTGCTGCGGCCCCTGAGGAGCTGCAGCAGTACCGCTGTGTGGAGCTGAAGGCCAGCACCCCCCCAGAGCAGTGCCAAGGGCTCCTCAGCAGCCTGTCAGCACTCGTCCACAACGGAGCCATCCGTGAGTTTCATTAGCTGTGTTTTCCCTGTAAAAGCATTACAGTTACACACAAAAACAGGCACAGAGGACCCAATATTAATGCACTGCACTGCAATGCAGAATTAACTGCACTTTTCACACAGGCGTTTTTAGTGTTAATCTTTATTTTTTCATCTAGTTGAATATTTAGCGTACATTTTGAATATTTTGCATACAATTTATTGACTGTCAACACGTTCCAGTTACAGTTACAGTAATAGTTAGAGCATTTGTCAGGCGCTTTTCTCTAAAGCGACATACAACAGTATAAGTACCAAAATATAACAAAACATACTTGGCTAACTTATAGAAAAATAACAAAAGACAACTTTGGGTATCTGGAGATATAGTTAAATCCTAACACACACTTATAAGTAGATGCAGTTAAATAAACAGAGTAACACAAAAAATAAATGACCAGTATTAATCACTTAAGTATAAACTAAAAAGATGGGTTTTTAGGCGTCTTTTAAAAAATACTTATGCTTTTAGAGCAATAAGTATTTGTATCGTAACTATTCCAACATTACCTCAACGAGAAGTGAAATCTGAAGTGGGTCTCACCGTGTGAAAGGAAGGCAGATTAGTAACCCACATTACCAGATGGACAAAGACGTTTGTCATGTGTTTGGTACAATTACTGCCTTGTCTTGAAAACAGTTGTTTGCTGTATGGTTTATCTTTAAAGGCAGGCCATGTCTTCATGCCCTTCAAACACAAGGACATATGTGTGGGAAACATGAATTGCTAGGCTAGTGTCAAAGTCACAATCATAAGTTTGCAGCCTTTTATTATCAGGTCACTTGGGCTTTGAGTTATTCCAGAAGAAAACACCTCCTCAAACAGACATAAACATGACTTAAAGCAACACTAAGTAGTTTTTTTAGCCTTAAAATAATGTTTCCGAAATTGTTTCAGTGGTTCATCAACTTCTAACAGGGTGAAAGGCACTTCTGAATTCGCTTTGCCGCCCTCCATGGGCTATAACTGCTCTCAATAAGTTATAAGAGGAGCAGACGGTCTCTCTCTGGTTCTCCATGAAAGACAATTCCACTTCCAACTTGTAGGGCGACGGAAGACTAGAAAACTACTTAGTATTGCTTTACCTCTGACCAGTCCACACAGACTCAATGTAAACCATCTCAGGTGTATAATGTCCTCAACCAGTGATCGATAGCCTGGGTTCAGAAGCTATTTGTTACAGCCATTAACTAAATCAGCTGATTATTATGGCCACAACTCCTCAGCCAGGCAGAGGAGTTAATTAGTGAAATCACCTGTATTAAGTACACGGGTAAAACCAAACCAGGTGATTTAAAATGTGTGGTATTGGATTGTAGCTCCAAGGTCCAAGGTTCATCACTGTCTTTGACCACCTGCTACCAATAGTGTGTGTCTGTGTGTGTGTGTGTGTGTGTGTGTGTGTGTGTGTGTGTGTGTGTGTGTGTGTGTGTGTGTGTGTGTGTGTGTGTGTGTGTGTGTGTGTGTGTGTGTGTGTGTGTGTGTGTGTGTGAGTCATAGAGACAGAAAGTGTAAACGTCAGGATGTCTTAATTCCCTTGGAATAGATAAAGTATCTGCCTGTTATCCTACAAGTAGAAGTAGGAGTCTTTTATTGTCACTAACCCTAGAAGTACAGCAAGATATTATTTGAAGCAAACCAACAGATGCACAAAGTAGAAAACAGTAGATATAAATGCAGTTAAATAGAATAAAGACTACAAAAGATTAAATATCTGAACTAAAGATTATAAAGATAATCTTATACCTACCTTACCTGCCTACTTACCTCTCTCTCTCATCTCTCTCTCTCTCTCTCTCTCTCTCTCTCTCTCTCTCTCTCTCTGTCTACAGCCTGCAGTTGTGATGCCCAGGGTGCGTACAGAAACACCTGCACTAAGTTTGGGGGTCAATGTGACTGTAAGCCCAATGTGATTGGCCGCTGCTGTGACTCCTGCGCTCCGCTGACCTATGGATTTGGACCAAATGGATGCACACGTACGTTGCTGACGGCCTTCACTTCCTTGCTTACATCAGCCATTTCTCAGTACATTTCACACAATTAATTTTTATCATTGGGTTTGTATTATCTGTTGTAAACCTTGAGGGTCGTGGAAGGCTCTAAGAAGTAAAATGTATTATGATTATTATTATTAAGATTGTTATGATTACGATTGGGCAGTGGTGGCCTAGCGGTTAAGGTATTGGACCTGTAACCGCAGGATTGCAGGTTTGATTCCTGGGTTGCTCTGGTACCCTGAGCATGGTATCGTCCCCACACACTGCTCCCTGGGTACCGTTGTCATGGCTGCCCCCTGCTCACGTGTGTGATGGGTAAAATAAATGCAGAGGTGAATTTTGTTGTGTGCACTGTGTGCTGTGATGTGCCGTGTGATCACAATGACAAATGGGACTGACTTTCACTTTTTTGTTTCGGTATTATTATTATTTGTTTGTTTGTTCCTGTCCTACCAGCCTGTGATTGTGAGTCTCACGGGTCAACTGCCGAAGCCTGTGATGGGACAACTGGTCAGTGTCCTTGTCGCCCAGAGGTGACTGGTCAGCACTGTGACCAGTGTCTGCCAGGACATTACGACTTTCCCCAGTGCACGCCCTGCCAGTGCAACGGACTGGCTGACCTTTGTGACCCTGTCACTGGAGCCTGCTTGGACTGCCGGGAATACTCCACTGGACACAACTGTGATAGGTGCATAAAGACTTGTTGCAATAACAGGATCCAATAACCAACTGTGATAGGTGCATAAAGACTTGTTGCAATAACAGGATCCAATAACCAACTGTGATAGGTGCATTAAGACTTGTTGCAATAACAGGATCCAATAACCAACTGTGATGGGTGCATAAAGAATTGTTGAAACTACAGGATCCAATAACCAACTGTGATAGGTGCATTAAGAATTGCTGAAATTACAGGATCCAATAACCATAATAAAAGGCCAATTTTATAGTCCAGACAGCCAAGTGTCTTGTCCTCACAAAATATGAAGTAAAACACACCATTTTTTTTGTGAGGGAGTCACAGAGCTTGTGACATCTATAAAACAAATTGAAAGGTTACAGATGTTGTCAGGTAGTCTAATAGAATAGAATAGAATAGAATAGAATAGAATGCCTTTATTGTCATTATACAAGTATAATGAGATTGCAAGCTTCCCCATAATGTGCACACATAAATAAACAAGGAGAGATATGTACAATAAAAACTACTATAAAAACTACTAAGTACAAGAATTAAGTACAAGAATTAACATAGACTGTACAATAACTAATATGATCTACTGTCTGTAAAAAGTTGCATAGACTGTGCATAGACTTGTGCAAAGCCTGGAGATAAACAGGCACATATCAGCAGCAGGTATGGCAATAAAGTGACTGGTGTGACTGACAGCATAAATAGATGGAGGTATCAAGGCATTTTCACCCACCTATTCCAATTTGTGCAGTAGGCAGCTAAAGAAACAGATGGACTGTCTTGATATTATAGTGCAATTGATAATTAACAGATAACAATAAAACAGATAGAGTGCAGATAGCAGTAACATAATGGTGCAAATGATTACAGTGATAATATAAAATAAATAAATGATAATTACAGTACGCAGAGCTGTGCCTGTCAGGTTGGCTGTCTTAGAACGTAGTGCAGTGTTACAGTGTTATGTTCAAGCAAGTCAGTTCCTCAGTGTAGGTTGGAGTTGAGTATAGTGACTGCCCTTGGGAAGAAGCTGTCTCTAAGTCTGTTTGTTTTGGCTGGTATGGCCCTGTAGCGTCTGCCAGAGGGCAGCAGGTTGAAGAGGTGGTAGCCAGGATGTGTGTAGTCCTTGATGATGCTTCTGGCTCTGCCAAGGCACCGGGAGTTGTAAATGGTGGTCAGGGGGGGTAGGGGGCAACCGATGATCTTTTGCGCAGTGTTGGTTACAACTGATAGATAGCAACTCAAAGATCATATCAAAGATCATATCACACGCTTTGTGTGTCCATCTAAGGTGTCTTCCTAGTTACAATGTGCGCTTTGGGTGTATCCTTCTAATGTGCCTTCCTGGTTACAATGTGCACTTTGTGTGTCCTTCTAAGGTGCCTTCCTAGTTACAATGTGCGCTTTGTGTGTCCTTTTAAGGTGTCTTTCTGGTTACAATGTGTGCTTTGTGTGTCCTTTTAAGGGGCCTTCCTGATTACAATGTGTGCTTTGTGTGTCCTTTTAAGGTGCCTTCCTGGTTACTATGGAGATCCAGTGTTCAGAGAGCCCTGTGAGGCATGCACTTGTCCAGATGTGGAGGACAGTGGACGCTACTTCGCTCTGTCCTGCAGCAAAAACGATGACACCGACAGCCTGACCTGTGACTGCTTCAGAGGACATGAAGGTCTCTCTCTCACACACACACACACACACACACACGCACACATACATACACACACACAAACACACACACATACATACACACACACAAACACACACACACATACATACACACACACACACATACACACAGCCTCAGATATACACACACACACACACACACTCAAACACACACACACACACACACACACATACACACACACACACACATGCACATGCGCGTGCACACACATGCACATACTCGCACGCATGCACACATGCTCAAATTTTTAAATCCAGTTTGTAGGTCTGCTGTAACGAACATTTTAGATTTGCTATTCAGAACTTTCACACACACACACACACACACAAAAGTAAAAAAACCCCAAAATAACCTACAATTACACCCCTTTCAACTGCCACCACAGGAGCTCGCTGTGACAGCTGTGCACCTGGCTTTTACGGGGACCTGTCATTGCCTGGTGCCCACTGTGAGGAGTGCCGCTGCAACAACAACACCGACCCCGAGGATGCCCACGCGTGCGACTCGCTGACAGGCACCTGCCTGCGCTGCCTGCACAACACCCAGGGAGCCTTCTGCGACAGCTGCAAGCCCGGTTACTACGGCGACGCTCTGGTCCAAGACTGTAAAGGTACATAAACATTACAGTGGTGCTAAAATAAAATAAAAACACTAAAATGTGTTAATGTTAATAGGGTGAAATATTCTTTACATTACACTGGATTACAGTGGGACAGTACATGAGTCTTTAGGGATCTTTGTAGCTTTGAAGGTTACATATTATTTTAGAAGAGAAAATAGCGAGTGCGTCACTGGGTCAAGGAAAATGGACAGAACTATTCAGAGGTATTTAGTCAAAATGACTAAAATGACTTTCCTATATCCTGTTTGTGTATTTTATTCCCGTATCAAGAGTAGTGTGATTTGTATAGTACAGCAAAATCCTGGTAATACTTTATTTTAACAGTTCCTTTTACAGTGTATCTAAATGTAACATCATGTAATACTATGCACTTACACTGTACTTACATAACACTAACCCTAATCCTAACCCTATGGTAAAGTGTAAGTACATAATGTTACATATTGCTACAAACTTTGTTACACTGTACTTCCTGATGCGGATACACTGTAAGGGCTCATTCACACCGACTTGAGCATGTACAGCACGTAACCATGTACAATATGTTTGTATAGTGACAGAATACGCTCAGATCACGCGCGCGGTGTGAATAGTCTAATTTGTTAACATGCATTCTAAACGAATATGGACAGAAAACGGGCATGCGCTGCATACGCAGAGTGTTTGGTGTGAATAAGCCTTAACAGTGACTGTAAAATAAACTGTAACCAAAATCATTGGCTCATTATTTTTGTCTTGTCTATAGAGTGCTCCTGTGATCGGCGTGGTACGGAGGTGACCCTCTGCCCACTGGACAGCCCATGTTTCTGCGACCAGGAGACTGGGCAGTGCCCCTGCCGCACGGGCGTGGCGGGCGCGCTCTGTAACGAGTGTGACGATGGCTACTGGAACCTGGATGGTGACTCAGGGTGCCAGCCTTGCCAGTGTGACCCTGATCACTCTGTCAGCCACATCTGTGACAAGGTAAGGTCATATAACAAGGTCATACGAAAAGGTCATATAGCAAGGTGATAATGTAAGGTCATATAACAAGGTCATAAGAAAATGTCATATAGCAAGGTCATAATGTAAGGTCATGTAACAAGGTCATAAGAAAAGGTCATATAGCAAGGTCATAAGATAAGGTCATATAGCAAGGTCATAAGAAAAGGTCATATAACAAGGTCATAAGAAAAGGTTATATAGCAAGGTCATAAGGTAAGGTCATCAGTTTCAGTTGTTTCAGTACAAATGCTCGTTGGGATTGACAATTAAAAACCACATTTTTGGCTGTATTTTTCAAAGTTCTGGTATTACATTGTGGTACTCTTGTGCTTAGTGATATAGTGAAGGGTAAATTATTATAAATGCTGTTTACATGCCCTTTAAAATGACAAAACAACATTTTCTCATCTTTTTATCATCACTTATGGTAATTATATGAATGATTTTCCCACAGATTTTGCATAGAATATGCATGCATATTGCTATGCATATTGTTTACCCAACATTCTTTTTACCATGACGCCACTTGTGCTGTATGTCAGACCGCTGTAACTAACATGTCATCTCTCCTCTCACTGTGTGTCCAGATCACAGGCCAGTGCCCCTGCCTGCCAGAGTACGGGGGTCAACAGTGTTTCGAGTGTGCAGAGAATTATTTTGGAAACCCAGACATACAGTGCCTTTGTATGTAGAACAATAATCAGATTAAATGTATAAAACAAAAATACCTAGCTAAAGTTTTAAAATATAAAATAAACATTTCAGGAAAATATGTAAGCAAAACTTACAAAGGCTAGTAATTGTCAGAAATATAACTAATCTATGCCACTACACAAAAAATGACTATAACATCATACAGATTTACAGACTTTAGAATTACTTTTGTACCATTAAATTAAATTGTAATTTAAATGATTAAATTCTCATAAAATATTACATTTTGTATCCCTTGTGTAAATTGAGCTCTGTTTAACTCGGTCCATCCTGTCTGTGTCAGACTGTGACTGTAACATGGAGGGGACTCTTCGCCCGGCGTGTGACGTGGACACGGGCGAGTGCCGGTGTCGCCCTGGCGTGATGGGCATCCTCTGTGACGAGTGCGCCCCGGGTCACGAGGCCATCTTCCCCGAGTGCCCGCCGTGCCACCCCTGCTCCTTGCTCTGGGCCGCGAACGTCACCGACGTCAACAAGGCGGCGGAGAAGATGCAGAGCCTCATCCCCAAGCCCGGCGACGTCATGAAGCCCGGCATGGGGCAGCGCTGGCAGCGCGTGCTGGACTTGCAGTCGCGTCTGGAGTCGGCTCTCAACATGACGGGCGACACCCAGTTGGAGCTCGACGAGATGGAGGACCTCCTCTCGCGAGTCCTGTAAGGACGTACCTCGTTTAAATCCTGTTCACATGAGATATATACTATAACTACAACTATAACTACATCTTTGTAGAAATTGTTTAATATATGGCACTGTTCACATATCTATACTAGTTATGTACTATACCTACAATGACAGGCTGAATGATATTGTTGGGATCACTTTCAGAGTGTTTTCATGAATTTTTAAAACCAATCAGAATTCTTTACAATTGACACATTTAGAATGTTCTATTAGTTGGTTTAAATCACGATGAGAAAATTAAAGTGTTGTTCTTCAGTGTGGGCACTCATATGGTTGTAGTTATAGTTGTCTTTATCGTTATAGCTGGTGTGAACGCGAGTGGCCGTCATAATAATATCTGGAGACTTGGCTGAATGTCATATTCATCATTGTGATGATTAAAATCTATCGATCGATCGATCGATCAATCAATCTATCTATCGATCTATCTATCAATCTGATCTGATCTGGCTTCACTCTCTCTGTGTTTCCGTACTTTAGGAAGCTTAAAGACAGCATTGATCCCAGCGCCATTATCATCGACCCGACAACACTTATAAACACAGAAATAGATAACATCAAGCTGGACTTTCAGAAGCTCATTGACAAGTTAATCGATAAAACAAAAGAAGTCCCCATAACAGATCCCAAGGCCTTAAACGGTAAGGCAATGTTTTACTTGTTTTGGTAATAAAGGCAGTTGTGGTAGAGGATGATTTTTTGATTATTTGGCAGAGGGTTTAATGTTTGGGTTAAAAACAGAACAATTGTCTGGCAGTGTATTATAGTTATTATATAAATTAATAGAAATAGAAAGCAAACTGGCTTTATTGAAAGAAATGAAAGAAATATATGTTCTCTTACGGGAACACCTTGACTGTCAAAATATACTGTCTGCTTCATTATCATCTAGTAGAATCACGATGGCGATTGAATCTCTGTGATGGTCAGAGCTGAACAAACCGGCTTGAGAAAATAGGAGTCCTGCCATGTATTTCTTCTGCCTGTGCTCCTAAAGCAGGTGGTTTCTCTAATTAGCTCGTCTACCTGGCTGAAGAGGTGTGCTGATTAGGGTCAGATGGTTCAGTGTTTTGGCTGGAACAAATATGTGGCAGGACTTTTACTTTCTGAACCTGGGATGTCCACCTCTGGTGATGGTGAACATGGTAATGGTGATTCGTTGTCTTCTGGCACAGACTCTATGGAGGAGATCAGGAAGCATTATAAGAGCTTTCTGGACAACGAGGAGCGAATCAAGGATTCGGAGGACAAGCTGGACGAGTCGCGGGACACAAGACAGAAGACAAAGCTGGAGCTGTCCAAGTGCCAAGGCGGGGACTGGGACACGCTGGACAAAAAAGTCAAAGCTTTAAATGTCATCAAGCTCAATGAAAACGTGAGCAGTGATTCTTTTACTTCTATCTAACAACTTATCATGTGATTTAATGTTATAACCATCCAGTGCACACAGATACACACACACGCACAAACACACAAATTAAAACATTTAAAAGGAACACTGTGAACTCTATTTGTTTGTGTACCAGAAAGCTGTTCTGACTGAGGTACATGTGTGCCTGTGTGTATGTGTGCGCCATGTGTATGTGTGTATGTGTGTGTGTGCCGTGTGTGTGTGTCTGTGTGTGTGCACATGTGTGTGCACGCATGTTTCTATGTGTGTGTGTATGCGTGTGTGTGTCTACATGTGTCTGTGTGTGTGTGTGTGTGTGTGTGTGTATCTATGTGTGTTTACGTGTGTATGTGTGTGTGCCTCAGGTATGCGGGGCCCCGGGTGACGCTGACTGCTCTGAGGCCCAGTGTGGTGGCGCGTTGTGCAAGACGGACGCTCAGGAGCGGAAGTGCGGTGGTCCCGAGTGCAAGGGCAGCGTCCCGCTCAGCCACAACGCCACAGACATCGCCGAGAAGACGGAGAGCGACATCATCGACCTGCTCCACAAGCTCCGAGACTCCGCCATCAAGGCAAGGGCCAGGCCTCACTGTATCACCTTGGTGGCTTTTAGAAAAGTTCATGCAGTCAGTTTATTGGAATGTTGTCCAGTGTTCCTGCCTAATAGTTTTCACATCAACCACATCTGCGTATATACCATTTTTTAGCCACCATAGTTGTAACATTTATTCATATGGAATACCACATGGTATGAATGCTGTATATTTCAAAACAGTGTAAAAGAAAATGAACTGCTTTGATATATCATTTTCATTGGCGGTGTGCCACTCGCCCATTCACACACACACACACACACACACACACACACACACACACACACACACACACACACACACACACACACACACACACACAGTTTCGTGTCTTCATTAGAAACACTTTGACCTAGTCAGGAATGTTGTTTTTCTTCCCCAGATTAACGAGGCTAGAGATATGAATGAAGACATCAAAGATAAGACTGTGAAGATGAAACAGAAGATCTCGGACAGCAAGAACAAATTTGAGAAAGAGAAGAACGAAACCAAGGACCTCATCAAGAAAGTCAAAGACTATCTGACTGGTGAGGCTGTTCATCTTTGCACCAACTAAATATCTTATAAAAAAAAGGTGTCATACCTGCCCAGATGAAAATATTGCTTCTTATAATTGCCTTACTTTTGTCTTTCAGAAACAAATTAGGTCCTATATTATGGTGATTTACTTTTTTTAATTAATTTTAAAAATGTAGGCTGCTACAAGCTATTTTTCATGCAGTTTTAGAGAGCACACTTTAATATGATAGGAACCAACCAGCAATGCATTTGGTATGCTGAACTTTTGCTGTACATCTGTTCAGGGTCGACCCTGGAGCAGACAGTGGGGTGACCATGGTTGTACTTTTTGGGCCCCTGCCCTGGTCCTAATTACCCCCTGGCCCCCTGGCCTAGCTCTGTTTGGCCCCTGTAGCTAATTGGGCCCTGAGAGAAACACATCTTTTTCTGCCTGCATATGGAAACCGCTGATCTTATGTGACTCTGTGAAAGGCATCTGTTATTGTCTTTGTCCTTGGGTGGCTGTGGATCAAAATTATTTTTTCTTTTCTTTTAATTAACTTAATTTTAATCCTATTTTAGTTTTAGTTTAATCTTATTGCATTTGTTTTTTTTTTTTAGTACTCCATGCTATCTTTGTCTGTAAATGTGCTATAGAAATTAAATTTACATAGTGAACTTACTAAATAAACTCTGTTACCAACTAATAATACCCCTCTGTGAACAGACGAAATGGTGAACCCAGAAGACATCGAGCAAGTTGCCAGAGCGGTCTTGGCCATTCAGCTGCCCGCCTCCCCGGATGAGATCCAGACGATGATCCAAAACATCCATGACCTGCTGGCCAACTTCACTAACTTCCAGGAAGACCTTGAGGGTCTGAAGGAGAAAGCCAAAACAGCAGAGGAACTACTGGAGCAAGCCAAGGACATCAAGTAACCCAAATACTGCTTTAGGTTTAGGTTTTGGGATTTTTTATTTTGCCAAGTAAAAAAAAGCAGAAGACAAATACAGTGAAGGCAGAGGCATAGACACACATTACATTAAATTACACTTAGCAGACGCTTTTATTCAAAGCAACATACAATAGAGGACATAAATACGTTTATCTAGAGCCTCTATCTTAAAAAAAAAAAAAAAAAAAAAAACAATTTACACAATAGAAACATTTAAGCTTGCATATTAAAGGTAGTATACATAAACATAAACATCAACTTATATACATAAACTTTGCATGAACTTGTATATCAAGACATAATTACATGCAAATTACGTGCAAACACGCTCTTTCTAATCCTTTTTTTTAACTCAAGAAACAGGACAAAGGGCATCGACGTGAGTGACATCCGGAAGACATTGGCGGAGGCTGAGAAGATACAGGACAAGGTCACGGAGGACCTGGAGGCCGCCAAGACTAACACAGACAACGCCACGGCGACGGTTAAAGAGGTAATGAAAGGCGTCCTCTGGCTACCTCTGCTTCCCCAGATCACTTATCAACACTGCTGTATTACCACACTGTAAAAAGAAATGCTGCTTAGAACCAACTTAAAAAAGTGAACACACCAAACTGCATGGATAGTAGATAGTAATATATTAATGTATTACCATTCACAGGTGTCATTGGGGAGTAGAAGTGTGGGTGATGGGGTTGATAGATTCTAAGGGCCCAGCATTGACAAGGCAGTCTTTAAAGGTGTACTTCCATCGTGTTTTCATTATCTTGCGGTGGTCTCTAGTATTCATGAATGCCCTGTGAGCTGGTTTTAGTGAAAAAAATGCTTTAGTGCTTTTGTTTCAGGCTGTTCTAGTTTGGTGGAGGAGATGGAGCAGGGAGAATGAGAGGTTCTCGGCTATGCTAGTCACAGGCTACAATCATTTGAAGCCCATTCGGTCATAGCGAACCGAATAGAACATCTAAACATTCTACACAAACACACACCTTACTTACCTACACTTCGCTAAGTGAGTGTGTGCTGCAACAAAACTTCTCCAGTAATCACAACTGTGGCATAGCTTTTTCTAATTTACAAACTTACGTCACATTGTTGGCCTTTTTCTTATTCACTCGTTTTTCCGCCTGCTTTCTTTCACTGACTAATAGAGGCAATCGGGTTAGAACATTTTCACGTGCAGCATGCATATGCAACTCGGGGTGACCTGTCATATTTCAAAAGAGCAAGTACTAAACGATTTCTCGTGGAAGTACTCCTTTAAGGACATTATTAATATTATCATTTATGAAAATGGGTCTAAAATTGTATACTTTCATAGAGCACGAAAATTTTGTTACCACCCATGAATCGGTCAATGGTTATTCTAATGAATGGTCATATACAGGGTGGGCCAAAAATACGAGACACATTTTAAACGCATCTTGGATGATAAAAATGATACAGAGTACCAAATAAGCATGTACATTTGTCAGGATTTTGCCATTTCAACTTTCTTGGGGTTTTGTATCATCGAAAGCAACAGTTTTGTGATTTTTATGGGTCTTTTTTTTCAGGCTGAAAGAAAACTGGACAACATGGAGCCTGTCTTAAATTCTACTCTAAAAGACATGCTGGATGAGATTGCAGCTTTGAAGAATAAAACTGAAATGAACCGGGCGCAGGCAGAGGAGGCGAAAGCTGCGGCTGACGCAGCGCTGCAGAATGCCACAGATCTCAACCAGGTACGCCATCAGCCAATCAGGTATACCATCAGTCAATTAGGTATGCTATCAGTTAGTCAATTATGACATAAACCAATCAGGTATGCCATCAGTCAACCAGGTATGCCATCAACCAATCAGGTATGCCATCAGTTACTCAGGTATGCCATCAGTCAATCAAGTATGCCATCAACCAATCAGCTATGCCATCAGTTAGTCAATTTTGCCATAAACCAATCAGGTATACCACCAGTCAATCAGGTATGCCATAAACCAATCAGGTATGCCATCAGTCTTCCATGATATCATAATCTTTTGAAGTGTCACTCATAACCGGGTCAGATCATACGACTTTTTTTGTCTTTCAGGATTGTCACTTACGATTAACCCTGTCACACTATAAGATCTTAGAACCACAAATTTCCTAGACGTCTTGTCGGAAGACTGGCAACATTACAAGGCAGTGATTTGTTATTGTATGGGCTCCACTGACCGCTGGCCACAGGACTCCCAATATCAACAATGGACACATCATACAACTCCCTACACAGCTCTGACAAGCTGTTGTTTTTGTGAGGGTGTTGTAGAATGTCACAGACAAAAAAATCACATCGTAAAGTATGTCACATTGTAGAGGCTCATTCACACCAAACACTCTCCGTATACAGCGCGTAGACAGCAAGTGCCCGTTTTTTGTCCGTATTCGTTTAGAATGTATGTTGACAAATTAGACTATTCACACTGCACGCGTCATCTGAGCGTATTCTGTCACACATACACACATATTGTACACGGTTACATGCTGTACACACTCAAGCCAGTGTGAATGACATAAGACTCACTCACTCACTCCTGTTCAATGTTGTGCCTGACTTTTTGAAATTGGGTATGATGCTGGAAATGTGTTGGTACCATAGACCCAGAGACCTAGGTTTGATTCCAGCCTGGGTCATTTTCCCATCTCCCTTTAATTTCCTGTCATATCTTCACTGTGCTATCAATTAAAGACAATAAAATGCCTCCAAAACTTGAACAATAATAATAATAATAATAATAATAATAATAACAATAAATGACTCTTTTTACTATCATCATGTATTTTTGCAGGATATTAAAGAAGTTACAGATCTGTTTGAAACACTAAAGGATAAGAGCAACAATCAGACCGTTAATGATGAGGTTCAAGAGCGTCTGAAAAACATCACAGCCGAAGTGGAAAGTATGGCCAAAGACGTGGAAGAGAAGATGAAGAAAATTGAAGGTTTGTGAATCGTTTAGACATAAATTAATCTTTTTCTTGAATATAAATATTTTAGTGGCCTTTGCTTAAAAAATGTCCTTCATTCCAACTAGGCTTGGGCAGTATTGCATTTTTCTGACATAATACCCCGATATGTCGGTATTTAAGATTTGATGTATTTTTTATGTACATATGTTAAGTAAGTATGTATGGCCAATTTATATCGCCATAAAGCAGACGAGTGGTGTCTATGAAGTAGTCCTAAAGTATTTAATATATTGGAGTGTTGTTTCCTTATTATAACTTTTCCTATAATGCAAGAAAATGCATTTGTAATTGTATCAATCAGAGCATACCTCCACCATTCCGATGTGTGCAAACTAATTCGGTATGTCTCACTGTGACCTGTTGGAGGCCACGATATCAAAAATCATCCCTTGTGATGAGTGATGAGAATGTTATTAACATACATTAACAGATGTTGAAATCCCAGCTTCAGGAAGTAAAATCCATGCCACAAATTTCACCATTTTCTGAACCAGCTGATCTTAATGAGCACACAAATCTTCAGACAGGTAGACCAGCTAATTAGTAAAAATACCTGTGTTAAGTGCACAGACAGAAGGAATACATGGCAGGGATTTCACTCTCTGAAGCCAGGATCTCCACCTTTGTGCATTAACCATGTTGTAGCTCACTTGGTTTTATCTGTTGATTTAGATCTGGAAAATCGATTGCGAGACGTCATCAAAAATAAGGAGGATAAAGAGAAGCTTGTCGCTCAGCTGTTGGACGAGGTCACAGAACTTAAAAGTTACATTATCAAGAAGGCTGAAAGCTATCAGTGCAGCTAAACACTATGTCTCATGGACTTACTTTTGTCAGCCGAGACACATTTATTGCTATTGAGGAAATGTCTTGACTGTCTTTCAGAAACAAATAAGATCTTATATTACACAGTCTTTTTTATCTTAATGGGGTTTTAAGACAAACAACTCATAATTCACTGAGATGTAGTCTTTGTGTTATAGCCTGGTAAACCAGCCCCTTGCACTTCATTTCATTTTGTACAGAGGGTCTGGCCTTGCTACCATTGACATTCACGTATCCGGACCAAGCGAATCTGAGCCAATCAGCGAACAGAGGGAGTGTTCGTGAGCGATGACGTTGACTTTCTGTGCTACATTTGAATTGTAGTGCGTAGGTAGGCTAATTGCATATGTGACGACCAGACGTTAGCGTCAGTCCACACCTCCAGGAAGAAATCCACACCTCCAGGAAGAAATCGTTTCTCAATGCAGCCATTCCAGACCCTCTGTACAAAATGAAATGAAGTATGAGGGGCTGGTTTACCAGGCTAATTGTGTTATACTTTGGAAATTAAACTCCTAAGAAACAGTGTCCAGTGAAGGGTGATATAAGTGAAATCTAAGTTCAACTTAGCATCTTAAAATAGTCTGATGCAGTTCTTTTTCTCCTTAGGATATTAGGAGAAACAGGTCAGAATATTGTATTTCTTTTCTAAAAGACATAAGACAAAAAAAGGCTGTTGTGAGTTATATTTCCCTCTGAAAGTACTTGCTCATTGTTGCCCTGTTCATTAGAAAGATCTGGAACAGTAGGTAAACTGTATAGTGAAAGTTAAAAGCCAATATTTGAATAAGCTACTGTCTATAACCAAAGGCAGCATATCAAATCATTACAGACTGATACTGATATTTTTGAAAGATAGTCTATCCTTAAAATGAGAAATGGTATCTGTAACTGTACTGTTTTCTCTTAATTAACTTGCTTTATTAAAATGTTTGATCTCTCTTTTTAAGAATTCCTCTGTAGTTCTGTGATGCTACAGACCTTCTGGCCTTTCACACACACACACACACACACACACACACACACACACACACACACACACACACACACACACACACACACACACACACACACACACACACAAACACACACACACACACACACACACACACACACACACAGGGGCGTCACTAGACCTATTGTTGTACTGGGGCACAGACAATTAATGCAAGCACGCAAAGCAAAAAAAAAAAGCAAAAAAACATAAATAGTGCTTCAAACTAAACAATTATATAAGACATTAAATCAACATTATATCACAGCCAAAGTCGCGTGAATAAATTACCATATGAAGTAGCCATGTGTGCATTGTGTATGGAGTGAATAAAGTAGCAATGAGTTGCCATATTGAGTAGCTGTGTAGATTATGCCATATAGACCTAAAACTCTAAAGTGATTTTTTTTTTTACTGGTGAAATTTATACTGGGGCACAACAGACCAATACTGGGGCATGTGCCCCAGTAAAATATGTCTGGCGACGCCCCTGCACACACAGCTTATTTAGGGATAACTAGGCCTAGGGAGCCAGAAGGCAGAGTAAAAGCATGTCTGTGTAGCTCAGTGGATCAAATGTTCCAGACAGATCAAATGTTCTAAACGACCCAAACATGCAATGCCAAAACGGCTTCCTTAATTGAGTAAGTAAAGAATGATATGCCCCGCGGCACTTTAAATCCATAATCCAGCCCTACACACACACACAACACACACACACACACACACACACACACACACACACACACACACACACACACACACAACAGGCACACACACACACACACACACACACACACACACACACACACTAACACTGTACTGACAATGGTTCAGGTACTTGATGTTCAATGTTGTGTATGTATGTGCAATTCGTTTTGATTACCTGGTGTCTTACATGGACTTACATGGACAGGACTTACATCATAGTTTAGTGTTTCATTCATTCATTCATTCATTCATTCATTCATTCATTCAAGGATGACCATAGTCTTATAACGATGTCCTAAAGAGATGCCAGTAGGATAATTATCTAGACAAACGTGGAGTCAGATGAGTGTTACTACAAGACATAATCTATCTCTCAGTTAGTCTACCCCACAGCTACTAGCGCAACTTCTTCGTGAAAAGCTACCCCTCCCTCCATGGTGACTTTGGTCACGGACCAAAAGTGGGGTGACCCCTCTACCGAGAAGTCCTGAAATGGTCTTGGGTTTGTAACTGGGTTAAAGCGAAAACCAGCAGCATAAACTTCACCGAATCATGGTATTAGGGTGATTGAACTGTGGGAATATTTAGTAGCCTATATATTTGGACACTATCCATGCATCAACAGTGAAGACTTTATGTAGAGCGCTTATCAAATCAAATTTAAACCTTCAGGCATAGCGAGTTGTTTCCTGCCCCCTGGAATGTCTTTTGTTGTTAGTGTAACGTATGGGGGGTTGGTAGCCTACCTGTGTGGAGACAATCTCATCAAAATACCGCAACTTTCCTTTTGTAAGATAGGTAGACCGTTCTATACACATTGTGGTGGTTTTAACGAGTAAATTCATTATTGTTTACCCCCGTGATTAGATACATTCAGCACTCTGACTGGGCTGTGGTGAATTAACTTTGGACTTTTGCGGACATATCGAATATCGTTCAAAAGGGGTGGCCAGCTTACGCATTGTGCGCATGTCTTGAGGTCTTGCAAGAAAGTTGGTTCATTGACTGCCAGCAGAGTGAAGCGAGTGGAGAGTCGTGGCGGACAAGGGAAGCACCGCTACCTTGAACAGAGGACGCATCAGGCTACATCACTGTAAAGCCTGAACGCAAAACGACGAAAGTGTGAAGCGAACGTGTGACTTCAACATGTTCCATATAGCGGTGCTTTTATGTAAGTTTTTAAAGGTTTAATACTTCTATTTTTTTTTATTTTGACAAAACAAAAGTTGTTGCATTAATGGGTCATTTATTGACCCCTGATTACTTGTAACTGCTATATTTTAATCAGCGAAAGTTTCTTCTAAACATCTGAAACTGAAAGTAGTGTATCCCTGTAAATATATGGGCTTTCATGCTTATGGTAGTTGAGGAATTGTGCATGCTGTTAACTTTAGCCAGAGGCTGTTAAGTCACATTCGCATGATCCAAATTACACGGCAGGATCTTGTGATTTGTGCGAAGCTAATAGCGATGGCGTGGGCAGAGGGCCTACCTGCGAATAAATATCTATAATTTTATGACAGAGTTAATTAATTAAGTTTTCTTTTATTAGGAATGATCATATGGTAGGCCTCTCTTTGTTGAGTTGATTAAATAATTTCATATTTCGTCTGTGTACGTCAAAATTCTAAATGAAGAATGTTTTAAGTAATCCAAAAAGCATTTCAGTACTTTGGCACAAAGGGTTGCTTGTAAAATGACACCCCTATACACTTGAAAATCTTGTTTAGAGATAAAGCTACATAATTTTTTTGTAAATAATAATAATAAAATAAAATAAAAACCCTTTTGACATCAAACATAAACACAGACATCTAACACTTTCCCCCCTCTTGCAGTGGTCAGCGGTTTCGCCCTGGCACAAGAGCCGGAGCTGGGCGATATGTGCACGCAGGGGAGCTGTTACCCCGCAACGGGAGATCTCCTCATTGGGCGAGCCCATCAGCTATCGGCCACTTCCACTTGCGGCGTCGTCAAACCAGAACCCTTCTGCATCGTCAGTCACCTACAGGTAGAACAGTTTCATCTGTATAAAAACTTCATGCATACACAGTGGATATGCAAAAACATGTTTTTAAGCCAGGAAAATACAAAGTAGGGTTGCCCATCTTGGCCCTATAAAAAGTTCTTGCTGCAGGAATCTTGCAGCAGCCAGCAATTTGGCTCATAAAGCCACTGTCTGACTACAATCTACCCCATGTCTAATTTGAGCGGAAGTTGGTGTGGGAACACTTCCAAAAGCTTTCGGGGGAATTTCATTCCACATCTATTGCCTGAAACCGATTTCATCTCATCATCTCTGTGTGCGGTTAAGCATTCATTGCTCCACAGTGCTTAGAGGTATGAAAACTAGTCCCGGTGTCTACCCAGAATCAGAACATTGCTTCTTAGATTTGGAATGACATTGCCTTTCAGAACCAAGTAAGATCTTATATGTGTGTCTTTTTCTCCTGAAGTGGTTTGGGAACAAACAGTTTAGAATCGGTGAGATCTGGTCTTTGTTTCATATTTTTTTTATGAAACCCATAAAACAATATTGAGGGAAGCCCAACAGATCAGTCCAGTCATATCTTCAAATGGTCTTATATTTTTCTTTTTCTTCTCCTAAGTGAGGGGCGGGTTCAGGAGAAACAGATCAGACGTCACCAAGATCTTATTTATTTATGATTGACAAAGTCAAGACAATTCTAAAAATCAATATTTTCCTTTGGGTAAGAGTACATTTTGATTTCAATACATGATGATCCGAATGCATGATAGTAGGGTGAAGGGAGTAGATTTGACTTAGAGGTGTCGTCACTAGCATTTCTTGGTGTTCCTGTTGAATGGTTAACTCCAAATGTATGTATAGTGTGCCTAGATAATTACCCTAAAAAAAATTCTTTGTCCAGACTTGAGGTGTGAACCTTATCATCAAAAGCAGGCAGAAACAAACACCGTTATTATGTCATTTGAGAAATAAGACTCTCATCTTAGATTAACATTATGGGACTCCTTTTGTCTGCGTGCTGCATTTGATCAAGACGTGTTGTAACACCTTTGGATAGGGATTGACTGAGATCAGGTTACGTTCCCCTATCCATCTTACAACAGCGAGGGTTCGCCCATTGTTATGAAGTTGACCATGTAAGACACTATACACATGTATCTGGGTGCAGGATTAATGGCAACCCACTGCTCTGTGCTTGGGTATCGGGGATGGAAATTGGCACCAGCCACCAGCCAAATGTTGGTCAAATATATCAGTGGCTGGTAGATTTTGGACACAAAATTATGATTTACTGTTAAGTGGCTGGTGAATTTCAGCATTCATTTGTCAGTGTCTGGTTCACATTTTGCAAAGTTAATTTCCACCCCTGGTGGTGTATGTGTGCTCTGAGTGTGGGTCAGTTTACTCCTGTTGCTTATGTGCATATGCTACCCCCCCCAGAGGACCCCCTCCCCCCCGGGATAATGATAAAGACTTAACTTTTAAAACTGCAGGCCTCCTTATCTAGACAGTGGAGGGAGAAATTCTCCTTCTTTCTCCCTCTTGTTGTTTCCCACATGCTTCCCCTCACCCACACACATACTGACAAGGCAGAACATCTGGAAAGCAAATGACATCTTTTCTTTTTTCTTCTGTTTTACTGTGCCATGCCTCTCATCTAGCGCGGGGGTCAAAGTGGCCCATTTGTTTT
Organism: Coilia nasus; assembly: GCA_027475355.1. Lineage (NCBI taxonomy): Eukaryota > Metazoa > Chordata > Actinopteri > Clupeiformes > Engraulidae > Coilia > Coilia nasus. The sequence continues at coordinate 26,739,434 of CM050208.1, forward strand.
TCAGCCGGATGCGAGCCAGTTAGCTTCAAAAGTTTTTAATTATGGCCCTTGTGTGAAAAAGAACAGTCACCAAACAGGCTAAGGAAATGTAAAAAGTAAAACCTGAATCAAGTAGGTCATCAGAATGTGAACTTTTTCCGTCTTTGGAATTTCGGCTGACATTTAATCCACCCCCTCTCTGTTTTTACCCCCCGCCCCCGTCCCAGGATGAGAAGAAGTGCTTTGTTTGTGATTCCACCGAGTCCTACAGCGAGAAGATGCAACACACTACTAACCACAGAATCGAGAACGTTGTGACAACGTTTGCCCTCAACCGCCTGAAAACCTGGTGGCAGTCGGAGAACGGTAAGTTCTCGTGGGAAAAAAAGAAAAAGAAGAAGAAAAAGGGGAGGTGAGGAGAGAAGAGGAGAGGAGAGGAGGACGAGGTTGAATTAAAGGTGAAACTCTCTCTCTCGCTCCTTCCTCTCCTTTGCGTTCCCCCCTCAGTCTGTAATTAGGCCATCACAGAGGGCGGAAAGCTTTAAGGCAAACGTGTCATTGTTGACCAGACACGCTAGGTAGGGACCTACCTTTTAACTCCAGAGGGGCTTGACTCTCCTTGTGAATCATTACCAGACTGGCTGTGGCTGTGGGAACTGGTCAGTTTTATTGAGTGAGTAGTCAAGCGACAAAAAAAAAAAAGAAAATGTTACAACTTCAGTAAACCTTTGGCTTGTTGTAACCCCACTCCTCCAGTGTTGGGGTATTTACTGTTGAAATGTATTAAACCACGAGGCAGAAGAATGATGTGTGGTGCATTTAAATGGTTGGTGGGTGTTTTACTTCTCTTGGCAGAGAAATATGAAATGAAAAAAAAAAGAAAAGGCATGAGGAGGCTGAAACTAGAGAGGCGTGTGAGAAAGGGGGGGAGTGTGTGTGTGTGTGTGTGTGTGTGTGTGTGTGTGTGTGTGTGTGTGTGTGTGTGTGTGTGTGTGTGTGTGTGAGAGTGTGTGTGTGTGTGTGGGGAGAAGGGGTCAGGCAGGAAGAGGGTCAGGAAAAGAGGGGGATGGGGGTGCGGGGGTTTGGAATATAATCTCCTCTGAGGAGAAAGGAAGTGGTTACTCATCAAAGAGCGAATGAATGAATGAATAAATGGGCGCTAGTGGACAAGGGGATCTGTAAATGCAGCCGAAGCGAGCTGTACTGTTTTCAGGCTAAAGTTGAAGGGACATCCTGCTGGCTTTACCCATGCAGACGACATGGTATCAGTTAAAAAAAAAAACAGGGCAGTTCTTTTCTTTTAATGGCTGCTTTAAGTGTTGAAGTAAATGCCTTTACCTTTAAGAGGGTATGTTTTTGAACATCCTATAATAGAATGTGTTATACAACAATGTAAAATTCTAAAATACCTTATATTCGATGGAGCTGAACATTCTTGAGAACTTTTGTCCTGCCAACATTTCCCTTACACCAGTGTGACACACTAAAAGGTTAAGGAATCATCTTTTTATTTGAATCGGTTGTTAGCTGGTATTGCCCTTTGTTGAGAATATACCTTACAAAACAATTTCAAAACAAAACCCGTGTTATACTTATGTGCATGTATGCACATTGCTTGAGTAAGACGTTTAGAATGTGAAGGAGTATCAGGAGTAGTCAGACTCCTTGCATGCAGTTAAAATGAAGTCAAGAGAAAGAATGTGGTTAGGAGGGCTAGGAGAATGTAGGTAAATTCTCAGATGTGGACATAATTTCCTCTCTCTTTCTCTCTCTCTCTCTCTCTCTCTCTCTCTCTCGCTCTGTTTTTTTCTCTTCCAATTGTCAGGTGTGGAAAACGTGACCATCCAGTTGAACCTGGAAGCGGAGTTTCACTTCACTCATCTGATCATGACATTCAAAGTAAATTTGACAAACTTTTTAACATGCTATTACAAAACAAAAGTTTTCAGTGCATTGTTGAGTGTCATCTGCTTGATGCTTATGTTTTATTAGTTGATCAATTACTGTTGGTAAAATTGATACTTGTTTGGAAGAATCATATCAGAAGTCAGAACACAGAAAAAGTTTTTGTGACTGTAGCAATGACACATTGCACATTGCAGTTCTCTCACTGAATTTAAAATCAACATACAAATATACAAACATAAAAATAGTATTGTAAATTATATATTCAGCAGTTTCACTGCATGTCCTACTCCACCCAGCATGTCTGTGCATGTGACAATAAAATATCCTTGTATCCTTGTATATAATATTTAAATATATTAAATCACATTACATTAAGTAGGCACATTTATCCAAACAGATTTACAATAGAGGACACAAAATATATTAAAATATATATTTGTGAGCAACAACCAATCAACAAATGATATGTTGCTTTCGTTGCCAGACCTTCCGTCCTGCTGCTATGGTGATTGAGCGCTCTTCTGACTTCGGGAGAACCTGGCAGGTGTACCGCTACTTCGCCTACGACTGCGAATCCTCCTTCTCCTTCGTCTCGCAAGGGCCAATGAAGAAAGTGGATGACGTCATCTGTGATTCACGCTACTCCGACATCGAGCCTTCAACAGAAGGCGAGGTTAGTACAGACAGAACACTCTACACAAAAAACCTTCCTCTACATCAGATACTTTTTACAAATAATTTAATAATAAATATGATAAATGAAGCTCCATCTGTCTAGCACCTATTCTTTTAATCCTATTTTGTTTTTGGTTTGGTGTGTTCATTCTATGTGTTAGTTGCCAAGACTCACAAAATGTAATAATTACATTTCCTGTTATGTAGGTCATCTTCCGAGTTCTGGATCCTGCATTCAGGATTGATGATCCGTACAGTCCCCGAATTCAGAGTAAGTAGACAACATGAATGCAGAGAGACAAAACACCCATTCTCTCTCACACACACACACACACACACACACACACACACACACACACACACACACACACACACACACACACACACACGGGGTGTGAAGTTTGCATCGTTCTTGTCAACATTTGAGTAGCTAAATCTGGGAGATTTTAGTGATGGTGGGGAAACATACTGATGTTATGATTAATGAAGACGTTTGGGGCTTGTAAATTACAAGACAGTACTGAAACATTTACTGACTCGCTGACTATACCTCTCATTTTAGATATGCTGAAGATCACAAATCTGAGAGTGAACTTCGTCAAGCTCCACACGCTGGGAGACAACCTTCTGGACTCACGCATGGAGATCAAGGAGAAGTACTACTACGCCCTGTACGACATGGTCGTCAGGGGCAACTGCTTCTGCTATGGCCACGCGTCTGAGTGTGCGCCCATAGATGGCGCTGCTGTCACAGAGGGCATGGTGAGTCTGGCTTTCCTTTTTAGTTTTTTGATTAATTAATGTTGAACACATCAACATTACATTACACTTGGCGGACACTTTTATCCAAAGCAACTAATGATAGCGAACACAATCAAGCTACAGTTATACAGAGGAGAACAATGTAAGCAAGAGCATAACAGAGTAATTAACAAAAACAAGTAAGTAACAAGAGCATAATTAACGTTGAAGACATTAACATTACAACACATACCAGTTGCTTGTGTCCAAAGCGAATTACAATGGAGAATAAAACTCTGAAACTTGGGCAGCATAAGACATTACAGGGTAAGTGCAGTGTGACCAGTTTAGAGTACATGTAGGTGTAAGTTAGAGAGTTAGTGCAGTAGAGTTGTTAGGATTAAAGGCGTTTCTTGGAGCAGAAGCGTCTACAAAACATTAACATTACATGCTATTCTAATTAGAAGTAATGTAAGTAAAGTGTAAAGTAAGGAGGTCTTGCATGAGGACCCACATCAATCCAGTTCAATTCAATTCAGTTCGTTTATTGTCATTGTTTAGTGTGCGATGAATTTATGTTGCTCTGGTGGTAATAAACAATACATATATAAAATACATATATAAAAGACATAAAATGGTCATTGAAAAAGAACATACAACGCCCCCTAGACACATAAATTAGCCATTAGTGCATCTGCGAGTAGGAATGTCAGTTAGTGTGAGTGTGTATTGTCTGTGTGTGAGTGTGTGTGATTGTGAGTGTGTGTGTGTGTGTGTCATGGGGGTGGAGCAGTGTGTACGTGTGTGTGTGTGTGTGTGTGTGTGTGTGTGTGCGTGTGTGTGTGTGTGTGTGTGTGCGTCATAAGTTTGCATGAAACCCTAGGCAGTGAGAGAGTATGTGGGGGTGACAGCATCTATGGTTTTGTGTATGTTTGAAATGAGAAAGGGACAGGATGGAATTCCTGTTTAGTCTACTGTGACCTGTTTACCCTCTGCACTCTGCAGCTGGCTGCAACTGCCTCAAGTTAGCGTCACATGTTGCATGTGAGTGCCTGTGTGTGTGACAGAGTGCCTGTGTGTGTGTGTGTTTAAAAGAGAGAGAGTGAGTGTGAGTATAAGTGTATGTGTGTGAGTGTGATAGAGAGATAAAGTGTGTGTGTGTGTGAGTGTGTGAGAGTGTGTGTGTGTGTGTGTGTGTGTGTGTGTGTGTGTGTGTGTGTGTGTGTGTGTGTGTGTGTGTGTGTGTGTGTGTGTGTGTGTGTGAGTGTGTGTGTGAGAGAGAGAGTGTCTGTCTGTCTGTCTCTGTTTGTATGTCTGTCTGTGTATTTGTGTGTGTGTGTGTCATGTTGCATGGGTCTTTGATTCTCCAGTTTCTGCCTGTGTGTTTCCCATGAAAGGCTGGCCTCTTTAGCTAGATTCCACTCGATGTGCTAGCATTTATTTAATGCAGACCAGATGCAAGTCAGGCCCGGAGGATAAACATCGCGCACAGCCGCTGAGAGCGAAACCTCTCTCTCAGACGGCACAGGACAAGCTCTAGCCAGACAACATCATTTGTGTTGCGTTTGTGGTGGGGCAATCTGTCTCAGTCGCATCCTGCCAAAGCCACTTAATGAAAAGTAAAAAAAATGTAAATTGTCGCACACTTCCCATTTTGCAAGCAATAAATCAAAGCCAGCTGATGAAAGGACTGTGTGGGGGGGGGGAAGAAAAAGCAAAGGACTGGACAGAAATGAGGATTTGGAAGTAAAGTGGTCATAAGTGATACTGGAATACCTGTTCCTGATGTTTTTTTTGTGTTTTGTTTTTTAATATATTTGTAGGTTCATGGTCACTGTATGTGCAATCACAACACCATGGGGCTGAACTGCGAGAGGTGCCAAGATTTCTACCATGACCTGCCCTGGAGACCGGCCGAAGGACGCAACGCCAACAAGTGCAAAAGTATTACTCCCATCCCCACACACACACGCACATGCACACACACACACACAAGCAAAATCATTACTCCCCATCCCCAAACACACCCACACACACACACACGCACACACACACACATACAAGCAAAAGTATTACTCCCCATCCCCAAATGCACACACACACATACACACACACACACACACACACACACACACACACACACACACACACACACACACACAAGCAAAAGTATTGCTCCCTATCCCCAAACACACACGCACACACATACACACACAAACGCACACACACACACACACACAAGCAAAAGTATTACTCCCCATCCCCAAGCACAAACACACCCTAACTCACACACACACCCACACACACACCCACACACACACACACACTCCAACTCACACACTCACACACGCATACAAGCAAAAGTATTACTGTGTCCCCAAAAGACACACACACACACACACACACACACACACACACACACACACAAGCAAAAGTATTACTCCCCATCCGCAAGCACACTCACACTCCCCCCCCCCCCCACACACACACACACACATGCACACACATACACAGACACACACACACACAAGCAAAAGTGTTACTCCCCATCCCCAAGCACACTCACACTCACACACACACACACTCCAACTCACACACACACACAAGCAAATGTATTACTCCCCATCCCCAACCCCCCCCCCCCCCCCACACACACACACACACACACACACACATACACACACACTCCAACGCACACCCACACACAAGCAAAAACATTACTCCCCATCTCCAAACACACACACACACACACACACAAACACACACCAACACACACCAACGCACACACACACAAGCAAAAACATTACTCCCCATCTCCAAACACACACACACACAAACACACACCAACGCACACACACACACAAGCACACAAACACACCAACGCACACACACACACAAGCAAAAGTATTACTTACTCATCTTTCTACCCCCTGCTCGACACAAAAAAGCGCAAAGACAATAAATAGTTCTGAATATTTTTGGTATCAGATGCCTGCGTTTTACTATGTTTATCCTCCACAAACTCAGCTGCAATGCTGTGCTACAGATTGAAGGGAAGTTTTACATTTTTCTGACAACATTTTTTATCTATCTATCTGTCTGTCTGTCTGTCTGTCTTGCAGAGTGTAACTGCAATCACCATTCAGACGTATGCCACTTTGACATGGCGGTGTACATGTCTTCGGGCAACGTAAGTGGAGGTGTTTGCGACGAGTGCCAACACAACACCATGGGTAACAACTGCGAGCAGTGCAAGCCCTTCTTCTACCAGCACCACGAACGTGACATACGCGACCCCAACATCTGCGAGCGTAAGTTCGTCTTCTCTTTTCGTTTTTCATGATGTGAATGTACTCATACGCAGCACGGTGAAAACAACACACACATAAATACCCAACCCTCCCAACACACACATAAATACCCAACCCTCCCAACACACACATAAATACCCAACCCTCCCAACACACACATAAATACCCAACCCTCCCAACACACACACATAAATACCCAACCCTCCCAACACACACATAAATACCCAACCCTCCCAACACACACATAAATACCCAACCCTCCCAACACACACATAAATACCCAACCCTCCCAACACACACATAAATACCCAACCCTCCCAACACACACACAAATACCCAACCCTCCCAACACACACATAAATACCCAACCCTCCCAACACACACATAAATACCCAACCCTCCCAACACACACATAAATACCCAACCCTCCCAACACACACACATAAATACCCAACCCTCCCAACACACACACATAAATACCCAACCCTCCCAACACACACACAAATACCCAACCCTCCCAACACACACACAAATACCCAACCCTCCCAACACACATAAATACCCAACCCTCCCAACACACACATAAATACCCAACCCTCCCAACACACACATAAATACCCAACCCTCCCAACACACACACATAAATACCCAACCCTCCCAACACACACATAAATACCCAACCCTCCCAACACATGCAAACACGTGGTGAACTGCAGTTCTTTGATCTATTAAGGCTGTTATGCAGTATTCTTACTTTGCTCCACGTCTGGCTCTTCATTCTGTTTGATCTCTAAGATGTTATGCTTGGGTCTTTTTTTTTAGCCCAGTCCACCTTTAAAGATTCCCCCTGTGAACCCCTAACCATAAACATGTACCTACTGGACCCCCTTACACTACCACCCGGTGTCCCAGACGTCTGATAACTCTTCTTTATGATGCCCTCCTTTGCCTCATGAACACACCATTATATGTCACAATGTCCCTGCATTATGCTGCTCCTCCGCTCTGCATTTGAAGTGATGTTGTGGCATTGATAGTGCGCTCAACTTGTGTTCGGAGCTTGTTTTTTTCCAGTTCTGGAGCCCTCAATCTGCTCAATCTGACCAAATTACTCAGGGCAACACAGAGCGTTTGATTCAACATGGCTGCCTTCTCAGTGCCTCCTCGTGGATTGTAGTAACAGCTGCATATATATATATCGATACTGCAGCTGCATATATATATATCGATACTGCAGAAACAAAGGCTAGCGGCTGCATATATATATATCGATACTGCAGAAACAAAGGCTAGCGGAACTAATCCGAGTTTGTCTCTTCTGTTGCAAATGGAAAGCATTCAGCTCGGTTTTGATGTCCCAAGACAAATTGGATCCCAAGACAAATTGAGCATACCATTATACTGTATGTGACAATGTGCCTGTATCCTGCTTCACCTTTAGCTTTATGTTTAAACCGATATTATTACACTGAGGCTCCTGTTGCCAATGTCTCCCCATGTTAAAAAAAAGAAATAGAAAAACCTTACAAGAATGCCCACTGCCTCATATGTTTTACTCACGATAATGCCCACTTTCACATATTTCTCATGCAACAAAAGTATGACAACTATAAGTATACTTTTCTGTGTTTGAATTGATATTATCTCACTGAGGCTCTTACTGGTGTGGATGTGTCTCTGCAGCTTGTAACTGTGACCCAGTGGGCTCTCTGAACGGCGGGATCTGTGACGCGCTGACGGACGTGTCTGCTGGGCTGATCGCTGGCCAGTGCCGCTGCAAGCCCAACGTGGAGGGCGAGCGCTGTGACCTGTGCAAGCAAGGCCACTACGGCCTCAGCGACGACCCTCTGGGCTGCACACGTAAGAACGCTTTATTTATCACTGGGCACCACAGAGTGAGGAAACTAACTAAGGTTAAATTTAAATACTTGTTGTTTTTACTGACAACAATAGTACAGCCAGATCATTCACATTTAAAGACCTAACTTATGGCCCTCAACGTTGCTCTGATTTTGATGTTTTGCCTCTAGAGGAGTAACAACGCTTTTTTAATTTCAAAAATTCAACTTTGAATTTGATTGCAGTAACAGTCATGGCCATAATCCTAAATATAGCACCTTTCACATTTCACTCTTAACATGACAAGATAGCCATTTGTGTTGGTGGTAACGTTACTGATGTGTACGTGTGTGTTTTCCTCTCAAAGCTTGCACCTGTAGTGCTCTCGGTACGGTCCATGGGGGAAGCCCGTGTGACACAGACACTGGAAGCTGCTTCTGCAAGCGTCTCGTCACTGGTAGAAATTGTGACCAGTGTATGGTGAGTTACAATATTATAGCTATATTATATTATATTATATAGTAGTACATTTAAGAATTATGAGACAAAGGCAAGGTGTTACTGAATTCTATATTGTTTCTCCTAAAACCTTCTTTGGGGAAAAGGGATAAAAATCACCTTGATGTAAGATTGAAGTTGTTTCTGAAAGGCAAAAATCAAAACAGTTGTAAGAAATAATAATAAAATAACATCCACTTTGCGTCTCATGTTACTATTGCTGAAATTCCCCGGAAAATAACCATATGTGTCACTGTTGCAACAAGAAATACTTAAAAATGCCAAAACACATCAGACTGCCTCAAAGTGGTTCACAGGGCTGGGGTGGGCTGCAGGGTGTGGGCTGACTAAGGGGCTTCTGGGTGGTCTGGCGGCCCCTTTACGATGTGTACTAAAAGATGTTGTTTGTTTCACAGCCTGAGCACTGGGGTCTGAGCAACGACATGGACGGGTGTCGCCCCTGTGACTGCGACCTCGGTGGAGCTCTGGACAATAAGTACTTAAGCAGTTTGTTTGTCTAAGGTCTCGCACTGAGTGATGAATACCCACCTAGCAGCAGGAGGCCTAGCATGTTTGGCTCAATGCAAATGCCTCTCTGTCTGTCTCTCTCTCTCTCTCTCTCCCTCTCTCTCTCTCTCTCTCTCTCTCTCTCTCTCTCTCATTCTCTCTCTCAGATCAAATCACATTGAAATAAATCATGCTTTATTGGCATGAATGCAGAAAGTCACTATTGCCAAAGTAAGAGACACGATTTGAATCAATTAATGTGAAATGAGTATGACAAATAACAGTAGTAGTAGTAGTAACCGTAGTACATGGAATCATGTCAATAAAATTAAATTACAAGATCAGTAATAGATCTACTGATTATATAGAATCATACTGTCAAGCTACATAAATAATTTCCCTCTCTCTTTCTCTCTCTCTCTCTCTCTCTCTCTCTCTCTCTCTCTCTCTCTCTTTCTCTCTTCCCTCAGTTGCTCTGCGGAGACGGGGCAGTGTCGGTGTCGAGAGCATATGTTTGGACGACGCTGTGACCAGGTGGAGTCGGGATTTTACTTCATTGCACTGGACCATTACACCTATGAAGCAGAGGATGCCAAATTTGGGCCTGTGAGTATCATATCATCTAACACAGTGTCTCTGTTTTTTTTCCTCACTTCCAAATCACTAAATGTTTATGAATCAAGGTGTATGTTTATAATGTGGACAAACTGTCTTCAGAAAGTAAAAGCCTCCTCTGCCTGTGCTCTTAACACAGATGATTTCACTAATTAGCTCATCTACCTGGCTAATACGTTTAGCAAATCAGGATCAGGTAGTTCAGTGAATTAGATGAAAAGAATGTGTGGCAGCAGGAATTTTATTTTCTTAACCCGTGACATCTGCCCATCCCAACAGTGATGTTCATGACATTTCTAACTGACGTCTGATGAAGGGCGCATGCTCGAAACATCATGCTGATTAAAACTTATTTTGGGAGCACTGTACTGGTGTTGGGACTTCCATTTTTAACGGATATTTCTTCTGCTCAGGGTGTGACAGTGGTACAGAGACCCTACCCCGTCGACAGAACTCCCACCTGGACTGGCATTGGGTTTGTGAATGTTCCGGAAGGGGCCTACTTGGAGTTCAACATCGACAACCTCCCCCACTCTATGGAGTATGACATTCTTGTTCGTTATGAGCCTCAGGTAATCACACCATCAAAGCCGCTTGCTAAGAAATGTCTGTGCTGTTTTGAACCATTTCAGATTCGGTTGGATCCATTTTGTTATGATTTGAATTTTGAAATAGAATGTTATGGGACAGCCTGTAGAGTTATGCTGAGGCTTCTAACAACTTGAAACGTGATTATTATTATTGTCGATTCAGCCAATCCCAATCAAGAAACCAAACAAGCTGTATGTATGTATGTATAAATGTATATTTATGGGTATATTTGTGTATAGCTGCCGGAGCAGTGGGAAGAGGTGTTGATGACGGTGATCCGGCCCAGACCGATCACACCAGACAGCAGGTGTGCTAACACCATGCCAGAGGACGACAACCAGCGCGTCTCTCTTCACCCCGGCTCCAGGTGGGCTTATTGTTCTCTTTCTCTATCTCGGTCTGTCTCTCTCTCTCTCTCGCTCTCTCTCTGTATAAGTGAGAGAGACATAAGAAAGATAAACAGCATGTGTCTCTTCATCTGGGCTGTAGATAGGCTGTTATTGTTCTCTCTCTCTCTTTCCCTCTGTCTCTCTGTTTCCTCCTCTCTTTCCCAAACTGATTGGGTGCTCTCTGCCATATCACAGAGGTGCAACATGCTTTTGAAGTCCATCAGCATCTCCAAGATCATAGTTATGGCTGAGCACCTTGATGGTGTGTTGTGTCTGCCGTATTAAGTCAGTCTGTGTGTGGTTGTGCCATTCAGCTTTTCACAGCTCAATCTGCCCATCTACAATATTAGACATTATGTAGGAATAAAAAAAGGAAGGGATTGCTTCAGAAATAGTAAAAAAAGAGTAAAACGCATTAAAAGTTTTGCTCATCAAAAATGGGCCTGCAACATGTCGGTGCAAAAACAGAAAAATTGAGAAACTCCTGAAAGTTTAAATTAAAAAGCCTTTGTTGAAAATTTATTTTTTCTGTTTTTGCATCATTATGTAGGAATGCTTAAAGAGCCTACATTATGAAATGTCCCTTTTTGGGAGGGCTACTTTTGAGTGGTCCATTAGCACATACAAACAGAGCGCTTTGCCACCAGGAGGGTTAGACAGAGATTGACACATGGATGTAGTTTTTCATTCTTTTGCTATTTTGGCCCCAAAATGACACAACAACTTTAGGAAACATATAAGAAAACAACAATGGCGTAAATAGAACCATTCCTGACAGTACAGAAGTAGGATTATCACTCTCTATTTTCAAAAAGCACCTGAAGACCGTTCTTCTCCGTGAGCGCTTCCTACCCTAACAACGATAACCTCCACTAACCAGCACTGTCCTGCACTTAGCTCTGCTCTTGCTTACTCTGTTCTCCTCTGCATACCATAGCTTGATTTGTGTCCTCTATTGTAAGTGGCTTTCCATAACAGCGGCTGCTAATGATAATGTAATGTAGTCCCACGTAGGAATGTTTCAGGTGCTGTGAGGTAATGTGATGGTATCGTCTCCACAGGTACGTGATGCTCCCCAGGCCGGTATGCCTTGAAGCTGGACTCAACTACACCATCCGCCTCAGCCTGCCCCTCTACTCCACACTCACCGACATCCAGTCGCCCTACACACTCATCGACTCGGTGAGTTTCAGTTCTTAATGCAGTCGCCCTACACTGCCATCGACTCAGAGAGTTTCAGTTCTTAGTCTAATATACCAGCTACTATAATTTACTTGCTAGTAAGTTTTAGCTAAACTTTTTAATAGTTGTTTGTATGCGTGTGTGTATGTGTGTGTGTTGTAAATATCCTACATACATGTCTGCACTGAAGAGCGAGCTGCTTTCAGTCTCAGTCTCAGCGCATGTGTATAGTGTGTGCATGTCTATAGTGTACATTGTAGGCTACATGTGTATAGTGACAGTAAAAGCAATTCTGTTATTCTGTTCTGTTTTTCTTTGCGTAGATTGTGCTGATGCCCCACTGTAAGAACCTGGACATCTTCTCTGGCTCTGAGGGGGGGGACATGGTGACCAATAACGCCTGGGACACCTTCCAGCGCTACCGCTGCCTGGAGAACAGCCAGGGCGTGGTCAAGACCCCCATGACCGACATCTGCAAGGACTACATCTTCAGCGTGTCTGCCCTCTTGCACTCCGGAGCTAAGGGTAATCGTTAATAGACACATACGGGCACTGTTTGACATACAGTACTACATAGTACCGCACGTGCATGTGTGTGTGTACTTAAAGGTGTACTTTAGGTGTACTTGAGTATATTTAAAGGTGTACTTCCATTTTAAGTATATTAAAAGGTGCACTTCCATCGTGTTTTCATTAATTTTGCGGTGGTCTCTAGTATTAATGAATGCCCTGTGAGCCGGTTTTGGTGAAAGAAATGCTTTAGTGTTTCTGTTTCAGGCTGTTCTAGTTTGGTGGAGGAGATGTATGTAGTCCTGTATGTCAAACACTCACTCACACACACAGACACAGACACCCCCTGCCTCACACACACATGCGTGCACACACACACACACACACACACACACACACACACACACACACACACACACACATGCAGGCAGACAAAACAATCTATATATTTGCTGACATGCATTTCCTCTAGCCGTGTACCTATCCTCACATGTTCCTCCATCACCCTAGCTCATACACCTGGCATTCATCCCTCAAGTCTTAACCCCCACAGGCCTAAATCCTTCCTTTGTGTGTGTGTGTGTGTGTTCTCATGTCTGTCATTGTGTCTCTGTTGACATATTCACTGACACACACACACACACACACACACACACACACACACACACACACACACACACACACACACACACACACACACACTCGACTTAGTTGTGTGTGTCCTAATGCCTCTGTCATTGTGTCTCTGTTGCCACACACACACACACACACACACACACACACACACAAACACACACTCTCACACACACACACTCCTCTGTGTTGTGTGTGTGTCCTCCTGCTCGTCTCTGTCATGGTGCATCCGCAATGATCCCGGCTGCAGTGTCTCTGGTGCAAGTGTGAGCCTGTCCCGAGCCTAAGGCTTGATTACAGAGCCTGAGCTCTGCTCGGCAGACATTCCGTCACATGAGAGACTTTCTCGCCCCAGCTGTAATTCCCCCGCCATTGTCAGATTGAGTTATACGCGCCCCGAAGGCACAGGATACAAGCTGCAATTTTGGCAGCTCTGATGCTAATAATGATACGCTTCATTCACAACGCACCTTCTTTTGTAGAGGTCGGAAACAAAGCCCAGGGTTAAACGTTAGGACAGACTTGATATATTTTAATTGTATTTTATACCCTCCTACCTTTATCTTTGTTTTATAACTTGTATAGTGGCAATAAAGACAGCTACTTCTACTTCTGGACGTGAACATGCAAAACTCAAGTTACAAGTAGTTTTATTGAGTAGTGTTTAGTGGATGTTTGAACTTGTAAGATTGAAGATAGAATAAAGCTAGACTGATATGCATACCTGAAAGTTGTGAGAAAGTATATTTAATTACTACAGACACATCATTTCCAGATTTCTGTAGACGATTTTCTGGCAGGCGCCTATTGTTTTGAATCCATTCTTTCTGTTTGATATGTGAGATACCCTGTGGAAAAAAACAGATCAGACCTAGGCTAGTAAACCTAGATGTTTGCGCAGAAATATGATGCCGGTGTTGTAAATAGTGTAGGGATTCACAGATGTCTGAGATGTCAGTCTTTCCTTTGAAATGCAGTCAGCCATAACAACAGCTGTCATCGCATGGTCTTGAAAGAGCAGGAGATTTTCAGTGTGTTCTCACAATGCTTGTCTACACTTGGAAGAGCTCAGATAAAGCTTGACTGAATTCCTTAAAAGCTAGCAAGTAACCTTTCTATGCTAATGAAGATTTAGATGTCATGGATGATCCCACTCCTTAGTACATGGTTACTTCATTTCACTGTAGCTGGAGATCCTGGCCTAAGAAAGTAAAAAACCTTGCCACATATTTAATCCAACCATTTTCTGAACCAGTGAATTCTACTGAGCACACAAATCATCAAACAGATACATGAGCCAGAACAGACAGACATAGACAGAAGGAATACATGGCAGGGTTTTACTTTCTGAAGCCAGCATGTCCATCTTTGCATTCTGTGTAGATTGGACTTATGTTGGGCTTGACTGTGTTGTTCCACACTTTGTTACACTGTACTTTATGATGTAGCGCTATACACTGAAACAGGGACCATAAAATAAAGTGTAACCCCTGAGTCCGATTGTAATTCTGCAACTTTGATCGTTTTTTCCCTGTTTTTGCAGCATGCGCGTGTGACCCTATGGGCTCGCTGAGCACCGTGTGTGACCCTAACGGGGGACAGTGTCAGTGTCGGCCCAACATCATCGGCAGGAACTGTGACATGTGCGCCCCCGCCACCTTCCTGTTCGGCCCGTCTGGCTGCAGAGGTGAGTACATCAGTGCGGTTACATCAATACATCAGTGCGGTTACATGTGCACCCTAATCTGATTAACTAAACAGTCACTAACAGCGAGTATTTTTATTACTATTATTATTATGGTGATCATCATCATCATCATCATCATCATCGTCGTCATCATCATCACATTATTATTATTATTATTATTATTATTATTATTATTATTATTATTGTCTGACTATTTCATGTTGTTTTGCTGACCACGCTGACCATGCTGTTTTGCTAATCACCCCATGTGTCTGTCCCTCTCCTCCCCTCTGCTCTCCTCTTCTCTTTTTCCTCTCCTCTCCTCTCCTCACCTCTCCTCCCCTACCCACCCGTCTCCTCTTCTCTCCTCTCCTCTCCTCTCCCCTCTCTTCATCTCTCCTTACCTCACCTGACCTGACCTGACCTGACCTCACCTCACCTCACCTCACCTCACCTCACCTCACCTCACCTCACCTCACCTCACCTCTCCTCTCCTCTCCTCTCCTCTCCTCTCCTCTCCTCTCCTCTCCTCTCCTCTCCTCACCTCTCTCCTCTCCTCTCCTCTCCTCTCCTCTCCTCTCCTCTCCTCCCCTCTCCTCTCCTCTCCTCTCCTCTCCTCCCCTCAGCATGTGAGTGTAACCCCCAGGGCTCCCTGCAAGCCTTCTGCCACGAGGCCACCGGTCAGTGTGACTGCGTCCCCGGCGCGTACGGCCGCCAGTGTGACCGCTGCCTGCCCGGCCACTGGGGCTTCCCCAGCTGTCGGCCCTGCACCTGCAACGGCCACGCCGACCAGTGTGACGCCCACACGGGAGAGTGCCTGGGCTGCAGAGACCACACCGCCGGACACAACTGCGAGAGGTTTGTGTCAGACTCCATAACAGTTTAAACATTAAAGTCCGCAAAGGTAGTATTATTAATATAAGTTTTCATTTTTGGGAGAATAATACTTGTGTTGCTGACTTTCATTTTTATTTATTCACCTGGTATCATCCAGCACCCAAGACTATTGAGACAAATGTGTATGCTTTAGACCACTACACGTCATAACAGTACAGTGCAGAGTTACTGCAGATTTGTAAAACGTCTTAAAGGGATTGAATTCATTAATCTAAAAATTAGGCCATATTTGGTATTAAAATATCAGTTATTTTCAAAGGCATAAGATGCCATGGGATTTTATTCAATACACACACAAACACACACACACACACATAAGCAATCTGCTTTCTTTATCCCTTGACTGACATACAGTATTAATCCTAATCGGTCACTATCAACAGGTGTCTCAGTGGTTACTATGGCGATCCCGTTCTTGGATCAGGGGACCACTGCCGCCCATGTATGTGCCCTGATGGACCAGGAAGTAATCGCCAGTTTGCTGGCGAATGCTACAAGAGCCACGACTCCTTCCAGGTGTTCTGTGTCTGCAGTCCAGGGTATACAGGTAGGAGGAAAAAACCCACTAACCGAATTAGGCGCACCGTCTGTCATTACTGGCAAACAAGTGCTAGAGAGATATATAATGAGACACTTGCAGGAACTTGCCCAAGTCTTATACAAGAGTTTCTTCTTCTTCTTCTTCTTATCCTGTCTATGGGCCCCTGTCCGTCTCATTTGCGGCTTCTTCCTGTGTTATTCAGGTGCCAGGTGTGATGAGTGCGCCGCTGGTTACTATGGCAACCCCCACGAGGCGGGCGGGCAGTGCCTCCCGTGCCAGTGCAACAGCAACATCGACATGATGGACCCAGGGTCCTGCGACGCCGCCACGGGCGTCTGCCTCAAGTGCCTGTACCACACGGAGGGCCAGGACTGCAGCCGCTGCAAGCTGGGCTACTATGGAAACGCCCTCACCCAAAGCTGCAGAAGTGAGTCCATAACCAACTAAAGTAGTAAACTAATTTGATAGTGTGATGACCATTTGTCATTGTGATTACACAGCATAGAAAACGAACCAATAATAATAATAATAATAATAATAATAATAATAATTGTTGCTTGTATAGCACAATTTATACAAGATGCAGCTCAAAGTGCTTCAGCAGTTTGGCAAGAAAAACACAAGACAACATTTCTTGCAGTCCAGTGGCGCCGGAGCAGACGAACACAATAACGTAATGACGCAATGCCCTGTTTATGCGGGCTCTTGCGTAACGTAATAATGCAATGTCACAATAACGCAATGTGCAAAACATTGTTGGTCCAGACCAATAATCAGTGCAGAAAGGCCTGCTGTGTATCTCACATTCCTTAATAGGGTTTTGTAACTTCCTGTTTCATTTTCCCAGAATGCATCTGCAACATCCAAGGCACTGCCCATGACTCCTGCCCATCTCTGGGCGACTGCCACTGTGACCGCTCCAGCGGGCAGTGCCAGTGTCTGCCCAACGTGGTGGGCCAGCACTGCGACCTCTGTGCCCCCGACACCTGGAACATGGGCAGCGGGAAGGGCTGTGAAGGCTGCGACTGCAGTCCGGAACATTCCTTTGGGACCTCCTGCAATGAGGTACGTACTCAGTGGTTAAATTGGATTTTGTAAGGAGGGGGAGCGCTTCTTTACTCACAGTGGTCAATATCTCATTCTGTTGCATTACTGTAAATACTGTAGCAGAGGAAGCTCAGTTCAGGTTGGCTGTGTTGCTGAGGTGAGGAAGTGGAGCTGAGATCCATAGGGCTCCAGCCCAATTTAAACTCTGTATGTATGTGGGTCTGTATAGTGTGTAGAAGAATTATTAAGCTTCATTCGTACCAAGAACTATAACAATGACTGTAACTATAGCGACATGAGAGTCTACACTGAAGAATGTCGTTTAATGTCCAGCTTCTAGCAGTGAGCATAGACATAATACATAGGATGTATATGGCAGTAAGGGTTAACAACTCATAGAATGTGTGTTAGCGTACGAGAAGATATCTTACAAGGCTACGAAATCCTTTTTCCAAAAGCAAACATCAGTTGTTATCAAAGTGGTTGAATGCCCAGTTTAAGAACACAGTTTTCAGGATGTTGGATACAGCCTCGTCGGGACACTTTGGCGTAAAGTGGCCTTTGGTGGACTGCCCGTGCAGTGTCTAATCCATGTCTTTGTGTCTTGTGCAGATCACAGGCCAGTGTTCCTGCAAGCCTGGCTTTGGAGGGAGAACGTGCCACGAGTGCAGAGAGTTATTCTGGGGGAACCCAGAGGTTAAGTGCCATGGTGAGTACTGAAATTCCCTGCCGCACAGAAGTGTATGCTTGATTACAGATTCATCAGAACAGTTTATACATTCATGACTTATTTCTTATCCGGGAGTAGAGATAGCTGTTTATAACTAACTAATATGTTGGTCTGAAGAATATACACATTTAATAGGAGCATAAATGAAGGGAGTTAAAACTACTCATGTTTAACATATTACACTGTACATATATAATACGTACATTCACCTACCTACATTTATGTATTACATCCAGTTACATAACATGTTGGCAGTTTCGATTGCCATGTCTCTTCACATTCAAATCCACAGCCCCTTATATTTTCTATTGCATTCTTATGTCAAATTTACCCGCTGTAAATTACAAGCTGTGCTGTGGGGGCATTTTGCCTTGTTATCTTACGTCTGAAGGACTGTAAAGATTGTAGCACAGCTGCAATGCTCTCCCTCATCATCCTACAGAGTAGACCCAGCTGTAAATCTTCGTTCTGGGACGACACCCCCCCCCCCCACAGCCCCCTCCCCCTTCCCCTAAAATGAGTGGGGCTGGCTGGAGGTATTCTCCTCCCTCCACTGACTGCATTTGCACTGAAAGCATGCGGGGGATGTGTCTGTCTAAGCCTCTCAATATCCTGTGCGGCCCCACAATACACCTTTGTTCTGTCCTGTCGGAGACTGCATGAGGAGGCTGGGATGGCCACGCAGCACCCCTCGGGTAGAAAGGAGCCTTTTGTGCCCCACTAAAGGCCTGGGCGCTTTGAACACTCTGTCATGGTTGAAGGGCATGCTGCTGACCCCATGAACGGCTTACTTGTGCAGAAGGTTCTAGCATGAAAAGCGAGGACACTGACGTAGTTTAGGTGCATCAGACCTTTTCGGCAAATAACTTTGTGCTGTGGCCAGCTTCTACAGTAGTGATGTAGTGAGCTTTTTTTTTTTTACCCAGAACACAGCACCAAGCACTTGCTTGTAATGGGAGGTGATTAAACAAACATTAGTGGAATTGCCAACCAGCTCGTTTACAGCAGTTATGCGCATTCATAGTAATTCGGCTTAACGAGATGCCCATCAGCGGGCCATTGTATGGCCACAAAGGTCAATGCACATTTCAAACTGTTTCTAAGGGAGAATTTGTTATTCAAATAACTAATGTGTGCGTCACCAAGTTGGATTAAAATCTGGTTAGTGTTTTAGTATGATGCACAGTTTTTTTCTGACATCCAGTAACCTACAGCTTGGTAGACCTCTTGTTATTGCGAGGGTGAATAGTCTTTAAAAAAAAAAACTTTCATTACATTACATTACATTACACTTAGCAGACGCTTTTATCCAAAGCGACTTACAAAAGGAGGACATAATAGCTAACAGATGTGTAGAGAACATCGAAGGTACCTATGTAAAGAGATGGTTAGTAGAATTTGGTTTTGTTAAGCAGTCTCGGAAAAGAAGGGTCTTCACAAGCTTTTTGAAGGTCGAGAGGGAAGTTGCTGCTCTTGTAGGGACTGGTAGGTTGTTCCACAACTGAAGGACAACAACTGAGAAAAGTTTGGAGTGACCTCGCTTTGTCTTGGGAGACAGTAAATTGTCATTTTTATTGTCATTGTCATTGGACAGTAAATGCAGTCTTATTATATAAGGTTATTATCTAACCTAAAGTTTCTTCAACCTGTAACAAGCTGATGGCAGGTATCTCTTGTCCAGGTGAAGGATGCTGTACTACATCCACTCACCTAATACTGTATTTAGTATGTTAGGGAACCGTCCTAAGGCATTGGTTTCCCTCAACTACATTTTTAGCAACCAGTCAGTGAGCAGAAAGCGAATGCAGAATCAGCAAAAGGTTTAAACTTCAAACAAACTGCCCACCCACTGCAAAGTAAACGTATGTCTTTGTAGAGTGTCCAGACTCAGCAGAGAGTAGAAAGAGTCTGGTCCACCCGGCTAGGCAAAAGTCTTATTGCTAAAATGGTAAGTTAAAATGGTTAAAGCCTCAACATCCTGTCGAGGTTTTTTGTCTGTCTGACCTGAGAGTTTCCTCTGCCTGTCTTGGCCTCATGGCGAGTGTCTCTCAGCAGGGATGCGGTTATTGCTCGCAGAGACAGCCAGGGCCGAGCTCACAGGGGTTCTGCCTGTTTGTTTGGACAGTCGGTAAAGCAGGAAGTACCCAGTGTTTCTCTAAGATCAGACTGCTACCCCACCCCCACAAACAGCCCCGGGATGGTCTAAGCTTTTTGCTTCATGTTGTATGGAAACAAGTCATGTGCCTGTGCCTAGATACTTACCATGGTTAACATTCTAATACAGTTT
>CM050208.1:26762500-26807500 GCA_027475355.1 Coilia nasus
ATCAAGGTAGGGCTGGCTGATATGGCCCTTATAGAAATACTGCTGTATAACTTGGTCATAGATCGGTAGATGGTATATACTGTGATATAAACTTTGGTGTGTAAATTTCAGTGACAGGTTTTGAATGCATAACATATGCCCATAGCAAAGTCATTACAGCAGGAAGTGGTTCTTTTGCAAACTTAAGACAAAATTGTTACTCTAAGAAAATGTGTTTTTGCAAAACTGCAGTTGTAGAAAAAAATATAGAAAACTTCCAGCAATGTTTTTATGCATTCGACACAACTGGGTAACACCATAACCTACCGCGATAGACTGGTACAGTATAATCAAAATCTCTACCACTGGGCGAATTTATATTGCACACATTTAACACCGTTTACACCACCCACCCCTATTCCAGGCCAGCGGCATCACAGGCCCGTACCAGCAGACCATCGACAGCTTTGAGAAGAGTGCCAGCTCCATCCGCAACCTCCTGGCCCAGAACCCGGCCACGCAGCCCCTGACCGAGATCCAGCACCTCCTGGAGCAGACCACGTAAGGGCCTCTGCACAGCGGCTTGGACTCTGTTTTGCCCTATGAAGGCACAGTGCACTAACTACGCGAACATAGAAAATTGCCTTCAACGTTGTCATACTGCCTGGTCAAACGTGTTTTACGTATAATAGTGGTGATGCTTTTATCTGCTTTCTTACTAGCAAAAAGCAAGAGATCTAGTCACAAAACAAAGGAGGTGTTATGAAGTCAATTTCCAGTCTAAACTCAATTTGACTAAATATGTAGTTACTGCCTTTTGGCTTTGTAGGGCACTATTGTGTAGCACTTTCCAGTTCCCCGATTTCCTGATCCCCCGCACACCAGCTGCACGACGAACATCCCAGTATTCCATCTACAGGCATTATAATACACAATACAGCATTTATTATAAACAATGGATTTCAATGTTCTCAAGTCCTGTTCATTTCTGAAGACGGGGAGGAAGTGTGTTCCTTCAGCACACACACACACACACACACACACACACACACACACGAGGGAAAATTAGAGGAAAAAGCAAAATGTTAAGTGTTAAATCAAGTTCTAGGGTAAAACATTTTAATGTTAAAAGGTTAAAAGTTAATACATGATTGTGTTAAAAAATAACAATTTTAACATTCCAAAATCAAACAGCCCTAAAATAAAATGTCTCTTGTAATTTTGTCATTAAGTAGTGCTTTTAAGATGACTTCGTAAAATTGTCCCAAGGTAAATTCACCTATTGCATAACTTACACTTTTCTTAACAGGGATCTGGTGTCAGAAATGAGCAACAAGTTGAACCTGACAGAAGAGGCTCTGTCCAGGGCCTCCCAGGAGGGCAACGTTACAGACACTAAACTCGAGGCGCTGAGAGAGGATGCTCAGAAACTGGAGCGCACTGCCAAAGAGCTTCTGGAGCAGGTTGAGTTTGTGAAGAACTCTGATGTGCGGGGTGAGTAATATACCAGTTAGAGTTTATACATAAAGAAATCATAAACCTGTCAAGTTAATTAAAAATGGCTGCCTCTTGTACTGTCCTACAAAGGCAAAGTGCAGTAACTATGTGAACATTGGCATGGGGAAAAATGCCTTTAAAGTTGTCATACTGCCCAGTCAAACATGTTGTAGGTAAAATATTGCTGATTTTTTAATTTACTTCATTATAGGAAGAAGCAAGAAATTTAGTCACAAGACAAAAGTGGTGTTATAAAGTCAATTTCCAGTCTGAACTCAGTTTTGACAAAATATGTAGTTACTGCCTTTTGGCTTTGTAGGGCAGTGTAACTAATAACGAAAATGTTTCTACAATAAAGGCAGAATTTAATTCTATTTTCCATTTTTTTATTATATTTGACATTTCTAAAGATTAAGGAAGTATAATTAACTCTAATTCAATTCTACTGTTCTTAGGAGCCACAGACAGCATCACCAAGTATTTCCAGCAGTCCCTGGAAGCAGAGAGCCGAGCCAACGCCTCCAGCAGCGACCCAGACAGCATTGTGGAGCAGTCCGCCTCCCTGAGACAGACAGTGGAGCAGAGGATGAACGAGACTGGAGACGAATTCATAAACAAGCAAGAGGAACATGCCAAGAGGCTGGATGATCTCGCCGGACAACTGGAGACCCTCAGTCTTGCAGAGCTTAGCGAAAAGGTCCGAAACCTAAACATAGTAATGTCCACATGTTATGTGTGTGTGTGCATGCGTGTGTGTGTGCGTATGTGTGGCAATGGGGATCATTTCAGCCACAAATAATTCTGTTCTCAAACAGTAATTTAATTAACATTCACTTCCACAAAGTTACAGACCTCATGTCCTAAGCAGCATTCGTCCAGTGGAGTAACACGCAGGTGTTTTGTTGACTCTGGTTCCTCAGACGTGTGGTGCTCCTGCCGGGTCGGAGGCCTGTGCGGACTCTCCCTGTGGGGGTCTGAGCTGCGTGGACGGGGAGGGCAAGCTGAAGTGTGGTGGGGAGGGCTGCCAGGGCCTGGCCACCCTCGCATCTGGTGCCTGGCAGAAGGCCAAGGACTTTGAGCAAGACATCGTTGGTGCAATGGAGGAAGTGGACAAGCTATCAAAGCTGGTAAGTGTCACCCTTTATTTTCCAGGTCCTTTTTTAGTGTACCTACATGTAACAACATGTAATATTATGTACTGACACTGTATATACCCAACACTAACACTAACCCTGTGGTACAGTGTAAGTACATAATGTTACATGTTGTTACACTGTACCTAATCGATGTAACAGGGACAGTAAAATAAAGGGTAACCTCTAGCCCTTACCCTAACCCTATGGTACAGTACATAATGTCCCATATTGCTACACAGTTTGTTATACTGTCTGTTTTATGATGTAGACATAATGTAAGTTGGACTGTAAAATATGGTGCAACCATAAAGTGTTTTGGATGTTTCATGTAAAGAGCAACAACTTGCTCATGCAGCAGTAGCTGGTCTTCTGATGCTGGTGGTTGATTTATTGGTTTTATTTTTGGACAAGCAGACAAAAGATCCATAGAATAGTAAACTAAAGTGAAAACTCTTATTTCTAATATGGTCCTTGCTGTTGGGTACTTGTTGTGCTAGTGTACTTGTCTGTGCAGGTTTTAGTGTCCTTATGTTAGTGTACTTGTTTGTGCAGGTTTCAGAGGCCAAGATCAAGGCGGACAAGGCCAAACTGAGCGCTCAGGACGTCCTCCTGAAGACCAACAAGACCAAGCAGCGCGTGGACCAGAGCAACGAGGAGCTGCGCACCCTGATCAAGCAGATCCGAGACTTCCTCACACGTGCGTTGGTTTGGTGGCTCTTCATGGTTACCTACTTACTCTTTACTCATTGGTCTGAAAGTACAGACATCTTCAAAAGATGCCTTTTTAGTTTATACTTAATTGATTAATTACCAGATATGTATTTTTGTAGATTATTAGAATAACTAACCAGTAATTGGGGCTGTATTTGTGAAGCGCTGGGGGAAGTGTGGCCATGATCTGTTATGTTGAGGATGCCACTTGTGTTGATGTCTGTTCTGTGTCTGTTGGACTGCCCCGGCACTGCTTAAGTGGTCGCCAGGCAACAAACTCTGGGGGACCGTTGGGGAGAGGGGATTATGTTTGGAATGTTGGCTGAGGATGGACATCCATATATGGCACACTAGCATTGGGGCACCCCATGTAACGCTGTGGTTAATCATAAAGGTGCTACGCTTAAGAAATTCACAGCAATTACTCATAAAATGGTCCTGATGTGTCAACAGAGATTGAGACAAAATGTTGAGTTGAAATACTACCGCCGAAAGCATGAATGTCTGCACAGCCAGTGTTCCCATTATAAAAGCTAATTTACAGCCTGGAAATATTGTGTTTTGCCTCTTGCCCCTTAAGAGGGGTAGCCATGCTTTACAGTACTTTGAATTTGATTGCAGTACAAATTTTGTTCACAGTGCTACCTACAGCACCTCTAATAGTGACGCTGTTCTATACAGTGCAGGTTTAGGAACTTTAAAGCAGTACTATAGTTTTCGCCTTTGGTTGCCCTATAGACGTAGAGAACTACAGAGAGACGTCCACTCCTCTAAACTTACTTAGTGCGGTTATAGCACATGGAGGGTGGCAAAGTGAATTCAGAAGGGCCTTCCACCCTGTTACAAGTCGGTGTTGCTTTAAGCAGGCTGCCTGGTCTGTGTGACCCTGGTTGTGAGTGATTGAGTGACTGACTGTCTGTTCCTGTAATGGCTGCAGAGGATGGTGCGGACCTGGAGAGCATCGAGGCCGTGGCCAATGAGGTCCTGGAGATGCAGATGCCCACCACGCCGGCCCAGCTGCAGAACCTGACCGATGAGATCCGCGAGCGCGTGGCCAGCCTGTCCGACGTGGAGGACATCCTCAACCAGAGCGCCGCCGACATCCAGCGCGCAGAGAGCCTTCTGGAACAGGCGCGCAAGGCCAGGTGAGTTAACTGGGGGTTAACCAAGGGTACTCTACGCACTGAGATACAATTAGTTATTGCTCTGAAAGAATACTTTTAAGAGATGCCTAAAAAATACAACTTTTTAATTTAGACTTAGTTGATTAATTACAGTATGTAAGTGTATGTTGTGAAAAATTTGGTGTTACATTCATAATTTTTCAAAAGTTAGCAGAGTATGTTTTGTTTATAATTTGGTACTTAATGTGTTGTACGTCACGTTCATTATTTGCAAAGGCAATTCTGACTGTCCTGACACTCTTGAGGAACACACTCAGTGCCACACACTGCTGCCCTCTAGAGGATAATGAGGCTTTGCAGGTTTAGATATAATAGTGGATGGTAAATGTCCAAACTCAACAACAAGGCTGCAAAGAGATCTTTTGACCCTTAATGCCAATTTCTGAAAACAATGGAAAAATATACCATAACAGTCTTGTTTGCTATGTGTCCATTCATTTACTCATAGTAAACCCCAGAAAACCTTTTTTTTTTTTTACATTTGCTGTTTAAATTTGAAACCAAATCAAAACCTAATTGAAAAATGTCATTGGACCGTTGTAGGTCAGTAAGCAGTTTTGGTTGCACACTTTTAGTCCTAATATGCCTTAAATCCACAGTAAGGAGGCCACGGACGTGCGGGACTCTGCTCTGATGGTGAGAGAGGCGTTGGAGCAGGCTGAGAAGGCCCAGAACGCCGCCACAGAGGCCATCCGGCAAGCCTCGACCGACATCAGAGGCACCCAGGATCTCATCACCTCTGTGAGTAAACATGTCACGGGAGGTCAACGTTTTTTTCCAGCGGTAGTTTTATTGAAATGGCCGTAGTGGTCATCCCCTTGCTTTTAAGCTCATTAACCATAACACCACTGGAAAGAGAACTGAATAAGCTTTAGTTTGCATGGCATTGCTTTTGCATTTTTAATTGTGGTAGGCTCAGTGATTGATTTAAAAAGTGGTCCAGTTTTTTGTTTATCCTGTACAAAAATATATATTCTTTTTTTGTAATACATTCCAATCCAGGTGAAAATCAGTGTAGTTTTGCAAACGGTTGCTTTGGTAATGGACAAAGATAGTATTTGTTAGTTTGTCTAAAAAATGAAATATACTCTTTGTTTGTACATGTTATTTGCTTGATGACGATATGCTTTTGATGTGCTTTCGGTGGCAGGTGGAATCGGAAACAGCAAATTCGGAGTTCAAGCTGAATAACGCAACTCAGTGGCTCCATCAGCTGGAGAAACACGTGGCCTTGCTAAAGGAGAAGGCCCAAAACACGACCAGCACTGCGGAGAAGACGGAGAAAGACATGGAGGACATCAACAAGGTGGCCGAGCAGGTCAAAAAGGTCAGACTGCCAGTTCCAGGCTCATATGCCGCTACATAAAGTGGAGACAGACAATAGAGTATTACAAAAGCCAGAAAAGCACTGAGAGAGCGCAGACACAACACATACCAGTTTGGGCTCTTAGAGTAGCTTGAGATTAAAGAATGATTAAAGAAAGTTTAATTGTAGATGGTCATTTTTTTAGCTTACGCCTCTGATAGATCTTACCCGTGACAGAATAATAGCCTGTTTGCCAAAGGTGGAGATCCTAGCTTCAGGAAATAAGAAGAAACCTTGCCACAGACTTCATCCAACCGTTCCCTGAACGAGCTGATCCTAATGAGCACAGAAATCATTACAATAGTAGAGCTAATTAGTGAAATCATCTGTGTTAAGTGCACAGTCATAAGGTATACATGGTAGGATTTCTGCTTTCTAAAACTGGTATCTCCAATTTTGCTTTTTGCACCAGACACAAGAACACTTGGTTTCGGGCATGTCTTAACAGAAATTTCCACCTTAGCTCTGTGCTTACTTACAGTACATCTGACCAATCACCAATGTATTCATGGTTTTTTAACGTGTATTTGTTCAGGACCTGGACAATGACATAAAGGACAAATACAGCACAGTGGAGGACCTAATTACGCAGAAAGCGAGTGGCATCGCTGATGCGAAGAAAAGAGCTGAGATGCTACAGCAGGAAGCCAAAGACCTGCTGCTACAAGCCAGCGACAAGCTGCAGCTCCTCAAAGGTTTGTCTGAGAGACACCCACAAAAATATAACACAGTTATAACAAAAACATGTTATGTAAAACATGTAAGACTAATAGTACACTGTAAAAGGTACTGCACAGAACCAACTTTAAAAAATCAGGACGATGTGGATATATGTACAATGTGGATACTACATGGATCTTTTTACGCTGCGTAGCAAGCAATACCATGTATGTTATGTCATTGATATATGGTGTTGTCAAGTTAAACCAATGTAAAAAGATCCATGTTTCGCATTGCCTGCATTTTTTGATTTTGGTTCAATTCAGCACTTTCTACAGTGTAGTAATTATTATTATAGTAATAGTTTTCATCAACACCTTCATTATTATCATCATCAGTAAGATCATGCCAATGTCAGATCTGTGGTATTATTTAAATCGGTCCTTGTGTGTCTTTGTGGCTAGACCTGGAGAAGTCGTACGAGGACAACCAGCAGACGTTGGAGGACAAGGCCAATCAGCTGGTGGACCTGGAGAAAGCTGTGCGCGAGCTTCTGCAGGAGATCAGCCACAAAGTCACCCTCTACAGCACGTGTCTGTAGAACATCAGAAGCATTCCGGAACAATAGGCAGTTTTGCCGTTTTTCAATGAAGTTAATGAATAGAAATGTCCATTCAAAAGCAGTAAGTTAAGTTCAAGATGAAGCAATAAAGTTATTTAAAGAATAGCCTACTCCTGAAAGCATTTGTTAAATTCCACTTTGAATACTGATGTGATGTTAAACCTAAATTCTATTTTAAGTTTATAAAATGCCTGTCAAATTCTTTTTTTACCACTCAAAGTTGTGTAAAGCAAAGGTTTTGTGAAGACCTGAATCATATAAAGGTTTTTCATACACAAGCAAATTGAGTAAGTCTTTTCATGTGTAGTAATGCCCATCAAATTTATAATACATTGGAAACTGTAAAATAAGGTTAACAACCAGTCAAGAGTTCATCTCAGTTTGGTCTGGCATCAGGGCTACTCAAACAGTGTCAGGCTGTATAACTGCCCTTTGTAACGGACACAACACTGGTTTTGTTTGGTCAGAGAGACCTTCAGAATATGCAGTTATTACCATAAATATTTTAATAAAGAAAGAACCAACTATGGGATTGTTCCCAAATGTTTTACCCCACAGATGTGGTATTTTACTGGAAGTGCGGCAGTGTTACCATGGCATGTCAGTGAAGTCCGGTAGAAGTCCAATCTAAGTTTAACTTGAGATCTTGAATTGGTCGTATACAGTTCTTTTTTTGTGAGGAGATTTTAGTAGAAACACATTGAAAGTTGAGCAGATCGTATTAATGTCTGAGAGACGAAGGACGATAAGACGGCTCAAAAAAGAACATTCATTTTTCAGGTAATTTAAGATTCTCACTCAATGATTTAACCCACACCCCTTTATTAAACATTTATTAAATAATATACCAAATGTCATACAAGGTACATCCCATCTTCACAATGTGTATGTAGGAAGCTTCTGACAGTCCAGGGGGTATGGGGTTTCCAGAGTGTGCGTATGGACAGTTCCAAGCAGTTACAGTATGTACAGTATATGGGATCCCAGGGGCCGGCTAGAAGTTGATGGGTTTTCCGAATGAGGCTGCTAGATTGGCTTCTCTGAATGCTTCAGACACAGTCTACAGTCGGCATTGAAAGGGGGAGAGAGAGAGAGAGAGAGCGAGAGAGAGAAGAAAAAGGTCAGTTGTCAATCTGCAGTAGTTGGGTTTCTATTCACCTTCTTTGTATCAGTGAAGTGTGTTCATAGTGATACAGCTTAAACAGATGTGTATCAGCGTCCGTTTCAGACAGCAAATTAGAAAATGAATGTATATTTCAAGTGTTTCCAAGTGAGGATATCTTATTCAAATAACTAAAATGCACATTAACAGGTTGGGTGGAAACCGGGTTAGTAACGCTCAAGAAGAGCTTGATATAGAGTCAAATAAATCATTGCTAAAAAAAGATGAATTTGATAATGGCTTACAGGATGAGCGTGGCATACTCTGGCAATGTCCTCACATGATGCTCCGTACTCCATCGCTAACGCCGCTTCGTTGATCATCTCTCCAGCCCCCTACACAACACAAGGCGAGAAGGAGTTTTACTGTGCTGTACTTTGATGTCAACACTCATTCAGGAAGGGCCATGTTGTTTGTGTTTTAACAGATACTACAATACAAAAACATTATAATCAGAAATACTTGGCTAACATTTAGAATTTAAAACATACATTTCAAGTAAATGGAAGCATATCTTACAAAAGCCTAGTAACATAGAAACATATGAATCGTATCCACTGCACAATGAATGACTAGTACATCAATCATGAAAATAAATAAATAAGTACTTTATAGTAATTCCAATGTGGTGATCTCAGCCATAACCTTAAACTGTAAAGCGGACTTTAGGAATGACAGAAGACAGCAATATGTTGTGTGTTGGGGTACTTACAGATCCCAGGATGTGAGCGCCCAACAGCCTGTCTGTCTCTTTGTGACTCAAGATCTTCACCAGTCCGTCTGTGTCCGCGTTCGTCTTCGCTCTGCTGTTGGCCGCAAAGGGGAATTTGCCAACCTTGTATGGTACGCCCTAAAAACAGAAAGAGACCAACCGTATATGGTACACCATTAGAAAGAGAAGCAAAGATCTCAATATTCACTTACTTGTTGTACCAGGCTCACTGACCTAGGCCTTAGTACAACTTATATAATTGCGAAACATTTATATTTTTTTCATTTATGCATCAGTACACAGTTGGCTGGCAGGTACTACTGATTGCCCATAAGGCATGATTTTATGTTGCTCCTAGGGAACGTAATAAAACCATCCATTTATTGACCATTTCCCCAACTTACATTAACTCTGCATTATGCTGTTTCAGTCCTGTTTTACACTGTGTTCGAATTGAAGCAACATGTCTGTATTTTGAACTGGAATGTCCTAACTGAATGCAATACGAAGCAGTGCTTTGCTACGTGATGCAATACAGTGTTTTATGTCTCCTTTGTTCCTCCTGCCCTGTTTCTATTTTCACTATTTATCGCTTGTGTTAAAAAACAATCTATGGAGAAGAGTCACCTAGTTAAAAGGAGGATGTTGACACTACAGTCAGTCACTACACTGTAAGTTGTCATTGGAACACTACAGAACAATTCCTGGGTCGTACTACAGCATTCTCAAGTTGTTATAGTACATCCTACTAGTCTGTGGCTAGTCCGCTTCTACACAGCAAGCCTACTAGTACCAGATACAATTCTGACAGCCCCATTTTGCCTGTCCTCTGACCCAGATGTTTTCGAACCTCGCAGTGACTTATTGAATAGCACAGTGTGGTTTGGTTGTATACTGCAAAATTCTGCCGGAAGTAGCAGCCATTTGGGCCTTCTACTTATGTATTCGGACATACTACTGTACATTGTGGCTTCCTCATGTTTGGCTACGACATAAAAGACTAGTTGGGGTATTCAGACCCACCTCCTCTTTGAGCTGCTCCTCTGTTTTGCCAACCCAGGCCACTTCTGGGTGCGTGTAGATGACCGAGGGCACACAGTTGTAGTCGATGTGCACAGCGCCGCCCGCCATGCCCTCTACGCAGATGATGCCCTCGTCCTCGGCCTTGTGGGCAAGCATGGGCCCTGCCACCACGTCACCAATAGCGTAGATGCTGTGAAACAGAACCCGAAGAGCTCTTTACTTTTTACAAGGCTTAATCTCTGCAAAGGTATATATCCTTAACGATGTTTGGTACACACTGCTAGGACACAGAAAATCTGGTAAATTCACCACCAGTCATCAGCCTCTCTCTCTTTTCATTATTTGTACACTGTAGAAATCTCAAAACTATGAAAGTAACACTAGTGGAGTTATGTGGGAATAAATGTGTACACAAAGCTAAATGTTCTACATTGTAAGGTTTTCACAGCCCACTTTTGCTGTGATTTTGCTGTGACATTTCACACTCCTGGCATTTTCTCAGTCACTGAAGTTTCCCTCTGTTAGTGCATACTGTCTTAAAATGGCAACACAACATGACAGCCAATATTAAACTCACCAACCCTATGTGTATATAAATGACAAATTGAAAGTTAACGTGAACATTTCAGTTTGCTGTTGGAGTCAATGACTCATTCATGAGCTTATACTTATGACATAAATATATTTTTTTTAATTGTTAATGAGTACTTGTAAAAAAATTACACAATTACACAGAGCCTTACCTTGGGACTTTGGTCTGGAAGCGATTGTTGATGGGGATCCTGCCTCTGTTGTCGAGCTCGATGCCCACCGTCTCCAGGCCCAGGTTTTGGGTGAAGGGGCGCCGTCCGATGCAGACCAGCAGCACCTCACAGGTCAACGTCTCGCTCTTGCCACCAGCCGCTGCCTCCACCCTGCCAGGGTTAGGAAATTATAAGCAGGTAAAAATAGGTAAAACTTAAAAAGAGGTTGAAAATAGCTATATGAAAGACAGAAAGATGGAAACCCTTTATTATTATGGCGTGGTCATTTTACATCTGAATGTAGTTTACACAATGCCAACTATTTTATACAGATAAAACGTTTTTTTTTTTATGTTTGAACTCAAATGAACATTGGGCACTTTCTAACGTGCCTCAGGCACATGCAACTGTAGCAAATCATAAATAGTACCCTTGTTTAAAAAAACAAAACAAAAAAAACAACATAAAAATTCCATAAACTTACGCAACATCAAACTGTCCATCTGCTCTTCTGGTGGCTCCCATGACCTTTGTGCCCAGTTTGAACTTCATGCCCTGCTTCTGAAGTATGCGCTGGAAGTTCTTGGAGATCTCCATGTCGATGCCCATACCTCCTACATGGCCCAGGAACTCAACGGCTGTCACTTTGGACCCGAGTCGCTGCCACACAGACCCCTAGAAGACGGATGTAAGGATTAGAACAGAAAGAAAGAATGCGTCTACCAGTGATGGGAAACCTGGATTCTGAAACTACGATCCGGTTTCAAATATTCCAAATCAACTGAATCCACCTGGGGTGCGTTTCCCAAACAACCAACCAACTTAGCTTTAAACCAACATGGTACGATGCACCGTTGAGCTAACCAACAACCAAAGTGCGACTGTGTCCCAAACACTGTCGTACCTTCATAGTCTGAACCAAGTTGGTTTGAACCAATATAGTCCAAACCACAATGGTTTCCAGATGTGTTCGGACATGCTCGTGCATTGTCGGAAGCAGAGAGAAACAATCCGAAGCAGGCTATGACCTTGTGAACGGAATTTAACAGATGACTAATTATGTAGCCGATTATATATCGCCTAATAATAGGCTATTTCACATGATGTCGGGAATAACTGGGAAATAAACAATAGAAACTGAATAAATCTAACGGTGGAAAGTATCACTGAACCCTACTACTGGCTTAGTGTTCATTTGTAATATAGCCTAGTGACAGATTTGCAAGACATTTCAGTGATTAAATAAACTTTAACATTGTTTATTGAATGACGCAGACCTCTGGATATGAACACAGATGAGTTGTGACTATGTCTCATAAGCAGCCTAGTTCTAGGCAATACATTAAGCTATAGGAAATCTCCCTGACTTTGAAGTCATGTGGAAGACAAAGTCTATACAATGCTTTTATTTTATTTAAATCACATATACTACGAGCCATCACAGCTAGCCTGATTAAAATAGCTTTCAAAATGCTATTTTGCATAGACACCAGGCGATGTGCCATCTGTAGATGCATGTGCCAGTATGCTACACGCTATCAACATCAGGTTTATTGTTTACAATGTACGTAATGACGGAGGAGCTGGAAGTTTATTTTCACCTTGGCGACCTGCAATTTGAAGTGTATGAACACAAGCCCAAGAATATGCAGGCTGGCATAAATTGGACACACTATGTTAATACGCAACAGGGGAGACACGTTCACCCTGAAACTACGTTAAGAAAAGTAACGTGGCAGTTGAGAATGTCAACAATTTCATGTAGCATTTAAATTATGCATCATCTCGGTTTGGAACCAGAGTACTATCTACAAACACAGGTGTGCATGACCTGCGCTCTACCAACAGCACCACAGAAGCAGCTCCTAGCTTACGGAATTTGGAGGTACTTGAAGGTACGTCACAGCATGAGTCGCTTAAGCCAAACTGCCAAACGAGTTGCAAATATCCTCCTAGATCAATCGTTTTGCTACAACAACGGGATTTTTAGATTCTACACTGTATATTTCTCACCTCGTTTGGTAAAATCTGAGGGATACAACGCCAAACAACGGAGATATTTACAATGATCGAGGATTTCGAGACATTCGGTCCGCCATGTTGGATGCCGTCGAGACCTTCAAACAACGTTGGTTAGGTGGAACTAAGCACCGAGAGCTGTGGTTGCAAACCTCACTAGTTACCAACGTGGTTGCGAATGTTCGTGTTTTGGGACACGCCTGTGTCGGTCGCACTATGTTGGGACTATGCTGGTTTACACTATAATGGTTCAAACTATGTTGGTTCACACGAACGAAGGTTTTGAGACACACTTGCGTCGCACCTACATAGTTTGAACCAAGTAAGTTGCTAACAACGCTTTTGGGAAACACACCCCTGTGCGGTTAATACAAGCAGGTTCACTAATCAACAGTCCTACCAAAAGAGCTAATTAGAATCAGCTGATTTCATGAATGGCTGGAACATTACACTTTGCTTATCCAGAGTGACTTACAGTTATTTACAGGGTTTCAGTTACAGTCCCTGGAGCAGTGTGGGGTTAGATGCCTTGCTCAAGGGCATTTCAACCATGGGTAGGGTGGGATTCGAACCTACAACTCTCCAATCCCAAGGCCAACTCCCTAACCACTAGACCACAGCTGCCCCAAATTCATGCTACTGGATTGAAGCTTTAAAATCTAGGTTGCTCATCACTAGTGCATTCAATTAGATTGAAAAAGAGTAAAACATTTTTCTAAAGTGTGTCAGCTAAACAGATCTTTTGTGAAATATTCTAAGAGAAAAAAGATATGGTGTTTTGCAGTGAAGGAGTATGACTATGCTCTTTGGTTTGCACAAATACTTACCAGTTCCACTCCAATGACTCCAGCTCCAATCACAATCAGACTCTCTGGAACCTTCTTCAGACAGAGCGCTCCGGTGGAGGACACCACAGATTCTTCGTCAATCTGTGAAACAGTAAAACATCGATCTGTGGACAAGTGAAACAGGCCTGGCAACCAGCTTAAAGCACGGCGCACAACAAGCCACTCAAGCAACTCACTGTTTTAAGTAGTAATTTGAACACATAACAGCCAAATAAACAACGTGACAGTGAAGTTTTAGGGGACTGTGGTTTACAGAGGTGGAGATCCTACCTGTCCAATGATTTGTGTGATCATTAGGACAGGCTGGTTCAGAAGATGGTTGGATCAATTATGTGGCAGGGTTTTTTTTTTTTCCTTTCTGGAGTTGGAATCTCCACCTCTGTTTGTGGTTTATGGACAAGTACTGCAAGTTGTTTTACTCTTTGTTGCCCGGGTAATACTTTTAAATATTTTCATATTTTTAAATATTTTTAATGTTAATATTGTTTACCTCAATCCCAGAGAATGGGGTGACTTCTGATCCAGTGGCAATAAGGATGTTCTTGGTGTTGATCACCTGTTCCGTGCCATCGCCAAGCTTTGCTGTGACCTGGTTCTTACCAGTGATTCTTCCAAACCCATTGACATGCGTGACCTGTCAGACAACATACTTGAGGATCAGGTATTATATTGTCCCAAAAAGGGAATTTTGGCACAACACACTGCACACTAAACAGACATGCAGCACAATGAACACATAACATAGCATAACATAGCATAACACAGTATAATAATAGACTACAGAACAATATAGCACAGCATAGAAAACAGCCAGAACAAAGTCTTAGCTATGGTCACAACTATGACATTGACAATTGACATTTTATCGCTAGAAAACTTGTCAGTATGAATACACAACACCTCACAACCTCAACAACTGAATCTAACAACTGGCATGTCAAAGAGAAACAGCATGGATTGTAGAATACAAGACAACACAGCAGGAGCATATACCACCGCTAAGGCCTTGTGCAATATTCACCATGCCCTTGCATATACTCCCCTTTCCCTTTGTTCTGTTCTGTTTGCACAAAAAAGAGAATTGCAATCTAAAGAGTCCCTGACCCAGCAAACGTACCTAAGGCACATCTCCTCCCTGCTGTTCAACACTTGTCAACTAGTCCAGTATTTCACAGCACTCTGACATCCTCAGGACCATATGACATTACCATGTGAAGCTGGACAATGACTTCCGAGCAAGGCGAGGTATGAAGGGCCTCCTGTTAGGCCTACTAAAGCTAGGTGTGAAAGGTCTGAAACCAGACTAGCCATTGCCTATGGTTTTCAATGGGGCTGCCGCGCGCAAGTTACAAAAAATCGAAGGTGCACGCACGGCAAACCTGCGCTTGAGAACGCCGTGCCAGATGTGCACTGACGTCATTTTGACGTCACTTTTGCGTGCGCACCACTGCGCGCGACGAGTATATCCAGGCCTTAACAGTGTTTTGGAAGCAATAAGGCCCTGTTCACACAAATATGAGAAGCAAAGAACTGGTTTTAATTAAATAATTACTAACTGTACTTAAAGAGAAATGTAACACCTTTAAGTTGATGGAGACTACTGCTTGAAGAGTAAGTCCTGAAGGAAAATATTATTCGACTTAACTGGGCTTGGACAATAGACTATTTATTAGGAGCTCATCTTACAAACTGGCCAGATCAGACTTCAGATTTGTTTCTCCTAGAACACCAAAAGGCGAAGAACGTACAAATAAACTAAAAGTAAAGTTGACATGTTTCTGTAAGAAAAAGACCAGTGTAAAAAAGCAACATTTCCCTCTGGAGTTTATATTACCTGACATTCAAATGACTTTATATACAACTCACTTTCCTGAGAGAAAAAAAACACAAGAGAGATAACTTACTTTGTTTTGTTTAAATAAATGTGCAATGCCTCCTGTTAAGGCTTTGACTGCTCCACTCTTCTGGGCCATCATCTTCTCCAGGTTTAGGGATATCCCTGAAACTACAGAACATGTGTGAGCACGGAGTCCAAGCTGCAAACATATCATTACCTCGGCCAAGGAGTTTCTTTTTTGCCGGCGTTGGTTTGTTTATTTGTTTGTTAGTTAGCAAACCTACACAAAAGAACAGATCTGCATGACATTTTCTGGAAAGGTTGGAAATGGGCCAATAAAAAAAACAATAGATTTTGGTGGTTATGCAATTGTTGGTGGTGATCTAAATTCAGGATTTTTTTCAGTATTCTTCCTTATTAAGAGTTAGGAATGCTATAAATGCTTTCTAGTTTTAATTATTACCAGTTTGAAGATTGAATCACAAAGGATAATTGTTCTCGACAAACAGATTCCATACATAAACCACAGTCTAATCAAGAAAACAGTGATGGGGGTAGTAGCTACATTCAATTTATGGTGATCCAGGAATGATTCATTTTAGTTATTTTATGCTATTATGATCGAAAAACACAATGTTCATAGTTTGTTTATTTCTTCTGGAAAGGGCAATAACACTAATCTTAGTTCTTACTTTCAATGCCTCTGTTTTCAAAGTCCTTCCCATGTGCGAGATGGTAGAGGTATGAATTGTTTAAGAGTGCCTGCAAAAGAACAATACATGACAGGAAGTCACTCGCCAACCTGTGACCCAGTGGCAATGCATCAATCTGTTCTGTTTTCATAACCACTTTATAATTAGAATATTTGTCCAAGACAAATGCTTACACAAAGTCCAATATCTAATTTTAATTGAGTTCACATTTTGTCAAAACTATTATTATTGAATTGCACTACCTTGGAGGGTATACAGCCAACATTCAAGCAGGTTCCCCCGAGAGTGGCATTCTTCTCCACACATACCGTCTACATGTAGAAAACATCAAACACATGCTGTCTACATATAGAAAAACATCACACACATACAGCCTACGTGTAGAAAACATCACACACATACAGCATACATAAAACATCACACACATACAGCCTGCATGTAGAAAACATCAGACACATACAGCTTACATAAAACATCACAAACATAGATAGCATCATCATTCATGAGTTACTCTTTTCAATCAGTATCAATTTTTCTTTACATATTCATCTAAAGCAGTGGTTGTCAAACTGGGGAAATTGTACAAAATAAAGCTGTCAGTGGGTCATCAGCTCTCACCAGCATAAAGATAAAGTTCAGGTACAGGCTTTATGTGGAAAAAGATCATACATTTAAACTGTCCTCAACACAGCCCAATCGAACATACATTACTATCTACCACATTATATATATGTTCACAGTTTGTTTATGCAACAGTAATTATACAAAAATATGTATTATTTTATATAGCAACTGGTCCATGGTACAGGGGGTACTCGGTAGGGCTCACCAGTGTCACGAGGGACATATAGCAATTTAAAGTTTGGGTACCACTAAAACAAAAAAGGCCCCTTACCTTGAAACCGAGTTGTGCTGACTTAATTGCTGCAACATAACCGCCAGGACCGGACCCCACAACTGTTACATCAGCTTCAACTGCAAACACAATTACCTCAGCTTATGGCATGTCTTAAAATGGCATTTTACTACCAGTGCTACTATACTACTAATAGGGAACTCCAGCGGGTCCAACTGACTTTTGACAGGACGGAGCAAAGGCTAATCCCTGTGATTGAACGACCTCACTGCTTAGGGCATTATGATAAGACAGCAAACTCACTCTGTGCTTTGTCAGCATACGTCCTTACAGACAATGCAGTTGCTTGATGGAGTTTGCAAGGAAGATGTGAGCCCCGCTGGTAAAAGAGAGAGAAACTGCAGGTTAAGCAACATTTCAAGGCTGGTGTGCACTAACTGAAACTGGTGAAGAAGTTGGTGAAGAAGTTTCCAGTCTCATTGTAGTTGTAGCTGTAGTTTTGCTAAAATTAACATCAAGGGTACCATGCAAAGCTTAAAGTAAAAATCCATCCACTAAGTTTGTACATTTCACTTTCTTCATGCTTTACGTAAAGTCATCGGGGTGTGTATCAACAGCGTAAACTGTTAATAGCCTCATTATCAACTTTCATTCAGTCTTCAACATGTTTACATCACGATATTATGAGAAAATCTTGACAACAGAGTTGTAGTTGTCAACTTGGGACTGAATCACTTCCTACATGCCTGAAAGATACTTTGGAGACTGCACCTTTACCGAGTCTGACTTACTTTGCATCAAAGAGCAAAATCTGTACATATTCTACCTTGTCTTGCTGCCCCCCAACACCCAAGGTAACGTTAAATGCAGCCTCGTCGTTAAAACCGACACAGCGTGACAGCCAGTTAGCAAAATAAAGTAAACAACCTGTAGCCACCTGGTTTGAAATGTCAACGTTACATGTATACCTGCGTACAAGAGTACCAAACAAACTGGCATGGTTCCTCCTATGCAACACAACTTAGCTTGCTTGTTAGCCACAAAGCTGAGGTTAGCATTGACACTGTAAAGCAGTTGGAATTTTGACGTTAGCTAGCTAACTATAGTTAGCCAGTTAGATGGGCCTTCACTTGATCACTGACAAAATAACCAAATTGTGATTTAATTACTGCTTCACCTACATGTTGTCATAGCATACACTCTGAACATATCAGTCGTTACATATGACCAATGTTTACCTTTGCCAAAGTACGATACAGCTGGTTCCAACTCTGCATTTTGACATTCGCCCACTTAACCTACAGCAGACGGAGCATCCAAGGACTCTTTGCTGTACGCGTGCGCTCTCGAGACCGAATAACTCGTCGCTTGCTTATGACGTAACACACCTAGCATTTGTCTGCTCTATGAATGAATGACTAAAAAAGAATACATGAATAAAAAGATAATAAATGAATAAAAGAAAAAATGAATGAACGAATGAGCGTTTTTCATGCTCCCAGACCTGCCAAATCATTCATAATTTATCAATTGTCTATAATCATTTGTGTGCTTCACAGCCTGCAAATGAAAATACACCCACAAACTCTCACAAAACAAGGATACAAGGATACAAGGAGTTTTATTTGTCACATGCATAGACATACTGGGTAGTAGGACATGCAGTGAAACTGTTGATTGTGAGTCTAGACTGTGCATGGGGAGTGGGGAGTAAAGTGTGTAGAATGCATTTATTAACTGATGCATTTTTTATGGCCCCAGACCTGCTATTTAGTTTGTAATTCATCCATTGTCCACTGTAATTGTTTGGTTTGTGTGTTTCACACATTGACAGTGGTTTGATAGAAATGTTTCCCTCGAAGCCTTTTTTCTTCTGCTTAAATTTGCTTTGGTCCCAGTAGGTAGTCTCAGTTTGGTATCATAGCAACGCCACCAAAACAAAACGAGAAAGAGGTGTGATACAGTCTATGGCCATGACGTCCACTAAGGAAGACGAGGCAGCAAAATATCTGGAAAAACACAAAATTTTAGAGCTTATGGATAATTTAACAAGCATGCTATTCTTTCACAGGCCAGGTGAGCAAATACTGCTTACGATACCTGTAATAAAAAAGTACATCACTATAACGCTGGTTAGTTTCGTTTTAAGTAGCAAGCAGGCCGTTGGAGTAGACAATCCTACGAGAGTAGGTTTACTTGTTGTAATATCCGGACTATGAACAGATGGTTGTTGTTGTTGTTGGTTTATTGCTGTGTTTATTTATTTACGAAACTACAAAATTTTGCATTGACAGAATGGTTGTAATTTAGACCATCATCTCTCACGCCAACAGGAATGGTTATTCAGGCTACAAACCAAAGGATAGAAACTAGCAATGATCGTTTTTGGATAGCTATGTTGACTTCTATTCTCTCTATTCTAATTTAATGTACATCTGAACTATTTCAAAGCTCTTACAAGGTGAGAATGTGAGGTTTGGTATGAAGAGTTTCATGAACCAAAGAATGGCCATTTCATTTCGGCATGTTTGTGGCCCCATATTATCAACAAAATAGACACTACATACATCGCACCAGGAGAAAAACACGTATAATTTGAAAAATACTTAAGTATTTATGTTTTTTTTTTTTTACAATTTGTATACTTCAAATTATTATTATTTTAAATGATATAGCAACTCGCACTAGGAGTAAATCTAGCAGATTACTTTGACTCAAATAAAGTCTTGTTCTCCTCTGGTAGGGTTTGACATGTATCGGCCGTGAAGACATAGGCCAACATTTACAGTGCTTTACAAGCTGTGTGGTTTTTCTACCGTTCTTTTCCTATCTTCCTTTTTATTTTATACAGAAAGACCACGAGAATTCTTAATTGAAAAATTAGAAGACCTGAAAATGTCTAAGATGTCCTCTCTGGACAGCCCCTGTCTGTTTTCCGATGCAAACTTGGATGCCGTTTTTGGAATCTTGGACCCTATTGGTCGAGGTCACATCACTTATGCTCAGTTCAAAGAAGGTGAGCCCCTAAAATGCACAGGCTATCTGAGTATTCATTGCAATAGTTCATTTAAGTTTATGTTTATGATTCCTGGCAGACATCTTTTTTATTTTTTTATTTTTTTAAGCAAGGGATACAGTGGATACAAGGATATTTATTTGTCACATGCATAGACATACTGGGTAGTATGTGATTGTGAGTCTAAACTGTGCATGGGGTGGGGGGAGTAAAGTATGTAGAATGCAGTTGGGGGGTGACTACCAGACGAAGGGCAGAGGTAGAATAGGTGATGGGGGTGGGATAAAGTGCAGTTGGGGTTGGGAAGGCGGACTAGCTGTGGTGGCCGATGATGGGCTGTGTGTGGGGTAGGAGGTGGCGCTGTGTGTGCAGCTGACAGCGCTGAGGTGGAGTTGGGCAAACGTGTGTGGAGAGGTGATGAGGGCGTCAGGAGGCGGGGAGCAAATAATGCAAAGCAATGTACAATACTAACACACCACCCTATAAACAGAAA
The DNA here is from genome assembly GCA_027475355.1 of Coilia nasus. NCBI lineage: Eukaryota > Metazoa > Chordata > Actinopteri > Clupeiformes > Engraulidae > Coilia > Coilia nasus. Next base: position 26,783,078 of record CM050208.1, read on the forward strand.
TATATGGCTAAAATATGTAATTTCTTTTTATCCAGCTCTTACCACCTTAGGGATAAAGAATATCAGTCATTCTCCGGATGGTTTTGCGACTGACCAGATATCAAAAAACACATTTAAAAAGGAGGCGTAAGTAAGCTTTTTAGGCCTATATACAGGGTGGCCCAAAAACTGGACTACTTTTTAAATGATTATATCTCCTTAATCATAGAGGCTACCACATTTAAAAACAGGCATACTAAAGCTCAGTCCGTTTTTTTCCAGTGATTTCATGATTTATGAGCATGCAAGCATTTTATTTCTGCCAGTTTTCTGAAAGTGACAAGTTTTAAACTAGCTTTTTAATGGCGGTAAGGGTGTTCAATGTGTCCTCCATCTCTTTCGACAATGACAACATCTTCCTCAAGAAGTGAAGGGGCGCTGACTAGTTAAATAATATTCCTGGCACGTAAGCCACATGTCGCCCATTTGTCAACTCGAAAGGTCAAGTTTGCCGCTAAGATGCAGGGGAAGAATGCTGGGGCCCTCAGTTAGTCGAATGTTCCCTTTTTTGTTTTGTCACCCTTCCTCAACTTTCTGGGAAAAAATTAATTAACCACTTTTGCCTTTTTTACCCATCTTAAGTGATGTGGTGTGTTGGAAAACTATAAAAAATATCAGGTTATGAAGCCAAAAGCAATCTGCAACTTTTTTTCACAAGTAGTTTAACCTAGAGCAGACATTTAAAAAGTGGTCAATTTTTATGGTCCACCCTGTATATATATTGTACCCTGTAATATTTAATTATTTTTATATTTATAATTTTAAACGATTTTCCATACAAAAGCTTTTTTATTGCCTTACACATCTGAATCACACTAATGCTTAGACTTTGGTTAGGGTTTCGACTTTGTTTTATACAATACTTTGTTCTTACATAAAGTTCTCATTGGCTTTTTTTCTATGTATCATGTTATTTTCCAGGAGAGCAGGACTATGTGAAAGTTCAGCAACATTCTTTAAAGATGAGGAAACTACGAAGCCAAATAACTGAAGATGTTCCGTCTGCATTCTACACAGACATGTGGCTCAATTTTGCTTATTTGTTTGTTTGTTGCACAGACTAACTTATTTGCTAAAACTTTATTTAATAAAAAAAATAAACCAGTTTGTGAAAATGCATCATTACTGTTATTAACATTGCTGCAGCACCTTAGACCATGGCTGTCAGCTTTCTCGTTGTTCTGGAGGATTCTCCCGTATTTCCAATGTCCAAACTTCTTTATTAGTAATCAAAATCAATATGTTTGACTGCTGCCACTTAAATCTTAAAGATTGTGCTACTTAAATGTTAGGCTGTTTTATGTGTGGAAGCCAATGTGAAGAAGACCACAGAAGTTTCAGCAATTACCCACTGCTCCACTGCAGAGTTACAAGATGAAAGACAGATAAGTAGTTCATTTTATCAAAGCATGTGCCAAACAACCTGTATTGTTTAAGGAAGCCTATCTTACATAGCCTTGTCACTAAAGACGCATCCATTTTTGAAATCTATCTATCTATCTATCTATCTATCTATCTATCTATCTATCTATCTATCTATCTATCTATCTATCTAAAATCAAACTATTTTCTTTTAGCCTTTCTAGTAGTTTACCCTTTTACATCTACTATGCAGATGTTCTTCCTATCTAATTTCTAGTTTGATTTTGGATGATGACATCTGCTAGTTAATTAGTTGAGGCTCGTTGTTATGGCCCTTTCACGTTATTGGCGCAGTTCCTAAGCACATTTGGCAGAGCACTTACGCCTAACCTGTGAAGTTCAATGACTTGCTAAATGTGTCACTGCATGTTGAAGATTTCTAGCACACGGTGGCGTACACGTGCTAGTTAAGAGGAGCCGCGTCACCTATCGGGGTTACTGAGTTTAGAGTGGATCACAAAAATTTGATCCATGAGAAATTAGACATTTGTTAAGATTTTTCATTTCGTTTAGACAACAAAGTATATTTTCTCGTGTTATTTTTTCCTGTCAGACAATCTGACCTAACGTATAAATGTTTTGTTTGTTTACCAATTAAATGTGCTTGTAAAATTGTCTACTCGAGTCGTTTAGCGTTGTCTTGTTTATGGTGCATACAGTTACAAAAAAAGCTTCTTTAAAAAAAAAAAAAAAAAAAAAAAACAGGAGCAAAGTTTTGACAGTGGTGGAACAGCAGGTGTGGTGCTATTCGAGAGCTCCATCGTTGAAGGAGTCTCAGAAATTCCATTCAGAAGCGCTGGATCGCTGTCCTTTTCAGCACCACCAAAAACCCTCTTCTTTTTACGGGCAAAGTGGAGGGAGAACAAAGTCATTGGCCAGGTAGGCAACAATCTTCAATATAGCTGCTTACGATATAGCGATGAAGTGTGAGATTGGTATCTGGCAATCAGTCGCTTTGTTTTGTATCTTATTCAAAAACATCACACCACACCCGGAGTTGCTCCGCTCTCTGACAGCAGGTGCCCAAATCTCACACTCACGCGCTCAGGATAGCCGAATTACGCACCAACTAGCAAGATTCTGGAAAACGGTGATATTTTTGCTACAATTGTAATTTGAGCGTTTTTATTTGCCATATTGGTTGTTCGTGAGTGGCTGCAGTCTTGAGTATAGCCTAAAGGTTTTAAAACCAATAAAGAAAGCCTAATTCCGACTGAACGTTTTGCGAGTTTGTGCAGCTATTTGTTTTGTCAGCTAAAGGTTGATAGGTGGAAACTAAGCGATACACTGAAGTTATATGTGATGCTGTGAAACTCCCTCAGTTATGCTGGATATGGGTAATTGAACTTAATTAATAATGGGGGGCGAAGGTGAAGAGGGTTGTCGAGAGCCATTGTTGTGAATGGCAGAAATATTCAGCCTCGCCTACTTGTTTCAGATTGATTTCTTTTTTATTTGAATGGTAGCCACAAATGTTCAAGAAAACAGTGAAAATTCCAGCTTATATGTAAGATATAATCGTAATCCTAATAATCGATTCTGGAAAATATTACCTCCGCCAGCTAGCCTACATCAAATATGGTCGTATAATCACAGGAGATTGCATCAAAGGTTAACAAACAAAATGTCATATAAAATTCCATTTAAAATGATGTCGCCATTGTTGATTCATGAAGCGTTATCAAGAACATAAAAGTTTAGGCTAGGCTACTTGTGACTTTTGTGACAGTTTTGATGCAGTTGCGTTTGTGGGGGGTGGCCCAGCAGCTTGAAGGTTACTGAGAGCTCCACATCTGCAATGACACCTTTAAACACATGTAGTCTATACAGGGATAGACAAGCTCCCACATAGCAAAGTTGGGCTGACCCACAAATTCACCTACACTATACCCATGACCTGTTTAGAACTGTATATTTAAGTATATTTCGTAATGCTTGCACTGGAAAACCTGCACTTTAGAGGTCAGGTAGAGGAGCTATAGTGAACTGTGTTAAGAGAACAGGCAAAAGGACTACGTGGCTGGACTTTCACTTTCTCAAGTCGATTTGTTCACCTCTGCTACCAAATATTCCAAATCACCTGGTTCTACCTGTGCACTTATAACAGGTGATTTCACTAATTAACTCCTCAACCTGGCTGAATAGCTGTGCTAATTGGAATCAGCTGACTTAATAAATGGTTGGAACAGATACATGGTCCTGGATTATAGTCTCAGGTAGAGCCCAGGTTGCCCATCACTGCATGTATATTGTCAATGCAAAATAAATACGATCATATATTTCTTATAAAGTTGTGCTTTAGGTGCATGCATATTTGTGTCAATTCCAACTTTCCTACACCACAATAGTTTGAAAACAAACAAAACAAAAGCAAAAATAAAAGCAAAATGTCCTCCTTTGCTTTTGTCTCTACAGACTTTACAGTGGTGACCGCCATCACACGCCATGAGGACATAAAGACATCTCCCTGCACCGGGCCAGGTAGCTTTGTTAAGCACCTATGACAGCAAGCACATCAATCCACCCTTTCTGAAAGGCTGCGGAGACAGAGGTCTGCTTCTTTGGAGTTGATAAGTCAGACCTCCATCACAAGAGTGCTTTTGAATTGCATACCATAGTCTAAACCACAACCTGGAGGAAAGTTCTAGGACAATTCTAAGGCCCTGGACTGACAAGTCAAGCCAAGTCAGTTGACCCAAAGTGCTTTCCATCGAGTGCAGGAAAGGGCCAGAGTTGTACAGGAGGGAAGTAAGGACAGAGCCTTTTGAGGTATCTATTAACATTTTCATTAACATCCAGAGGGCCCAAACGTTTATTCTTTCATTGGCCCCCAAACATTTCGAGCAGTGCCCCTGACCACGACTGTATTTTCTGCCTTAGATAAACAAATATATGCATACATACAGCAGTCTCTGTGTCAGCATGCATAGAGCATCAGTGTACTGCACAGCAGTACAGCACAGATATTTCATCATGCTAATGAGTGTTTGCTTAAGGACTCTGGCCACCACAGAGAAGCCGGAACTGCAGGCGCAGGAGTTTGCCCACTCCATCCGTCTGGACGGCGACATCATCCTGGGCGGCCTCTTCCCTGTGCACGCCCGCGGCGAGCCGGGGTCGGCGTGCGGAGAGCTGAAGAAGGAGAAGGGCATCCATCGCCTGGAGGCCATGCTGTTTGCCATCGACCTCATTAACAAGGACCCCGAACTGCTGCCCAACGTCACACTGGGGGCCCTCATCCTAGACACTTGCTCACGGGACACGTACGCCTTGGAGCAGTCGCTGACGTTCGTGCAGGCGCTCATCGAGAGGGACTCGTCGGACGTGCACTGCGCGAACGGCGAGCCGCCCGTCTTCGCCAAGCCAGACAAGGTTGTCGGGGTGATTGGAGCCTCCGCCAGCTCCGTGTCAACCATGGTGGCCAACATTCTCCGGCTGTTTGGGGTGAGTAGGCAGTGCTTGTTGCAGTCATGGCCTGGTGTTTGAGGTGAGTGCACTTGTTGCTGTAGGTAGTCATCTGATGTTTGGGGAGATTCCTCTTTACACTGATCACACTAATTGAGAAACTTCAGACAAACAAGCTTTCACTTTTTTCACATCTTTTCATCATACAGTTCAGGTTCAAGTTCAAGTTCAACTTTATTGCTGCATCTCAAATTATATTTCCATATATAATATGGGGGAGGGGGGGTTGTAGGCACTATTAATATTATTATTGGGGGGGGTTGTTTTTTAATGGGGCCTTACATTTCTAGTGGCTCAACTAATTACTGGTCTGGTATTCATACCTGTATTGATCATACCTGTATTGATCATACCTGTATTGATCATAGCTGACTGGGGAAACACTGAACACCTAGGACATGATCCCCTGATATTGAGGACATCACTGGAATGGAGTTTATGGAGATGTTTACCTAGTTAATATTTAAGCTCACTATCTGACAGAATGCCTAAAAACCTTTGCCGTCTGTCCCCTGCCTAAGTAGCGCCGTAGTAAAATTGTGTTTTTGCTGAAATATAGTCTGCTGTATTGGTTTACGCCAGAGGGCATCTGTAATTGAGCTGAGCTGTGTTGGGCTGAACTCCACTGAGAAATGTGCAGAGGAAAGAAAGAAGATTCTGGGTTGAAAGTGGCTGAGTAGTCACTCCCTCTTTTGCAATAAAGGAAAGATGAAAGTCTCGCAACTGCAGATTTTAAATTCCCCTGTGCCTGAGCTGCAGTCAGTAAACTTGTTAATGACTTTACTCTTCATTTGTCTGTCAATCAACCAATCAATCAATCAATCAATCTATCTATCTATCTATCTATCTATCTATCTATCTATCTATCTATCTATCTATCTATCTATCTATCTATCTATCTATCTATCTATCTATCTATCTATCTATCTGTCTATCTGTCTGTCTATCTATCTATCTATCTATCTATCTATCTATCTATCTATCTATCTATCTATCTATCTATCTATCTATCTATCTATCTATCTATCTATCTATCTATCTATCTATCTATGTTTTAACAAAAGATTCCTGTGGCATTAGTTGTTACAAAAGACTAAGCAGCCTGAGTTGATGATCGCAGAGCTGTTTTGCAGTGCTGAGCACAAAGCTCGTTGTGACTGAATCCCTCTCTAGTCCACTCTCTGCTGCAGATAAGCCTGCCATTTCCCCTGTCAATCATTTAATTGGTGTTGGAAGAAAAACACAAGGATGCTATTGCTTATCTACCACCATGACAGTGGGTGCATTTACAGCAAGGTGTCTCATGAAATATTGAGCGTCTGTCATGGCTTCCAAAATTAGAGGGCTGGTAATGGGTACACAAACTTCACAGATGCAATTCTGATCTGATCTGTTATTTCCATCAATACTGGCAATTAATTATTCATCTGCTGGAGGGGGATGCAGCATTGGGAGTGTAGTCTTTGGCTGGGCAGGTTAGCCAAGGTCCTGTTGGTTACATTTGAAGGAAAGTTCCCAAGTCCCAAGGCTTGTTCACACTGACAGTTGTAGCAATACTAATAATGATACAATAACTAGAAATATATGGCCATGGTGGTCATACCACTGCTTGCATGGTCAACCCATATCTGGTGGTCATACCCCCACTGGAAAGAGAACTGAAGGAGCTTTAATTTGTGTAGTTGTCAGTTGTGGTAGCCTCAGTGATTGAGGAGAAATAATCATTTATACCTATGTATACAGGAGTCCAGAGCATTATGAGGGTCACCAACACCAACTACCTGTAAGAAGTGGCAAAATCTTAGACAGTATGTGAAACTCCTGTTTATCAGTTATGTAATACAGAACTGGATTAGCATGGGCTATTTGGTACTCTGTCATTTTTACAACCAAGATACTAGCATTTAAAATGTGTCCCGTATTTATGTCCCATTCTGTACCAACAGCTGTTTATAGATAAAGACATACTGTAGATATAAATAGATATATATAAACAGCTGTTTATCACCCTCTGCACACTTAGCATCCTTTTTTTAGTCCAGTCTGTCAAGCTGTAGATCACTGGCAGTGTGACACTGGCAGCTTGAATGTGTCTGTGCGAATAGTTAGGTTCTGCTAAATGTGACGCCAGGATTTGCATGCAAAATTAATTATGCCCTCAAGGCAGCCGTCCCCTGAGCACCACTCCTCCCCCCTCCCACTAATGAGATCCAAAGCCCCACTTTAATCGTCAGAGCCACACCGTGAGATATTACCCCAGTTAAATAAGAGCCCACCTTCAGTGCAGAGTAGGGTATGGTGTAGCATAGGCACAGCTCCTCTCTCTCTCACCCTCTCCCACTAGATCACCTGATCTGGGAAGGCTTAGGTTTTGTATGCCTATGGCTATGACTGTACAACGAACAGGAGGATTTGTTTTTTTGTGTGTTTTTGTTTTGTTTTGTATTTCTCACCTTTTTAATTTGATAGAGATAGTGACAGGAAGTGGTTGAGAGAGAGAGAGAGAGAGAGAGAGAGAGAGAGAGAGAGAGAGAGAGAGAGAGAGAATCAAGGAAATATAAACACAAAATAATATTTCTTACATTTTATTTAGACTGATAGCACGTCCAAGACGATGCCAAAACACAGTTCAGTTTCAGTTCAGTTTCAGTTATTTTTCTTTTTATGCACCCAAAGACTTTATTGTTTGGAGTTGAGCACATTCACCTCTGACTGGGAGAGAGAGAGAGAGAGAGACAGTGTAGACAGTGTCGGACTCAAACCCGGGTCCTAGATGTTACGGCATGGACGCCTTACCAAGCTGCACCCCCCGCCCCCCTCATGGAGTCATTATTTTACAGTAGCTTGCCAGACACTATGCCAACTCATCTCTAATAAGAGCTGCCATGTGCTGATAAGCCTGTGTTGTCAATACACAAATATTCACAGATTTGTTCTGATGCCATCAGTAGCGGTGACAGCTTTCACAAAGCCTTCTCAGGGCACGTCACGTCATGCCATGTCACGTCTGCCTCTCCACTCACACACTTTCTGCCAACCCAGCAGAAAATACTGGAAATACTGTATGTAAACCAGCAGGAAGGCAGGCAGGCAGCGCTGCTTTGTAACCCCCCCCCCCCCCCCCCCCTCTCTCTCTCTCCCACACACAGGACAGGTAAATTGGAGGCTGCTGAAGAGAGATGTGTCAAAATGAGAGAGCATGTCAGTACAGAGCAGCATTTCATTACACACACACACACACACACGAACAAACACATACACACACACACACACACACACACAAAGACACACACACGCGCGCACGCACGCACACACGCACGCACACACACACATAAAGACCAAACACCAAATGCCAGTGTTAAGCTCTGTTAGAGTGTATCATGCATAGGTAAGGGGTAGCCTGGTAAACTAGCCCCTTGTACTTCATTTCATTTTGTACAGAGGGTCTGGACCAGACACCGTCAGAAACGATTTCTTCCTAGAGGTGTGGACTCTGCTGAAGTTTAAAACAAGTGCCTCTGCCTTTAACCAGTCGCTAACGCCTGGTCGTCACGTATGGAATTAGCCTACCTACGCACTACAATTCAAATGTAGCACACAAGGTCAACATCATGGCTAACGAACATACCCTCTGTTCGCTGATTGGATCGGCCTTGCTACATGACCCTGAAGAGATTCCGGTCCAGACCCTCTGTACAAAATGAAATGAAAAGTACTAGGGGCGGGTTCACCAGGCTAGGTAAGGGGTGACAATGTAGAAGGTTTTGAAAGACCAGTATCATTTACAAGTCCAACAAACCAAACCAAAGTAACAAAGCCACAAAGGCACAAAAAAAGCTCTGTTGATTGAAAGAAATACAGTGAACGCTTTCAAGGCTCAAGTAAAAAATGCACAATATACAGTTGCACTGATGGCACAGGTTAGCCAATCGGGAGGGGACGGCCACCATGGCATCGGCCAGCTTTTGCTCCTTTCCTAACTGGTCATGTGCGACACAAATAAACATAGTCATTGTTGACCTAATTAGCCATAATTACTCAAGTCCAGAGGGGCGTCACAGCCAAGATGGCACAGTTCCTCTTAAAACAATAAACGACTTGCCAGTTTTTGTTACCTAGGCAACAGTCATTCATGCTATAACCATTTGAGTTAGTTAGTCAAGGGTTTTGTTTATGGGTCTCTCTAGATAGACATCTGAGCTGGAGTTAAGGGAAAGTTGCTGCATAAGAGGTATTGTAGCGAAGGGGAGGAGAAGTCAACCCACCCAACTTTGAACCCGGGTCTCCGGGGGACCAAACAGGGGCTCTGACCGCAACGCCAAAGAGCCAGGCTTGTTGGGATGGCAGTCAGAGCACACCCACAACTCTAGTTATGGTCACTCCATCACACTGCCTTCCCCTTCGGGAGGCGCAGCCATGCGCTTCCCACACTCAGGTGTCCCTCACGAAGGACCCCAGTGATAGGTGAAGCACCAGTATGTGTGGGGCACCCTATATGGGAGAAGTATGGTGGGAGATGCGACCTGGGTTCGAAGCAGGGTGGGGTGACTTCTCCTCCCCTTTGCTGCAGGTATAACTACACGATTTAAAAACAGTTAGGAGGCACAGGTGCAAAACATTTGGCTCCAGTTGTGCAATTTATCCCCTAGTTCCTTGCCGTAGTAAAGAGACCTACTGGACAGACATCATATACAGCTCTGGAAAAAAATTAAGAGACCAAAATGTACTATTTATACTAACTATTTATAGTATATGTGTGAGTAAGGTGAACATTTTTGTTTTATTCTATAAACTACTGACAACATTTCTCCCAAATTCCAAATTCAACTGACACCGGAAAGGAATGGCTGTCATACATGTAGAGATGCTGATTTTAGGAAAATTTGCAGTGGTCTCTTAATTTTTTCCAGAGCTGTACATACATACAGGCATTAACAATGACAACAGTAGGACATTTTACTTGATATTTTTATGACATGCAGTAATTACATCAAATTAAATTCAGGAGTCTATTTTTATTATTTGGATCTGTTATAAAAATTATTATAATTATTATTTAAATGCTATTTTGTTTCTTACACGCTTTTGAGTTGGACTTTGATTTAATGGAAATATTGTACTTGTCTGTGCTGGTGATCAAACATGACCTTAACATCTCCATCTTCAAATGGAATCTCATCAAATATTCATTGGCTGAAAATAGCTAATGTAAAAGGGATACCTTTTTCCCACTCCAGCCACCATCCTCGTGCTGTATGGGGGTGTTGGCCTGGCACTGGCCTGAGTAAGGTTTATTAATAATGGATAATGGAGTTTAGCTACCTATTAAATTCCCTTTCACGGGATTAGTAAAATGAGAGCCCTGCACCACACTGTACGAGCAGAATGTCAGAAAGCTACTGTAAAACGTGAAGCATAAAACCAACTTTAACAATGTGCTGCATGGATCTTTTTACGCTGGTTTACCATGTACAGTTTTGCAAGTGTCAATGAAAAGTGCTTTGGTACTAAAATAGTGCAACTTAAACACTGTCAGAAAATATCCATGCGGCATGTTAGCTTAATTTTTTGTATGGTACACAACAAAACGTCCAGTGCTGAATTCCCACAGAGTTGACTTTAACACATTTAAGTGTTTATATAGCTCCACACTCTCACACACTCAAGTTAAATCAACACTTTCAAAATATGAAATAACCCCAACTCTGGACATCATTTAAATCCTTTAAATCCAAAAATGTTACAATTACACTTTGGGAGGTAAAATCAACTCCAAAATGTTTAACCCTGAAACTTTAACACTTACATTTTTTCTGTGTAGTTCTATGATTTCCTTCTTACATTGTACAACCTAACAGGCTTTGAACAGTACAAGTTCTTTCAGGTCATGCTGTAGAGTCCTACCTTCAACTGCCTGATTTTATGACAAACTCATAAGCTCATTAAGACATATATCCTTAATAAAAATGTGTCTTCAAACCAGGAAACCATGTTATTGCAAAAACATAAACTGAATATCAGGTAGAATCATGATAGTTGACAGTTCACAATATTGAAGAAAAGAGTATACAGTAAATAGACACAACATCATGGTGCTGTTCAGCATCTTGTTTGAAGCCTTCAGGGGAATATTCCTTTGATATTTCCTCTAGACAAAGTGTTTGTTCAGATGAGTGAAATGGGCATTGGTGGAAGTCAAAAGATAAGTCAAATTCATGCCCATAGACTCTACCCAACCCCCCTACTACCACCACCCATTACCACTTCATATTGAGAGTCATGCCCCTATGAAAATAGTGTGTGAAAAGAAAACTGCAACTGTGACCCAGGTTTGAGTCCAACCCGATCGGGTCATGCCCCTGTGATTTGTGTTTGTAATGTCACTTGGCCTTCCTCTGGTCAGACATTACAAAGGGAAAAATCAAACTTATAAATCAATCAGAGATACACAAAAGGAAGAATTTGGTGTGTGTGTGTGTGTGTGTGTGTGTGTGTGTGTGTGTGTGTGTGTGTGTGTGTGTGTGTGTGTGTGTGTGTGTGTGCTGAGCTAAAAGCTAATCAGGTGCAGAATGACACACCGCAGGCACTGTCTCTCGGTCAGCAAGGGCACTTACCTGGCTGCCAGTGGAGATGAAAAGCCCACCTAAGTCCCTTCCTGACAGCTCAGCACTGGCCGGCGACAGCGGGGAGGAGGAGAATTCTAATTTAGATTTGACTTTCAGCGACACTTTCAGATTTAATATTGGCGGAATCTCCTTTCTACCTACCAGCCTTTTGTGTGTGTGTGTGTGTGTGTGTGCCAAACGTGTGTGCATGTTAATGTGTGTGTGTGTGTGTGTGTGTGTTGAGAATAGCGTTGTCACCTATGTCTGCCAAAAACCATTTCGGCAACCCAATCAACCTTTTTGCTTATAAGGAGCTACCCGGGTGTCAGTGTCCCGGGAGAATTTTTTCTTCCCCGGCACAGACCATTAAAAACCGGAACAATCAGGTAAAACCTGGACAGGTGGCAACACTCGTTGAGAACCATTAGCCCATATTCATCTAGGTAATATGTAATATGATTTGGCAGTAGTTACAGTGGTCAGTGTATAGGTACAAGCATGCTAAACATCAATAACGTAGGCCATGGTATAATGGCATTCCAAGATGGACTGTTATGTTATGTTATGTTTTTGGACAGACACACTGTAGCAGGTACACATGACAGACTAACACCAGTGGGAATGCTATTGGCCAATATCAGTGCAGCCAGACCCTCTGGGGAAAGAGGCCCCCCCTTAAGCGAACGCCAGTGTTTCGCCCTTCACCTGCCTGGCACAAGTGTCTGAGTGTCCATCAAAACACTGGTGGTCATACAGCCTAAAAAGGCCTGGAGGCTAGCCACGGACGAGAGCAGTTGGAGGAGGAGGAGAGGAGAGGAGAGCAGTTTGAGGGGGAGAGGAGAGGAGAGGAGAGGAGTTGGAGGGGGAGAGGAAAGGAGAGAAGAGGAGAGGAGAGCAGTTGGAGGGGGAGAGGAGAGGAGAGGAGAGGAGAGGAGAGAAGAGAAGAGGAGAGGAGAGGAGAGGAGCGGAGAGGAGAGGAGAGCAGTTGGAGAGGGAGAGGAGAGGAGAGGAGAGGAGAGGAGAGGAGAGGAGAGGAGAGGAGAGCAGTTGGAGGGGGAGAGGAGAGGAGAGGAGAGGAGGAGAATGCTGCTTGATTGGCCCACTGTCCTTCTGTTGGTTTCTCCAGCACTGATGGTTTCAATGTGCCACAGAAGCATAGAGCAGTAGTGAGCTGGTTTTGGTGAAAAAAATGCTTTAGTGCTCCTGTTTCAGGCTGTTCTAGTTTGGTGAAGGAGATGGAGCTGGGAGAATGACAGGCAGTGGCGGTTCTACATTGAATTACTCCCCGGGCGAGACCCCCTACGAGCGCCCCCCCATGACAAAAAAAATTTTTTTTGCACGTTTTGTTATGAGCACATAGTGATTCTTATTATTGAATTGCACTTGAAATTAACATCAAAACACTGTAGGCTACAAAAACTCTTATACAAAACATCCATAAATTACAATTTCATTATGATAGCATGCCCTTACATGCCAAATGTCCGTCATTAGACGCTATCTTTAGGGAGGAACAATTAGCTCCTTGGTTACTGCCTCGAATTCTACAGTATGTTACACGTTCAGGTATGACTGGTTTACTATGCTAAACTACCCTAAACTGTGCAAACTATGAGTTGCAGCAAATTGCAAATGTTGAAACTACCATAACATTTTGCTGGCTAATGACAGGGCTCAACGTTAATCCAAATTATGGAAATCAATAATAACTTTACTTGTAACCGTTTTGTTGCAAAGCCAAATCTTGTGGTGAAATTAGATCTTGTGTTTGTTGAGCTAAGACCGAATTATTGTTGAGTATAGCAATCGTAGCATCATAGCTAGAAGGCTAACAAACGTAAGAGTTATACCATGATTAACATTAGCCCTTCATTCATGGCATGGATAATGTGATCATGCAGAGAGAACAGTTGCATACCTTCATCTTTTGCTCGTTTCTACACTTCTAATGGCTTTGACCTTTTTCTGTCCATCTCCTGTTTGTCACTCGACAGTCAACATACTGTATTTCCCATCCCCGAACACTGTCACTGCCGACTAGGAGTTAAGACTTATTCACCTTGGTGACCGCCTACTCGTTTTGTATTGCCCTGTTTTATTAGCCTTTCACACAATTAAAAGATGTGCAGGAATTATAAACCTGTAAATATAATGGTAGGAATAAAATGTGCGTTATTGGGAAAAAAGCTTATGTGTGACTGACTTCGCTCACTAATTGCAGAGTATTGCCCACTTGTGCATTGCATTTGAGAGACGCAGAGGTGAACTGTCCCCCGCCCCCCCTCCCCTTTGCCCTTCTCTCGCAGCTTCTGTGCACTGGAACTTTTCAGCAGGGGCGCGGGCAGCCAAAGGGGGCGCCAATTTGCCAATTTCCTACACAGTGATGTGATAGATATTAAAAACTTTTTTAGATTATATATATATATTTTTTCAAGCGCTCGTGAGGCCAATAGCACGGCGCCCTTTCACGAAATTGCGCCCTGGGCGAAGGCCCAGCCCGACCCCCCCTAGAACCGCTACTGATGACAGGTTCTCGACTATGCTAGTCACAGGCTACAATCATTCAAAACCCATTCGGTCATGGCACACCACACAGGAAATTTAACCGTTCTAAACAAATACACCTACTTACCTATATTTTGCTGAGTGAATGTGTGCTGCAAGGAGACTCCCAACTAATCACTAACTGTGGCTTTTTCTAATTAACAAACTTATGTCACTTTGTTGGCTTTTTTCTTATTCACCTGTCTTTTCTGCCTATTTTCTTTCATTGACTAATGGAAGCAATCGGGGTAGAAGAACATTTTCACGTGCAGCATGCATATGCAACTCACTTTGACCTATCGTATTTCAAAAAGAGCAACTAGTACTAAACGGTTTAATGATAAGTGGGGACACAGATCAACTTTATAACAACAACAACAACAATATTAATAACAATAACAATAATAAATGCTGATTTAATGACAAAAACAACAACAATAATAATATATGTGTTCTTTATTTATTTATTGGTAAGAGCATGAATGGACAGCTAGCAGATCATGGGAAGACATTAAGATTTTTAAAAAGTGTAATGTGCTAGCAAAACACTGAAATTCTCTGATAATACCTGCTAATTAATGTATGATTATTCCTTATTAAGAAAATACTTTGAGAAGAAAGGATGCCCATCTCATGACATAGCCTTTGCAGTGACACCAGTTCTCTATCCGTATGAATAATGCGGTCGTGATAGACAAACCTGTCTTGCATGAAGAGTTGCGGCTGGGGTTCTACTTAATTGCGCTGTCATTTTTCGTGATAGAGCCTTTGTAAATGCCAGCCAAATGCCACAGGTATCCTTTGAGATGAACCTGGGAACATTTTAGGCTTTTTTTCAGTAGAGGAAAATACAACCATTTAAATGCAAGAATGTAACATTAATAGAAACAGTTTGAAGTCCAGTCTACTGCTGTAAGTAGATTTACCCATTTGTGATTCCTTGGTTATTGTAAGTTCTTCTTAGATTCCCTAAAAATTTTATTTTATTTGTTACATAGCTTTCAGTGAAAAGTGTTTGAAGAATAGTGGCGAGGATGTAAGAGTGAGAGGTGTTTGCTTTCTCTACCTAAATACCATAATGTAGTGGCCTATAGCACACACATCCATCTTAAAAGTCTAAGTGCTGGGCAACACCAGGTGAATCAATTCAACATTTAAGTCTGAAACACCAGTCTATTGTCTGTGAATGCCACCAGTCAGGGTGGTCATATGATCTCCTGATGTTTGTATATATATTGGTGTTACGTCTGATGACGGGCACTAATTAAAACAGTTTTAGGAGCATTATGCTGGGTTTGCAGACAAACATTTTGAATTGACTCCTTTTTCTTCCTAATAAGTCTGCATTTCCTCTTGCATAGTCAGTGCATCTGACTGAGGATCACTTCTGTGAAATGCACATTACATTCAGACAGGCCACCCAGGTCCGCATTACACTGTAAAAAAAGAACAAGTCTAGCTTACTAGTAAAATCGTGGGAAACTTGTTGCCTTAAATGAATTAAGTACATGCAACTGTTCTATTTCAATGTATGTTTACTTGCATCTATGTTTGAATCTTTTCTCATGTATTCAGATTGTACTGCACTACAAAGGCAAAGCACATGAACATAGACAGAGAAAATGTTGTCACACTGCCCAGTCCATCATGTTTTAGGCATAATAGTGATGCTTTTATGTACTTTCTTAATAGGAAGAAGCAAGAGATTTTCTCACAAGACAAAGGAGGTGTTATAAAGTCAATTTCCAGTCTAAACTCAATTTGACAAAATATGTAGTTACTGCCTTTAGGCTTTGTAGGGCAGTGTAGCGAAGGGCGAGAGCAGTCACCCCACCCCAGGTCTCTGGGGTACCAAACATGAACTCTAACCGCAACGCCAAAAACAGCCAGGCTCGTTGGGATGGCAGTCAGAGCAGAGCACGTCCTTTACTGTAGATGTAGTGATGGCACTCCATCACACGGACGTACTACGCCGTGACTTCCTCATTTTTGCCTGCTGTGTACGTAGAGGAGTAGTTGGGGTATTCCGATGCAGGCACAGTCTGAGTCCTGGTGCTGAATATTCCTCAGCCATCAGCCCTTCTCTCCCATTAATGAGACACCATGTCCGTCAGCAGCTGTCACAGTGCCTCCTTCTCTTTAACTCACAATTATGCCTGTCTTGAAAACCCCCTCGTTATTTTTAGACAATTCTAGCTAATTAGTACGTAGTTTCTCTTGAGTTGTTTTCTTCCCTTGAGGCCCTGTTCTCCGTAAAGTTAGTTAATATCAAACACGATCCTTTCTGGTGCACATTGAAAAAACACTGGCAGTAATTGTGTTTTTTAATGATGTGGATTGAATCCAGGTTAGTATTTCAAGGCTGAAGTCTTCGTTATTGTCAGAAACCTATTCGTGCGTCATCCCATCTCATACAGTTCCAGTTGCTGCAGGAAGTAGACCGTTACTGGTTGTTAGGCCTCAATAGCCTCCTTGGTCCAACTACTCTAAGTCTGCATCTCTATTATGTTACCTTATTGTCCCTCCTCCCTACTCTGTCCTCGTGGCCCAGAAACAGTTCGAAACTTCAGGTAATCAAACATGTCTCATTTGTCTAATTTGTTCGGAGAAGGTGAGAAGATTGAAGCCAGAGGAGGGGGAAACAGGGTCTGATTAACGAGGACACATTCGCGTGCATTCATGACATGTCCTCTTGAAACCTTTCAAATAGCACCCACATATGACATTGAATGTTGAATTCCTAAAGTCATTGTGGCATTTTGAGACCATAATAGCAAAATAATGAAAAACTACAGCTATGTGTCAGTTCCTGTCTGACCCTCCTTGTGCCAAAGTGCTCTGTTTGATGACGATTTTCCTGATGTGCTAATGAGCTTCTGTTTTCTTCTGTTTCTGTTACTTCCCCCTTTTCGCCTGTGCCACGTTTACATCTAAGGCACAATATAAATGTTCATTGTTCAGTGCTTACCATTACCTCTACTGCTGTGACACACAATTAATTTGGGATGTTGGTAATTGCTAGCCTGGTAAACCAGCCCCTCCTACTATATTTCACTTCGTACAGACGGTCTGGCTGGGCTGCATTGACAAACGATTGCTTCCTGGAGGCGTAGACTCTGCTGAAGTCTAAAATGATTGTATCGGCTTTTACACAATCACTAACATCTGGTCGTGTATGCAATTAGCCTGGCTATAAGACTGCCTACGCACTACAATTCAAGTGTAGCACACCGCTCACAAACACTCCCTCTCTAAAGATCCTACCAGAGTCAACCATGTCAATAGAAGCAAACCCAGACTACTACTGTAGGGCAAACATATTCGAGCAGAAGTGCGTAGGCAGGCTCATAGCCAGGCTTGGTAATTCCAATTGTTCACTAACGACATCATTGGAGAACAAGAAAACTGAACAGACCGCTAAAGAGTATGAGGCGAGGTGTTTACATTCACAAAGAAGGCTCAAGGATATCTCATTTCCCATGTGTGATAAAGAGTTCCATTCTTGTTTCCGTAATGGGAGGAGGGGCTTGAAGCAAGGACAAGATAGGACAGAAGAACAGAAGAGAAAAGGAGGAAATGATAAGCACCCTACTGCACGTTTATACAACAGATATAAGGATTGACATAGACAGTTTTAACAGAGGTGTCAATTTCAACTGTGAAAACCCTGCCACATATTTCATTAAACCATTTTCTGAACCAGCTAAATCCTGTTGACCATACAAATCATCAGTCAGGTAGGCATAGATTGCCTAAATAGTAAAATCACCTGGGCACCGCACCACAGGCACCGGGAATAACTGGCAACTCAGAGAAATAAATGAGCTCACAGAATAAAAACCAGATGTTCATAGAGATGTGCTAATCTATGTTAAATAATTACCCTGTAAAGCTACCTCCCACCACCCCCCACCCTCTTTTTTTAAATTATAGCCTTTGAAAGATGTCATTATATGAGATGACATGATTATAAGATTGTACTGCAGACACTGAAACAGTTAAATAACAAGATAAATAATCTACCAAGACAGACATTCTCTCTTAGCCCCTCTCTACAACCTCAGCAACACATCCGAAGACTGTCAAAGTCTGAAAACAGAAGGAGCTAACATGCGGTGTGATACACTGTAGCACGTTGAGAACACCTGAGAGTGGGAATCCAAAAATAGTGTGCAAGTGGTAATTCTCAACTCAGTGAGGACGCGTGGAAGTGTCAGCGCAAACGCCTCAACACTGTCTCTTCTTTTCTTTCACTGCCTTTTCTTCTCTTCTACAGCAGCTCTCCTCTCAGCGCATGATTATGCAACCCTTTTAGTACACCGTGGTCTGAGTCCGTCTCGCTGAAGCGTAGGTAAGAACGGGTCACAGAAGTAGCATTCAACTGTAGAACTTTATTAACTGTCCGACACAAGCCAACCATATACACTGCATGAACTCTGCAAGAACTCTTATCTACACATATATCCCCTGTTTTACAGGGGGACTGTAAGAACATGAGCAAGTCCACATACACACACACCCCAGAATGGCCCACCCTCATTAAATATCTAAAATTAAGGAATTTTCATTTTAAATTCCAAGTCTATTTTATGCAAAGAAACAACTGCACTGTGTAAATAGCAGAGCATCCTCTTTTAGAGTATACAGGGGGCCCAGTTCAGCCTTTGAAAGCGTGACAGCTTTATCAGGTGCTAATTACAGGCGACTCAACACACCACTTATGCAGAGACAGTGTCCCTTTCTGAGGTTTCTCGAAATATATTATTAAAGATATTACATTACAGAAGCAACTGTGAAGCACTTTTAACATTTTAGAAATAAACATACATAAACATAAACTAGAAAAAGATTGTAGAGGTGCTTGTTAACAGGGAGATACGTAATTGTCTCTTTTGGACCCAAATGTAGTATAACTATTTGTAAACATAAAAGCATCTAGACTGTGTAAGTAACTCAGGCATAATTAATTTGAGTTTTTGCGCATTTTATTAGAATGCGTTCTACAATAATGTAGAATTCTAAAATTCCACAGATGCAAACATTCTTTAGAACTGTCGTTCTTCCAACATTCCTACAACATTTACACCAATCACACCAATGTGCCGGTTTACCCTTAAAAGTTAACTATGTGTTAATTATTCAGCTAATATCTGCACTTCCATCTATCATCCCCCGATCTACTGGTTCTATTCACACATAAAGACTGCAATGAAAACTTCAGAGACACTTGAATAAACTACTTTTTTTTAGCAGCTTGTGAAAGTTGCCAAGTAAAAAGCCTCAGGGTTCCATTAAAAATCAGAAAACTCTTTCAAAGCTTTGGTAAATGATGATGGCCAGTCGCCTTAATGCAGCATACTCTTTGAAGCCCGACTTTGAAATAAGTAAGTGTTTGAAGGGGTAAACCAATATTGCACCACTCAAAACAATTAAGGGAGCAAGCAGAATATATGTTGAGCTGTTGTGCGCCGGTTTCGACCTTGGCCTGGTTGTCTGGAATATTCCCCAGTCTCTGGTAACGTGTCCAGAGCTGACTTATCACACTACGTGACACAGCAACGCGACGAGCGACCTCCCTCTCAGTGTTCCCATCTTCCAACAGTTGCACTGCTCTGCCCACATCTGCTGGATCCAGATAGCGCCTGGCAGTATTGGTTACAACCAGGAACCACAAACTCAGCCATATAACTATCAAAACTGCAAACATTTTTGCCATTAGGGCACAGAATGCAACTGTGAAACAAAGGTGGGCACCTTGCCTTTATATATATATATTTATAAGGCCCTGCTGCTACAAGGTTTGAGCACACAAGATTCCGCATGATTCGGCTCAAACTCACCAACTGACTCACTGAGATACACTGCTAGTCAAAACTAAGGAAACAGTTCAGGTAAACAAAATGGGTTTGCTCTCTTAATTGTTTTGAGTAGTGTAGTTTCTTTAGCATAGCATTTAAACTTAAATATAATGTATCTGGATCACAGAGTTGGACAACATTTATAAAAGTACTGTAGGTTGAGTTTTTTTGTCAGATATGACTGCATGGTAAATAAATTGGCATGAACATAATGTGAACAGAACAAAATGTGGTGAAGCAGCTTTCAGCTGCTCTGCAGTTCAGATTTGGACCTTCCGGAAGACATCGAACATGCTCCTACTGTTGGAAATTTCCAATCTAGACTTAAGACCAAACTGTTCTCAGATGCTTTGTGCTAATGATTTACCTTAAATTACTACGTTTTTCTCTTTCTTTTGACATTACATGTATTTTATTTATCTTATACTTACTATACTTTTATCCTTTTAAGCATTTATGTTTATTTTATCTTTTATGCTTTTACATATAGTTCTTCGCTAATTTTGTTAGGCACATTGAACTGTCTCTGTGCATGAAATGTGCTAAACAAATAAACTTGTCTATATCCTATTGTCTTTTATTACGTGTGGCATTCAAGTGGACAGCAGAGAAAGAATTTCATTGTGCAGCAATTGGCAGCAAACTGGTGCAAACTAGGGTTACATTTTCGGGTTGAGGTTCAGGTTAGGTTAAGTTAGGGTTGTTGTAGGTCAGATCTGTGGTGCTGGCAGCCCTTATAAACTGGCAGATATGTCAGTATATATCTCTGGCTGAGCTTTGCCCGTTTTGTACCCTGTGAATGTCAAACGGTGCCCACACAGCCTCAGGGGGACACCTTGGCCTTTTACACGGAAGTAATCCATCAACCTGTGGACTGCTGTCACAGGGCCACTCCCCACATAGGTAGGCCTCTGGCCTGCTCTGCTCCCATGTTGCTCAGATGGCAGTCACTTTTGATCACAATCTGGTCTGTACAAGTTAACCTGAATGTGTTGTATGTGTACCATTTATGCCTAATTACACTTTAAATGCAAGTATTCTGTTAGGTGTTGAGTGGTCACCACCGCACACTGGGCATCATTTTTTTTTTTTGGATAAAAAGTCTTTTCAGAGCGTTGCTATGACTACTTATTTTCTAAAGTTTGTATCCCTGCATCCCACCAGCACCATGTCACAAGAAGTATGTGGATATACAGAGGATTTTTTTTTAAGTATTCTGTCAGTTGTGCTTGAATGGTGTTTGGTCTGTGGTTATTCATGGATGTTGAGGTAAAAGCAAGGGTGGCACTTTATTTGGATAGTCCAATAGATTTGGACTTTCTACAAATGGTGACACTATTAACAAATCATTTGTTGAAACTATTTGTCGTATAAAGGTTAGGTTTAGGGACTGGTTTTGATTAAGTGGGGGGAAATCAGTAAACAGTAAACAAAATGAAACTGAATTACTACAAAAAGTTACCAAAGACTACCAAAACCAGACGGGTCTTAAAGCTCCATTGTCCCCTCCTGCAGATACCTCAGATTAGCTACGCCTCCACTGCTCCAGAGCTGAGTGACGACGCGCGCTACGACTTCTTCTCACGCGTGGTGCCGCCCGACACGTTCCAGGCGCAGGCCATGCTGGATATCGTCATGGCGATGGGGTGGAACTACGTGTCCACGCTGGCGTCAGAAGGCACGTATGGTGAAAGCGGCGTGGAGGCCTTCCTTCAGATCTCACGGGAGTCAGGTGGGTGTGCTAAGTGCCGCTTCGTAACAGAGACGAATCTTGAGACACACTGAACAAAACTGGTATGTGCACTGTAAAAACTACTGCTGACAACCCACTTCCCAAAAATACTTACAAAAACGTGCATGCACTGCATAGATCTGTTTTTTTTTACCTTGGTTTAACTTGCACTATGTCATTATTACATGTTCATGATACTTGCAAAAAAGAGCAAGAAAAATGGTGCAAATTAAACCAACGTAAAAAAATATCTATGCAGCTTTTATTTGTCTTTCAGTTAGTTCTGAGCAGCACTTTTTAAGCATGTAAGCACATTTTAGCATTTCACTCACATGGCAGGATCCAAACATCTCTCCAGAAGGTGAAGAGTGAAGAACAGACGCTCACACTGTTTGGGTCAGGAGGTGTAAATCCCCATATCATCTGGTAGCCTATTTCACACGGCATGTAGTCTACGTAAGACACCAAACGTGTTGTTATTACGGTATGCCTCAAGCTGCTTCGTGTAAATACTTATAGAATTTGGAATTCACACCTGACTAAACATAGCACAGCTGAATAAACGAAACACAGCTTTATTCACAGCTGCCTACAAAATTGATAAGAAAGTTTATGTGTGCCTTATATACTGTTGCTGTCTCGGTACTGGTTTTCTGTCTAGGGCTGTTATTGTGTAGGCTAGTGCTTTTCTATTTGAGTTGAAATGTGTTCTCTATGGGCAGTTATTAATAGCCTCTCCAAACAGAGAGCCTGAGACTCTCACAGTCATTTGTCACAATACAATTAGAGCCGATCGCACTCACTTCACAGAGTGATTTATCAGTGAAGACGGAAATTGAAGTGTGTGTCTTTTGAAGAGAGAGAAAGAGAAGAAGAAGGGAAATAAAATGGCTTTCTGAATTTCTATCATATCCTTTTCCAGAAGAGATTATGGACATTAATTATGCTTGTTGGAGTTTTCAAAGAGCAAAGGAGAAATACACAGTGGGTATGCCATTGTGAAACCCATTATGCACCCATGTTATTCAGGAGTTAGTAGGAGGTTTACTGATGTAAGATTCTGTGCACTAGAAGGGTCTGTCTATGTTAGACTGACTGCTAGCATCTTAGCTTAGTTACTTCTGTAAAAAGCACCCCAGAAGACAATGTTGCTTCTTGTATACACCATATGTTATACAGTAGTTAGAAAGTTACTAACTTTTAGTTACCTTTTAGGTACCTCTAGTTATAGTATAGTTAAGTTATAGGTATCCTAAGTTGAACTTAGCTAGGACTTATATCAGGGTCAACCAACGACGTTTAATTTGGGAGGTAGAAGTTAAAATTTCAATTAAGAAGTTGGAGACACATTTCTTTACATTCTGAATAGTTTCTTCTAAAGGTCTTACATTTTTCTAAAAAAACAAAAATCCAGACAATTCTAAAAAGCAGGATTTTCCTCTGGTCCAATCAGGGAGTCAGGGATAATAGTTTTAAAAATGTCCATCAGGGTATTGTTCTCACTGATTAAATAAAATGTAGAATAATGGATAGACCTACTGGTCCAGAGAGATACAGTGGAACAGTGGAAGTTTTTTTTATTTTTTTATTTATTTTTTTGAGTCTTATGTATTTATTTTGGAGTCCTTAAGTCTGACAGTGGTTTAGGAGACCAATGTGGCATTACTGTAAAAGCCCTTTGAAAAAAAATGTCCCAAGTTGGTCTTGGGATCAGAGGGTTGCAGGGTCGATTCTCCTACAAGTAGGAAGAAATGTGGGTGGGGGAGTAAATAACCAGTATTCTCCTGCACCCTCACCCATGGCTGAGGTGCCCTTGAGCAAGGCACCTAACCCCTTATTGCTTCAGGGGGACTGTCCCTGTACCTAATTTAATGTAGGTTGCTCTGGACAAGCGCATCAGCTAAATGCAATGTTATGTAATAGAAAGAAGCCATGCAGCTGAGATCTGTCGACTCGTTAGTCTACCCCTTCTATTCCCCATGAGCTGCCTGCCTGGCCAAGAATCAATTCTCCACATCCCCCCCCCCCCCCCCCCCCCCCCCACACACACACACACACACACCACTACATTACAGGAAACGACCGCAGACTTATATACATTCCCTGAGGGCACCAAAGTGGAAAATCCTCATATTTTTACTGCTTACCTAATGCTTCACTTTAAAAGGGTGGTAAATTTAGACAAAAAATGACTCTATGAGGGTCATGAAACTTTATCATTTCAAAGAGATTAAAATATAACGTGGACATCGATGCAGTCTGGGGTGTTGTTTCTGTATGAGCACAACTAATACCAATTACTAACTGCTTTACAGCGGAATTACTTTTAATGAGTGTGCCCAGGGCATTTGGCAATCCAAATCGCTATTTTTAATTCATCGCTAATTTATTTAAGTCTGAGAAGGTAGATAGATAGACAGACAGACAGACAGATAGATAGATAGATAGATAGATAGATAGATAGATAGATAGATAGATAGATAGATAGATAGATAGATAGATAGATAGATAGATAGATAGATAGATAGATAGATAGAAGTTTTGCAGGTGCATTTGTACTGCATATGGGCAGTGTTTCAGATAATGACATGCAAACCAAGGAACTGAAATGTGAAATAGGCCCCTTTAGTTCTCAGTGGTGGAAAGTGAAAGCCAAATGGCTTAAAGCAGAGTGGATAGTTTATTGAGCCTATAAAGGTTGTAAAACGTAGAAGCAGATTTGCATGGTCCCATTTTTCCCCCTTAATGCATCTGTCAG
>CM050208.1:26810000-26890000 GCA_027475355.1 Coilia nasus
TATTGCAGTGTAAAGGCTGCAAATGGCAGTTTTAAAAAACATACATATGCACATAAACATGTATGCAGAGAGAGAGAGAGAGAGAGAGAGAGAGAGAGAGAGAGAGAGAGAGAGAGAGAGAGAGTAATGGCTATGAATGCCAGTTTAAACACAGAGCCCCCCCCCCCCCCCAACACACACACGCACACGCGCACACACACACACACACACACACACACACACACACACACACACAGATTAATCTGGGATTTATGCTGTAGATTTATTCATCGCACACATAGACACACACATAGACACACACACACACACACATACACACACACACACACACACACCTTTGGTAAACATTAACAACCATTATGTGATTTCTCTGCATTAGTCACATTGAAGCATCCCATGACATTCTGATGCAATGTAAATACTCTTTTTCATTGAAAATGGGCAAGTGCCCACACACACATAATTCATCTGAGTTGTGTGCTGTAGATTTATTTATCACTAGACACAGACACAGAAAGACACACACACACACACACACACACACACACACACACGCACACACACACACACACACACACACACACACACACACACACACACATACACAAACACACACACACACACACACACACACAATGATTCATCTGGGATGCGTGCTGTAGATTTATTTATCACTAGACACAGACACAGAAAGACACACACACACACACACACACACACACACACACACACACACACACACACACACACACACACACACACACACACACACACACAATGATTCATCTGGGATATGTGCTGTAGATTTATTTACCACTAGACACAGACACAGAAAGACACACACACACACACACACACACACACACACACACACACACACACACACACACACACACGCACACTGATTCTTCTGGGATGCGTGCTGTAGATTTGTCACACATTAAGATACACACACACACACACATGCATGCATACGCACACTCACACATGCATGCATATGCACACACTTACACACACACACACACACACACATGCAGTGCAATAAGCAATCCATAAGTGACATGTAGCAACATGTAGTATCAGTCAACAACTGGAAGATTTCGGTTAGTAAAAACATGTCATCCTATTTACTTATTAATTTCGTTTGTATGCACAAAGGCTTTACAGCCTGTTGCTGAAATGAACCTCTTTGAGTAAGAACATGTAGTGTGAGCCAGGCTACACAGTAGATATATACAGAATAGACAAAAATAAAAAATATATAAGCACAGACAGCAAGAAGCAGTAAAATGTATATGCAGTTTCAAAGCCTCTAATTGAATTTTCAGTTTACAGTGCCTGGGGGTGGATGGGGGGGATAGAAAAGTTGGATCCGCTTAAGTGTGAAGATGGGAGTTACACTGCATAGCATATGGTAGGGCAGATTGGCAAAGCACTACAGCTGTACTTAGAAAAAGGTTTGATGGCGAGTTTTTGCCACATGAGAGAATAACAACAGTCATTCTTGTTTTTTTGGTAGAGAGTGTTTTTTAATTAACTGAAAAAAATATTCAGTTTAGCAGTCTAGTTTAAACATATTCAGTGTAGCTGTTCCAACTGTGTGGCAGAGGGCAAGAGGCATTTTTATACATCATTAATACCCAGGGAAAAGCACTCTGCAGATACCAGCCAGTTTCGCCAAATCAGCCTCTTGAACGTAGGCAATATATCCTTCAGCGTAGTGAGTAGAGTGTAGACTAGAGAGTGCCTACCTCATGACCACAATGAAGCTTCCAACCCCCATCTCCCATATACAACTTTTGAACTCACACCGCAAATCTCAGGCACATAATCAAGATTGTTTTATCTAGTCCTACAGAACTGAACTAGGTTCACGGGGGAAAAATGTACAAACATGGTAGGGCCTAATTTAGGCATACTTTTGCAATGCGCATGTTACACATGAATGCTGGTAGACATGAATAGCTGGAAATCCCATTAGGCACCACTTTACTATTTCTAGCATGTACATTCCTGGGAGGACTGAAGGAAAGATTTGCATGACTGCCAACTGGGTATCAGATCAGTTTCATCGTGATCTAGATATGCTGTTTACACAAGTAGGTTTGCGGAAACACATTAAAATGAGGATCCGTCAGAAACTGGGGGTAGCTAAGTGCGCAATGAGGTTGACATTATGTGTTTGTTTAAAATGAAAATAAAAAAAATGTGGTCACAGCAAGCTGGAGATAGAGCTAAGTGAAGCATCCGAATCAGAAGCGCGTTTATTGCCATATCTGTACCACAGATGAAGCATTTCAGTTGGTGCAGGTGCATTACAGATAACGTAAAACAATATAACGTAAAGATAAGATTAAAAGTAAACAAAGCACATGATCAAGTACAGTAGTTGCTGTGCCTGCAATGGAAAGCAAAGGAAGAATTTCATTTAGTCTAAGCACCTATGGAGGTGGGGCGTAAGGTTGCACATTTGAGTTTGAAAAACCAGGAAGGGTGGAACAAACTGTGGGATAAAGTAAGTTCCTATCTCCTCCATATCTCCTCTTACCTGCATTTATTTGACATACCTTCCTGCAGATTCCCTCCCTGACAAATAATGATTAATAAATACATATACATAAAAACAGCATGAGCATACATACATACATACATAACATGTATACAGATAGACAGACACAAACATTCTCTCATTGCATAGATCCATCTCCCATTCAGAGTGTATTTCCAGCTTCAGTCTTTGCCCACTCCATGTGTCTCCGGTTGGACCATAATACAATCCTCTGCTGGCTACATAGACAGCATCTTAAAATGAATATCCCCTATTAAACCACATGATAAAGTGAAGAAAAACACAAGCTATAATCTGTAACCAAGCTATCAAAATGTTCTGTCTGATGAACAAAGGAGCAATCAATCCTTTATCCATTTAATTGCTGTGTTCTACACTGTGTGAACTCTGGCTTTTAATTACTCCTCACTACTTATCGCCCAAAATGGATCCAGTGTGTCGATGGAGAACACTGGAGTCATTAGTGTATCCTTCGATCTTAAGGGCTTCAGTGGGATGTCTGATTTCAAAACCATTTGGTGATGATCTCGCTAAAATGCTATTTGGCTTTCACTTTCCACCACTGAGAACTAAAGGGGCCTATTTCACATTTCAGTTCCTTGGTTTGCATGTCACTATCTGAAACACTGCCCATATGCAGTACAAATGCACCTCCAAACTATCCAAACTATCTATCTATCTATCTATCTATCTATCTATCTATCTATCTATCTATCTATCTATCTATCTATCTATCTATCTATCTGTCTGTCTGTCTGTCTGTCTGTCTGTCTGTCTGTCTGTCTGTCTGTCTGTCTGTCTGTCTGTCTGTCTGTCTGTCTGTCTGTCTGTCTGTCTTTCTGTCTGTCTGTCTGTCTGTCTGTCTGACTTCTGCATTGGCATTTGCTTGCTCTACAGTCGCTTCAAACAGTCGTTACTGCTTGTTACATTACGTAAGCTTTTAACAAAACCCGTAGGAAGTGGACCATTAACGTCTTTCCCCTTGATAAAATTCCTCAAGCATTCTTGTTCTGCCTTTAAACACTCAATTTGAAAGCTTAAGTTCAACATCATCGTTTTTAGCGATTCAGAGACATCCACATTCAGAGACAGAGCGAACAGAAATTTATGTTCATGCTCCCTGACGCAGTTGCTGGACGTAAATGAAATTGAGTGGAGGCACTAGTCGCGCTAGCCTGGCTGTAGTTAATCAACATCTCTGCATGAATATCTGCATATACATCAAAGGCCAGCAGTGGGAATTGTTCAAGGCAACGACAGTGGGTTAATGCTTGTAACATTGTCATCTGCAAAGGTGCTAACACATACATACATCGTTGAACCCTAAGGATCACATTTTAATTGCCAATCCCTGGGTGTGCTATACTGCTATATGTGTTGACAAACAGCATGACTTTTGCATTGCCTTGTGTCACATTTAATGAATTTGTTTTGATCTATTTTAAAACTCTTGTAGACCAGAATATATCATTGCTAAGTGTTGACTGTTATCTCTTGTTTTCAGCGTAATGCATTGGTTTATTAACTCAGCAACCTTTTGTAAATCACAAGCACCTGCTGGGGACGCCTCAGGGCAGAAAGACCTGATCACAAATAATTGGGAGTGAGAGCACCATCAAAATAAATTGTTTATTTACATCGTGTCTGTTGATTAGTCGCAATGTGATAATTCTGACTCCTCATATGACGTCTTTTTCTCTTTCTCTTTCTCTTTCTCTTTCTCTCTCTCTCTTTCTCTATCCCTGTCTCTCTCTCGCTCTCTCTCTCACTCTCTCTCTCTCTCTCTTATACACACACACACATATATATATCCTACACTCCTGATTTCCCTACACTTCTCCATCCTTATTAGCTCATTTCACCCTCTTTCCTCCAAAAACCTCATTCTCTCTTATCTCATTTGTCTCACGCTTTCGTTTGTTGTCTTTTCCATTCATCCCTTTCTCCCTCGTCTCTCCTCGTCTCCCCCAGGTGCGGTGTGCGTCGCCCAGTCCCAGAAGATCCCCAGGGAGCCCACGCGGGGCGAGTTTGACAGGGTCATCTCCCACCTCCTGGAGACGCCCAACGCACGTGCGGTCATCATGTTCGCTAATGAGGACGATATCAGGTATGTCACACAACCACTTAGGCCACAGCTGCATTGAGTTAGACTGTCAAAATAAAGTGTGACTGTATCTTCTTCTTCCTTCTCCTTCCTTCCTGCAGACGGATCCTAGAAGCTGCAAAACGCAGCAATGTTACGGGTCACTTCCTGTGGCTGGGGTCTGACAGCTGGGGGGCCAAAGTTTCTCCTGTGGTGCATCAGGAGGACATGGCCCAGGGCGCTATCACCATCCTGCCCCGGAGAGCATCCGTTGCAGGTGGGGGGGAAGGAAACAACTCTATGGGACAGACAGACAGACTCACTCACTCACTCACTCACTCACAGACAGACAGACAGACAGACAGACAGGCAGACTCACCCACTAACAGACAGACAGACTAACTCACTGGCAGACAGACAGACAGGCAGACAGACTCACTCACTCACTCACTCACTCACTCACTCACTCACTCACAGACAGACAGACAGACAGACAGACAGACAGACAGACAGACAGACAGACAGACAGACAGACAGACAGACAGACAGGCAGGCAGGCAGACTCACCCACTGACTGATGGACAGAAAGACTCACTCACAGACAGACAGACAGACAGACAGACAGGCAAACAGGAAGACAGATAGACAGAAAGACTCAACCTGTATCCTTATTAAGGGTCTACACTATAGACTATATATAAGAGAACTGAACAAATCACTGTAATGGCATATAATGATTGATGCGTGTACTGATTATTAATGTCTGTGTTGTACTTTGCAGCATTTGACAGGTACTTCAGGAGTCGTTCTTTGTCCAACAACCGGCGGAATGTTTGGTTTGCTGAATTCTGGGAGGAAAACTTTGACTGTAAGTTAGGGATGAATCCTAAACGACAGGGTAATCTAAAGAAATGCACAGGTAAGATGATAGTTTTCTTTTACGTATTGTTATGTTATCTTGTATAAACTATGTGTTGTATTTTTTCTGTGACAAGTGCCTTTGTAGGTTACAATAATTAGTTATCTAAAAGTGGAGAATGAAAGTCCAGAAATGAATGAAAGAGAGAATCCAGAGAATGGTGTGTTGGTGTGCATGTCTTTGTGCATGCATATGTATGTGTGTGTCTTTCTGAGTGCCTCTGTGTGTATTTGTGTGTCTTTGTGCATGCATATGTGTGTGTGTGCGTGTGTGTCTTTGTGCATGCCTGTGTGTGTGTGTGTGTGTGTGTGTGTGTGTATGTGTGTGTGTGTGTGTGTGTGTGTGTGTGTGTGTGTGTGTCTTTGTGCATGCCTGTGTATGCCTGTGTATGTGTGTGTGTGTGTGTGTGTGTGTGTGTGTGTGTGTGTGTGTGCGTGTGTGTGTGTGTCTTTGTGCATGCCTGTGTATGCCTATGTATGTGTGTGTGTGTGTGTGTGTGTGTATGTGTGTGTGTGTGTGTGTGCGCGCGTGTGTGTGTGTGTTTATGTGTAAGTGCGTATCACTCTCTTTCCCTTTATTTAGCATTAGCTCTGTTGTCTGATTTGCTACTGCGCTCAGAAAGCCCTCTTTCTCCCACATGCCACTTGCCATCGCTCTGGCTGTATGGCTTTGACAAAATGGATATAATTACATTGTTGTCATTACAGCTCTCAAACTGGCTTTCCTCTCAAACACACTGTTGATGGATCACTCTCCTGAAAGCAAGCTGGCAGAGAGGCTAGGCTGATTATAATCACTCTTGATTTTCCCCCGAAAAGTATAAAGCTGTTTGGATGTGAGAGCATCTATGAGGATAATAGGCCAACTATTCCTTCTGCAACGTGTGAAAAGGGAAAGCATAGAGGGGAGACAGGAAGGTTTTTGAGTTAGAGTTTGGCTCAACATATTGATTAAGTGTTTTTTATCTGACAATGAAAAGTATAATATATTAGTGACATTTAGACCATACTCTTTCAAAAATATTTTCAAATCTTGTTTCTTAAAAACAAAGAACTATTGCCATGATAAACAAGTTTGTTGCTCTGATTAATTGTAGTGCTATATTATTGCGTGCAGAGGCAGATTAAAAAAACAGCCATTGATGCTACCCCTTGGATTGTATGTGGCCTATTCATCATCGCCACACCACACAATTTGATGTGTGCTGGCTTGTCAGCATACCTTTAGGGAGTTTCATATGTAGATTTTCTGTATGTAAATGTTATGCCACATTTCAAAGCCCAGAGTATATGTTGTGTAGAGAGTAACTCAACTGCACCTGTACCATATCCCTTAAGGCTCTTCGTATATACTTCTGAGTGCAGCGTACATGGTGAACCCTAGATGTGTTAGTACTCTATTGTCTTGAGCTCACGTTGAGGCTCTGTGTAGTTAAGAGGCTTAGGGTTCTTGGCCTCTGGAAGCTTCCATCAAAACGTATGGCCCGGTCAAATACAATGCCGCTTTCTGATTGGCTGGTGGGCTATGCATTAATTTCGTCGAACCGTTTACCTATGAAAAGTAGTTCTAAAATTCTGCCATTAAGTTTAAGCGCTGTTCCATATCAGTGCCCCATAGTATGGTAACTATACCAACCAATTTAACGGAAAATGCTAACACTGCGCGTCAGGAAGTTATTTGCCTCCGCCGGCGTTGATTAATTCTGTCGAATGAACGCCTCTGCAGCTGTTATCGCTTACATAGCCCATAGCTATACACTGGGAACATGCACTGGTTCTGTCCAGGTTGATTCCAAAGCGTCTGGCCTTATGGCCAAGTTTTCAACCAGAGTTCATCGTGGTATCATTCCAGAAACAGTGGAACAACACGGCAGAGAATAACATACAAATTTGGACTCGGAGGAGTTGAGTGTTGAGCAAGCACTGTCCACATACACACAATGTGCAAATGGTGCGCAGTACTAAAACCTGGCAGGCCTCCAAGTACCTCAAGGATGATGAAATTTCATCTCACCCTTGTTGAGCAGTGTTTAATGTTCCAATTAATAATGCAGTCTACAACTACCCAAAGAGTATGTTGGCATATTTTACATTTGGTCAAGGTTGTCAGACTGTCTTGACATTTTAGCCTTTTGTTTTTGCATTTATTTCAGCTCAAACTGAATTTGCTGAATGTGAACTGTATTGCAGTAGTATTACGTTATTGTGACCAGGAAAGGAGGTGACACTCTCGCCACGCTAAAGGTTTCTAGTCACTGTGACACTCTCCCCCATGAAAGGGTTGTAGTCCTGGCCTCCCACCATTTTTGTTGACAGATTACTGATGTGCTTATTTGAGAGGTTCCTGGCCCTAAGCCTCAGCTGTCCACACTCAGTTGTCAGACCCGGGAAACCAGGATGTGCGACACTGACATCTGGTTGCATATTTATCCTCCCACTCCGGGCACCACCGTCCAGGCCTCTTGGGAGTGCAGCAGGTGTTTGGCTTAGAAGCTACCCAGGCCGTAATCCGGTCTCCCCACTTTATGCCTCCCATCCTGGAGTCACTCTTCCCGGACCCTGGTAGTCCATCCTCCAGGAGACATTGTCCATAGGACAACTAAGGGGAAATACATCAAAAGGGGCATCGGGTTGGCAGGTGTGTGCTTGGGGGTTGGGTCCTCCACCATCGTTGATGTCGGTATTGTCACTGCCTCGAGGTGATTTTTTTTCTGGTGAAAATCGGTTACCTCACAAAAAAATCAGAAACATTAACATGGGAAATCCCATTGAGGAAATAATTGGGGAATTGAACTGCCTGGTGGAGGTCTGCGCTCTCCGAGTGCTTTTCTAGTTCACGTTGGTGACTAAATCCTGCTCATAGTCAATCATGAGATAGCGACTGTGACATTATTATGATTAATATCAGGTTAGAAGCTGTACCTATCCTGTCTGACACTGGAGGCATCATCATCATGCAAAACAGCAGGCCACATGTCATAGAAATAATCAATTAATTTTGCTCTCTGTATGCCGCCCTTGTGATAGATTTCCCTACTATAATTGTTTAATTTCTTTATTAAAATAATTATGTAAGCAGCAGTCATTTGCCATTTATCTAATTTTCTAATTTGAGCAGAATGATAACCCCTCTGCTCGCTGAAGAGTGAAACAATGTGTGTGTGTGTGAGTGAAACGGGTGAGTTACAGCAGTCCCCCAGCAAATTAAATTTGCTAATAAATGACATCTAATTAAGAGGTTATACAGACTGACTAAACTGTCTCTCAGTGTTGCTGTTGCTGCCACTGGGACCAGTCAGAGATAACCAACTGCAGGCTTTCTACGAAAACTGTGGGCAGTACAGTCTGGTAGTTTTTCGTCTTGCGTTGTTACAGAACTGTTTTGAGGCTGCATGGCGGGTCATCTGTTTGGAAATTATTTTACATAATTAACAGTTGGCAAGCTTTTGTTCAGTGGTTTAACTGTAAATAGTAATATGCAGTGAAACCTGACTTCAGAAGCTACAGTCCAGTATCACATTGGTGTGACACATTGGTTTCTTGGAGCAGGGGCACTTCAGAAACCCTCACTTCCTACACACACAGACTCATACAAGCATGAGGCACCTGACATTCATTAAATCAGCTTATTCTAAATTGTTACAAATGTTCACTAAACCAGCACGAGTCTTCAACCAGGTAGAGGAGTTGATTATTGAAATCACCTTTATTTGGTGCACTGGTAGAACTATGTGATTTGGAATGTGTGGTATTTGATTGTAACTTCTGCATGCAGTGGCCTATCACTGTTCACCTTAAGATAGTATATGTTAGGGTGCTTTCACACCTAGCTCTTTGAAACGGAACGTGGATCACTTGCCCCTCGGGATCGGTTCGATTGGGCATATGTGAAAGCAACAATTGTACTCTGTTCCGGAACAAAATAAACCGATCCAGACCGCTTGGAGGGGGTGTTCTCGGCCCCTTTTCAATCGATCTCTAGAACGGTTCGTTTACAGTGTGAAAGCTATCGGGCCAGTGCAGTGGGATATCATGTTATTTTCACTGTACAGTACAATGTAAATTTGGTTGTGTAAATTAATGAGAGCTCGTCTTCTCCTGCAGTATCTTCTGTTGGCAGCGCATCTCCTCATAAGGTGTAGTGTCACATTATTTTCGAGACGGAGTCTGGACTTAAATTGAATGTATTCTTGATAACATACACATTGGTATGCCATCCAAAGGACTACAACAAAAGCTAGTATTATCAGCTTACGATCCATTTTCGAGATAGTTGTTTAGCTATGGTAATAGGCTAGGCGGGAAGCCGTTAAAATGTAACAAATGAGAGTACAGCTTAGCCTAGTGCGTAGGTTAGAATGGAATGGATTTCATCGCACGTGTGTTTGTTTACAAACTTTACATCATTTGTTCCATTCTAAAAATGTGCTGTGTGAACACGAAACGATCCCGGAACAATGTCAAGAATCTGTATCGGTTTAGGGTTTGTATCGGAACAAAAATAGGTGTGAAAGCGCCCTTAGATAAGATGGTAATGTATGTTTTATCAACTATCATCTCTTGGTTACACTTGGATCCCTGTTACAGTGTGTCTACATCATAAAGTACAGTGTAACGAAGTTTGCAGCATTATGTAACACTGTGTACTTACACTGTACATTAGGGTTAAGGTAAGGGTCAGGATAAAGGTTAGTGTTAGCTATGTGCAGTGTAAGTACACAATATTACATGTTACATTTAGATATACTGTAGAAGTAACCGTAAAAATAAAGCGTTACCCATCTTTTTTACAGGACTGGAGAAAATTGGCAGAGACTCTACATATGAGCAAGAAGGGAAGGTTCAGTTTGTGATGGATGCGGTTTACGCCATGGCCCATGCCCTGCACAAGATGCACCAAGATCTGTGCTCAGGGTATCCGGGCCTATGTCCACGGATGAGCACCATCGACGGCAAAAAACTGCTTAACTACATCCGGGCAGTGAACTTCAGTGGTGAGCATAAAATGTTTAACCTTTAAAAAAATCACTTTGAGATCTTGTTGTTGGATGATGATTCACAGTGCGATTAGGCAGCCGTTTATCTGTATAAAATTCACAGACTACCAGAAGAAATAATATAATGTAATATGCAGGTGTAGCTGGGGAAACAGCACAAATTCAGATGCATCAGAAGGCTATTTCCTCTTTTATTGGAGAAAAATACAAACTGCATCATGATTGTCATTTTCTATCACAGATCTGAAGTTTAAAAGTAGCTGGGTTGATGGCATTATGAACATCACTTCTAAGATAATTTGTAAGATTCCAGTTCAGAACAGTCAAAATATTCTATACATTCCATAGTATATTCAGGGATTTCCCATTTGCAGCTGATTCGGTTGAAATGCTGCATGGAACGTTTTCTCTTGTAAGCCTGACATTATTGTGATGTTTTGACATGCCTTTGAGTCCTATCAATTTTAATAACATTTTATCTGCATACATTATCTGACAACAAATACAGCACTATGTTTGTGTGTGTGTGTGTGTGTGCGTGTGTGTGTGTGTGTGTGTGTGTGTGTGTGTGTGGGTCTGTCTGTCTGTCTGTGTGCATGTGTGTGTGTATGTCTATGTGTGTGTGTGTGTGTGTGTGTGTGTGTGTGTATGTGTCTGTCTGTCTGTCTGTCTGTCTGTCTGTCTGTCTGTCTGTCTGTCTGTCTGTCTGTCTGTCTGTGTGCATGTGTGTGTGTGTACAGTATGTCTATGTGTGTGTGTGCGTGTGTGTGTGTGCGCGTGTGTGTGTGTGTGTGTGTGTGTGTGTGTGTGTGTGTGTGTGTGTGTGTGTGTGTGTGTGTGTGTGCGTGAGCTTGTTTATGCATGTGTGTGCGTTTCTTTTTGATCTGGACATGAACATATCTAAGCTGATGCAACTGTGTTTATGCTGTATGCATTTACATATAGTGCAGAGCGAGTGTGATTGAGCGTGCTGGTGCATGAGCGCACTGCATTCCCACTAAGGTGGGCCGCTGTACAGAGCCCCTGTGGCCTGTGGCTATTTGGCTGGGCGATGGGCTGTTTCAAGACAGACTGTGGCCTAACTTCAACCAACCCCCATCTTGAAGAATTAGTGACACACTGTGACAGTGCACCCTGTGGCAGACTGCTGGGTCAACCACTGTCATGTCTGCCTCACTGCCCACATCAGAGCCTCCCACCACCCCCACCACCACCAACAACCTGCAAAAAACACCACCCCACCAAACAAATCAACACCCATGCCCATACCCATACCTCCCCCACCCCTCCCTTACAGAAAGTGCCAAAAACAGATGTTCAATAACATAATGAAGGAAACACTTACCAGTGTTTAAGAAATGCGTTATTACCTCCATTTTTTTTTTTTTTTTTTTTTTGTTAGTTAGCAACATAACTCAAAAGGTTTTGGATGGATTTTTATTACATTTTCAGGGTAGGTAAAAATGGGCTAACTTAAAAGTGATTTTGGTGGTGATCTGAGCTGCCCTGGCAGAGGTCAGCACTCTTTGAGTGTTTTCCTATTTTTTTGTGTGTCATTGGCCTGTTTTGTGCCCACATGTTGGACCAGGCTGAAGAAGACTTTCTGTCATGGCAGATACTAAGGTTTTTCTGGATTCGGTTTTGTTTGTAATTCACTGAGGAACAGCACTGAAGCCTGGCTATGTTGCAGGTGTCAATCCCAGCCTCAGTAAAAAAACAAAAAAACAAAACCCCAATATTTGCCGCATATTTAATCCAACCATTTTCTAAATAAGCTGATCCTAATGGGCACACTAATCATCAGGTAGCTAATTAGCTAATTAATGAAATCCCCTGTGTTAAGTGCACAGGTGGAAGGAATACACGGAAGGGTTCTTTGGTTCTGGAGCTGGAATCTCCACCTGTGGAAAGGGTGGATTCAAAAACAGGAAAACCAAATGATAACTGAGATGAGATTGAGGGAAATTCCTCTTTGGATTAGCAACCAGTCTTGTATTGTTAGAGATTCATTCATCTCTAGGTTTATCATAATGCCCAAGACGGTTTTTTTGATCCCATAGCTGGGAGGAATGTAAATACGGTAATATTTTTTCTGTTTTGTTTGAACAATGTTTTTGGATTAGCAACCAGTCTTGTATTGTTAGAGATTCAATCATCTCTAGGTTTATCCTAATGCCCAAGACATTTTTTTTGCTCCCATAGCTGGGAGAAATGTAAATACTGTAAGTAATATTTTTTCTGTTTTGTTTGAACAATGTTTCTGGCACTGTCTGTCACCACCTTTTGCTGATCCAGATACACACCACCTTCTCCTGACACAGAATATTTACAGACAGGTTCTCTGCTCCACAGGGGCTTCATTGGTCTGTTATTATTCTCCAGGATATTTGTCAGCATTCACTATAGTTGAGCAGCCCCTTATAGTGATAATTTTTAACTTTTTTAAAATTATTGCAGTGTTTCTCTTTATTTCCTCCGCCAGCAGAGGTAATGTAATCATCAGGGTTTATTTGTTTGTTTGTTTGTTAGTTAGCAACATAACTCAAAAAGTTATGGATGGATTTTGAATACATTTTCAGGGTAGGTCAAAAATGGGCTAACTTAAAAGTGATTAGATTTTGGTGGTGATCTAAGCTGCCCTTGTCTGCGCTCTCTGAGTGCTTTTCTAGTTTTATTACGTTGTTGAGTATATTATTTATTCTATGCCTTTAGCACATACAGTGGTTCACATATGCATACTTACCTTTTTCCCTAACACACATTTTTCCAATATCCTAGTGGAAAATATTTCTTCTTAGTTTTGTCTTTGTCTCTAAAAAATAAATTAGATATTATTAACTTCTGATTTGTTTCTCCTAAAACCCCCTTGGCAGAAAAAAACAATATCAGAATATTAAAAAAAAAAAATTGAGCTTAGATTGGACTAAGTGAAGTATCAGGCTTCACTGTAGACTTTTCCTTTTAGAAGTATGACACAGAGGGCAGGTGTCACTCTGACTCTGAATTTGTTTCAGAACATCAAAACATCTTTGAGAACAAGATAAAAATCTCCTTAATATGATCTTATCCATCTCTGACAGAAACAATCAAGACAAATTTCCTCAGGTTGAAAACCATACTTGTCACATCTTTAATGCATACTGTCCAGCTTATGGTCCTGACCTGGCTAGGATTTAATGTGTAGTGTGTAGTCTGTAGTGTGACATGGTCATTTGTAAATGACAAGCGTGAAAGACAAAACAAAATCGTCTAATAATAATCTGACCACTGGACCCTTGCACAGCTGCAGTGATGGGTTGGCAAATGAAAATGTTATTCTGCCTGTGATTTCCTCAGACGTAATTAATTGGGACATGGCATGAGCTGTGAGAGCTGAGACATGAGCTGTGAGTCGACGGGCGATCCTGCTCGTTTATCACCTTGCTGCCATATTTCAGCACGCGTTCAATCAAGCATTCATTTATGAATCGCAAGTTGCGTAAATCACTCTTACATGAATGTATCATGACCGAGTGAGCGCCCCTTCGTGTCTCAAACTACATAAACTGCAAGATGGATTACACAGAACATGTCAAAAAAATACATTACACAGACAGACAGACAGACAGACAGACAGACAGACAGACAGACAGACAGACAGACAGACAGACAGACAGACAGACAGACAGACAGACAGACAGACAGACAGACAGACAGACAGACAGACAGACAGACAGACAGACAGACAGACAGGGAAATGACCTTTTTGCAGACCTTAGCAGATTCTCCTAATATTCCTACCGTCTTCTATGTACTTTCTAAAAACAATGCATTTGGAGTTTGGATGTTGCAGGTGATTAGTGTTAGTGTGGTAACTGCCAACAGGTGCAAACATAGTCGAGACTGTGGTATTTGTGTGCAGACTGGCCATCATGACAGACTCAAATGTGTAAAAATAAGGCTCAGTCTGATAAAATGAGATGCAGTAAGTAATGGGGTAAGACTACCTGACCCTTTGTTACGGCCTCTAAATCAGACCTTAGTTGATCAAACCGTTCATTGCTGGAGAGACAGTATGCAAAATAATGTGTTTGGGCAGAGAAAATAAATTAAGCTTCTTTGTTTTTGTTCTGTTTTTAAGCAGCGACATCCAACAGATGTTCTCGATGTAATTAAGGCCACTGGACCACTGAAGGAGTCACAGCCAGCCCAGAGCAACAGCACAGACCGCACGGCTGGCTGGCTGGCTGGCTGGCTCCCTGGCTGGCTGGCTGGCTCAGATTGCTGTGCTGAGCTGCGCTGTGCTTCAATAATGCATGCAGCTCAACCCCCCCGAGATCCACATTCGTAATTACACGCCACCCCCCTCTGTGCTTCCTCCCGGCTCTCCTACCAGTGTTTATTTTGAATAATTTATTGCTTTGAATGGTTTTGCAGAACAGGTTAATATCATTTAGGCTGGCTGGCTGTTTTTTTAACACAGAGTGTAAAATTGTGTATGTGTATGTGTGTGTGTGCATATCTGTGTCTGTTTGTGTGAGTATGTGTGTGTGTGTGTGTGCATATATGTGTGTGTGTGCGTGTGTGTGTGCATGTGTGTGTGTGTGTGTGTGTGTGTGTGCGTGTGTGAGGGGGGTTAGCTGGTTCACAGCTTTCTTGTCTTAGTGCCAGTGTAACGGACTTCACCCAGGCAGTTGCAATTCTAAGAAATAAACATTTCTACTTTTTGGGACTATAAGATATGCCAGAAGAAGGTGTTGTCTGAATCTGTCAGCATTTGTTCAGAAACACAGTGAATGATCGGGCAATTACAAACAGGGTGCGCACGCGTGCACACACGCACACACACACACACGCACACACACACACACATCCTCCTCAGGTGTATTACAGTAATTACAGTATCACCCCCTCTGAAACAACAGCTAAGGCACATCAGTGGAGCCATGTCATTTAGCGAATTTACTGCAGGGATTAGGAGAAGTTAATAAAATAGAAATCTTTATTTATGACATTGCTACACGAAGTGAAGCGTCTCACTGCTTGGAGCCTGGATCACCAGAGTTGACTTATAGCCAGCATCGCGCTCGTGGGCAGAAAATGATAGATTTTTGGTCTCGGGACTCCATCCATCACTTTGTCCTTCCCTCATTTCGTGTGTTGAACAGAAATATTACAGTAGCGACTCTAATGGGATAATTTCTTCTTTTTCTACCACGGGGCAAATTCAAGGGCGAAGCGACTTTTAATGTACAACCATGCCTACCAACCCTAATGCAAAATACTGTACATAAATATGTAGAGAGGGACTATGTCACATGACAGTAGTATATAAATCCTTATTAACCCTAAAGGGAGTACTGTCACACCGGTGTGTACAGTACAGTAGTACCATGCATTTTATACATAAAGATAAAACAAAGACTTTATTCATCTTTTGTAGTTTGTAGTCACACTGGTGTGACAGCAAAATAGGAAGGGTGAAAGTTCTAAAAAATGTTGGGCTCCATAAGGTGCTTCCACACTGCCCCAACAAACGCCAACCAACTCCAACATTCTAAAGTTGGCAGTTGTTGGCACCTAGCAGCTGGCGGTCTTTAGAATGTTCAGAAAACCAACTGCCAGTCCACACTGCCCAGACTAAAAACTGACAAGACTAACTTTTGTCACCATCTGTTTTTGATCTTCAACATTTTTTTAACATGGGCAAAGTTGAAAGTGTACTGAATGTGGCCAAAGTAATTTTTGGTCTACATTGGTCAGACATTGTACAACTCCACCAGACCGGACCGAACATGTTGAACTCTTCCAACTCCATCCAACAAGAACAAACTAACACAGACTGGTGGTCCACACTGCCCCAACTGTTGGCGTTTGTTGGAGTTGGTTGGTGTTGGTTGGTGTTTGTTGGGGCAGTGTGGAAGCACCTATAGAATATATTGTGGAATTTTAGAATCTAACATAGTAGTAGAATGCATTCTTTTCTAGAATTTCCAAAAACTCACATCCTTAACAATGCTTAAAAAAAAACTTGCTCTGTGTTACCATCATTGCAGGAAGTGCCAAGACTCCGGTTGTGTTCAGCGAGAACGGAGACGCTCCTGGCCGTTATGACATCTTTCAGTACCAGTCCTCCAACACGTCAGAGGGAGTATACAAAGTCGTTGGTCACTGGATAGACAAACTGCATTTAGATGTGAGTATTTTTTTTTACCTTTAATGATAGGACAGTGTAGCCTGGTAAACCAGCCCCTCGTACTACACTTTATTTCGTACAGAGAACTTCATTCCTCTGTACAAAATGAAATGAAGTATGAGTGGCTGGTTTACCAGGCTAAACACAGTGTGAGAAAGAGAGACAGGAAAGGAGTTGGAGGGAGAGATGGAGAAGGGGTGAGAAAATGACCTCAGGCCAGAATCAAGCTTGGGTCCCAAGGTTTTATGGGTATGTGTGCCTTGGCAAACTGTGCCACAGCGCCCCCCCCCCCCCCCACACGTGTGAGTGGTATTACTCTTATATAGATCTGAAGACCATTACTTGCCATGATATGTAACCCATATCTACAGACGGTACTAACATGGACTTTGTGTCATAATGGAAATAATATCACAGTAAGAAAACTAAAAAAGAGAAAAACTGTGTCTGTCTGGCCAAGGTGGACATTCCAGGTTCAGAAAGTAAAAGTCCTGCCACATATTTGTTCAAGCCCATTCACTGAACCAGCTGACCCTAATTAGCACATCTCTTCAGCCAGGTAGATGAGCTAATCAGTAAAATCAATCTGTGTTAAGAGCACAGGGAGAAGGAATATATGGCAGGACTTTTACTTTCTCACGCCGGGTTGTCCACCTCTGCTGTCTGGTGTCTGTGCAGTTTGTGGAAGGCACAAAAGTAAACTGGAACAAAATATGTGTGGGAGAAAAGCATCCCATAATTGTTACTTTCTTAGGCATGCTTCAGGAACG
The DNA here is from genome assembly GCA_027475355.1 of Coilia nasus. Taxonomy (NCBI): domain Eukaryota; kingdom Metazoa; phylum Chordata; class Actinopteri; order Clupeiformes; family Engraulidae; genus Coilia; species Coilia nasus. The sequence continues at coordinate 26,827,513 of CM050208.1, forward strand.
TTCTTGGCAATCTAGCTGGCATGCCTGCAGGAGAGCCCAGGGGAATAAGGGTTGGGAAACTAGAAAATAGTAGCTGATATTCAAGTCAGCTAAATTGTTGGGTGTTGCAGTGAAATGTAGATATGGCTGAAGTGTGCATTATTTTGATTATAGAAAAACAAACAAATGATTAGTGGATTATGGAAGAAAAAGACATCATTTGCAGTGATGGGCAACCTGGCTTCATAAGCTACAATCCAGTACCACATATTTGTTGCAGCTATTCACTAAATCTACAGTAATTAACACAACCCTTTAGCCAGGTAGAGGAGTTCATTAGTGAATTCACCTGTATTAAGCACATAGCTTAAGCACAATGTGATTAAAACAACAGTTGCATCATTAACAGCAGAGTTTACATGCTAAGTGAACTAGTAAGAACTAGTGACATCATTTACAGTAAACAGAGTGAATAGCAGCACATACGTAATGCGGAATATGTGGAACTGGATTGTAGCTTCTGAATCCAGGTTTCCCATCACTTATAATTAGAATAGAAAGCTAAGGTGACAGCCAGAGATGGGTAATCCGGCTACAGAGAGTGAAAAAGTCATGCCATGTATTTGTTCCTACACACTCAGAAAACCATTTGGATCTGGATGTTCAGCCAGACAAATAATCTAATTGGTTAAAATACCTGTGCTGTAGGTGGACTGGTTACTCTTTGAAGCTGGGATTACCCACCTTGGGTGCCAACACTAATGTCAGCCTCTCTCCTCCCTGTGTGTCCCTGTCCAGATGGACGCCCTGCAGTGGTCAAGATTTGGGGACGGTGCCGTGCCGTCCTCTGTGTGCAGCGCCCCGTGCCAGGCGGGCGAGCGTAAGAAGGTGGTGAAGGGCGTGCCCTGCTGCTGGCACTGCGAGCGGTGCAGCGGGTTCCAGTACCAGGCCAGCGAGGTGGCCTGTGAGCTGTGCCCGTACGAACAGCGGCCCAACGTGAACCGCACCGGCTGCACCCCCATCCCCGTCGTCCAGCTGGACTGGCGCTCCCCGTGGGTCCTAGTGCCCGTCTTCTTCGCCGTGCTGGGGATTTTCGCTACCGTGTTTGTGGTGGTCACGTTTGCGCGCTACAACGACACGCCCATCGTGCGTGCCTCGGGTCGCGAGATGAGCTACGTGCTGCTGGCGGGCATCTTCCTGTGCTACGCCATCACCTTCCCCATGGTCGCCACGCCCAACATGGCCGCCTGCTCGCTCCGCCGTGTCCTCCTGGGCCTAGGCATGAGCATCAGCTACTCGGCCCTGCTCACCAAGACCAACCGCATCTACCGCATCTTCGAGCAGGGGAAGCGCTCCGTGGCCGCTCCGCGCTTCATAAGCCCCCCCTCCCAGCTGGCCATCACCTGCAGCCTGATCTCCGTGCAGCTGCTGGGCGTCCTGGCGTGGTTCGTGGCCGACCCGCCGAACGCCATCGTGGACTACGGGGAGCAGCGCACCCAGGACCCGGCCAACGCGCTCGGGACGCTGAAGTGCGACATCTCGGACCTCGCGCTCATCTGCTCCCTGAGCTACAGCATCCTGCTGGTCGTCACATGCACGGTGTACGCCATCAAGACCCGCGGCGTGCCGGAGACGTTCAATGAGGCCAAGCCCATCGGGTTTACCATGTACACCACCTGCATCATATGGTTGGCCTTCATACCCATCTTCTTCGGAACAGCGCAGTCAGAGGAAAAGGTGAGTTGCATCCGTCCGTCCGTCCGTCCGTCAGTCCATCCATCCATCCGTCCGTCCATCCATCCATCCATCCATCCATCCATCCATCCATCCATCCTTCCTTCCTTCCTTCCTTCCTTCCTTCCTTCCTTCCTTCCATCCTTCCATCCATCCATCCATCCATCCATCTGGGCAGTGGTGGCCTAGCGGTGCAATCCTGTGACCACAGGACTGGTCCCATTGTCATGGCTGCCCCCTGTTCACGGGTGGGATGGGTTAAATGCAGAGGTGAATTTTGTTGTGTGCACTGTGTGCTGTGAGCTTTGTGCTTTGTGTGATCACAAATGGGACTCGCTTTCATCTGTCTCTCCCAATTGTCATAGTCATAGCAAAAGTATTATCTGTGTCAGCACTTCCTCTCTTCAGGAGCATTCTTTGTTATCCTCCTAATTATGTCCTGTATATATTTTGCAAGCCAAACAAACACTTTCTCTTTTACCACAGAAGATGAAGTTTGAGATATACAGACAAGTGTGGTGATCGTTCTTGCCTGTAAAACTTGTCTGTGGATTTAATGATTTAGGATGTGAATCTGAATATTTTTGGGCATCCACTTAAAAGTCTTGTTATTGTACTTATACAGTATATTCGTCTCTCCGTCTTGAAATAATAACGGTAGGCACTCATTATTCAGAAACAGTCTGAGGACATCAAAAACCAGTCTTAAAAGAGACCCATAGGAGTGTGCACATCCCTTCAGAAACTGCATGGCAAATCGGTCTTGAAGGTTCTTTATGTCGCTGTGTCTAAAAATGGTTTCAAAGTGCCTTTTTAGTCATTGGAGATTACTTCAGCTCGCAGCAGCATCACTCAGGTTGTGTCCGCAATGTCCAGGAATGGAGTGAAGAGTCTGAATCAGTGATGGCTCTTGGCTTGGCTCGGTTTATTTTTTTTCCATGTTTTGTTTTCCTCCAGACCTCATTAGCACACGTTCTGCGGAGAGTTCTGGAAGCGCTTCTGTTGTGCTGTCGCGTTGTTTTCCCCAAGTGTGCCATTTTATTTGCACTGTCACTCAGGCGGCTGTCTTTTGGGTAATGGATTTAATGATGAGGTCTGTGAAGCCAGTAACACATGCGCAGGCAAATCCCATGATGGCTCCGCCCACATCCACATCCACTGGAATGCAGATCACATCTCGTCTAAAGGGACCTACGTCACTCTGCACAGTGTAAAAGCCCAAAAACAGACCAGTCCAAAATCAGATCAGTAACATGTGCAGAACAGATCTGATTAAAGCATTAATTGTATTATTAACAGCAGAGTTTACATGCTAAGTGAACTAGTAAGAATGTCAGAATAACAAAAATATTCACTCTACATGACATCGTTTAATCAGAGTGAATAGTAGCCTGGCTGTCACATCAAGCTCGTAGATGGAGCTTGGTCTGGCAAACACCCCATAGACAGGAAGTTCTCAGAGGCGGGATCAACGAGTGTCTTTCAAATGCTAGACAGAGTTACAACCAATCATACCACTGATTGTAATGATGTATGCGCAGCATTCTTTTTTCATTGTTGCCCAATTTCTTGGGCAAAGGAACAGCCGAGAATAGGCAGGTTGGCCAGACTGACTTGAATGTGAAATTCAGTGTAGTGTCACAGGCGGCATGGGTGGACCCAGGCTAAGGGAATACCACAATCTGACTAAAATCTTTGTTTTGCTTGTGTGTAACCACGCTGAGTGTGTGAACTACTTAATGATATTGTCAGATAGCATAAAGGACATACACATGACGATTGTAACTGTTAAAATATGCTCTGATTTTATTTTGTTTTATTTAAAGATGCCTTTGTTTGTGATTGGTTTTTGTTACGTTAACCATTGAAATCATGTGACCCTAATCAGGGCCGTGTCTACACGTGTGATCAATAAATGAGGTGTGCCTGCAGGTGTAGGTGTTCACTCAAAACTGCAAGAACGTGTGCTGTGTGTGGTGTGTTACGTTTACACTGCTTAAATAGACTCTGCTAACAGTAACCCCTAAATCCCTCGGGAGTGGGTTCTTGGTGTAGACAATTAAACTCACGGACACACGAGTTCAAACTACCTCATTATTCTTCTCCAGCACCAGACTTTCTCATACTACAATACATAAAACAAAACCTCAAAACAGACAACAAATATATTTTCAGTTCTTACATTATGGCAAATTGACCATTTTTGTTTGCATACCGACTGCGCAGTGAACATAATAGTATCTACAGCTGTATTGATAAACAGTGGATTTCAATGAGCGGCACTGACAAAAATAGAGTTTAATTGTAATGAACAAACCATCTGCAGCAGAGTTTGCCGTGTACGTGGTTGTATTTAAAACAGTGGAATCTACACTGATAGAATGTCAAAGCGCAGTGTGCAGCATTTTAGTCCGCAAAGCCCTTTAGCCTATATGGATTAAGAGGAGCAACATCTGTGTCTTCTTCTGAGTGTGTGCTATTTGGGTTGTGTCTCAGATGTGTCTACCAAGTTTCCTCATCCTCCTCTTCCTCATCTTAGAGATCGGGAGGTCAGCTATGATTCTCTGCACACACACACACACACACACACACACACACACACACACACACACAAAAACACGTGCACACACGCGCGCACACACACACACACACACACACACACACACACACACACACACAAACACACAAAAACACGCACACACACACACACACACACACACACACACACACACACACACACACACACACACACACACACACACACAGCATTGTCACTGTGAATGAGTTGTTGCTGACTCACACCAAACCTGAAAGGGTGTAGATCACTCACAGCCAATTTTGTTAGTGACAGCGTGAAATCACTTGGACGCCAATGACTGATGCTGTCTTGTCTCTCTGTCTCTGATCTATTATTGAACCCACTTGATCAAGCACTCTTGTTTCCCTCTTTGTTGTGGATGTACATTCAAACCACCACACTGGCCATGTCCCTCTGTCTGTCTGTCTGTCTGTCTGTCTGTCTGTCTGTCTGTCTGTCTGTCTGTCTGTCTGTCTGTCTGTCTGTCTGTCTGTCTGTCTGTCTGTCTATCTATCTATTTATCTATCTATCCCAATAGCTTTCCTTGTAGCCATAGTCTTTCCTTTGTCAGTACTCCCTCTCTTCTGAAGCATTCCCTGTTATCTTGAATGCTTGTGTTTTTCTCTCATCCTATTATCGAACCCACTTAATTGAACGCTCGTTTTCCCTATTTGTTGTTGCAGATGTACATTCAAACCACCACCCTGACCATGTCCCTCAGCCTCAGTGCGTCCGTCTGCCTGGGACTGCTCTACCTGCCCAAGGTCTACGTCATCCTCCTCCACCCGGAGCAGAACGTCCCCAAGCACAAGCGCAGCTTCAAGGCCATCGTCACCGCGGCCACCATGTCCAGCAAGCTCAGCCAGCTGGCCAGCGACAGGCCCAACGGAGAGGCCAAGACGGAACTCTGCGAGCCAAAGGCAGGCAGCCGTACGTATAGGGCTCCCAACTCTGTCAAAAAAAATGTTACTTCACTGTACTTTATTTTATTGTACCATGCCAGTATTACAATGTATCTAACTAATTACATGCAGTACAGCCTGTAACAATATGTAATATCATGTGCTAGTGTTGTACTTACATAATGTTTTTGTATGTCACAGAAGTACATTATGTAAGTTCAACAGTAGTACATGATATTACATATTGTTATACACGTTGTACCACTGTACCTAATTAGGTAAATATTCTGCAACACAGACACCACAAAATAAAGTGTTGTCAAAAAATTGAACATTGAACGTTGTTTCATCTTGTTTCAACACAGTCAATTGTGACCAGTGATCGTGCACAATGAGACACACTGTCACTCAAAATTCAAAATTGCGATTTTGGTGCCAGAAAAAGAACAAGACTTTACACTTTACAACAGTTTCCTTGTCAATGTCATACCTTAAACAGTTGTCAAGATCGAGCCATTTAAATTGTGACTTACCACCATCTTTTTCCGATACAAAACCTAGAAACAATCACATTTATTTTGGACATTTTGGTAATATTTGACTTGACTTGCAAGCACACAAACTTAACCTTTACATAATTACCTTGACTGTACAAATATCACAAAGGTGGTTTTTGAACACCTTTCTGTTTCATGAACATAAGACTCATTTAGCCAAATCTAGTTACAATTATTATAGTATTTTTATTCTTATTCTTATTATTGTTATTATTATCATTATTATTATTATTATTATTATTATGCTTTGTTGCATTCAGAAGTAAGTCATGTATTCTCTTCCCATTTGTGTTTCAGCTCCACCCTCCAAAAACACATATGTGAGCTACACCAACCATGCCATGTGAAAACTGGACACACAGTGGATGCCAATGAAGTCCGACCTCACACGATTCTTAATTTAGGACACATCGAACTCATGAGGAGAGCACAGAGACAGAGATGTACCCCCCCCCCCCCCCCCCCCCCCCCCAAAAAAAAAACAACCCACCACCACACCCTCACTTTGTACTCAGGCCGAAGAGAGAGCCCAATAAATAAATATGAATGATATAAATAATAATAATAATAATAATAATAATAACAACAATAACATTATTTCAAGATTAACCACGGAGAATATAATGATAGGTTTTCAGTTAGATGTAAATATTCAGTAGCCTGGTAAACCAGCCCCTCGTACTTCGTTTCATTTTGTACAGAAGGTCTGGCAGTGGTCTCATTGACATTGCTGTATTAGGGAGAAATTTTACCTAGCCAATCGGCGAACAGAGGGAGTATTCGTGAGCGATGACGTTTGTGTGCTACATTTGAATTGTAGTACATAGGAAGGCTAATTGCCTACGTGACGACCAGACGTTAGCGATTGGGTGAAGGAAGAGCCACTTGTTTTTGAACTTGAGCAGATGCCACACCTCCAGGAAGAAATCGTTTCTCACTACAGCACTGCCAGACCCTCTGTACAAAATGAAATGAAGTACAAGTGGCTAGTTTACCAGGCTATATTATTCAGTGGCTGTCACCCTTTTCCACTTGTTATTGTCCAAGTGTCTAACCAGCATTATGAAAGTCATTTGTCATTATCTAGCAGCAGAGTTGGATTGTAGCCCTGAAATCTGAGTCTGTATGCCAAGACTAAAGCATGCCATTTTTATACAAATTGTTTATTTATTAATAAAGGAATGTTTTGTACATGTGTGGCAAATTTGGATGTGCATTTTTTTAGGTGAGTGCAATATGTTCAAACAAATCCTCAATATCCAGTTAAATAGACTAATTTGAGCTATGAATAGAAATTATTTTTTTGCTCATTGTCTTTAAAATGATTACTTATCATGTCTCAAAGTATGCTACAGAATAGCAAACACTCCTATTTCTTCTCTCAAATGGTTTTATACTGCCGATGTAAGATTATCTGTTGTGGAAGAGTTAGCATGTGGTTTACTTGACTACTGTTACACACACACACACACACACACACACACACACACACACACACACACACACACACAGACAGACAGACACACACACACACACACACACACACACACACACACACACACACACACACACACACACACACACACACACACACACACACATACACACACACAGGGTGAGCAAATAGCTGCACCTTTGTATGGAGGTGTCTTTGTTGAATTGTATGATAAAGTTATATACAATGAACCATGCCATCTTTTGAGTCTGAGAAAAATATCTCAGAACCTGTTCTGCATGGTGAACATTACAACAAACAAGATCAGTGTCATATTAGTAAGACCACAAACCCCACAATAGCTTTCCTGAGAGTCACCATCTCTCAGCATCGCTCAGCATGACAAGAGCTGTGTGCAGTTTACAACAGTGATTAGTTATTAGAAACTTAATTTGGATTGGTTGTCCTACTGATGAGGACATCACTGTTTATTAAAACAGACTCACTTCAGAGAAAAAAAATGCGTAGTGACAGGCTATTTTAGGCATTTCAGATTTGATGCCAAAATAATTTGGCCCCCTAGCATATGTTGGTTTCTTCCAAAAGCCATTAAAGACTCTCACAGGACTAGTACCAATTTTGTGCTGCACATAAATGTGCATTTATTTATTTTTTATTATTATTTTTATTTTAGGACTGTTTGCTGAAGACATCAAAACCAGTTCAACAATTAGGATTTCTTGCAAGTCTTTAACTTATTGACAACACGTTTACATTAAATGCTTATAATGTTTTGTAAATAGTGATGTCGCAGGCTCATACTTAGCACTGGATACCCATATTTGTGCATCCTGTTTTTTTAACCCATTACTGCAATTGACACATTTGTTGCCAACTGAATTACAAAACCACCAAAGCGTCTTGCTGACTAATAAATAGCTCAGAGACACTCAAAAGGCACCAGTCAGTCAGCCGTCAAAAAGGAAAAAGAGATCTTAGGGTTCAGAGATAAACGGGTAATAAAAGTGTAATCACCATCGAAGAAGTAAATATACTAAATGTAAACACAGCCTGACTGTCAAGAGACTGGCTGGGCAGGGATTGGCTGCCACCCATAGGTTTAACACGTGTGTTCCAACAATGTACGCATGCGCAGTTGTTTTGAAACTCAAGCGGGGAAATTAGCGTCTCTGCCCTTGCTGCCCACTACTCTGTTGAAATAAACAGTGATGGACTTAGTATTTACCAAATGTTAGTGAGTTCCTTCCACCAGTAGTTGCATTTGCACGTTAGTTTATAGCTGGCTTAAATTAAGGTAAGGTATCTTCTCTCGCTGACCCTGTTTGCAAACACTTGCGAATTATACCTAGCATAACAAGCTAAGTTCGTTGACACACCAGGAGGCATTTCAAGAGAAGAAAGGCTCTGATATGTTCTAAGACGGGACACTAACGGCAATTTCATTTAGTAATGCGGGGAAATTCAGACATTTACGCTGAACTGTCAGTAGGTTTGCCTATTAATGCGCTGGCCATTACGTTGGCAACGGTGGCTGACAAATTCTTACTACAGTGGAAACCTACATACAGTAGTAACAGTATTTCGTGATTGTTAATGTATTCTGGTTACATGTACACTGTATCATTACTGCCGATTAAACAGGTACGTGGTATTACAAAGAGCGGATGCTTGTTTCGTGTCATAACGCATCCTGTCACTCTACCGCAATTCATGTGGCCTTTTAAAATGTAATTTCCCGAAGTAGTGCAGACATTCTGTTTTGTATGCTTACGAAATGTAAGTTAGTGTCAACATAATTTTAAACATAAAATACTTGAAGTTATAGACTTTCTTATTTCACACACTGTCTCTAAATGAGAACTGTCATTAAATCACACCTTCATTATTTGTACACTTTCCTAGAGTATGGAATTGCTCGTGGATTAGGCCTACATATAGTTAGCCTTGGTTGTCAAAATATGGTGTGGGTGGCTACTGTTGGGAAGACCTGACAGGTAGAACAGGACAAACAGGATTTTTTATAATCTTTCTTACCATTAGACATAGCATAAGACCCTGCACTCAAAACAAAACAACCGCAAATCAGCAGAGATATCCGTTGGCTTACATAAAAGTTAAGGGTCAGGGCCAGACCAGTGGGGGTAAGTGTAAGGTGGATTCAGGAAACAGAACTTAGGTTTTAAAATCATTATTATTACTTTGTTTGGGTAATAGGGGACAAGTGGGGCTTAAATATGTTGATGGTGACTTGTAAAAACTAACACTGGCTTCTCTGTCTTGCTCCCAGACAGGAATCATGCCTATTCATATAATCCAAGATCCACTTCAAGATATACCCAAGACGCTACAAAATATACCAATACCAACTCTGACGGAAAAGTCAGACTGTGCTGGGAAATATGTGAAGGTTGGATTAAAAAATAAATATTGTAATATTTTTGCATTCCTGTACAGATTAATTATATAAACCAGATGTACAGACGTGTACTACAATGACTAGTGGTAGTACGTACAACTGCTTAACCACACAATTTAGGCTGTGTGTGGAGGGATGCTCCTAGAATGGAGATTGGGGAACCAGATGGTGTTTTGTCTTAATCTCCTGACTGACTGTTGACTCAATCGTTTGTGTGGTTCATATGTGGTCTCTTTCTCTGGCAGGGCAAAGTGGTTTTCAAGGGTCCCTTGGTATCTAGAGGAGACCATCTGAACTACATTCTGAAGATTGTGATACAAGGTATTTTACTTGCTAATTATACCTTTTGCTTTTACCTGAATCAGAGCCACCTGAAAGAGCCAAGCATTACTCAATTTCAGGAAGACATATACACTTGTTTTAGTCTTTCATGAGTTCATAAATGCAGTAATTTCTCCTTGGCCATTCCTGGAGTAACGGTCAAAAATACAAAATCTGCCTGGGCAAGCATGTCGTCCACCTCTGACACAAGAGTTCCTTGCATTAGACAACCCTTGTGTTGCCTGCATCAGAGGTGGACAGTATGCTTGCCCAAGCAGATTTTGGGCTCTGGACAGTTAGTCTATATTGCTCAGGAGGAAATTGGATGATTTTGTAAATTGGTGTGATTGAGAATTAAGCCTTACACACCATCAGGCTACATGTTCTTTGGCCTATCATCATCAGTGTTAAGTCAGAAAAATGAAGGAAAGCACAAGGGCCGACTACCTTATTTGGTTAGACTTTATTTTACTAACCCATTTACATTGGTTAGGTACAGTGTAACAAAATGTAATATTATGTACTTAATGTTACATATTGTACCTTAGGATTATGGTTAGTGTCAAGTATGTATAGTCTAAGTACATAATATTACAAGATGTTACATTTAGATAGACTAAAATGGAACCATAAAATAGTGTTACCCATAATGTTTTTGTAGTACTAGGTCATATAATAGAATTTTGTTTTTGATGACAATTGACTAAAATAAAACCTAGTGACTAGTCCTTTGTCAGTCATGAGGCAGTAGGCTTTTTGCTATATGTAGTCTTGCAGCACAAAGTACCAACAGTTTTTTGGCAATGGATACTGTCAGTTGCAACATTTTCTAACATGATTTTTCTCTCTCTGCTGTCAATTTCATGTGTCTTCAGAAGATGCCCCCCAACAGAGCAAGGCATCAAATTATACATCCATCAATGTCATGCTGTTTGGAGGACTGGCCAAGGACTTCTCACATCATGCCATTCAAGGGGTATGCCTTTGCCGCCATGTTATAAAACTGATAAAAATGATATATTAGAGTCCTGCAGACATTAGGGCTTGTATTTGCTATTATTATTTATATTGATCAGTGTACACATGTCTCCTTCTTCAGTGCTGACTTTTTTTCTTTTATATTAAAAGGTGAGTCAACAACAAAATGGAAAAATGTCTCAGTGTATGGCATGACAGTCCAGTCAAAGCAAAGTTTTAAGTTGAAAATAATGTTGAAGGCCTCTGCACACCATGCTTGACATGATGCAGCACACTTTGCTTTGCCATATGTGCAACTGTGGGTCAGCTGTGGTCTGGTGGGTGGGGAGTTGGTCTTGGGATTGCAGAGTCACAGGTTCGAGTCCCACCCTACCCATGGCTGAAATGCCCTTGAGCAAGGCATCTAACCCCACACTGCTCCAGGAACTGTAACTGAAACCCTGTAAAAAGTCGCTCTGAAAAAGAGCGTCTGCTAAGTGTATTGTAGTACTAATATTCTATTAGTTCAGATTCTGATGTTCTCAATACAACCCCACTCACCAGCCTGTTGCTATTATGTTGATTGCGATTCCTTCTGTGCGGTCCATTGTAGATTGTCGTAGATTGAATCTTTTTAAATGTTGATGCTCACTGCTTAAGCAGTGGTGCAGGGGCAAACAAAATTGTGATATTTAAAAGTGTCGCAATAATGCTAGGCTGGTGTTGCGAAGGCTTTGTTTTTTACAGTCCTTATATTAACAAAATTTAATCCAAATGTCTTTCAACTATATTATCCCATGTTGAAAATATTGATTGTCAGTTTAAAGGACTGAGCAAATGAATTTAGACAACATTTGAAACACTTCACTGTACATTTTTTTTTTTTTGCTTATTCAGGACACAGTTGTGCTGTCAGGCTTCACAGTAAGTCCTTCGCCCACCTTCAAAAAAGACGGGCAGCATCCTTGCAGCCTTCATCTGGACGGCGACAAGGCCTGTGTTTATGTAAGTTAAGTGACTGTGTAACTAAAGTCTGCCCTATTATTACTAACAATTTAGTGTTAATGGAAACGTTGATATTTCTAAATTGAAATGCTTAAAATGTGTTTAGAACTCAAATGCAACTGTAAATATTTCTTTGCCTCTGTAAAGTTGAGATAATATCACCACAACTACCCAGACACAAAAACACTGAAGATGTGGTAAATACAAAAAAGGAACTCAAGGGGATACAAGTAAAAAACAAAGAAACTTTAATTAGCGTTTTTTGGCTACTCGACAATACCACTGCCAGAGCAGCAGAGAACCCCTACAGTCTATTCCTTCGTAGCACTCCTGGCAAATTACTTGTTGGATTAACACTGAAGATGGTCTGATGATTTTTTTTTGGCATTCATAAAGTTGAGATAATAACACCACAACTACAGTACCCGCACACAGGGACACTGAAGATGGTTTTAATCATCTGATCTTGTCACAGGTTTTACAGGCTTCAGCACCTGCTGAAAAAAAGTCTGGCGTTAACTCTACGGTGAGACTCTCTTCCTTTTTTTGTCCTTTCACACACATTCCAGTGCCTTCACAATTCATTGAGCATTTTTTTTATTTTTTAATTTATGTATTTGCTCTGGCTGTTTCACATATTCAGTTATCCTTTTTCAGTTCACATATTCAGTTAGGTCTTTTGATGGTATGTGAGTGCATGTATGTGACACAATCCAAAGTACTTCATATCAGGTGTGTTACCTTTCAGCCCAAGTACACCTACGTCCCTCTGAAAGAGTTGAAGCTTGGCTCCGTGGTGAATGTCTACGCTGTGGTGACCTTCTTTAAGGTGCCCTATCCCAGCAAAGGCACAGGTGAGTGCTTTTTTGGTGTGTACAGAGGCACATCATATTTATAATCAAATAATGATGGAGAGATCATTCAGGACATTTATGATCTGCCTGTATTTCTGAGCTCTGATGTCTTGTGTACTCTGCAGCAGCATACACTGGGTGTCCTAAAAGTTTGCATAAGAAAAAAAAAAAAAGACAGGATAGTTTACAAATGTTTTGGCCACTTCCCAGTGACTGCTAGTCCCAACCAACAAAATGACTTGAACTCTCTGGTCTCTACTCAGTGTGTGACATGGCTTACCTGCAACACAATAAAAATCTATTAATAATCCCTGTATGTGGAGATTGATGGGACGTCCTGTAGTGTAAGGGTAGTTGAGGTTTTAAGATTTCAGTTACAGCTTTAGTAACTCACTTACTGCCTGGCCACATCTGCCCACACCCGCCCTGGTATTGCACCACGCTGTTAGACTAGACCCGTGGCAGGAGAGGGTCTATGGTCCTCCTCTTGATCGATTTCCGCATCACAAAACCCATTGTGTTTGGGCAGCACATTGTGAATTACTGGTACATTTGCATTTGGATTTTCACAAACAGGTACAGTGGTCGCTCGCTATAACGCGGTTCACCTTTCACGGCCTCACTGTTTCGCGGCCTCGCTGTTTCGCGGATTTTTTTAGGATTTGTTCTGCGGCCTGATTGGCCAAGGAACTGTAGAACATTGTCAATCAATCTCCTGTACAGTACAGAATGCGCTCAGCTTGTAAAATTTACATAAATCGTCCATCGCTAGCTGTGTGACTCTGAAGTGCTGTATGTTGGCAAGTTTGAACTTTGAGAGTAGAAGAGAGAAATGTGAGAAAATGTCAATGCTTGTCTGAGAAAAGTGTATAAAATATGTGTAGTGAGGTATTTTACAGCCTTAAAACATCTGTAATAATTGTAAAAAATAAAGCTGACTACTTTGCGAATTTCGCCAATCGCGGGTTATTTTTAGAACGTAACTCCCCTGAATAACGAGGGACCACTGTAAACAAAAACAGGTTTTGTGAACTTAGCACTGGCTTTACTGTTCTCACATGGCCTTTATTCACAGTCTCTTGATCTCAGTCCAAGCCCCTTTGGGATGTAGTGAGACAGGTTGGCAATATGAAGGTGTTGCCAGCAAATCTGTAAGCAGCTGTGTGTTGCGATCATGCCCATATGGATCAAGATATCTGAGGATAGTTCTCTTTTCTCAGTGCATGAATTTAACATGAATTTAAAACAGGCAAAATGGTAGTTCTTCCTGGTATGTGGACATTGTATTTGTAAAAAGTGATGGGGAATATAAATATGGTTTATTAAAGATTTTTTATTTATTTATTTATTTATTTTTTACCCCTTTCAGTCCCCAACTTTAGGGATAAAGACTCATAAGCACTTAATGTAGACTTTGACTCAGAGATTAGGACATTCAGATGACAGGGAGAGGTCACACTCTCAAAAATCCTCTTTGCAGCTTTAAAAAAAAAGCTTAGTCATAAATGATAAACGGCCGTTGTTTCCCTCAAGGTGACATCATCATCTCTGTGTGACTTGAGTGATGTGGGAGTAATGGAGGAGGGTTTTTTTTAATTATGCTTGATCCATCTTAAGTACAACTACCCAGCATCATAATATCTCTGCTTTCATGTAATCACACATTTCTTACAGCTACAGTTATAGCAGTATAACAGATGCTTGTCTCCAAAGCGACATACAACATGACATTGCAAACAAAAAATACTTGGCTAAGTTGCAGAAAAAACTTTCTGTGGAAGTTGTTTAAGGTTGTGTGGCATAAGCAGAGCATTCCAACAGCATGGTGCAGGGCAGGGGGTGTGTTGATTCCAAAAGAAAAAGAGTCTGTTAGAATAGACCAGTTTAAAATGATCTCTTTGCTTAATGTGGAGGGGGAAATCTTCTTCAGTATAGTGGCTAAGAGACTTGCGCAGTATTTGGAAAAGAATGGGTTAATTGACACAACAGTGCAGAAGGCAGGAATCCCAGGTTTTGCTGGATGCATTGAGCACACTAGTGTAATTATGACTGCCGCTAGCGAAGCTAGCGATAGCGGTCATTATAGTGTTGCCGAGACTTTTTTCCCTTTTTTTTCTTTTCTTTTTTTTCACCGATTTTCCGTCAACGATTTCCGGGACACTGGAAGTACGGGGGACATGAATCTTTGTAGGCATGTAGATCTAGAACATTTTGAGCGACTAGAAGCTTTTGGTCCCCAAGGGCCACCCCCCCCCCCCCCTTTGCCAGGGTCCGTCAAAGAGGGGGAGACCGGCAAAAGCACTGGTCGACGCCCACTTCCAACGAAAACAATTTCCGTGAAATTTTAACATTGTGAAAACGAATTTGAACGAACTCGTCATAGGCCGTTCATGTGAATCTTACCAAATTTGGTATATTTCATCTACAGACAATGCTGACAAAAAGTTATCAAAGGATTTATCTTGAGATAAATCGTTTCGAAGTTACACGTCAATGAACATTTAACACGTAGCTTAAAATTTTTCAAAAGTCCATATCTTGGCTTTTAATTGCTCAAATTTGGTCAAAGTTGACATGCCATCTCTAAACAGCTTTCTTTTCATGTGTACTAAATTTTGTGACATTTCGTCTTAGGGGGCGATGTTTATTTGCGAAGCTAGGTGTCAAAAAACAGCTTTTGTTAAATAATTCGTCGACAATTTTGCCCAAGACAACGATTTTGTGTTAGTATGTTGGTGTTACAGAGGCGTATCGGTCCAGCCCATAAACACTCACTTGAAGCATAGCGCCACCTAGTGATGAGGGTAAATTCAAAAACTGCTATTTTGAGTTGCCAATATCTTGGACCGAGAAGGTGGAATTTTGCGCAAAATACGTCATGCATGATCACCACAAAGACCTCTAACATCACAGCACATGCCATACAATTTGGTCCATAGGGGGCGCTGTAATTGTAGAAAATGTAATTTTGCCTATTATCTAGAGAATGCTAATGTTTACAACAACTTTTTTTGTTATCGTGAAATATATTGACCCTCACGCATTGAAAGCACTGGTCGACGCCCACTTCCAACGAAAACAATTTCCGTGAAATTTTAACATTACAAAAATGAATTTGAACGAACTCGTCATAGGCCGTTTATGTGAATCTCACCAAATTTGGTATATGTCATCTACAGACAATGCTGACAAAAAGTTATCAAAGGATTTATCTTGAGATAAACCGTTTCGAAGTTACATGTCAATGAACATTTAACACGTAGCTTAAAATTCTTCAAAAGTCCATATCTTGGCTTTTAATTGCTCAAATTTGGTCAAAGTTGACATGCCATCTCTAAACAGCTTTCTTTTCATGTGTACTAAATTTTGTGACATGTCCTCATAGGGGGCGATGTTTATTCGCGAAGCTAGGTGTCAAAAAACAGTTTTTGTTAAATAATTCGTCAACAATTTTGCCCAAGACAACAATTTTGTGTTAGTATGTCGGTGTTACAGAGGCATATCGGTCCAGCCCATAAACACTCACTTGAAGCATAGCGCCACCTAGTGATAAGGGTAAATGCAAAAATTGGTATTTTGAGTTGCTAATATTTTGCACCGAGAAGGTGGGAACTGCACAAAATACGTCATGCATGATCACCACAAAGACCTCTAACATCACAGCACATGCCATACAATTTGGTCCATAGGGGGTGCTGTAATTGTAGAAAATGTAATTTTGCCTATTATCTAGAGAATGCTAATGTTTACAACAACTTTTTTTTTATCATGAAATCTATTGACCCTCACGCATTGAAAGCACTGGTCGACGCCCACTTCCAATGAAAACAATTTCCGTGAAATTTTAACATTGCGAAAACGAATTTGAACAAACTCGTCATAGGCCGTTCATGTGAATCTCACCAAATTTGGTATATGTCATCTACAGACAATGCTGACAACAAGTTATCAAAGGATTTATCTTGAGATAAACCGTTTCGAAGTTACTCGTCAATGAACATTTAACACGTAGCTTAAAAGTCTTCAAAAGTCCATATCTTGGCTTTTAATTGCTCAAATTTGGTCAACGTTGACCTGCCATCTCTAAACAGCTTTCTTTTCATGTGTACTAAATTTTGTGACATTTCGTCATAGGGGGCGATGTTTATTGGTTAAGCTAGGTGTCAAAAAAACAGTTTTTGTTAAATAATTCGTCAACAATTTTGCCCAAGACAACGATTTTGTGTTAGTATGTCGGTGTTACAGAGACGTATCGACCCAGCCCATAAACACTCACTTGAAGCATAGCGCCACCTAGTGATATGGGTAAATGCAAAAATTGGGATTTTGAATTGCCAATATTTTGGACTAAGAAGGTAGGAACTGCATAAAATATCTCATGCACGATCAACACAAAGACCTCTAAAAGCACAGCACATGCCATAAAATTGGGCCTATAGCAGCCGCTGTAATTGTACAAAATCTCATTTTGCCTATTCCTTTCAGAAATCACTCCTACACACTATACAAACACACACAATGTCATTCATTCAAAACCCACATTCGTGCCCACTTCCAGGAAATCATTTCCACATAAATTCTCACATCACAACACTGCTCTTCCACACACTCATCATACCAACAGTTCCCACATTTCAATACACTGCGGCGGTCATACCATGTACCGCTATGCGGTACATCTAGTTTGGCACCAAATTCAGACAGCAAAGCAAGAGGGTAGGGAGCTTCATGTAGTTTTTTTGGACCTAGCTAATGCCTTTGGCTCGGTGCCGCATAGTCTGATTTGGAGTGCTTGTGAATACTTTAGAGTGCCAGGTGAGATTGTGAATATAATGAAGGAATTCTTTAAAGATATTAGATTGTGTATAGGTACAGGGGAGTTTGTATCAGACTGGCAGAAGCTAGAAGTAGGCATTATGGCAGGGTGTACGATCTCACCACTTGCTTTTACAATGGCAATGGAAATGGTAATAAGAGGTTCTAAGTGGGTGGTTGGAGGGGAAAGGCGTCAGGAGGGACTGCGTCTCCCGCCAATTAGAGCTTTCATGGATGACATGACTCTGTTAACAACAACGGTGCCATGTACAAAAAGGTTGTTAGAAAGGATAAATACAGATCTCAGGTGGGCGAGGATGAGGATAAAGCCTAGTAAGTCAAGGAGTATCTCAGTCACCAAGGGAAAAGTGGTAGAGCAGAAGTTCACGGTGGAAGGTGAGGAAATCTCATCCATCAGGGTGAGACCGGTGAAAAGCCTGGGGAGGTGGTATAATGCAGACCTGAGTGATCGAGAGCAGGTAGAGCAGCTTAGAAAAGACGTGGTGGAGGGATTGGAAAAAATTGACAGGTCAGGGCTACCAGGAAAGCTGAAATTGTGGTGCATGCAATTTGGACTGTTCCCTAGAGTAATGTGGCCCATGTCAGTGTATGAAGTACCATTATCAAAAGTAGAGAAGCTAGAAAAGATGGTTAATTCATACGTTAAAAAGTGGTTAGGGGTTCCACAGTGCCTAAGCAGTGTAGCTCTGTATGGGAAGGGCATACTGCAGCTGCCAATAAATAGTCTGGTAGAGGAATTTAAGTGTGCTAAGGTTAGGACAGAGCTGTTGTTAACAGGGAGCAAGGACAGGATAGTCAGCGGTCTGGCTCCTAACCCGAGCAAAGGGAGAAAGTGGAAACCAAAGGTAGCAGTGCAGGAGGCAGAGGCAGCCCTTAGACATGGAGAGATGATGGGAAATGTCCAGATTGGGCGGGGAGGCTTGGGGCGTACATAGGGCTGGGCGATATGGCTGAAATCTGTATCACGATATAAGTGTTTCATATCGGTCGATATCGATAATTATTGAAACATTGTGTGACCTATTTAAAAGTAACAGGAGGGAAAAATCTATTCATTTTTATTTTTTTAACTTAACCTTCCTCTGACAGGCAATAAGCATTCAGGCAAAATGACTGTCAAAACACGTTCAATGTTACGATCACAATGAAAACTGAGTGATCCGAGAAAGCTCCGGCTGTCTGAACAGTGTGAACACATTAGGATAAGTGGTTTTGATAAAGTGGTATTGTATCATTGAAAATATATCGATATGGCGATATAGTGTCAAATACATATCGATATAAATATTACGATACGATATTACGATAATATCGATATATCGCCCAGCCCTAGGTGTACATCAGGGAAGCCAATGTGGAGAAAGGCAGATCAGAAGGAGAAAAGGAGATTGGTTGTAGAGCAGATACGCAGGCAAGAAGAAGCTAGTAGACAGGTAAAAGCTGTGTCACTAGCAAAGCAGGGCCAGTGGTTGAATTGGGAGGGAGTAGAGAGAAAACAGGTTACTTGGAGGGATTTGTGGAGTATGGAGTCTAACAGGCTAAAGTTTTTATTGGGAGCGACGTACGACGTGCTCCCATCGCCAGATAACCTGAGAATCTGGACAGATGGGGATCCGTCATGCACACTCTGTTCAGGTGTAGCCACATTGAGAAATATACTATCTGGCTGTAAAGTTAGCTTGGCACAGGGTCGCTATACGTGGCGTCACAACCAAGTACTAAAATGCTTAGCAGCAGGAATTGAGAGTAGGAGGCAGCAGGTAAATGCAGAAGGTAGTCATAAAAAAGGTATCCAGTTTGTCCGGGAGGGTGAGAAAAGTAAGAGAGCCGTAAAGTCAAGGAGTACTACACAGGAAGCAAAGGATTGGCAGATGCTGGTAGATGTGGGTGGAAAGTTGGTGGTCCCTCAAGAAATAGTTACCACAAACTTGAGGCCAGACATAGTCTATTGGTCGACCAGCCAACAGGTAGTGTATTTTATTGAACTCACTGTCCCATGGGAAAGCTCCCTAGAGGAAGCATATGAAAGGAAAAAGCTTAAGTATGAAGAGTTGAGATTGGAAGCAGAGCAGAAAGGATGGAGGGCAAGAGTATTTCCAGTAGAAGTGGGTTGTAGAGGGTTTGTAGGGAGGTCAGTCATTTCATTGCTAGGGGAGCTTGGGGTTGGTGGTAAGAATCTACGTAAAACTGTTAGGGAGATGTCAGAGGAAGCAGCTAGGACTAGTAATTGGATCTGGATGAGAAGGGCGGTCTCTGCCTGGGGTAAGCAGTAGGGTTGCCATGTTCGAATGGGGCGGTGAAGCGTCATTACGTCATTATAGTGTATAGTGATACTGCGTTGTTGCATCACGCAAGAGCCCGCATGCAACTGGGCATTGCGTGATTGCGTCATTATTATTATTATTATAGTGATACTGCGTTGTTGCATCACGCAAGAGCCCGCATGCAACGGGGCATTGCGTGATTGCGTCATTATTATTATTATTAGTATTATTATTATTATTATTTTATTTTATTAATGTGGCAGTGGAGGCTGTGATTATTAGTATTTTATTTTATTAATGTGGCAGTGGAGGCTGGGAGTGGTTAGCGTGGGTACTGGGTTAGCACAGGACATTAGTAAGGTGGTGGAGATTAGTGCAACCTAGGGCTGTTTGTGCAGAGAAGGATGGGCACCCCAGACCAGCAGATGGCAGTAGTGCGTTTAGTGGGTCAATAGAAACACAGAAGAAGAGGTTATAAATGGCAGCCATTACACACATGGGCAGCTTAGAATCAGGCTCTCTGGGATCGTGCGGTGTATTGGGATACAGAGTGGCCAAGTTTCCCGGGGTTTTGCGGTGTATGGAACACGGGATAGCTGAGATTTAGACACCATTAGATTCAAGAGGTGTATACATTTAATGTTAAGTCAGCGGGTAGAATCGCGACCTCTCGCCACTTTAAGCCAGAGATACGGGTCAGTTCTCTGAGGTTCTCTCCTACTGGTAAGTGGCAACAGCTAGTTTATTATTATTATATAACAGTCAACCTTAAAAGGATCAATATGTGATTATTACTGTATTACTATAACTGAGCATTAGTCACCATTATATTCAAGAGGTGTATACACTTCATGTTAAGTAAGTGGGTAGAATCATCTTTAGAACTAGCATTGGCAGGGTTGTTTGTGTAATGGCATATGCGTTAGTGACTGCAAAGTGATAGTATTTGTGGTAAAATGGTGGTAAAGTGCAAATATTCGATAATAAGTCCTAATTAGTAAGTAAGCAGGTCATTTTGGAAGTAAATTGTGGTGGTAGTTAATTTTGTAAGTAAAACTTTGGAAGTCGTGCAAATAGGTGGTAATGAACAGTAGGTAGTAAATTTTGAAAGTAAGTGAATTGAGGAAGTACATTTTGGAAATTTGGGTAGCAGGTAGCTGAACTGTGGACACACACTAAATGATTGATCACCTTTAGTGGGGCCGCCTCAGGGGAGGGTGTACAGTGAATAAAGGCCCGAAACACCCGTTGATCCTGAGGTACACTGCTGAGGATGTGTCCCACATAGTGTATGGATAATTGTAATGGCTGTAGTTAGGAAAGCCTGAAGTGTGGTACAATGGGTGCTCTCCCCACATGTGCAAGTGTCTTGTATTTTTATGTATTTATCTAGTTATTTTAATTGTTAAGGAAATATTGGAGGAAACTGCAAAGGCTCATGTAAACGGCCCCAGCAGCCCCAGTCACTGTAACGGTAGCCGGCTGGTTCAGATTAACCCTTGTTGAGCATCTGTCTGTACGGCTCCAGTTGGCCACCCCCTCAGCTGCTCTGTCCTGTACAGCTCACATGAGGTTGCGTGAATAGCTGTAGTCAGCAGCCAGTTGTGCGTGTTACACCTGGGAGTAGAGACTAACAGCCTGAACTATTTACTTGATTATAGATAGTGTAGGGGTAGGTGTAATAGCTATAGTTTCTCCCTAAGGTGCTCTTCCTACATGCACAAGTACTTTGTGTTCTTTGTAAACCAAACATTTTAAAATATGTGGAAGTATAATTTAATCATTGCATACACTTATATCAGTTTAAAGATTTATAAAGTTATTGTAATACACCCAATAAAAGACCTGTAATATATAGTTTGAATTAGAATAGCTGAATTTGTCGCAACGTGAAATCCTGCTTTGCGAAATTGTACACCAAATATTTCTGCCACTACCAAGCCATAGCAGGGAGTGATGAGTGTAAGTGGATGATGATGATGATAATGTATGGGAAACTGGTGACAGTAATGGGCAACCTGTCTTTAAAGGTGTCATTGCATCGTTTTTTTCATTAATTTTTGCGGTCATGAATGCCCTGTGAGCCGTTTTTGGTGAGAACAAATGCTTTAGTGCTCCTGTTACTGGCTGTTCTAGTTTGGTGGAGGAGATGGAGCGGGGAGAATGACAGGTTCTAGGCTATGCCAGTCACAGGCTACCGTCATTCAAAGCTCATTCGGTTATAGCACACCAAATAGAACATTTAAGCATTCTAAACAAACACACATACTTACCTACATTTTGCTAGGTGAATGTGTGCTGCAACGAGACTCCTCTGGTAATTACAGGTATGGCATGACTTTTTCTAATTAACTAATGTCACTTTGTTTGCCTTTTTCATATTTGCTATTTTTTCTGCTTATTTTCTTTCATTGACTAATGGAGCCAATCAGGGCAGAAGAACATTTTCACGTGCAACATGCATATGCAACTTGGACTAACCTACGGTATTTCAGAAAGAGCAAGTACTACACGGTTTCTCAGGGAAACACCACTTATTTGCTTCAGTCATTCACAAAATCTGCTGATTCCAAAAAGGGCAACTCGGCTTCTGCCAGGTGAAAGTCTTTTAAGAAGAACATCTACACCAGTAACGGGCAACCTGGTGTCAAAAGCTACAATACAACACCACACATTTGTTCCAGCCGTTCAATAAATCAGCTGAAAATTGGAGTTGAAAGCTAATGTAAGTGGAAAAGGAGGATGTGTGTGTGTGTGTGTGTGTGTTGGGGGTGGTAGCTGAGTTTTGTATAGTTACGCATGACCGTCTAGCAGGCCATACACATACATCAAAACAGCCCTAAGGCTCAACAAGGCAACGTGAAAAGACCCTAAAGGGTTTCAGTCCTGGTGTACAGGACGAGAGGGGATCAATAATGCACTCAGGGCAAGATGGGAGACTGGCTTTTGAAGGTTGTAAGGATTGGACTTATGTTGGATTCTTAATAGAACTGGTATCCACTAGTAGCAGTTTTTTATGAGGGATAGGTGATCGATAATGCTGAAGATTACATCCAGATGTGTGTCCTTGGGTGTGAGTGACGTGTGTGTCAATCTTCTGTGTACAGCAGCAAAATGGTTAATCATGGACAGTGGTGATGTAAACAAGAGTTTGTTTGTGAGTGAGTTTGATCGTGTCTCTCTGACCATAAAGGGAGTGGGTTAGTGAAGTATGGTAAAGAATGACAGAGGAGTAATTGTAATGATCATATAATGCTGCACACAATTGCAAAACAATCTGTCTTGTTTAAACCATTTCTGGATGTAATAATAGTAATACATTTTATTTATAAAGAGCCTTTCATGAAAGCCAGGGCCCATATACAAATACAAACTTAAATTAAACGTGATAAATTTAAAACAAGCAAACAAAGATGACAGACACACAAAATATATAAGCAGATGAAAAGCATTTGCGCAACGCTCAGTGGCAAAGTCCCTCTGATAGGGCTGCTCAATTAATCGTATTCTAATTGTGATAACGATTTCAGGGCCAAACGATCTCAAAACAAATAAAATCGAGGGCAACAATGTTTTTGTCCTAATTATTTTCTACTGTTTGTACTGTACATTAGATGTATACATTAAACATTTCTACTGTTTGTACATTAGGCATCAAAGGAGACTTACTAATGTTTACGAAGAAAGGTATTAGGGAAAATCCGAAGGTACAAGAATGTTTTTTCGAAATGTTTTTGAATACATTTTCAATAAATGAAGGATGTTACTGAGGAAAACAAAATAATCGTTTGAATAATTCATGATTTCATTTTTGGCCCAAATAATTGTGATTCCGATTTTTTCCATAATCGAGCAGCCTTACCCTCTGATGAGAACTACGACGGTATGCTGCCCTTCAGGTCAGGCCGTCAGTAGAGCTCTAGATGGAGCAGGTCGGCTGTCCTGGTGGTAGGGTAACTGGAGGAAGTGATGCCAACAGCATGGCACAGCCTCTGGTGATGTGAGAGGGATTCCCATTTGTCATTGTGATCACACAGCACACAGTGCACACAACAAAATGTAGCCTCTGCATTTAACCCATCACACCTGTGAGCAGGGGGCAGCCAATGCAAGGCTCTGGCCTGGGAGCAGTGTGTGTGGGGACGGAGGAGAGTGCTGGTCATTCACTCCCACACACACTTCAGACTCTTAACTTCTCTCTCCACACACACACGCACGCGCACACACACACACACACACACACGCACACACTTCAGACTCCTTTGAACTCCTCTCTCCACACATGCTTCAGACTCCTTTGAACTCTTCTCTCCACATACAAACACACACACACACTTTAGACTGCTTTTGACTTCTTTCTTCACATACACATACACATACACACACGAGCACACACACGAGCACGCGCACGCACACACACACACACACACACACACAATTTACAACCAAGAATTTTTTGTTCCTTATGTGGTGTTTTAGTATTGCACGTCGCCTTAGGGACAAAAGCGTCTGCCAAGAATAAACTCGCTACAGCATAGATTTATGACGGCATTAACATACTACAGCATAAAAGACATGGACTGAGACAGTGGCACTGAGTACAAACAGCAACAGCAGTTTTGCCCACGCCAAAAAACGGTTCGTAACAGTTCAGTTTATTGCCCCTTTTTTACAGTGTATCTACATGTGACAACACATAACACTATGTACATGCCAACAACATGACAACACTAACCCTGATCCTAACCCTATGGTACAGTGTAAGTACATCATGTTAAATGTTGTTACACACTTTGTAAAACTGTATTTCGTGATGTAGATACACTGCAATAGGGACTGTTGAAATGTACACAAAAGGCTTCACTACCCACATGCTCTGATGGCCAGGCTTCTCAGTAGGGATTCCTTCTCCTTTTAACTCCTCTCTCTGCGCGCACACACACACACACACACTCACACTCACTCACTTCAGACTCCTTTTAACTCCTCTCTCCACACACACATACATATGCATACACACACACTTCAGACTCCTTTTAACTTCTCTCTTCACACACACACACACACACACACTCTCTCTCTCTCTCTCTCTCTCTCTCTCTCTCTCTGTCTCTCTCTCTTTCTCTCTCTTCAGGCTCCTTTTAATTCCTCTCTCCACGCTGCCTCACGCCAGCTGGTTGCCTGTCACAAGGCTTCTCATGCAAGTCTGAAGTGTGTGTGTGTGTGTGTGTGTGTGTGTGTCTCTGTGTGATCAGGCTCTCTATTAACCACATTTAAATGTGCTTTTTTTGTGGTTGTTATCTTCGTGTTTTTTTTAACCCTTTCAAGAACACCTCCCATTTTAAGTGTTTCTTTTTATGTACTATGGACCGACAACAACCATCAATTAGCCTAAATGTTGACTTGTTAACGTTCATTTTTCACTCTTCATTCATAGCGTTAACATTACAGCACAGGCATATTTAGTCCTCGCAAAACTATTTATAGGAAGCATTTTGTGTGAAACCGCTGCGAGACCTCATTGAAAGGCTAAAGCAAATGCAGACAGAGGGAGAATGGGCACATTTGCTCTGTAACGACGGCTGCAGACGAGCGCTCGTGCTGATGATGCTCACATCTGTTTCTTCGCCACCGCGTCCCCAGTGGATTCGCACCCTGTGTTTGTCGCTTCCGCGGCAGTAGAGCCGAGTCTCTCCACCATTCGTTCTGCTAATTAAACAAGGGCCTACCCTTCCTGTACAAACACAGAGGGATAAGGGAGATTAAGAATAGGAGGGGTCTGATGAGTGCCACCAAAGCCTTGTGTTTGTTATCAATATGGTACATGTACGCACACAGGTCATAGATGATCAATAACTTGATTTGGCTGTGTTACTGCATGGGTAATTGCATTTTGTCACACCACAGGCAGTCCTAGACAAAACTGTTTTCAGATCTGCAACCCCTCTGGCTGTGTATACATTCGTTTACTGTTGCGACCTTTGTCGATACGTATCAGACAGAAACTCGCAGAAACGTGGATGTGTGTTTAATGAGCTCCCTCTGGGATGCCACTGATAGTAGCGCAATTAGAGTGAGTCTCTTTTTTTCCAGTATAACTGATGTAACTGATATATGTGTATGCATTGGTAGCCAGTGTAAAACTAAACACCAAGGGCCATACAGAAGCAATGTGTAAGCAACAAATACCATATTATATTTAAAAATAAAAGTGTTGGCACAAAGGTGTGAAGCACATTCATTTGCTGTTCAAAGGGGGAAAAGTGGAAAAAAAACGTGTTTGGCTGTAATTTGTTTTTTGTTTTTGTTTTTTTTCCTGTGGGCCTGATTGGTGATGCTCTCTTCTGTTTTTAGATTACTGTTCAACTCT
Source organism: Coilia nasus (assembly GCA_027475355.1). Taxonomy (NCBI): domain Eukaryota; kingdom Metazoa; phylum Chordata; class Actinopteri; order Clupeiformes; family Engraulidae; genus Coilia; species Coilia nasus. The sequence continues at coordinate 26,853,742 of CM050208.1, forward strand.
GAAGCTGGCAGACCAGTCAGGGGCTACAGTGGTCTGCACTGTCTTCAGCAAGAACCAAGACAACCAACCTAAAATATTCAAGACAGGAGATGTCATTCGGCTGCACAGAGTGAAGGTAACATAGTAGTATGTAGCAGTAATGTTGTAGTAATGTAGCAGTAATGTTGTAGTAATGTAGCAGTAATGTTGTAGTAATGTAGCAGTAATGTTGTAGTATGTAGCAGTAATGTTGTAGTGATGTAGCAGTAATGTTGTAGTGATGTAGCAGTAACGTTGTAGTAATGTAGCAGTAATGTTGTAGTATGTAGCAGTAATGTTGTAGTGATGTAGCAGTAACGTTGTAGTATGTAGCAGTAATGTTGTAGTGATGTAGCAGTAATGTTGTAGTGATCTATGGCCCTGTAGGGCAGTCATGGGCTCGAGGTTAAAGGTCTCATTTTGCAATAAATCGTATAATACTTGCTCTTTTTGGAGTACCACAGGTCATTCCGAGTTGCACAGGCTTGCTGCACGTGAAAATGTTCTTCTACCCTGATTGCCTCCATTTTAGTCAGTGAAAAAAATAGGCGGAAAAACGAGCGAATAAGGAAAAGGCATGCAAAGTGACATAAGTTTGTTAAATAAAAAAAAGCCATGCCACAGTTGTGATTACCAAAGGAGTCTTGTTGCAGCACACATTCACTTAGCGAAATATAAAATAACGTTTAAATCTTGTATTTGGTATGCTATGACCAAATGGGTTTTGAATGGTTGTATCCTGTGACTAGCATAGCTGAGAACCTGTCCTTCTCCCTGCTCCATCTCCTCCATCAAACTAGAACAGCCTGTAACAGGAGCACTAGAGCTTTTTTTTACACTAAAACCAGCTCACAGGGCATTTATTAATACCAGAGACCACCACAAAATTAATAAAAAAGAGGATGCAATGAGACCTTTAAGGAGTCGGACTTGCTGCCAAAGGATCACAGGTTTAATTGCCCATACTGACAGGTGGGTGGGGGAGTGAATGACCAGCGCTCTTCTTCTTCCTCCCCCAAGACTGAGGTTCCCTGAGCATGATACCGTTCCCACAAACTGCTCCCTGGGTGCCGTTGTCATGGCTGCCCCCTGCTCACACGTGTGATGGGTTAAGTGCAGAAGTTGAATTTTGATGAATCACTTTCACCTTAAATCTGAAATGCTTAAATGATCAGATCTTATTTATTTCTGAGAGAAGACTGTAATCTGATAAGCGCTAATAATATGTCCCCTCTGGGTATCTCCATGTTTTATTGGTCACTTGACAAATGGGAAACTGTGTAGGCCTAAAGCATGCATATCCGCCTCAAACAGTCTGGGTGCTGGACCTAAAAACAAACTCAAAAAACAGAAACAAAGTCCGCGACATCAGTGTGCTACCATTACATTACATTTAGCAGATGCTTTTATCCAAACTGACTTACAAAAGGAGGACACAGCAAACTAACAGAGGTGTAGAGGAACATGTGTCTCAAGTAAGTTTCCCAGAGCAAGGACACTTCTGACAGACACACACACACACACACACATACAAGCACAAGGTACCTAGGTAAAGAGTTGGTTAGCAGAGATTAGTTTTGTTAGGAAGGGAAGCTGTTAACCATTTATGATGTTTCAGGCATGCAGCCTTCATCAGACGTTTGTTTGTTTTTTTTTTCACTTGATAAACAGGCCTACCCCTTTGAGGGCTCCATAGCGCTGGTCACCTCCTGGGGCTGGTCCGCTGTCACCTTCGACGGTACAGTCGGCACCCCGGTCGTGCCGCGAACCAACAGCAAGTCGTTCCACTTCGGCGAAGAGGACCGTCGCGCAGTGACGGAGCTGCGAGAGTGGGCCGCCAACGTGCCGCCTGAAGGGTCCTCGGTGCCTCTCTCCGCCGTGAAGCCCAAGCAGTTCTTCAACCTCACCTGTCAGCTGCTCGCCAAAGCCACCATGGACAGCACCTGCACGCTCCTGAAGGTCAGCTTGCCTTTACATTACATTGCACTTAGCAGAAGCTTTTATCCAAAGCGACTTACAACAGGAGGACATAGCAAGCTAACAGAGGTGTAGAGGAGCACGGAGTAAACGGACTACACACACACACAAGGACATACATGTGCCTTAAGTTTCTCAGAGCAGCGACACTTCAGACACACACCCTCCCTCCCTACCCACACAGACTCATACAAGCACGAGGCACCTAAAGAGTTGGTTAGTAGAGATTAGTTTTGTTAGGAAGGGAAGCAGTCTCGGAAAAGAGGGGTCTTCACAAGCTTCTTAAAGGAGATGTCGCTGCCCTTGTAGCGACTGGTAGGTTATTCCACCATTGAGGGACAACGACAGAGAAAAGTTTAGAGTGACGTCGCCTTGTGTAAGGAGAGGGCACGGCCAGACAGTTCGTATGGGAGGATCGCAGGATAGCACTTTCATACTGGTCCACAATCAGTTGTACGATTCATTTAGGAAATTTTACCACAAAAACATGAACATTGTTCCTTATAGCTGGAGTACAGTCACTATAAGTTTGACCTTGTAAAGAAGAGGTACTAACAAGGGCAGGAGATGACCTATGCCCCAACCCCCCACCATCCTATGAGCTCACACAATATATTTTTATACATGTTCTTACTTTTTAACTGTATTTTTATTGTTTATTCTTAAGTATTTATTTATGTTAATGTGAAATTAGTGGGCAGGTATAAAACTGTGAATGATGCAGTTCTTTAATGTAGAAACATTGCAGGTTCGCATAATGTAGTGCCTGCAATTACAATGAAAGCATTCTGATTCAGTCTGTGATTCAGATTCTGATTGTTACTTACTTGTGTGTAGCACATCCAGTTACAGTAAAAGCAGTCTGATTCTGGTTGTACACAAAACACACTTAACACAATGAAAAGTGCTGGGCCCGGTTTCCCAAGGCCTTCTTAACGTTGCGTCGTTAGGAACCGTAAAATCAAGCCTTAGCATCTTTTTGCACAGGTATGGGACGGCAGCCGCTGCGGCTATCCCCTGCTGACGGTGCCCGTGGAGGAGGGGGCCCTGGAGGGGGGCTCGCCGGCGGTGACGGAGGGCCAGAACCTCATCGCCAATGTGCTGGTGTACGACAACCACGTGGAGGTCGCCCAGGCCCTCAAGGTACGGCCAAACACAGGAAATTGAACTTCAGTTTTAGCTGAGGCCCTCTGCTCCCTGAAATACTCGGTGGTAGTAAAAAAAAAGCACAAACTGTTACACTTTGTCTAATTAATGTAACAGGGACAGTAAAACACAGTGTGACAAAGTTTGTAACAATATGTAACATTATGTACTTACACTGTACCATTAGGTTAGGGTTAGCGTTGGGTATGTTCAGGGTAAGTACAGTAATTTAGTACAAAAGTTTTAGGCAGATGTGAAAAAAATGCTATCAACAAGGAATGGCTAAAAAAATGGAAGTGTTAATCGTTTGTGTCTATCAGTTAACAAAATGCAGTGACTGAACAAAAGAGAAACCTAAATCAAATCACAATTTGGTGTGACCACCCTTTGCCTTCAAAAGAGCATCAGTTCTTCTAGGTATACTTGAGTTTTTCAAGGAACTTGGCTGGTAGCTTGCGCTAAATATCTTGAGGAACTAACCACAGATCTTCTGTGGATGTAGGCTTCTTGACATATACAACAAGTTGTTTTTGGACAAGTTTAGGCAGGTGCGCACAAAGTGTACACACACAGGGGTACACACAAAGTAGAAACCTAGATTTTGCAGGATTTTAGTCAGGTGTATGATCAACCAATTACACCAAATTGGTTGTATATGTCAAGAAGCCTACATCCACAGAAGATCTGTGGTTAGTTCTTCAAGATGTTTGGCGCAAGCTACCAGCCGAGTTTCTTCAAAAACTCTATGCAAGTATCCCTGGTAGAATTGATGCTCTTTTGAAGGCAAGGGGTGGTCACACCAAATACAGTGGTATGAGAAAGTTTGGGCAACCTTGACAATTGGCATTATTTAAATAAATAACTGATGAACACAATCATATTTTAGCAGTGAAATGAGGTTTATAGGGTTAACAGAAAATGTGCAGTATGCCCCAAAACAAAAAAAAGGCCTGTGCATAAATTTGGGCACCTTAATAGAAAAATCATATTAGTATTTAGTAGAGCCTCCTTTTGCAAAAAATAACACCCTGTAGACGCTTTCTGTAGCCACCAATGAGTGTCTGGATCCTGGATGATGGTATTTTGGCCCATTCCTCCTGGCAAAACCTCTGCAATTCAGTGATGTTTGAAGGATTCCGAGCATGGACAGCCTGCTTCAAGTCATCTTACAGATTTTCGATGATATTCAAATCTGGGGACTGGGATGGCCATTCTAAAACATTGTACTTGTTCCTCTGCATGAATGCTCGGGTAGATTTTGAGCAATGTTTGGGGTGTCTTGTTGAAACACCCATCCCTGGCACAACTTCAACTTTGTGACAGACTCTTGAACATTATTCTCAAGAATCTGATGATACTGAGTGGAATCCATGCAACCCTCAATTTTAACAAGATTCCCAGTACCAGCACTGGCCACACATCCCCACAGCATGATGGAACCTCCACCAAATTTTACTGTGGAAAGCAGATGTTTGTCTTCAAATTCTGTGTTCTTTTGCCGCCATGCATATCGCCTCTTGTTGTGACCAAACAATTCAATTTTTGTTTCATCAGTGCAGAGTATCTTATTCCAAAATGATATTGGCTTGTCCAAATGTTCTTTCACATACCTCAAGCGACTCAGTTTGTGGCGACTGTGAAGAAAAGGCTTCTTCCGCATCACTCTTCCGTACAGCCTTTCCTTGTGCAAATTGCGCTGTATTGTTCACCGATGCACAGCGACACCGTCTGCAGCAAGATATCCTTGCAAGTCTTTGGAGGTGGTCTGTGGGTTGTTTTTAACCATTCTGACCACCCTTCGTCTTTGCCTCTCTGGTATTTTTCTTGGCCTACCACTTCTGGGCTTAACAAGAACTGTGCCCGTGGCCTTCCATTTCCTCACAATGTTCCTGACAGTGGAAACTGACAGCTGAAATCTTTTGGACAGCTTTTTGTAACATTCCCCTAAACCATAATGCTTGATAATCTTGGTTTTGAGGTCATCAGAAAGTTGTTTTGAGGCTCCCATGTTGCAGCTCTTCAGAGGAGAGTCAAACAGAATGAGAACTGGCATTTGGCCACTTTTAATACCTTTTGTCATTATTGGATGCACCTGTCAATTAAGTTCAAGGCTTAACGAGCTCACCAAACCAACTTTGTGTGTCCAATTATCTTGTGATGATTAGTTACAGGCCATCAAAGCAACAAAATGACAAGGGTTTCCACATTTTTGCACAGCCTATTTTTTACATTTGATTTAATTTTATACAATTGCATACTATGAATACTTAAAATCTGTCTTTGGAAATCAAGCTAACATTTGGCTCTTATGGGCAAATGAAGGACATGCTACCAAGATAATTTTGTGTGAAGTTAGAGTCCATTATTATACAACCTCAGAGGGGGCTGCCCAAATTTTCTCATACCACTGTATTGATTTGATTTAGGTTTTCCTTTTGTTCAGTCACTGCATTTTGTCAATTGATGAACATAAATGATTAACACTTCCATTTTTGAAGCCATTCCTAGTTTTTTTTTTTACACCTGCCTAAAACTTTTGTACAATACTATACATAATATTACAGGTTGTTACATGTAGATACACTTAAAAAGGAACTGTAAAATAAAGTGTTATCAAAAAAGCAGCTTGAGAAAGTGAAAAGGTTCTACCATGTATTTCTTTTGCCTTTGTTCTTAACACAGGTGATTTCACTCTTTCACCCGTTAACCTGGCTAAAGTTGTGCTAATTAGGATCAGCTGTTTCTGTGAATAGCCTCAAACAAACTTCTTTAGTGGACTTTCTGAAAACCGGATGTCTGCCTCAGGAAAATATTCTGCGTTTGATTTTAGACAGCAGACAGCTTATGGCCCCAATACTAAATGGTTTAATTATTCAATTTCTCTCTTCAGAGGGACAGAAAGAGAGGCTGCTTGCTGTTTTGACTGCATAAAGACATGTTTTTTGCTGGGGTTAGTTAATTTTTTGTCATGATTCCACGCTTACTTTGTTGTTGATTTTGCCACAGTAAAGATGACAGGATAAAGAGAGACATTCTGTAAAAAAACAAATTACTTTCGTGATTTGTAGCTCAGTCATTGGACAAGGGTACAAACCTTAGAATACATGTGTGCACAGTTGGAGTCTCTGATATGAATGCAATGGGCAATGTTTTGCTCATTAAGTGAGCTAGGCCAAGCTGTTCTTGTCCTTGTTTATTTCTGAGTGTTTTTTTCTGAATACAGTATCTCCAATTGCATAATCATCATCAGCAGCAGCAGCAGTAGGCACTCTCTGTTCTTACCAGAATTCAGTCTCATTACCCGAGAAGTTAACCAAACCTTTGTACAGCAGTGGGTACATTCAGCTAACCCGGATAATTGCTTTCTGAAGACCTGAAACGGGGGCCCGTTCCCATACTGAGTCTCTCTCATTTCTCGCCAGAATATGCTCTCGAGGCACTCGTCCAATTAAAAACTGCAGCCTGACAGACGGTGAGAATGTGGAAATGTTAACTGGCGTTTGTGTTTTGTATCAGAGGAGCTGCTGCTGGCTGCTTATTTTGTCTGAGAACAGTAAAACATGTTTATCATTAGCAGGCTTTCAGCCCATAATTTCAGTGGAACTCGCATGTTCTCTTTCACAAGCTGGTTGTGTCACGTGCCTGTGTGTGTTTGTGTGTGTGTATGTGTGTGTGAGTTCAGGTGGCCTGGTATTGAGGGGAACAGTAGGGAGAGAATGGGGGTGGCGGGCTATTAGGGGTTAACCCAGCTAAAATGGGGGCTGATTTGAGTGAGGAGCAGATCAATACTGCCATCATCAGAGCTCAGTGTGGAGCCAAGGAGGAGAGAGGGATCATACACACACACACACACACACACACACATAGAGTACACCATCTTCATCAGAGCTCAGTGTGGAGCCAAGGAGGAGAGAGGAATCACACACACGCATGCACGCACACGTATACACACATGCGTATGGAGTAAGGTTACTTCCAAAAAGACGTATCCATGATTCTAACCATTCGTACTCGTGAGGTTAAACATTTGTACGTCAGTAAAAACTGTTGTACACAAAATTCTGCTGTCATACACATAATTGTTAGATGTTGTGGAGGTTAGGACTGTATTTATGTGGGTATGAATCTAAAAGCTGTGAGTGCAAAGTCTTGTGAATACGACTGTAATTTCTACGACTACGAATTCTTCCTTGTGAACACGAATTCAGATTTATGGGTACAAAGAAAAAAGTGGTGAAATGACGTCAGAGACAGGGGAAAGCAATCGATTCCCGATTGTTGGAAACGCGCATGCGCCAATTCAAAAAATGGCGGACGGCGGGGATGAATCCATAGACCATAGACGGAGCATTGGTTGCTGGGACACGAGAAATACGGCCGCCATCTTGGAGCGGGGATCAGACTGTCTAAGCAATACAGCGAAGCCTATTTGTGATCATGAATAAGTCATTCAAGTAACAATATTCAAATATTTATGTTGTTGGGTAGGATAGAATTTGTTTTTAATCTCTATGCATTGAACGAGATTGGTGGTTTCAGCTGATATAAAAGCGCTCAGGTGTTTATATATACTAGATATGTAATGTATTATGCCCAATTGGCTCAGAGCAGAGATAACGTAAGGGAGACCACACCGAATGTAATGTTAACAATGAACATTTATTAAAACAAGTTTCAAACGAGAACTAGGATGACTACATACTGAACAACAGCACAATAGCAGTTTTGCTTGTTGTGCTAACTTCAATATGAAGCTATATAGCAGGTGGATGGAATGCAGAAAGACAACACGAACGACGTCAAACGTTTGAACAAGGACTATTGCAACAATATCTACAAAACACTTCAGCCAGTGTTAGTCAGCAAACTAAAACGCAACGTAAAGTAGTTTAGCAACTCAATTGTAACCTTATGGAAAAGCAACGTTAGTCAACCAATGCTGCCCTCAACCTGTCAGAGAAAAAATGCATCCTATACTTGCAGTGTTTCCAAGCGCAACTTCTTCCTTATTCTATCTGCCACTTTCTCTTTCCCTCTTGTCTTTTTTTAATACCATGAATGTGGCCCAGAATTTTTTTTTCATGGTTTTTTTCTCCATTGTGACTATGCGAGAGTGGAGAGCAGACTGTACATAAAACGAGTCGTTTGGCAGGGGAGCGTAGCCTATCTATGTTCCCCGGGTCCTATGTTCCCCGGGTCCTATGTTCCCCGATACCCTCTTTCCAAAAAAGGGTCCGATGTTCCCCGCTCAATCCAAATATAGGCTACTGTGGCCACGCATAGGCGTTGCTTGTTGTTGTTGTTCTGTTTGTTCGCCACTGTTTCGTCACATGCCTAAATTTTATTCAGACAATATGGGCCCTATTTTGCCGCAGCGCATTGTGTATTCGTGACATGCCCATGCTGTCATTGCTATTCTGTGCCAGCGCAACGTTCATTTTTTCAGGCAAAAAATCACGTTGTCTAGATAGCAGATGACATTGCGCCGTGACGGGCGGATCAGCGAAAAGAAGAGGTGTGGTCTGGCGCAAAGCGCACCAGATGCTATTATGAGGAGGCATAAACCATTTACGACTTTGATCAATAAAAAGGTCCTTTTTTTGTCACTGGCGCATTGTTGAAAAGCTATTTCAACAGCTATTTCACAACGCTTTGAACCCCGATGTACCTGCTGCTGTGCCAGAGAGGCGAGCTGAACTGGCAGAAAAATTGCAACATGCCTGTATAGCGAAAGGGGGTGAGACCGTGTTGTATAGCCATGTATCTTTATGTTTTAGTAAGCAAACAGGCACAAATAATGAGAACATAATGTTGTGCAGTTTATAGCAATGTTCTGTAGTTTATGTTGTGCAGTTTATAGCAATGTTCTGTAGTTTATTTACAATTTCTTTTGTCGTTTTAGATAAACAGCGATTGCAATGTTCTGCATATTATTTACGATTTCTTTTGTCGTTTTAAATAAACAGCGTGGCAAGTTGTAAGAAATAATATGGACAAATCATCAAAAAGAAAACTAGTGGACTAATGGTTTGATGGACCTATACCTTCCGTTTATTTTTGATGTTTCCTTTGAGTTTGTTGGCTTTTGTTTCCCGTCTTCTAACGTTGTTGTACCGCTTTCGGCGCACAACGCGTTGAACCCAGATGTACCTTCTGCTGCAGCAGAGGCGAGCTGAACTGGCAGAAAAGTTGCAACATGTATAGCCTGTATAGCCATGTATGTTTATGTTTTAGTAAGCAAACAGGCACAAATAATAAGAGTATAGCAATGTTCTGCAGTTTCTTTTGTCGTTTTAAATAAACAGCGATTGCAATCTTCTGCAGTTTATTTAATAAACAGCGTGGCAAGTTGTAAAAAATAATATGGACTAATCATCAATAAAGAAAACTAGTGCATATTGCAACGCTTAAAAGTAGCCATTGTTAGGCATGTGACGAAACAGTGGCGAACAAACAGAACAACAACAACAAGCAACGCCTATGCGTGGCCACAGTATATTTGGATTGAGCGGGGAACTCTGAGCGGGGACCCTCTTTCCAAAAAGTGGAAAGTGTTCCCCGATACTGGCAGCCAGCGCGCCCAACCCCACCGTCTCAACTTTTCAAAACAGAACGTTGAACCGCTAACCAAAACTGTAGCCTACAAGAAGCCGTGAATCGCTGTCTAAATTCCTTTTTTTATACACACAGACTAATGACATAGCCATGTTTAACCAATAAACACAAAGGTAATATAAACAAACAGGCATTTATCTGTCATTTGTCAGTCTCTCTATGCGCCGTAAGTTGCCCTTCTTTTGCACCACGGCCCTCTCTATAAGCTGAACACTAACAGCGCCTATGAATAGCCTACAAAAAAAAAAAAAAAAAACAGATTTGATTTTTATTTTGTTCTTAGTTTCACCTGGCGAAATAACATGCTAAAAATAATTTGGCGACCAGAATCACTGATTCAGGCTACATTAAACAGGTGTATGTTGATTTTAGCAATAGGCTGTGTTGTCGTTTAGGTGGGTCGGATGCAGTGACAGATTTATTTAATAAGCATGACGAAAAGTCTTGGGCTGAACTACCGATATATACAAAAAACAGCCTGTAGTTCAATGTCAGAAGGTAGAAACAGTTGCACCAAGCCTACACTGCAGGCGATTTATCCCACAACAACCTGATTGTAAAAGTTTGATGCTGTTGTGAGTCAAGTCTTTAAATTAACCCACCAAGCTATACGGAGCAGAAAATGAAAAAAATAGAAGGGGCTGCAAATAAACTTGAGACAACTGCTCAGTTATTCGCAGTTGTCACATGTCATATGTTTATTTTATCAATGTGTGTTGTTACTGAGGGGATTTGGGAGCAGAGACAGTTGCTCTTTAATTAATTAAGAATAATGAAAGCCTTCAAGAAGCCTTTGTTATAGCCTACTATAACCTACTAGCGATACAGACAGTTTAAAATTAGTGGTGTTTAGCGAGGTACTGTTAATAAAATGCGCTAACAGTTCATTTGTCCTGTCAAACAGATTAAGCTTTGGCGGCTCCGCGTCTCGTCAGCACCTATTGGCAGTAACGCCCCATGCTCCTAGTATGTCTATGGATGAAACATCACAGGTAAAGACCACAGAATGTCTAATGACAAGTCAACGACACATCCCACATCTGTTTATATTTATTTAATGAAATTGCACTGTTTTATATAACAAACAGCTTATGAAGGTACAGACTTAATTCGTGTACAAATATGTCCATGTATAAGTCCGGTTTCTATTCATCTTTGCTGACGCTGACTTGGACTAGTGCATTTGTTTACAACGATGCTAGCAGTCAGTCAGTCAGTTAGATCATTGAGAGTAAATATAGTTAATCAGTGCCATCAAGTCCCGTACCATTTTATGCAGACATTTTTTACAGACCGCTGAACCGGAACCCGTGTGTGAAACCGGCTATTGGGTCAGATGGATTGTCATAATATGACGACGAATAATTTGTGTAGTCCTATTGGTCATAAACAAGAGATTATGGCTAACGGGTGCTACAGAGAGGGGAGTTTGGAAACAGTGCGGTTATTCTTAATAGAGTAGCCTGCTCGCTTTCTGTAGTTAGAGAAGAGTTAACCCAGTAGTGGCAAAAGAGATAAAAGAAGAGCCTGGAATCCTCTTCTCTAACTACAGAAAGCGAGCAGGCTACTCTCTAAGAGGTTTACAACTTCATCTGGCTTGATTTACCGACGTCTATCCCTAAACCACCTACTTGGAGTTGGAATAACCGCATTGTATCCAAACTCCCCTCTCTGTAGCACCGCGACACAAACGCGCCCCGTTAGCCATAATCTCTTGATTATGACCAAGACTACACAAATATACTCGTCATATTATGACAATCCATCTGGCCCAATAGCCGGTTTCACACACGGGTTCCGGTTCAGCGGTCTGTAAAAACTGTCTACATAAATGGTACGGGACTTGATGGCACTCATGAACTGTATTTACTCGCAATGATCTACTGACTGACTGACTGACTGACTGACTTCCCGCTAGCTGCTAGCGTCGTTGTAAACGAATGCACTAGAGACCAAGTCAGCGTCAGCAAAGAATTAAGTCTGTACCTTCATAAGCTGTTTATTATATAAAACAGTGCAATTCCATTAAATAAATGTAAACATGTGGGATGTGTTGTTGACTTATCATTAGACATTCTGTGGTCTTTACCTTTGATTTTTCACCGGTAGCTTCGCTGCTTTCCCCGCCGTTCGCCTTTTTTTGAATTGGCGCATGCGCGTTTCCAACAATCGGGAATCGATTGCTTTCCCCTGTGGCCTGTCTCTGACGTCATTTCACCACTTTTTTCTTCGTACCCATAAATCTGAATTCGTGTTCACAAGGAAGAATTCGTAGTCGTAGAAATTACAGTCGTATTCACAAGACTTTGCACTCACAGCTTTTAGATTCATACCCACATAAATACAGTCCTAACCTCCACAACATCTAACAATTATGTGTATGACAGCAGAATTTTGTGTACAACTGTTTTTACTGACGTACAAATGTTTAACCTCACGAGTACGAATGGTTAGAATCATGGATACGTCTTTTTGGAAGTAATCTTACTCCATACATGCGCACACACAAGTGCACACACACGTGCACACACACGTATACACACACACACACACACACACACACACACACACACACACACACACACACCATCTTCATCATTGCTCAGTGTGGAGCCATGCAGAGAGAAGAATCCATTCGCATTTTCACTGACATTCACACTCACATTTAGTCACTCACTCACTCTGCCTGTCTCTCACTCTCTCTCTCACACACACACACTCTTTCTTTTCCCCTCTCTCACTCGCGCAGTCACATACACACACACACACACACACACACACACACACAAACAGACAGTCGCCGTACTACTGTTGTTTTACCTTTACTTAACACACTCTCTCTCTCTCTCTCTCTCTATCTCTCTCTCTCTCTCACACACACACACACACAAACAGGCAGTCGCCATCCTATCCTTGTTCTACCTTTGCTTAACTCTCTCTCTCTCTCTCACACACACACACACACACACACACACACACACACACACACACACACACACACACACACACACTGACAGTTTCCATCCTATGCTTGTTGTACCTTTGTTTAACACATGGTTTATTCATGTGCTGGCATGTGGTTTGAAGCCCTTGTGTTGGATCTATGCTTTCATACTCTTCAGCTCTTACGTTGCGCTGCTTTGTGTATTTTTGAGCACAGCCCAATTTATGTCAAGTGTGAGTCAGGCAAATGTCTCCTGCGCGGTCGTGGACTACACGACTACACTGTTTGTTTTGTTTTGTTTGTTTGTTTGTTTGTTTGTTTTTCTTCCTTGTCACAGAGTCCTCGGGGCTGTGCAGACACAACCCAAAATGCATTTATCGGGTGCATCGGGGATCAAGCATACAGTACAGGCCAAAAGTTTGGACACACCTTCTCATTCAATGCGTTTTTCTTTATTTTCATGACTAGAATATAAGGACATGTTTTAAGTTATTTCACACTTTTTTTGTTAAGTACATAATTACCTCCAAGGAGGTTATGTTTTTCCCGGCGTTGGTTTGTTAATTTTTATTGTTGTATATGTTTGTTAATAGCGTAACTCAGAAAGTTCTGGACGGATTTTGACAACATTTTCAGGATGGATCAGAAGTTGGCTACTGATCTAGAAAACTGATTCGTTTTTGGTGGTGATCCGGATCACCATCGGGATTAAGGATTTTTTTAAAAGGATTCTTCACCATTGCGAGAGAGGGCCAATTTGGACGTTTTTGCTCTCTCTACAAATCTACAAATAATGCTCAGAATGCCCGTTCACCCATCAAACGTGTTCATTCACAGTTTTGATGCTTTTAGTGAGAATCTACAATGTAAATATTCATGAAAATAAAGAAAACAAATTGAATGAGAAGGCGTGTCCAAACTTTTGGCCAGTACTGTATAGACACAAAGGAAACGAAACAAAATAATGCCCAGTCCACACAGTGATTGAAATGCTCCCAAAAAAGAATTTAATGAAATCAAACAATCTTTTAGCCTATTCCTTCGGCGTTTGTCAAGTGTTGCAGGTCAGTGTCCTTTCTCCTTGTGTTAGTGTTGCTGACTACAGAACTATGATGTTTATGCGTTTATGTATTTATGTTTTATTTATTTATTTTCTCTTTTTTGTCATTTTTGTGGGCTCTGTGAAATGGACAAAAATAACCTCGCAAGGTCAAGCTTTGAAGTTCTTTATTGCTCACAAACTGCCTATTTACGGTGCTGGTGCAAACGTCTTGGGTGGCACTGAGGATGGGGTCACCCCAAGAGCCAATGAAGCCCCTCGTGTCACCCTGTTGAAGCCTACGAACCATCTCCTGAATAACAGCCATCCTGAATGGCTCCCATTCTGATTTGGACTGTTCTGTGGAAGCGGCCTTGTTTGCCTTCATCAGTATCGGCCTCCATCACACAGCCTGCTGCACCAAAGCATTCATGTCCTGCTGCTTGACCTTATAAGACTGCGGTTCTAGCATTCATGTCCTGCTGCTTGACCTTATAAGACTGCGGTTCTAGCATTTATGTCCTGCTGCTTGACCTTATAAGACTGCGGTTCTAGCATTCATGTCCTGCTGCTTGACCTTATAAGACTGCGGTTCTAGCATTCATGTCCTGCTGCTTGACCTTATAAGACTGCGGTTCTAGCATTCATGTCCTGCTGCTTGACCTTATAAGACTGCGGTTCTAGCATTTATGTCCTGCTGCTTGACCTTATAAGACTGCGGTTCTAGCATTCATGTCCTGCTGCTTGACCTTATAAGACTGCGGTTCTAGCATTCATGTCCTGCTGCTTGACCTTATAAGACTGCGGTTCTAGCATTTATGTCCTGCTGCTTGACCTTATAAGACTGCGGTTCTAGCATTCATGTGCTGCTGTTTGACTTATAAGACTGCGGTTCTAGCATTCATGTGCTGCTCTTTGACCTTTATAAGACTGAGGTTCTAGCATTCATGTGCTGCTGTTTGACCATATAAGACTGAGGTTCTAGCATTCATGTGCTGCTGTTTGACCATAAAAGACTGCGGTTCTAGTATTCATGTGCTGCTCTTTGACCTTATAAGACTGCGGTTCTAGTATTCATGTGCTGCTGTTTGTCGTATGAGACTGCTGTTCTACCATTCGTGTGCTGCTGTTTGACCTTATAAGACTGAGGTTCTAGCATTCATGTGCTGCTGTTTGACTGTTTACAACTGAGGTTCGAGCAGTCTTCTCCTCTCAGTCATTCTCTCCCACTCTCACATTGCTCCCCTTTCATAAAGCAAGCAGTGGCATATCTCATCTCATGCATACCCACACAGAGCTGATGCAGTAAGCCTCAGACTGCCAGTCAGACTGATCATCGCTGCTGCTTTACTCATCGGCCAGCTCATCTGGTCCATGCCGCCACTGCTTGCCTAATAGAGTTGAGTGACCTCTTTTGGCATTCTAATCAAATTGCTTGTGCTGGCTTGGAGAGCTTTTCAGCAATCACATCTGTGCCTTTTTGTTAGGATTTGTTTATTTGTTTAGTTGGGGAAGATGCCCTAGCTATTCTTACTAGGGTCCCGCAATAAGATGTAAGTCAATTAAACATTCATTCCACCCAAGTCTCACCATCACGTATGACCAGGGCAGGAATTTCACGAGGGCCATGAGGGCCATGGCCTTGTGCCCTTGAAAAATATATGCCAGAAGGCCACAGTGGCCTTGATGCCCTTCCACAAAATTGACAACACAAAAGACCAAGTGGCCTTGCCCCAAAAATGATGAAATTCCAGGCCTGCGTATGACTACAGAGATTCAGCAGCTATAAGATATTCATGATAAGAATTATGAAGATAAGTAGAGGAAGGATCATAAATTTCATAGTTACCTCCGTGGAGGTTATGTAATCATCAGCGTTTGTTAGTTAGCAACATAAATCAAAAAGGTATGGATGGATTTAGAAAATTTCAGGGTAGGTCAAAAATGGTGTAACTTAAAAGTTATTAGATTTTGGTGGTGATCTAAGCTGCCACAGCAGAGGTCTGCGCTCTCTGAGTGCTTTTCTAGTTGTAATTTGTGGCCATTGAGTTTCTGATGCACTATTGTGACTGTTCATGTTTATTCGTGGATTGTGCTGAGTTGTGCTGTTTGTTCATACCACTTCAAAAGAGAGATCTGTATCCTGGTGTAACCATCTGCAATAGTAATATACCACCGTACAACATAACACTTATTTCACTTGATCCTATAAGAATTTAACACAGTGAAATGTCAGTGAAACATAGGTCTCATAATCACATTTAAACACAGTTATGTAAGTTAGACTTAAATATATAACAAGGCTTGATGTTAAGCATATAAAACAGAAATTCTGATTATCCAATGTAACCACTCCTATTATGAAAATCTATCCTAGTCAAATGTCACCATCTAGTGGTTACATCTAAATGGTGCACACAAAAAAGGGGGGAGGGGTCAACCTCACAATCTCTTCAGGAAACATAAAATATTAAGTGTATGTGTAATATTGGTATTACTATCATAAAAAGGCATACATTTAAAATGAAATGTTCCCTATACCTGAGGTGTCAGTATTTGGGAAGTACCATCTTTCAAAACAGCTGGCATCGCTGTCTTCACATCTATTCTATTCCGTTTCCTTAACAAGCTGTGTTGTGATTGTCCTGCTGTAACATGCAATAAAATAGAATAAAGTATAATTGACTAGAATAGATTTTTATTGTCACAGGTACAACACAGTATGAAGTGCTTACTAGTCAGTGTATCTTTAAGTTAATAAAAATACTGTTAAAGGCAAGGCAACATTATTTCTGGGCTATTTGCAAAAAGCAGCAGGGAAAACGGTGAAGCAAACAAACAGACAAACAGAGGCAATAAAATGACAGATGTAAAAAGAACAGTAAATGGCAACAGGCGGTCATCTAAAATGAGGTAGCCGGGAGGATTTTAAAAATAGTTCTGGAGTCACTAAAAAGATGACATGACGCATAGTCAGCCTGGCATCACTGTCATCACATCTGTCACATTTTCTGAGCTTTCCATGTCTTATCCATATTATGTTGAGATTGTTCTAACACAATATAACATGCACTACAGACCATCTTGCACACTGCACAGACAGGCACTTTTATTATAGTTCCATTTATTGGTTTTATTTATTTATATGTCTTATGCCTGTTATCTTATTGTATCTTATTGTCTTTTATTATCTTATTGTCTTAATGTCTTTTATAACGTGTAGCATTCATTTGGACAGTAAAGAAAGAATTTGATTCTGCAGAGAAACATGTTTTGTTAGTATACATATGACGGCAAACGATGAACTTTGAACTTCAATATGTGCCGTGATGCATTGGCAGCCTGGCGTGTTCCTGTGCATCAACAACCTGCATGCTGTGGCCCAGCCAGGCACCAGTGAGCTGAGCTTCCACCTGCACGGGGGCGCTTCCTACAGCAGAGGGATCTGTGTCCTCCCCCTGCACAGCCCAGAAGTCTCCAAGCTCAAGAGGTGCCACTTCTCTACCATACCCTTGAGTACAGACAGGGAGGACTCGCACTCAAGAACACGTGCACTGAGGGTAGTCCAAGGGACTGAAACGTCTGCACGCAGAAAAAAACCTCGAAAAAAACGTTTTAAAAAATATACCAAATACATAGTTTAAGACTAGACCTTTTCTGACTTGTGTTTTCTTGAGTGCGAGTCCTCCCGGCCTGTACTCAATGTTCTTATGACCACCGCACCAGAAAACCTAAGGACTAAAAAGCAAGACACAGCTCAAATCCTGTGCATTTTGTTCCTCTACCCCACCCTTGCCACAAGCCCCTAGGTGGCAAATGCTGAACATTAACATTTTCTACAAAGACTATAATACATGCATCAGAGAACCTTTATGCTGTTTCTCTATGCCAGTAAAATAATACACATTGCGGAAGAATGACAGTAAGTAAGAAAGTATGAAAGAAGGAAAGAGAACGAAATAAAGGAAAGTACAGCTGACATCACCTGTACTCTTCCCACAAACCCTGTACTCTTAAGTTAGAAAGTCTAGTCCATATTATTATCCTTTATGACTTTGCAATGGACTAATACATACACAATGCATTGTAACGAAAGTGTAACAAAAGGCACATCCAACCATACATATGAATAAAGTTTTATTCTATTCTATTCTATGGTATTGTCTGCCGTACAAAGCCAAAAGGCAGTAACTGCATATTTTGTCAAAACTGAAATTGACTTCATAATACCTCCTTTGTCTCATGACTAAATCCCTCGATTCTTCATATTAAAAAAAGTCCATAAAGACATCACCACCATTAGACCTGCAACATGTTTGACCTGGGCAGTATGACAACTTTAAAGGGATTTTTGTCAGTGTTGGTTGTATTTACTGCACTTTGGCTTTGTGGGGCAGTATTGTCCTCACTGTTGTTGCGTCCTCCACAGTGCACTGCAGGCATGTGCAGAACAGATGGAGGATGACATGAACACCTGTCTGGGTGACATGTCCTCGCTCACACAGCTACACTCAACCAGTAAGTCACTCAATGAATGAAAACCTGTGTGTTTGTGTGAAGTGAGTGAGTGAGTAAATGACTCAGTAAGTGAAGTGAGTGAGTGAGTGAATGACTCAGTGAATGAGTGAGTAAATGACTCAGTGAATGAGTGAGTAAATGACTCAGTGGGTAGAGTGAGTGAGTGAGTAAAAGACTCAGTGAGTGAGTGAGTAAATGACTCAGTGAGTGAGTGAGTAAATGACTCAGTAAGTGAAGTGAGTGAGTGAGTAAATGACTCAGTAAGTGAAGTGAGTGAGTGAGTAAATGACTCAGTGAGTGAGTGGGTAAACTGAGTGAGTGAGTGAGTGAGTGAGTGAGTAAATGACTCAGTGAGTGAGTGAGTGAGTGTATGAGTGAGAGGGTGAGTAAGGGAGTGAGTGCGAGTATATGAGTGAGTATGTGGGTGAGTGAATGAGTTAGTGAGTGAGTGTGTGAGAGAGAGAGAGAGAGAGAGATACTTTATTTCCCTGAATGGAATTTGTCTTACACCTAAAAATACATTATAAACAATCTATTTCAGATGGAGGCCCTGAGACATCTTCATCAGGTTTGTTTCCCACTCTTCTGTTTTCCTATGTTTGTAAATGTGTAACTCATACCCAGCTTGATGAGTTGGTTAGAATGTTGCCGTATATTACCTTCAAGCCTAAATAAAGGTTTTCTTTACAATTTTTGGAAGATTATGGGAAAATATCAAGTTCCTTGTGTGTTTGTGTGAGTGGATGTCTTGTCGTTTTACATGTCTGTGTCTGTGTGCGTGTGTATGCATGTGTATGTCTGTGTTAGTGCGGAAATGCACACACTCTCTGCCACAGGTGTCTCTGGCTCAGGTAAAGAGCTCGCCCCCCCCTCAGTTTGTGCATGTGCGAGCCCAACTCAGCTCCTACCAGCCCAGGAGGCTCTACCAGTGTCTGAAACTCTTCTGCTCCCAGTGCAAAGCCATGTAAGTCTGCAGCACACACATCACTGTCTGAAAATAAGATAATCCCAGGCGTTCTCCAGTACACACACACACACGAGTGTAGCTCTGTGTTTATGTACGTGCATGTGTGTGCGTGTTTTAGTTTAAATTGCACATTTGGTGTCTGGTGAAACACAGTTTCAATCCTCCGTGTAATGCTTGTTACATAGTAAATTGACAATAAAGTACACTTTGACTTTGAGCCTTAAAAAACCAATAAGGCATGAATACCACCCTATACTTTCCCCTTTTGTAAGTGGATTATTGTCTGCGTTGCCACCTTGTCCATGACTTCCTGAAAGAAGAGATATTTTATCTCAGTGGGGCCTTCCTGGTTAAGCAGATTATTAATGTCTGTGAAGGCATAACATTTTTAGGGGTATGGTACTGTTGTGTATGATTGCAGTAGGTACTAAAATGTCCACATCATGTTGTGTATGATGCTTATTGTAACACTGTGGGCCTGTGGTCGCCTGGTAAAAAATGAAATGAAATGAAGTACGAGGAGCTGGTTTACCAGGCCACTGTTGTGCATGATTGCAGTAAGTGCTAAAATGTCCACCTCATGTGATGTATGATGCTTATAAAAGAAAGAAAGTCAGTCCCACTGGTCATTGTACCAGTGACACGTGTACCAGTGAAGATCTTTGCCCGAGCCCGATGGGACTGGTTTGTTCGGGTTCAGGCTTAGTTTCTATCACTTCACACGGGCTCGGGCCAGGTTCGGGCATGTGGGCCAAGTGCGCGGTAACTGAAAGGTCAGGTGATTTGTTTCGATGACTTGACTTGAGACAGATGCAAAAATGGATGCTGCCGAGGTGAAAAGGAGGCTAGCCCCTGGCAATTATGTTATTTATTTGTTCCAACTTACATGTTTGTTTCAACTTTTCATGTTTGTCATAATAAATGATGTTAAAACGTATAAATGTCTCATTCTTGACAAAAGGCAAAAGATTTGTATGCATGCGCATTTTTGAATATGTCGGGATAAAAATGGGTTCCGGCTATAGAAAAACTGTCAAGCTCCGGGTCGGGCTCGGGCCGAATTCTATCGGGCTCTGGGCCTAACTTTCTTTGATATGATCTCCTCGGCAGTGAAGACGTTCCAGACGCCGAGAGTCTGAGGAAGAGATTTGAGGCGGCTGCGAAGGACAGCATGCCCTGTCGGGTACCCTGGGCCGTTACCGTGGCGACAGACACCGACGATGCTGGCCGCAAGATTGCCCTGCACGTGTCCTCGACCGAGTGCCCAGCGGACAGACACTCCAGGCTCGTCTTCGTTCAGGGTGAGAGGCGAACTCGCAAACTTTTAATTGTTGACATGATTAGGTCAGTCGGTGCCGACAGTCACAAGCTGGAGCCAAAACGCTCACTCGTTCACTACATGGTACAGTGTGTAGGGAGCAGACCCATGTCACTCACACCCTTTATACTGCACCATACAGTCAACAGAAAGAAAGTCGAAAAGTGTTTAGAAAGGTGTCTGTGTAGATTCTCATTCATCCAGGTCATGGTGGTCAAAGGAGCTAAGTTGTAAGCAACTGGACTTCTTTGTGGAGCTTCAAGACTTGGCTCCTTTGACTGTTTAGAGAGGTCTTCATTACAACAACAATGTTTTAAACTTCGCCTGTCAGCCAGTAATGTTTATCTGTAAGTTTGTCACCATTTGTCCTAGTCAGTGTTTTTTCTGATTTTTTTTTTTTTTTTCTTTGTTTAACCTTAAAAGTCTCAATAGTAAGTTAATCAAAAAAAAACACACTTGGCCTGTCCATGTTATGGCCTGTGGTGCGTGCCTGGCTGAATTATAAGAGTGTATAACATTTCCTGCTTGCTGCTCTGCCACAGGTGCTACATTTCAAGAGATGTGCCGCCTCTCCTCCGAACAGGAGTACATGCTTCCTGTGAGGTCCTCAGCGGGGGAACTGGCCCTTCTGGACAGCATGGTCCCCTTCCTGTTCAGAGGGAAAAGGCACTTTTATGGGTTAGTGGACATGGGTATTACCCCCCCCACCCCCCCCCCACCCCCACCCCACCCCTCAACATCTTGCTGAAGCGAACAGTAACGTATACCCTGACACCCTCCTCCCCCTTGCCCCCTGTCTCTGTCCATATCTCTTTTTCTCTGTCTCTCTCTCTCACTCTCTCTCCATCTTTCTTGCTCTTTGTCTCTTTTTATCGATGATGAACTTTTAATATCATGTTGGTAAAATAGTGGGGATATGGCTTGAATTAACACATTATTTCTTAAACTTAATCAGCACTATTTCAATAATAACTTTTGTACTGTTTGTGTTTTTAGCTGCCAGCAGTGTTCAAAAGGAAAAGTTGTGAAATCCCCAGCTGTAACTACTGAGGTGTGGAATGAGCGAAACATTTCTGAAGGTAAATATTTGCACGATTTGATTTGATCTATGTATTTTGACAGGAACAGTGTGCAATAAAACATTAACCTTGCCCCAAAATGTATTGCACAAGATTTTAGCAAAGACATGCTACTTTCAATCTAGGTCCCTGGGGAGATAATGAGTCAGCATAAAATAAAATATACAAATAAATGTGTACTGTTCATTGGACATAGAAATCTGCATTACCACCACAATGTCCCACATACATAATCACAGATCCATAATGTGGCAAATTAAAAAGCAAAAATGCCCCACACAAAAACCAACTCTCTACCTTCAAGAAGCTCTTAAAGACCCTTCTTTTCTAGAAGTACTTCCTGTTCTGTACCTCATCTGTCTGCTTTGTATAAAAGGGTCTGCTAAGTGTAATGTAATGTATTAAGAGCTCACATAAAATCACATATTTTACTGAGTGTAGATCTCCAGCTCACCCCACAGCTTAGAGTAATTTCATCAAATATGGGCGCAAATTATATACTCTCCTCCCTCCCCCGACCTAAAGAGGTTAATGAATTGGACTCGCAGTAGTAGGGTCAGTTAAGGTCCGTTCACACCAAGAACTATAACTATAACAATAACAAGAACTATAACTACAACGATATGGGCGTCCACACTGAAGAACGTCATTTTAACATTCTAGTCGTTATTTAAACATCTAATAGAACATGACGTCCTGTGACTTTTTATGAATTCTGATTGGCTGACAGTGCTTTTATAGTTCATAAAATCGCTCTAAAAGTGATAACAATGATATTGTTCAGCCTGTCGTTGTCGTTATAGTTGATATGTGAACGCACAATTCACTGAAATTAAAACGATTTTTACAAAGTTACAGTTATAATTATCTTTATAGTTATCGTTCTAGGTGTGAACAGCCCTTTACTCCCACTGCTAAGGGGTAGTGAGTGACCGGTGCTCTTCTTCACCCTTCCCCCATTGCCAAGGAGCCCTTGCACACCACCCACTGCCCCGCAAGCACTGCACAGTAAAAAAAAACATAAGGGAGTTAGAATATAAGCCTATTTCACCAAAAAAGTGGAGTGCTCCTTTCAATGACATTGCATGAGGAAGTATAAAGCAATATATACATGCATTTATCTCCCTTAGCAGTGGAATTCTCTTTTCTGATTGGCTGATGAGGTGGGAATTAACTTTGTATAACTGGCTACCTTTGAAGTAGATCTCAAAAATTTGAATCACCGCACCATATCAATGCACTTATGAAAGACAACCATGACAACTCTCGTAGCCAAATTAACGGTTAAATGACTTTTCCATGCTCTGCTAATCAACCATTTATTTTGGTCACTTATGCATATTAAATCAGATCATGAATACAAATGGGAGACCCAAAGAATCTCTCTCCCTCTCTATGTAAACTTGTATACACATGATGACCTAAAGAATCCCTTTCCCTCTCTATATAAACTTACATACACGTGATGACCTAAAGAATCCCTTTTCTTCTCTATGTAAACTTATATACACGTGATGACCTAAAGACTCCCTTTCCCTCTTTATGTAAACTTACATACACGTGATGACCTAAAGAATCCCTTTCCCTCTGTGTGTGTGCAGCTCTGGGGGTGCAGCTGATGCATCATGTGGCCGTGATGAAGCTCCAGTTGGATGATGGAACTGCCACGCTAGACACCCTGCTGTTTGAGGGTTCTGTACGTACAGTAAGCCATCGTGTCATCAGACAACCCATGCCACAGCCATTTTAGCCACCGTTCCTACTGGTTATTAGTCTAGAAATCTAGATGTTAGCCTTTCTAAAACCAGGCTGTTGGTTTTCTGTTTTTTATCTACATGTTTCACAACTGCACACCAGCAATCTTCATCAGAAGTGTAACATGCATAGGCGTAGCCACCAGTTAGTAGAGTAGAGTTACTTTTCTGATCCCGAAGGAAATTAAGGTAAATTAAGGTTAGCACCTTTGGCTGCAGCTCCTTAACTGCTAGCCCATGACTGCCCCAGATAAAATAGATGTGTGACCTTCACCTTTGCTGTGCCACCCCAGGAGGACTTCTTTGGTGTGTCTGCTGATGGCATGGCATACAGTCAGGAGGCCCAGGACAGCGTGCAGCAGACCATGGACATGTTGCTACCAGCAGACAGCAGCACATGTAAGAATAGCTGTCACTTGGGATTTCAGAACCAAGCAAACTAAGTGATCTTTTCGCTTATGATCCTCCTGTATGTACTGTAGGCTTGTTGTGTTGCTGCCAAGCCAGGACCTCACATATCCGTTCCATCATTCAGAATGTCTTTTCCAGAGTGACCCACAGGGATTTTACTACCGGGGCATCACCTTAGAGCACCTTAGCACCTTAGAGCAACTTAAGCACCTTAGCACCTTAGAGCAACTTTTTTGGCAACTTTGTTTGGCAAGGTTGTGGGGCAGCATTACTTACATATGCTTTTAGGCTCTTTCCGCTGATATTAGCTAACACAATTTTATTTATTAGGTCTCCTTAAAACATCAGCATGCAACTGCAAATGTGCAAATGTGGTGATCAAATCAGAATATTATGAGTCAATCATGCTGTTGCCTGGCAACATTGCTCAAAATGTTTTCCCCATGTACCATAACCTTAACTCGTGACTTTATATTGAAGATAGATTTCTGTAATTTGATTAATCAACTTTAGCTTGGTCTGTAAATGGTCAGAAAATAGTGAAAAAAAAATGTCAGTGATGATGAGATTTTACAAGATGATCTTTGACAGGATAAGATGTGTCCAGATCTTTGTGTCCTATCCATAAAATCTGTCTGAGTATGCCATCAGTTACCGTGTGTGTTTGTAAGGAATGATTGTTTTCTTTCTGACTCTCATTCCAGTGCAACGCCCATGGCTGGATCTGTGCCTGTGCTTGTATGCCGCAGGTGAAAATGGTGAAACCCAAGTGCAGATTGTCAATACACACATCAGGAAGCATCCTATAGCAGAGTAGAACTATGCTCCAGTTTTGTTTTGACAACATATACATCTTGTAGATTATAGATCACAAAACATGAATTATTTTTATATTGTTTTAAAATGTATGTTTTTGTGTAATTAAGTGTCATTAAAGACAATAGATCTTCACACAGAATGTTGTTGGTTGTTTTGGTTCTGGAGTTTCGTTTTTTCCCAAAGTTAGAAACAGGTGGCATCTATTTTAATATTTTTCTACTGTATTCATCTGCCCCGGCGCCACTGGACTGCAAGAAATGTTGTCTTGTGGTGACCATGCCAAACTGTAAAGCACTTTGAGCTGCATCTTGTATGTATGAACTGTGCTATACAAGTAAAGATTATTATTATTAATAGCTCTTGCACCTAATAACCATGCCCTCCTCTCTGTGCAGTCATAAAATCAACTAACGACAATGTTCTTCAGCTGAACACAGACAAAACTGAAATAATGTTATTTGGGAGAAAGGAGGAAAAAGACTCAGAAGCACCACTGTTCTTGAGACTAAAGAGTTTAAAGCAAAACATACTGTTGAAAATCTGTTTTTAATGACAGGGATGTTAACTTTAACAGTCACATGATAACAATTACTAAATCGGCATTCATCACCTAAGAAACATTGTGAACATAATGTTTAAAGCAGCTTTCAGTTGTAGTTCAGCTTTGGAACCAACTTGCAGAAGAGATAAAAATGCTCTCGCTTTAGACAGCTTGAAGTCAAGACTTAAAACCAAACTGTTCCCAAGTGCTTTCCTGCTAATTATTTATTTTTAATTACTATGCTTTTTGTCTTTCTTTTTAACCTTCATGCTTTCACATTTCATGGTTTACTGCTCTTTGCTTATAGTTTTGGTACGCACACTGAACTGCCTCTGTATGAAACGGGCGACACAAATTTGCGTGCCTTTGTAGCTGCCAGGTTGCATAGGCAAGACCGACTGAGCGAAAACATCTTGGTCCTCACAGCGGCGCTCTCGTCTCTGGCGCACTGCAGCTCGCTCTTTTGCGTCCGACCGAGGCACCCCCATCCCCCGCGACAAGCTCCCTGCTGAGAGCTGGAGTTCCTCACTTGGTTTTCAGGCGGGCGCGCCCGGGGATGTTCATACGATGGATGTACTTTCCAAGGTGGAGTTAATATCAGACCTTTCATATTAGTCAAACTTGTTCAACTTTTGTAGAAGTTTAAAGACGCACACGTCGGGACGACTGCTGTCCCAATCAAAGACAGCCATGCTTATTAGGAACGTGTGTGTAAACATAAAGGGTTAGGATTTTTTTGTCAGCATTTTGTTGCGAAACTATGACTTGACATTGACTGGTAAAGTGGAGCAATCGGAGTAGGCTACAACTGATCTGTAAGAACGCAAATTCATGCGCTCTCGCCAAACACGCAGTGATGATGTATTTACTTCTCAGGCTAACTTTTATTTTTGGGAGTTTGACGTTGGCCACCGTCCTGTCAGACACCAGGACCTCTTGGTGGACCCCGCACAGACACTCTAGCGGAACTGGGGTGAAAACGGACGGTACTACAAGACTGGAACTGGAATTAATAAGGAATAACTCAGCTATCAATGTGACGCACAGAAGAAAAACGCATCCTTCAGGTGCCGTATTTTCAGACTCTGTGAGGACTACCACTTCAACTCATAACAAAGCGCATCCGATAAAAGACAATAGTTCTGATAAAATTATATTGTCAAACCGAAAAGACAGTCCATGTAATCAGCACGGAAAATGTCTTGGCCATACAGTCCGCAGGCACACAGCGGAGCTAGAAGTACCAGGAACCGATAGCGCACCATCATCATCTAGATACACACACTTGGAGCTTCGACTTATGGCACTCGTCAGACCCAAAAGAGCTGCACAAGACAACAAGTCAAAATATAAACAGACTGACAAATATGGTGGACAGTGGCATGAAACGACACCTTCTACCCCATGGGAACCACTACCAAAACCCATTGCACAGAGCTCCACAGATTTCCCTTTAGATTTCACCAGAAATGATGGGTTATTCACAGAGCCGCCAGACCATGATTTAGGCGATATCACCCCTCTCATACCATTAATAACACGAACAAGGGATAACGACGTTAAAAATCCCTTCTACCCCGTGACATCTGAAACATATGGAGCCTATGTGGTTTTAATCATTGCTGTTATCATTTTTTCCTTTGGAATTCTCGGGAACGTTACAATTATGTGTATCGTGTGTCACAATTATTACATGCGAAGCATCTCCAATTCCCTTCTGGCCAACCTTGCTTTGTGGGATTTTATAATCATATTTTTCTGCCTACCTCTGGTAGTTTTCCACGAACTGACAAAGAATTGGCTACTTGGGGAATTCTCTTGCAAGATTATACCATATATTGAGGTAAGTGTGGGTCATCAAGTATTGGGATAAGATGTCTAGTGCTGATAAAATTGTCTACATGTCCACTTTAAAAACCTTTGACTATAAGATCCACCTGAAGAACATACTGTATATGAAGAACCTTTTCAGTTCTTTGGTCTACACATAACTGCTATGTTGCTTATTCATTGTCCCACCCTTACATGTCCCAAGTTACCCAGGTGACTTAGAGCAGTTGGGCCTGCAACTGGCATCTAGCCAACCCAGTCCAGGACAAAATGAGATGTCAGGACAAGCAGAAAGAAAAAATAGTTCTACAGAAAACTGATGTATCTCAGATATGTGTTCTGAACATGGACAGAATAATTACCAGATTTATTTACTTGAGAAAGTAGATAAGTAGACCTTTTCCAACTACACTAATCATGGGCTAATACCAAAACGTTTATACTTACTTAGGTCTTACACTGCAGATTATATATTGTATTATTTTATTAATATAATCTTATTTAAACTTCGAGTGTGGCCTCCTAATGGCTTGTATATGGTCAAATTATTTATTTTAAATAATGTTTTGCCATTACTCAATCAATCATGAATATTTGTTATCATGGGCAATTCATTACAGAAAATGTGCATTACAGCAGTCTGACACATTTGTTACAGTATGTGCGTACTGTATACTTCCTGACAGTCTAAATAGCTTCGTCCTGTCTGTACAAAGACCTAAAGGGCATGACGCAGGGGTGTGGAAATGCGGGGGGGAAATGAGACTGACTGCCCAGGGCCCAAATGGCAGTGGGGGGTCTAGCAAGATTAGATACGTACAAAAAAAAATTACATAAAAGGGGGGTCCACAAACACTGCTTGTTCATAGGCCCCAGAGTTAAGTGCTAGGGCCCTGCCAAGCCAGATAAAGCCAGTTACTAAAATGTCGGACCTCTGCTTCCACTCTTTAAAAATCTGGAAATGTGTGGATTGGATTGCTGTTATATTCCCCATCAATACTTAAGCCATCTGTGTACCAGACCCAACATGGCTACTTGAAACGGTTTTCACTGAATAACACTGATGATGAGTATGTGAACCAAAGTACACTCCATTTCAGGGTAAAAACAGAGCCCCAATGACCCAATGTTGTTTTACGAAGAGAATGAAACCATATGATAGCCTGACTCCCTTTGGTTTATGCAAACTAGCATATATTTTGTGTTTTTGTCATTTTCTCCTGTTGTTGACTTTGTAACAGATTATCAGTCTGTTACTGTCATAGGTGGCTTCATTAGGTGTAATGTTATTTGACTTTCTAGGTTACACGTCATTTTAGAGTCCCTGTTACATCATGAAGTACAGTGTACCAAAGTGTGTGACATTATGTACTTACACTTTACTTTAGGGTTAAGCTTGGTGTTAGGGTTAGTGTTAGGTACTGTATGTACAGTGTAAGTACAGAAAGTTACATGCTGTTACATGTAGATACACTGCAACAGGGACCGTTAAAATAAAGCGTTACCATGTTCTAATGGATTAATGGATTATTTTTTCTTCTCTATTGAGCTTTTTTAAGTCAAAGTGTTTGGAGACCATGGTGATACTGCACTTTAAACAAATTGATTGACTGATTGATTGATAGATTGATAGATTGAGTGAGTGAGTGAGTGATTGATTGATTTATTGATAGATTGAGTGATTGATTGATTATCCGTTTCCGCTCACACAGGTGGCCTCACTGGGCGTGACCACGTTTACACTCTGTGCACTTTGCATCGACCGCTTCCGCGCGGCCACCAACGTGCAGATGTACTATGAGATGATCGAGAACTGCACGTCCACGGCGGCCAAGCTGGCCGTCATCTGGATCGGCGCCCTGCTGCTGGCCCTGCCCGAGCTGCTGATCCGGCAGCTGGAGCGCGAGGAGGAGCGTGAGTCCGTCACCACCGGGGCCGAGGAGGAGCAGCTGAGGCCGCCTTCGCTGCCGTGCGAGCGGTGCGTGGTGCGCATCTCCACGACGTTGCCCGACACGCTGTACGTGCTGGGCCTGACCTACGACAGCGCGCGCCTCTGGTGGTACTTCGGCTGCTACTTCTGCCTGCCCACCCTCTTCACCATATGCTGCTCGCTGGCTACGGCGCAGAAGATCCGGCAGGCTGAGCGCGCCACCGTGCGCGGCAACCGCAAGCAGATCCAGCTGGAGGGCCAGATGAACTGCGTGGTGGTGGCGCTGGCCATCGTCTACGGCTTCTGCACCATCCCCGAGAATGTCTGCAACATCGTGTCGGCGTACATGGCCGCCGGCGTGCCCCGCCGCGCCCTGGACATCCTGCACTTGGTCAGCCAGCTGCTGCTCTTCTGCAAGTCGGCCGTGACGCCCGTGCTGCTGCTGGTGCTGTGCCGGCCCTTCAGCCGCGCCTTCATGGACTGCTGCTGCTGCTGCTGCGAGGAGCTGGGCCCCCCGCGGGACCGGGACCGGGATGGGGAGGGGGGCGGCACCCCGGGGAGCGACGGCGACAACAACGAGCCCATCGACTGCACCACCACCGACCTGGAGCTCTCGCCCTTCAGCACCATCCAGCGGCCCCGAGAGATCTCCACCTGCTTGCCCGTGGGCGCGCGCTGCTAGATCTACACCTATTTGCCCGTGGTAACGTACTGCCAGGTCTACATTTACTCGACTGTAGAGACACACTGCTAGGTCTACATTTACTCGCTGTGGGGGGACACACTGCGAGGTCTTCACTCACCCCTGGGGATGCAGTGCTGACCTGCACCTGTGCAGTCTGGAAGGCCATCACATACACCACTGGAAGAAGGCATAGAACCAACTGTAAAAATCAAGGCAATGCGCTGCAGTGTAAACAAACATACACATACACACATACACACATACACACATACGTACAATGTGGGGACGCACTGCTGAGCTGCACTTGTGGGGCAGAAAAACCAACTTTAAGGCAAAATTAAGGCACTGTGTTGCAGTTTAAGCATACAGTACATGGCAT
This sequence comes from Coilia nasus, assembly GCA_027475355.1. Lineage (NCBI taxonomy): Eukaryota > Metazoa > Chordata > Actinopteri > Clupeiformes > Engraulidae > Coilia > Coilia nasus. The sequence goes on from CM050208.1 coordinate 26,883,712, forward strand.
TGCTAATCTAAACCAACATAGAAAGATCCATGCTGCATGTTGCCTTCATTTTTTGTAAGTTGGTTCTAAGCAGCGTATTTTACAGTACAGTACAGCACCATGGTGTCTGCTGTAAGAGCACTACACACAGCAGAGTTTTAAAAAAAGGATCTGCTTAATTTCACCATCCAGGCCGGGACGCATGGTGCTTTTGAAGAATTTATGAAGGACTCAATTACACTTCCTAAACGGTCCCTTTTACAGTGTATCTACATTATGAAGTACAGTGTAACAAAGTGTGAAACAATATGTGTAAACATTGTGTTTATACTGTCCTTTAGGGTTAAGGTAAGGGTAAGGATCAGGATTTGTGTTGGTTATGTACAGTGTGAGTATGTGTTGTTATGTGTCTAGATATCTTGTAAAAGGGACCGTTAAAATAGAAAGGGCTACTTAATTTTCACCATCCAGTATTGAATGCATGGATGTTTTTAAAGAACGCCTGGTGTGAAAGGAGAAGGATGTTTGGGGAGTGTAGTTTACAGTTGGCTTTATGTGCGAGTCGTAACACTTGTTAGTTGGAACTAAGGCTGTGGTAACGTAAACTGCCATACTGCATTGGCAGCACTTTTTTCAGCATATCAGTCGCAAACAGAGTTTAAATTGGGCCGGAGCCCTCCGGATCTCAGCTGCGGCTCCACACCTCGGCAAAGCAGCCAGCCAGAGCTGAGCTCCCTCTGCTAAAGTATGTATAGTAATACAATAGAGTGAGATACTGACCACTGTGAGTAAAGAAGGGTTCCCCCCCTTACAAAAGCCAGTTTTACCACTGGTCACGTGGTAAAGGTGATGAATCACAGACCAACTTTTTGAGCAGTGTTGCCAGGGAATAACATGATTAGCTCATAATTTTCTGATTGGATGGCCATGCTGATGATCTACGTTCTCCAGATAAAATGTGTTTTCTTACATCAGTGGTAAAGTGGCCAAACGACATTTGTAAGTAATTATGTCCGATACGTTGCTTAATATTGCTGAAAAAGTTGCCCAATGTATCTTCATCTTAAGAAGTGAAACGTAGAATCAACTTAAACTTTTGAGACAATGTGCTGCATGGATCCTTTTTATGTCAACTTGAAAATTAGTGCACATTAAACCGACATGAAAATAGTCTGTGCAGCACATTGTCTTACCTTCCTAGGCTTCACTTCTTATAGGGCAGTCTGCTTTGTACAGACAGTGAGAATATAAATATAGGAAGCGCAGTGTTTATAGAATGACCTTCTGTTTGCCATCAAGTTCTGTACTGCCAAGAAACCGTACAATATGCACTGACTGTACAACAAAAAACAAAGCTGTGAATGCTCATGAGTGTGCTTAGTGTCAAAACTGTTGAGACTTGAACCATGTAGTATCACTAAGGTCATCACACCATGGATCCATGTCACAGCAGGAGATAACAAGGCCAGCACAGGTTTTAACAAAGACATTAGTAGTCAGTGACCAGTCAGAATTATTACATTCCATGGTAACACTTTATTTAAAGGTGTCTACATTAGCTACATAAGAGTGAGAGTTCATGTTCATGTTCATGTTTATGACTGTTGTCATTAAGTGTCATCCATTTTTTGTAATGTTAAGCTGATATTTTTTTGGGATGCAGACATTGCAAAAAAAAAACAAATGACAATTAATGACAAGAGTCATAAACATAAATTAAGTGCCATTAACATTCATGGTATGTAGTATGTTTGAAAAGGGCTCATGTGACCCTTATGTAGACACCTTCACTTAATTATGTTTCGCTGACTGTCTTATCCAGAGCGATGTACTGTATTAGGGAGTTGGTCTTGGGGTCAGAAGGTCGCAGGTTCGAATCCCACTCTATCCATGGCTGAAATGCCCTTAAGGAAGGCATCTAACCCCACATTGCTACAGGGACTGTAACTAAAACCCTGTACCTAAATAACTGTAACTGTATCTGGATAAGAGCGTCAGCTAAGTGTAATGTAAGATATAAAGTGTAACCCATTTCACTTTGTTAAGTTTCACTGACTGTCTTATCCAGAGCGATGTACAGTGAATTAGTTACAGGGACAGTCCCCCTGGAGCAGCGTGGGATTGGATGCCTTGCTCAAGTGCATCTCATGGATGAGGGTGCAGGAGAGCGCTAGTTAGTTAAGTAGTTAGCCCCACCCAGGGGCGCCGCTAAGGGGGGGTAGGTCAGGATGATTCAGGGGACCCAGAGCTTCACAGGGTCCCACAGAGGACTATGATATGGTTGGGGTGGGTGCCCAACAATTATTATTCTTTCAGGGGGCCCACTACTTCTAGCGGCGCCCCTGCCCCCACACACATTTTTTCTTACTGCTAAAGCAATCAAACCTGCGACTGCCCAGTCCCAAGACCAACTCCCTAACGAGTAGGTCACACTCAGAATCAGAACTGTAACTGAAGTCATTATTAACACCTGGCTGCTGTGACATGAATCCATTGACTGGTTACTTCAGGGCAGGTGTTCGCACAGTATATATGAACAACCCTTGCTGTTTACGGAAGGTTACTATCTACATAGGGAATAGGTCATTTTGAGTTGATATACAGTAAATGATTAATTCACCACTTTTTTATTATTTGCACTGTCTTGTAGTCCAGCTTTCACCTGAGATCTTGAGTTGTTGTTACATCAGAAAAGAAGAGTAATATATGTTTTAAAAAAGGTTATAGTATGTTATGGGATAATGATTCTTGTGAATCAGTTGAAAATATGCCTAGTTCCCTTACTATGTGAGCAAAACAAGTCTGTATTTGTTAGCAGAGAACTCTGTGATATACCCCGGTCAGCTGCTGGGGTGGTTGATTTTAGCTAAAAAATGGTCACTTTAGTAATAAAAGAGCAAAAAGTTATGATTCATCTCTTTCTTTTCAAAAACCTCCCAGAGGAATAGATTGCTTCTCACAGTTGTCTTCAATGGGGCAGTGGTGGCTTATAGCGGTTAGGGTATATCGGACCTGCGATTGCAGGTTTGAATCCCGTGTCGCCAGTAGCGCCACTGAGGTACATTCCAATCTAAGTTCAAGACCTTAGATTCTCAAGATCTTAAAACAGCTTCTCATACTGTTATTTATCTACTAAAAAAAAGCTTTTAGGAGGAACAGTCAGTAAGATATTATTTATTTCTAAGAGACAAAGATTAGACTGTTGTAAAAAGTAATATTTCTCTCTGGGTAAATCTTAGCACTGGTTATGTGATGTGAGAAGTAATGTTTTCCTCTGGGCGAATCTTGGCACTGGCCGTGTGTTGTGAGAATATTTCCTCTGGGTGAATATTAACGCTGGGTGTGTTGTATGAAATAATATTGTTAACACTTTATATGCACCCAGTGTTCACAAGAAGCTATAAACACATTCATAAAGGGTTATAATGCATTCATAAAGATTTATAATGATTGACATGATTGACAAGTATTCACAACTATTTATACATACTCAGGACTGCACTGATAAGGCATTATAATGCTATGTTATAAACCTTTACAAATTGAAGTGACACAGTGCATTATAAAGCTTCTTTGACCTTTTTCATTTCATCCAGGGTGAATCTTAGCACTGTGTGCATTGGGAAAAATAATGTTTTCCTCTGGGTGAATCTTAGCACTTTGTGTGTGTTGTGAGAAGCAATGTTTTCCTCTGGGTGAATCGTAGCAGTTTGTGTGTGTTGTGAGAAGCAATGTTTTCCTCTGGGTGAATCTTAGCACTGGGTGTGCTGTTCTTCATTTGTCTGACATCATCACCATACAGTACTCTCCCGGAGCACACAGGGAGCATTGTTTTAAAGCCATCGCTGGGGCAACAGCAGGAATCCAGAACCAAACGGGCGCTGTGACATCACGGATCGGCTGGGCGCGAAGGATCCGAAGCCAGGAGGAGGATGGAGAGATCCCGGTTGTACTCGGACAGGCAGCTGCTGCCGGATCCTTCCAGGCTTCTCCTGTCTGGAGAGCTTCCGTTCGCAGTTGGTGTCCTTCGGGTTGTTCCTTAGCTCAGGTGCCTTTTATTCTTTTACCACTTCAGTCATGTATGGCAAAGCCACGGGGTAAACATATTTCTCTAAATATATGAGTGGTTAGCATAACCCATGGTCCTTAGGCAAGAATATTTACCAAACCATAGTCAGGAATAATTGCATTGTAGTACTTGTCACACACACACACACACAAACACACACAAAGTACAGTTTTGAATATTTCACATCATTAATTATACAAGCAAGCATAAGTATCAGCAGTTTGACGCATGCTTATTGGGTCATGGAATGAAATGATACCATTCAAAAAATTCCGAGCGCTCTCCCACTCAGGCATATGAAAAGACTGCTTGCAGGAGGAACCCAGCAGTATAGGGTCACAGTGTACACAAAGGCCTTCATTCTCTGGCCCAGGCTGCTCCCTCATCCTCACTGACTGCCCTGTTTAGATTTCACAATTTTTTCTCCATTTTTTTCGCCATACTCATCAACAATAATTAATCAGACATGTGGTCATAACATGCATGGCTGCCTAACGGCACTCGGAGTTACATTTGATGATTGTATGTCTTGTAGTGCACAAATTTGTGTGTACAGTAGAATGAATTTTACATAATAATAGGAAATGCCATACAATACAGCTTTGTCATGCTTGGCATGGACCCATGTTGTCATGGCAACGCTAATCAAAAGCCATGTTGTAACTACTGATAAAGCATTTTATGGTCTGAAGGGTAAACACTCCTACAAGTATTTTTTTTGTTCACTCCAACCATGATATTTCACAAAGTCGGTCAAAGCACATTATTCTTTGCTCCATCAACTGAATTCCACTTGTTTCGAACGAAAATCTACACAGTTCGGCACAACCTTTGTTTTTGTCCCATTAGCTTGTACACTGTAAGAAGTGAAGCTTAGAACCAACTTACAAAATGAAGACGTTTTGCATAGATCTTTTTACGTTGGAAAAATGTGCAAACTGGTTGTACGCTTCACTTTTTAAAGTGCATTGATGGAACTTTAAGAGCCATGCGAACTGAGTGGTCCTTTACCATCTGATCCTCCGGTACTACTGCTGTATATTGTTACAGTTAGATACACTGTAAAAGGACCCGTAAAAAAAGTGTTACCCATATTATATTGCTGTTCCTGTTACAGTGTATCTACATCATGAGATACATTGAAAGTCCCATTTTTGTCATTGTGATCACACGCACAATGAAATTCACCTCTGCATTTAACCCATCACACACGTGAGTGGGGGCCAGCCATGACAACTGCGCAGGGCACCTCAGTGGCGCTACTGGCAACCTGGGATTCGAACCTGCAATCCCAGGTCTGATACCTTAACTGCTAGGCCACCACTGCCCCAGTGCCACAAAGTTGTGTAAGAATATGTTACACAAAGTTGTGTAAGAACATTATGTACTTACACTGTGCCTTTAGGGTTAGGGTAAGGGTTGGGTATGTACAGGGTAGGTACAGAAAGTTACAAGTTGTTAAAGGAATACGCCACCCCCAGATAAAATTGACTCTGTCGCCGCAGTCTCTAGAGTTATATAAGTGGGCAGAAGCGTTTTCTAGCAGACCCAGCCATTGTCTGAATCTGGCAGCACTGACCTTAGCTTAGCATAGTCACTGTAATCTAGTGTTGCCAACTAGCACACTGTGGCAAAAGTGAATCAATTCACTCAATTTTTTTTTTGTAATTACTTCTTGTGACCTGTGCATTTAGATCGACGTACAAATGCAAATTAACACGAAGGGACTGACCAAGCGGTATTTAGTCCTATTTGTCATTGTGATCACACAGCACATCACAGCACACAGTGCACGCAACAAAATTGCACCTCTGCATTTAACCCATCACACATGTGAGCAGGGGGCAGCCATGACAGGGACCATTAAAATAAAGTGCTACCAAATCCTCCTTAAATATACTGCTTTTGTTTGTCTACCACCTTATTGACAATGACTGTGGTGTACTGCTTGAAAACGTTGTGGATCACTGTCAACTGTAAGAAGAGTGTTATCACATGATTAAGAATTAAGACATCTCTCTTATGGCCTGGTGACATTACACGATATCAAGCCGATTTTGCCCCGTGCCGTGACCCGACACATTTCCATCATCATACTTGATTCCAAAGGGTCGGGCCCGATATCAAATATGCAGAGTTCGTCAGCTGACATCACCAGGCTGGCTCCCGAGCTTGCGCAGTATAGACATGTGACCAAACTGAGAATTGTAAATGTGGCCCCAACGCCTACCACTGAAGATA